>CM061142.1:435612731-436257955 GCA_030789695.1 Scilla litardierei
GCCCAAGTCTTTTTAGACTTGCTGACATGTGCCCCTTTCTCTTTTGGGTGACGCATGTTAGACTTTGAGCCTGAGTTGCTTGTTGAGGACGAGGTGTTTGCTGACGTCGAGCCCGAGCCTGAGTTTGACGGGGAGTACGCGGACACTGGGGACCAGTCCTAGTGTCTTCGTTGTGTTTTACTTTTGATTAGACAGTTGTTTGTTATCGGTGCGTAGCATCTATACTTTATTATGCAGTCGCTGCTTTTATTGGCCTTGTTCTGGGCCTTAGACTCTTTTCTTTTAGCCTGGTGGCTTTTCTGGATGTTGGACTTATTTTCTTGTTGGACAATGTTTGAGAGGTGGAATTTTATTTCAGTCTCTCCTTTTATTATTATTGTTGTTCCGTTGTGGTTACAGGGACCTGCTTATGTATTTTATTTACGCTTATCGGGTTTGGGGCTTCACAGCTCCACTCTCGTGCGGACCTTTTCACGTCTCGCCTCCATTTTAGGGAAGCGGGTCGTGACAGGTTTTAGTGGTGGCCCATTGTATTTTGCCAGTCTATACCTTCCGTACCCATGAAAATACCTTGTCCCCTCTTATATAAATTTTATTCCGAACTGTATCTTTATTTTTTTGCCCAATTCGATTTATAAATTTCCTTACCTTGCGTATGCCACACAATTGACTCCTCGCGTTTCCTTTAATATACTTTTCAAGTTACACATGATTTCAGCTTTCAACCAACCAAGGATATGTTCAACATTTTCTCTATTACCATTTTTGGAAAATTACGTTTTCATAACTTTCTCACGATCTAACCTTGCATAATGTGGTTTAAAGGCTTATTACAATTTTGACAATCCTACTACTAAGTTTTCCGTTCACCATACCTGCTTTCGGAATAAGTTCTAAACTAAATCGAATTTCGAATGTTTTCATATATCCGTATTAGGCTCATTAGCCTGTATGTTAATAGCTTTGTGTAAAACGATTTCTATTGGCAAATCCTAGTTACACTAAAAGGTAGTTTCAATATTAATTATTTGAGCTTTTCCCGGTTTAAGGACTTCGTAAGTATTTGGCATGGGTTTAAATTTCTTTCGTTAATTTAATTTCGTTTCAAAATTTTGCCAACATTGTTAAATCACTGCCGCATGATATTTTCTAAAACTACGTCCTTAATGTGCGTATGAACGCCCTACTTCCCTTCATAATGATTTCCGTTAAACCAATAAACCATTTCCCCTTATTATGTGCTTTCAACTCAAACTTATTTCTAACGACTGATTTTATCGATCTTCAAATATCGTTTTTCGGAAGGGAATTCCGACTTTTCAAAATATGACCGTTTTATACTTCTAGTGTTTTTGGTGATGTTGTCTATTGTGTGATATATACATACTCAGAGTTATTCGTGATATTATGAAATTGTAAGTGTGTTAATATTTATGGATATGTGCGAGGATGGCTATACCACTATGGAGGCGTCTATGTATGCAAGATTCTGTGTTTGAACGTCTGAATAGAGTGTATGTAGTTGGGGATACTTATGATGGTTGAAATAATATGATTGGTGAAACTGTTTGTGTAATGGGTGTGCGTATAGTTAAAGTGGGTAGGGCTTTTGTGCGACCTATGTGTTGTACGCGTGAGAGTGTGCTCGTACGTAGTTACATATTGTGCGTCGGCGTGAGTATTTATGAAATTGCTGCGTGAGTATATATGTGATATATATATATGGTAGTAGAAATATAGTTTTGATTGGTATTGCTTGCTTTTTGGATGTCGTATGCGTGTATACCATGAGGTATACACGGCTATTACACATCTTGACTAATGGATGAAGTAAGTGTATTGGTGTGCCAATTATAAGTGGATGGATATGGTATGAATATATATCTGATGCTGGGGTGTGACTATAGGTAAATACTTTTATTAGGGAGAGTATTGTAAATATAGGTGTGCTGATGTTTGTAATAATATCAGGGTATATGAAGTGATTGAAATGTGTGATATTACCTGGTTAGATATTAAGGGTGTTTGACATTTAGAATTGTATGTGGTTATGTTGGTAGACGTGTATGCATTAGCTAGTATTGGCATATGTATGGATTCTATGTTACGTATATGGAATTATTCCGTTATGATTTTGAGTCTCACTCAAGCTTGAGTGGGTACACTCTATGTACATTGGTGTATATATGAATAAAATAATAGCGTGTGTGGGTGTGCACCATGCACGGGTAAGTATGTGATAGTTATAGGAATTGGTGACTGTGGTATGTGTGGTGTGTCGTGATTATAGCTATATGACTATATATGGGGTGATAATATGATGAAATGTGTGCATGCATTTGAATGACTAAAAATTGTGAAATTATAATGATTGTGGATGTATATTAGGTCTAGTGAGCTTGTTTTAACAATCGCATGGTGTGATTTCGCATGTTGGTTGTTTGGCGCATACTAGGAGATATAGGGACTAGTGTACTATTATTGTCTTGTCCATAGGTAGTTAACTATACGTGTAGATTCCGATGGTATTTCCTAGTGTGAAATTATTTTCATATAAGTAAAAGAGACTTGGTTATTTCATATAGTGTGAAATAAGTGCTTTATAGTTATATGGAATATACTTGCCTATATGAATGATTTGAATACGTGAATGGAGTTGTTTGATTATAATAAGTATAAGTGTACTATGTGCGTGAATATATATATTTACTTCAGTGGTGTTAATAATTGATTACCTAGGGTATATATATGTAAGCACTTGATATGAATGTACTTGGCCGAAATTTTGATGTGATATTGATTGAGGGTAGTTACTAGGGTGACTAGTTATAGCTATAGTTAGAAAGTCCGAGGACGGACTTTATTCTAAGGTGGGTAGGATGTAACGGCTGGTTTTCGTACGATTGGATTATCTATATTAAAATATATGTTTTGGTGGATTTTCTCCTCATGCGTGGTTTTCGTCTCCGTAGCTTTCATTTTCGATCGATTCGTCGTGTTTTCTCGTTTCTTCCTTAGGATCGTCGATTTCGAAGTATGTCATTCGTGACGGGCTTCATAACGGTCGTATCTTACTATTAGATCAAGCCTGGGAGTCTTAGGAATCGATCCCGGGGCACCGCGCTCCGTATCGGAACTTTTGGTGCTCATTAGCCGGTGTAAGAAGGGGCACCGACCGACTAGATGACGATCCAGTCGGTCGGCAATCCTTCTTGGACCGACTAGTTAGCTTTCTAAATTTCTCAGGAGTTACTGTTTACTCTTAGTCGGTCTAAGAACGTTCATCGACCGACTAGATGCTAAACTACTCGGTCAGTACTTGTTCATGGACCGCCTAACTCTAGAATCCTATTTTCGTTCAGGAGTTACTGTTTGCACTTAGTCGGTCTGCGTTGGTCGACCGACCGACTAGTTGCCAAACTAGTCGGTCAGTGGTTGTTCTTTGACCGACTAGTCTGTGTTAAAACCCTAATTTCTGGGCAGCCGCCTGCTCAACCTATAAATACCCATTCCAATCGTTTTCTTCTTCTCCAACACGACCCAAAACCCTAGTTTCTTCCCCTCTAAGCCCCCATCTTCCTCCTAGCTTCAATCCTCCACTCCAAGCCCTAAATCCGTCATCCAATCCATCCATTCACCCTATCTACTACTCATATTCCCCAAATCTCCATCAAAACCCATCAAAATCCCCAAAACCCTAGTTTCCTCAAACTTCTCCATTAGCTTCCAGATCTGGTCCTAGGGTTCCCCGGAGTGTTTCTTCCGCCTCCTCTCGGTAAGAAATCGATCTACCGTTGTTTTCTTATCCTAATGTAATTTTTATGAAACCCTAATAAAATACTTGTGTTTTGATGATTGTTCCCCATAACAGCGATTCCCCGTAGGCTAGCATCCGCGGAGACGAACTTTCGTAACTGTCGTCCCCGGTGATAGGCAAGTGAAACTTGCATCTCTTGATTTGGGCCATGTCTTAGGCCATTACCTTGTTTTAGCGTAAAAGAGACTAAACGGTGAAAGGATAGCCGTTTAGACGCCCTTGACCTAGCTTGACAACGAAGCTTGGTCTGTCACCCTCATCATGCTTGTATGTCACGTTTAAATTCAATTAACGGTACGCAATCATTTGTTCATGTCATTGCATAGTGATTAATTATTGTGATTGCGTAGCACACGCTACAATATTATATTCCTGGCTCGTGTTCCAGAAGCGAGCCCTGTAGTTGGAAACCCCAACGCTCGGATACCGGCTAGGCACCTGCGTTACGGGCACAACCCTATGCCAAATACACTTCCTGGCCCGTGATCCAGAAGCGAGCCAGTGTGTTGGCATTGCCAATGCTCGATACACATATGGGTGGGTAAGAGATAAGCGGACTGAGCCCCGAGTTGGCCTGATCCGCCACTCCGGCCAGTAGGTGGACTCTCTAGTGATAAGTGATGAATAGTGATAGAGATAAGCGGACTGAGCCACGAGTGGCCAGCAGGTGGACTCTCTATGCACTAAGTGATAAGTGTTAAATGATAAGTGATTAGTGATTTGGTAGCTTTTGCTACATTGTGCATGCTTGCCTCTTTTAAACTGCTGCATCATACTTAACTGCCATGTCATTGCTTAATATTACATGTGCTAGGTTGCTAGTTACTTTCAGTTTCCTTGCCCAAGTCTTTTTAGAATTGCTGACATGTGCCCCTTTCTCTTTTGGGTGACGCATGTTAGACTTTGAGCCTGAGTTGCTTGTTGAGGACGAGGTGTTTGCTGACGCCGAGCCCGAGCCTGAGTTTGACGGGGAGTACGCGGACACTGGGGACCAGTCCTAGTGTCTTCGTTGTGTTTTACTTTTGATTAGACAGTTGTTTGTTATCGGTGCGTAGCATCTATACTTTATTATGCAGTCGCTGCTTTTGTTGGCCTTGTTCTGGGCCTTAGACTCTTTTCTTTTAGCCTGGTGGCTTTTCTGGATGTTGGACTTATTTTCTTGTTGGACAATGTTTGAGAGGTGGAATTTTATTTCAGTCTCTCCTTTTATTATTATTGTTGTTCCGTTGTGGTTACAGGGACCTGCTTATGTATTTTATTTACGCTTATCGGGTTTGGGACTTCACAGCTCCACTCTCGTGCGGACCTTTTCACGTCTCGCCTCCATTTTAGGGAAGCGGGTCGTGACAGGTTTTAGTGGTGGCCCATTGTATTTTGCCAGTCTATACCTTCCGTACCCATGAAAATACCTTGTCCCCTCTTATATAAATTTTATTCCGAACTGTATCTTTATTTTTTTGCCCAATTCGATTTATAAATTTCCTTACCTTGCGTATGCCACACAATTGACTCCTCGCGTTTCCTTTAATATACTTTTCAAGTTACACATGATTTCAGCTTTCAACCAACCAAGGATATGTTCAACATTTTCTCTATTACCATTTTTGGAAAATTACGTTTTCATAACTTTCTCACGATCTAACCTTGCATAATGTGGTTTAAAGGCTTATTACAATTTTGACAATCCTACTACTAAGTTTTCCGTTCACCATACCTGCTTTCGGAATAAGTTCTAAACTAAATCGAATTTCGAATGTTTTCATATATCCGTATTAGGCTCATTAGCCTGTATGTTAATAGCTTTGTGTAAAACGATTTCTATTGGCAAATCCTAGTTACACTAAAAGGTAGTTTCAATATTAATTATTTGAGCTTTTCCCGGTTTAAGGACTTCGTAAGTATTTGGCATGGGTTTAAATTTCTTTCGTTAATTTAATTTCGTTTCAAAATTTTCCCAACATTGTTAAATCACTGCCGCATGATATTTTCTAAAACTACGTCCTTAATGTGCGTATGAACGCCCTACTTCCCTTCATAATGATTTCCGTTAAACCAATAAACCATTTCCCCTTATTATGTGCTTTCAACTCAAACTTATTTCTAACGACTGATTTTATCGATCTTCAAATATCGTTTTTCGGAAGGGAATTCCGACTTTTCAAAATATGACCGTTTTATACTTCTAGTGTTTTTGGTGATGTTGTCTATTGTGTGATATATACATACTCAGAGTTATTCGTGATATTATGAAATTGTAAGTGTGTTAATATTTATGGATATGTGCGAGGATGGCTATACCACTATGGAGGCGTCTATGTATGCAAGATTCTGTGTTTGAACATCTGAATAGAGTGTATGTAGTTGGGGATACTTATGATGGTTGAAATAATATGATTGGTGAAACTGTTTGTGTAATGGGTGTGCGTATAGTTAAAGTGGGTAGGCCTTTTGTGCGACCTATGTGTTGTATGCGTGAGAGTGTGCTCGTACGTAGTTACATATTGTGCGTCGGCGTGAGTATTTATGAAATTGCTGCGTGAGTATATATGTGATATATATATATGGTAGTAGAAATATAGTTTTGATTGGTATTGCTTGCTTTTTGGATGTCGTATGCGTGTATACCATGAGGTATACACGGCTATTGCACATCTTGACTAATGGATGAAGTAAGTGTATTGGTGTGCCAATTATAAGTGGATGGATATGGTATGAATATATATCTGATGCTGGGGTGTGACTATAGGTAAATACTTTTATTAGGGAGAGTATTGTAAATATAGGTGTGCTGATGTTTGTAATAATATCATGGTATATGAAGTGATTGAAATGTGTGATATTACCTGGTTAGATATTAAGGGTGTTTGACATTTAGATATGTATGTGGTTATGTTGGTAGACGTGTATGCATTAGCTAGTATTGGCATATGTATGGATTCTATGTTACGTATATGGAATTATTCCGTTATGATTTTGAGTCTCACTCAAGCTTGAGTGGGTACACTCTATGTACATTGGTGTATATATGAATAAAATAATAGCGTGTGTGGGTGTGCACCATGCACGGGTAAGTATGTGATAGTTATAGGAATTGGTGACTGTGGTATGTGTGGTGTGTCGTGATTATAGCTATATGACTATATATGGGGTGATAATATGATGAAATGTGTGCATGCATTTGAATGACTAAAAATTGTGAAATTATAATGATTGTGGATGTATATTAGGTCTAGTGAGCTTGTTTTAACAATCGCATGGTGTGATTTCGCATGTTGGTTGTTTGGCGCATACTAGGAGATATAGGGACTAGTGTACTATTATTGTCTTGTCCATAGGTAGTTAACTATACGTGTAGATTCCGATGGTATTTCCTAGTGTGAAATTATTTTCATATAAGTAAAAGAGACTTGGTTATTTCATATAGTGTGAAATAAGTGCTTTATAGTTATATGGAATATACTTGCATATATGAATGATTTGAATACGTGAATGGAGTTGTTTGATTATAATAAGTATAAGTGTACTATGTGCGTGAATATATATATTTACTTCAGTGGTGTTAATAATTGATTACCTAGGGTATATATATGTAAGCATTTGATATGAATGTACTTGGCCGAAATTTTGATGTGATATTGATTGAGGGTAGTTACTAGGGTGACTAGTTATAGCTATAGTTAGAAAGTCCGAGGACGGACTTTATTCTAAGGTGGGTAGGATGTAACAGCTGGTTTTCGTGCGATTGGATTATCTATATTAAAATATATGTTTTGGTGGATTTTCTCCTCATGCGTGGTTTTCGTCTCCGTAGCTTTCATTTTCGATCGATTTGTCGTGTTTTCTCGTTTCTTCCTTAGGATCGTCGATTTCGAAGTATGTCATTCGTGACGGGCTTCATAACAGTCGTATCTTACTATTAGATCAAGCATGGGAGTCTTAGGAATCGATCCCGGGGCCCCGCGCTCCGTATCGGAACTTTTGGTGCTCATTAGCCGGTGTAAGAAGGGGCACCGACCGACTAGATGACGATCCAGTCGGTCGGCAATCCTTCTTGGACCGACTAGTTAGCTTTCTAAATTTCTGAGGAGTTACTGTTTACTCTTAGTCGGTCTAAGAACGTTCATCGACCGACTAGATGCTAAACTAGTCGGTCAGTACTTGTTCATGGACCGACTAACTCTAGAATCCTATTTTCGTTCAGGATTTACTGTTTGCACTTAGTCGGTCTGCGTTGGTCGACCGACCGACTAGTTGCCAAACTAGTCGGTCAGTGGTTGTTCTTTGACCGACTAGTCTGTGTTAAAACCCTAATTTCTTGGCAGCCGCCAGCTCAACCTATAAATACCCAATCCAATCGTTTTCTTCTTCTCCAACACGACCCAAAACCCTAGTTTCTTCCCCTCTAAGCCCCCATCATCCTCCTAGCTTCAATCCTCCACTCCAAGCCCTAAATCCGTCATCCAATCCATCCATTCACCCTATCTACTACTCATATTCCCCAAATCTCCATCAAAACCCATCAAAATCCCCAAAACCCTAGTTTCCTCAAACTTCTCCATTAGCTTCCAGATCTGGTCCTAGGGTTCCCCGGAGTGCTTCTTCCGCCTCCTCTCGGTAAGAAATCGATCTACCGTTGTTTTCTTATCCTAATGTAATTTTTATGAAACCCTAATAAAATACTTGTGTTTTGATGATTGTTCCCCATAACAGCGATTCGCCGTAGGCTAGCATCCGCGGAGATGAACTTTCGTAACCGTCGTCCCCGGTGATAGGCAAGTGAAACTTGCATCTCTTGATTTGGGCCATGTCTTAGGCCATTACCTTGTTTTAGCGTAAAAGAGACTAAACGGTGAAAGGTTAGCCGTTTAGACGCCCTTGACCTAGCTTGACAACGAAGCTTGGTCTGTCACCCTCATCATGCTTGTATGTCACGTTTAAATTCAATTAACGGTACGCAATCATTTGTTCATGTCATTGCATAGTGATTAATTATTGTGATTGCGTAGCACACGCTACAATATTATATTCCTGGCTCGTGTTCCAGAAGCGAGCCCTGTAGTTGGAACCCCAACGCTCGGATACCGGCTAGGCACCTGCGTTGCGGGCACAACCCTATGCCAAATACACTTCCTGGCCCGTGATCCAGAAGCGAGCCAGTGTGTTGGCATTGCCAATGCTCGATACACATAAGGGTGGGGTAAGAGATAAGCGGACTGAGCCCCGAGTTGGCCTGATCCGCCACTCCGGCCAGCAGGTGGACTCTCTAGTGATAAGTGATGAATAGTGATAGAGATAAGCGGACTGAGCCACGAGTGGCCAGCAGGTGGACTCTCTATGCACTAAGTGATAAGTGTTAAATGATAAGTGATTAGTGATTTGGTATCTTTTGCTACATTGTGCATGCTTGCCTCTTTTAAACTGCTGCATCATACTTAACTGCCATGTCATTGCTTAATATTACAAGTGCTAGGTTGCTAGTTACTTTCAGTTTCCTTGCCCAAGTCTTTTTAGACTTGCTGACATGTGCCCCTTTCTCTTTTGGGTGACGCATGTTAGACTTTGAGCCTGAGTTGCTTGTTGAGGACGCGGTGTTTGCTGACGCCGAGCCCGAGCCTGAGTTTGACGGGGAGTACGCGGACACTGGGGACCAGTCCTAGTGTCTTCGTTGTGTTTTACTTTTGATTAGACAGTTGTTTGTTATCGGTGCGTAGCATCTATACTTTATTATGCAGTCGCTGCTTTTGTTGGCCTTGTTCTGGGCCTTAGACTCTTTTCTTTTAGCCTGGTGGCTTTTCTGGATGTTGGACTTATTTTCTTGTTGGACAATGTTTGAGAGGTGGAATTTTATTTCAGTTTCTCCTTTTATTATTATTGTTGTTCCGTTGTGGTTACAGGGACCTGCTTATGTATTTTATTTACGCTTATCGGGTTTGGGGCTTCACAGCTCCACTCTCGTGCGGACCTTTTCACGTCTCGCCTCCATTTTAGGGAAGCGGGTCGTGACAAGAACCCACGAAGGGGCTTCCACCAATGTCCTAGATTGAAGAACTACTCGATAAACAAGGTGGCAAATGCAATAACAGAAGATATAGCCATCAGAATTGAAATCAAGCAATTGTTCACCGTAGCAAATAAAAGCATAAACACAATATCAAAATATGAAAACAATCAAAGAACTTACACTAAGTCTTTAATTGAAGCAGCTGAAAAATCCCTAAAACAGCTTAAAAAGTGGGGATCTCGTTTCTGGGAAAACCTAGCACTATTTATACAAGTGGGCAAGATGACAGGGAATATTCCTACAAAAAGACAAAAACAGACACTCACCCGATCGGGTGAAACGACGGAAAAAAATGTCTTCAGCTCTGGTAAATCTCACCTGATCACTGAACCGATCGGGTGAGTCTTGGATTTCTTGAGCTTGGGAAGTAGCAGCAGCTGACCCGATCGGGTTAAAGTGCCGACCTGATCGGGTCACAATACATGACCCGATCGATTGACAAGTCAATCGACCGTGTAAGCTATGGCCATCAAAACTGCACTCTGTCATACATCAACCCGATCACTGAACCGATCGGGTGGAACGGTCTCTTCTTCAGACTGACACAGACTGCATGACCCGATCGGGTGGCTGCTCCACCCGATCGGGTGAGAGCTGATACATAGTCATCTTTGACGAATGGCTCTTGGGATCTTGTGCGACACTTCCCGTTTCTTTGGGGACTCATGATGTTGGCCATATATGTCCCCTATGCTAGCAATGTCCTGCAAATGCACATAAACTCAACGAAAGTAAAAAGAAACTAAAAACACAAAGAAACGGATACGAAATAACGAAAAGCGACAGAAAACGACGGAGAAGACGTGTGTGAATATATAAAATATAAACGCACGTCAAATAATATTTGGGACGATCAACCCATATGAACAATTTACTCTAAGGTTCAACTTCACCCTAAGCATGAGGAGAAACAGCCAATAATCCATAGGAAAACACATCAAAAAAGAACAAGAAAGAAGATTAAAAGCAAAGATAATAAAGAAGAAAATAAAAGATGCAATATTTAATACAAAAGATGAAGTAATAGAAAGATCTTACAATCCGTGGTGTAGTAGCCCCAAAGGGGGAAGAAAACCTATCAAAAAAGTCAGAAGATCCTCCACTCAATCGCTAAAAATCATATTTATAATCTCCCCAAATAAAAACACATATTTCATGTCTTAAACCTACTAAATTGAGGGACACCGTGCCGCCACCGAAAAGCTAGGGTTAACTTAAAGCTGCCATCTTACACACGGCCATATGGCTAATCGGCACAGCTATGTCGAATCATCTCCACAGCTCTAGGCTTCATTCTTCAGCTCTAGGCCTCGTTGGCCCACACGGCCGTGTAGACGTCTCGCACGGCCGTGTCTGTAGATAGGAAAACTGAGGACTTCTGTTTTTCATTTGGACACGGTCGTGCAGTGAAGCCGCATGCCGTGCCGCTTGAAGATGCACTTCTTTCTTCTCCAGCTGATATGATGGTACGGCTGTGCATGCAAATGCACGGCTGTGCTGTCCGGTTTTTATCCCCTTGAGTCTTCCATTCTTCTTCGCGCTGCCATCTCTTCTCAGATGTTCTTCCTTTGATATAATTTCATCGTTTTAAGTACAGTTTCCCTGAAAATATACAAAAGATACCCCCGAAGCATAAAGTGGATAAAAACAAGTAAAATGGAGAGCATGATGCAAAATAAAGGTGGAAAATGCGGGGGTGAAGGGGTGGAATTATGCATATAAAATACAATTAACAAGGGGCCAAAAGGCCATACTTCTAGGATGCCTTGAAGTAGTGAAGGGATAAAGGTTACTGGATCCTATGACCAAGAAGACATTTGTCATCAGACATATTACATTTGACGAGTTGTCGATGGTCAGGCTGCAAATGACTCTGTCAAATGTTGAATATAGGTCTGAGGAGTCCGACATTGCGGTCAAGCTATTTTCTCGTGATTTTGAGAGACTAGATGCTAAGATGGGACATAATCTGATTAATGCATAAAATCAGATTACACAGATAGATAAAATTTAGACTCGGGATGAGGTTTCTATCTACGGTCAAATGGAGGTGTGATGGTCAACGCGGACTAGGAGAGCATTAGAGAGACTTGGAGAGTAGAACTACTTTTCTTCGATGTTTACACTTGAGGATATGTAAGCATATCCCCAGAACATTGAGCACAAGGAGCATAGGACTTTTGATGAAGCCCAGACATCGAACGCAGTTACATAGTGGCGACTTGCAATGGAAGAAGAGATGGAGTCTCTTTATAAGAATGGCACCGGGGAACTTGTATATTTGACCAAGGATTGGAAGGCCATTGGATGTAAGTGTGTGTATAAAGTCAAGAAAGGCGATGGTGGTGATGTGAGATACAAAGCTCGGCTGGTGGCCAACGGATTTACATAGAGGAAAAGGGAAGACTACAACGAGATCTGTTTGCCTGTGGTGAGACACACGTTGATACATGTGATGTTGTCTTTGGTGGTAGCCCAAGATTTAGAGTTGGAACTACTTGATGTGAAAACATCTTTCTTGCATGGATCTAACATGGCCATGTCTCTTCCTGTGCATAGACTGTACCGCCTTCTGTTGAATCCGCATGACCGTGCCAATTGAACTGGAACTTTGGCATGGTCATGCCACTTCTTGAGCACCCCCTATCAACTCTGTACAACCATGCTAACTGAACTGGATGCTTGGCATGACTGTACCAATCCCAGGTTGAGCATATCAACTTGGTACGACCGTGCCAAGCCCAAATTGGGGATTTGAAGCAAATTTCAACACTCTACACTGCTTCAAACTTTCTCTATCACAGCATGACATCTCTAGGCTCTCCACAGCAGCTCTACCCAACTACCAAACATATCTATTCAGATCTCGAATTTATGAAACTAATGTGACAACGAGAATCTGTCAAACCACTCACCAAGTATATATCAAGCTGAAGCAATGCCTGAGCTTGACTATAGCAACTGTGTTTGTAAGCATGTCTGCATGATTGTGATTTGTTAAGGCCTTCTCCAGAGCTATGATATTATTCTCTTCATATAGAAAGAAGTCCCTCGCCTTAATGTGCTTAGTCCTGAAACTATAGGCTTGATACTCTGCCAGGTGGATGGAGCTCTGACTATTAGAGTAGACCATCGACACTTCTTACGAAATATCCAAGTTTCTCAGTAGAATTTGCAGGTATTTGCCTTGCTTCACCAGCTCAACTGAAGCAATCAGTTCTACCTCCGTGGTTGACAATGCTACAATAAACTGAAGGACTGATCTCCAGGACACTGCAGTACTGCCCAATGTGAATACATATCTAGTGGTTGAGCTCATTCTATCTCTGTCACCAGCATAATCCAAATCCCAAAATCTAGTTATCACAAATCTGTCACCCTATCCATAACACAATCCAATGCTAGCTATCTCTTTCAGGTACATCAGTAGCCATTTCACAATTTGCCAGTATTCCTTGCCAGGATTCGCCGTATAATTACTAACTACTCCAACTACCAGGGCCTAGTCCAGACATGTACAAACCATTGCGTACATTAGACTTCCCACGGAACTTGCATATTGGAATTTAGTCATGTATCTTATCTCCTCATTAATGTGCGGTGACATTCTTGCAGAAAGTTGGAAGTGGTATCCTAGCGGTGTGGTCATAGGCTTCGCCTTCTCCATTTTGTATCGTGCTAGGACCTTCTTGATGTAGCCCTCATGGTTTAATCTCAACTCCCCTCTCTTTCTGTCTCTGTGATTATGACTGAATATTGCTTATCCTAACAGCATATTCATCTCCTCTTGTGCATATAATCCATGGAATCATGTTCTCTTAACCATAATTGCATGAATTCATCTTTTGTGAGCATATGATTTTATTTCAGCACAATTTCACTTCCCAAATCTTTATAAATGTCTACTATAGTTTTAGAGATTTTTCTGGATTTTTCAGGGGTCCCGAAGGGGACAAAATCAACTAATTGGAGAAGTGGATCTAGAGCCAGGACATGCGATTGTCCTTACAACGACAGTCACCTGCCCTTTGGAAGCCCAACATGGAGCAAAAAGGGAAGTGCACAACAGGCACCTGTAGAAGGACAGACATGTGCCTAGGTATCACACAGGCTCCTGCCATTTCAACAGTAGTCGCATGTTTCTTCCCACCTCAGAGAGTTGGTAAATAACCAACTTACTGTTTGTTTAGCCACTTCTGCAGCAGGCGCTTGAAGCACAAAAGACAGGCGCCTGAGCCACTCACAAGTGCATGTGATCTTCAAGACAGTTGCATGCTTGGAGAGTCCCCAGCGCCACACATGCACCTGCCCGAACAACGGCAGTCGCCTGTCGTCAGGCACCTGACAGTTGTTCATCAGGTGCGTGATCGGGGGATTTCACCCAGAATCTGGGTTGCGAGAAATGGGTTTTTCTTAACCCGATTTCTCTCTATTTACTGTGAACCCTTGGATGTGGTTTTTGATGGATGAGATGTAACCCCTAAGGGGTATAAAACTCTACTATTCAGTTGTAATTGATTTAGAGCTTAATACTTTACCATTTTTATGTCATCATCTTCCCAAGAGAGAGTTTAGGGTTTTTGAGAGTTTTGAGTGATTTGATCTCATTTTTACTACTACTGAGACTACTCCAAGATTGGAGAATCTTGTATTTTGCGATAAACTCCCAACATTACCACTCTTGTTCATTTTCTTGCACTTTTGTATTGAAACAATGTCTATTTCAATGAATACTTTCTTTGTGCTTAATATGTTATGCTAAATTCATTGTGTGGGTGTTGTGGATTGATGTAGGATGTTTAGATTGCCTTGCTAATTTTAATTTCCAGCGTCCTTTGTTAATCCATGTTGTTGAGTGAATTAAGCTTATGTTTTATTGGATTTAATACTATCCATGAAGGAGCCGAAGAACGGTGGTGCATCGTAATTGTTGCACCTATGTATTCAGTGGGTATTGCATTTCTTGAAATGAATGCAAAAACCCCCCAATCCATTTTTCATATTTTAGAAGCTTAATTTATGCAATAACCCATATTGTTAATTGGGTTGTAATCCTTTTATTAAATCGTGTATTACGTGAAAGGGGCTGCAGAACGGTGGTTGTGTAATGCGCAACTCAACCTATATGCACCACCCTCACATACCTTGAAATGGATGTGAGAGTTGATTCATGAGCTTTAATTAGGAGAAGAACCCACTTAATAATTACCTTTGGTGCACTCCACGTGTGCTTAATTGATATATTTCCTGATCCTCATATCTTGACATGGATGAGTGATTGAGATATCTTGGAATTAATATTTAGCAGAGTAATCGAGTAATCCTACTGATCCTCAACACCTACACTCCTTATTTCCTTTGCATCTAAATCTTAGGACTTTACCCTAACTCTAGGGTTTATAGATAATTCATCTCTACAAACAAGCATTCACCCCGAAAGGGTGGTTAAAATTCTCACTATTTCTTTACACTCTCTGACTATTTGTGTGAATTTGCAGATTAACTCCGTCTCTGTGGATATGATCACGTACTCACCGGGTATATTATTTACCGACCTCGTATATTTACGAGTATAACCTTTCGGGTTGAGTTAAGTAAATTGGTGCCATTGCCAGTGATATTTCAAATTCTCCCCACCTTTCAAGGTGTGGAGAAGGAGAACCCTTATTTACATATAAAGGATTTCGAAGATGTCTGCCTCACATGTTCTGATAGAAAGGCTAGCAATGAAACCATTTATCTTAAAATGTATCCTTTTTATTTAAAGGATAAAGCTAAAAATTGGTTTAACGCTATTCCTCCTCATTTTATTAACTCCTGGTTGGCAATGCAAGTTGATTTTCTTAAAATGTTTTTTCCTTTACACATGACTCAAGGATTAAAGTGGCAAACGTCGAACTTTTCTCAGAAGCAAAATGAAATCTTTGATATTACTTGGGAAGGGTTCAAAGAGCTTCTGCTAGTAGTCCATACCATGGATTTGATGAGTACTGTCTCATCGGTTTCTTTTACGACGGACTCATCACATCCATGAAGCAGTTTGTGGAAATGATATGCAACGTGAAATTCTTGGATAAGACACCGGAGGAGGCATGTGATTACTTGGAATCCATAGCAGAGAATGTGCATAGTTGGGAAGAGACTCCCAAATCTAAGAGAATGGATCTACCTCAACCTTCGGCCCATGGAGGTCTCCTTACATTGACCCAAGAGGAAGATCTAGAAGCAAGAATGGAGGCCCTCATTTGCAAGAGACTTGAAGGGTTGCAGTTGAAAGGAGTGAAGGCCGTGACGGTTGGTAATGAAGGGCAATGCAACCTGTAACGGCCGGTACCCACTATTCGTTATACAGCTGTGTGTATAGCAATTCCAGAAACTTGATTGGTCTTGCTCTGGGTATGTGAGTCATGTCGTTGAGTCGATAGGGCCGTAGCACCTTGGTTGCATCCTTAGCAAGCCACCCCGACGTGTGCCCAACTTAGAATTGCCGTCGCCTTTGGACCCCGTATCCTTTATACGCTTTATGTGCATGTGGCCTTGTTCGTGCACGTATTTATTTTAGACTTTATCCGTAACCGAACCCTATAGTGTGATATGCCGTTGTGACCCTCTCTGAGAGTATTAAAATTGTGGTGTTAATTGGGAACGTCATTTCACGGGTCGTTCTCCCACGATTTGATCTTATTTGAAGAAACGTCACGAATTTCACTTTTGTCGCTAGGCCTTTTTATTTTTAATTTTGTTTTTCGTCGTCGAAATTGTGATCCGTCTTCTTAGGTTGCGTTTCTCTCGTCGACACGGTTGTCCCGGTATTTTTCTTATAATTATCGGGTATCGTTTGACACACTTGTGCACTAATCACATCATTAATCAAAGTTTTAGCCTAAGTTTCACAAGATTAATTCATCGAACTAGGCTCACCCTCCTTTCCCCTTAGCTGCACCCTACCTACTCACACTTTCTCTTTCCTTTTCCTCAAACTACCTAAAAATCCCATGTTGTATAGCCTATGAGGAATCTTATCAGATGTAACAACCCAAAAACAAATCGACTAAACCCACCCTTAAGTGCACACATCCCTTCTTCTCTCTTTCCTCTTTTTCCCTTAAGTTCACCCAAAACAGTCCTATATAGCAATCTCCAAATCATCAAAACCGTAGCAAAGCCCTAGGGCTATTGGCATCTCACGATAACTTCCGAGCGCCGTCACCTCGTGAGTTCTCCCCAACCTTTCCTCTTCGACGCCGGCGACCTTCACGCCATCTTCCTCCGGTCTAACCCTCCCTTCGGCCAACCCTTCACCGGTCGGAGATCTGCCGTGATCCCCTAGCACCGGCCTGTCATGGCCGCAGCAGCCGACAGCAGCGCCGCCTCGCACACAGCAGGCCCCCTCCGGTGGACCTGACCTTTATCCTCGTCGGAAAGCTCCCTCTCTTCTCTTCACATGCCGCACAACCTCCTAGGACTGCCGTGTAGGTCCCCAGCCCACCACAGATCCGCTCAGATCAGGAACTGCCGCCCCCTTGTGTTCCTTCGCGCAGCTCCGGGCATCACCCCTCTCGCCGGCCTGTGCTCCGCCAGGCGCCCGTGGCAGCGCCCATCGCCGGACCCCCCCCATCAGTCTCCGCCTCCCTCAGCGTATGCCAACTCTGTTTCTGCTTCTGTTTGGCTCTTTGAAAGTTATCTTCGATCTTATCATCATTGCCTAATCTTAATTTTGATTGTTGTAGTGGCTGTTGTTTCTGTTGATAGGAAATCATTCAGATGATGGATGATGAGTTGTTTGTTTGTTGTTGTTAAGTAACTCATGATGTTATTTGTCATTGTTGCATATCAGAATCATCCAAACGATGGAGGATTAGTTATATTGATTCTGTTGAGTCTTAGTTGGTTTTGTTGTTATTAGCCACTCGTTTTCTGTTGGCACCGCATCATGGGTTTGACTACAAAGTCGTGTTTCTAAGCATATCAAGGTTAGTGCGTGAGTTTGAATGTATAGTCTAATTGGTACCCTACTACATGATGATATACCGATTATTTAATAAGTTGGTAGTATAAGAGTGGTTAGTACCAATGTTGGAATGGGTGCTGTATACCTTTTAAAATAGTATATCGTTGTTTTATACTAGTAATAGGTAACAGTAAGTGTAACGACTGCTTTTCATGTATCTGGATTTATTATAATATAATATATGTTTTGATGGATTTTCTCCTCGTGTGTGGTTTTCGTCTCCGTAACTTTCATTTTCGATCGTTCCGTCGTGCTTTCTCGTTTCTTCCTTAGGATCGTCGATTTCGAAGTATGTCATTCGTGACGGGCTTTATAACGGTCGTATCTTACTATTAGATCAAGCCTAGGAGTCTTAGGAATCGATCCCGGAGCTCCGCGCTCCGTATCGGAACTTTTTGTGCACGTTAGCCGGTATAAGAAGGGGCACCGACCGACTAGATGACGATCCAGTCGGTCGGCAATCCTTCTTGGACCGACTAGTTGGCTTTCTAAATTATTCAGGAGTTACTGTTTATCGTTAGTCGGTCTAAGAACGTTGGTTGACCGACTAGGTTGCAAACTAGTCGATCAGCAATGCTTCTTTTACCGACTAACACATCATCTTAATTTTAGTATCAATACTGTTCACTCTTAGTCGGTCTAAGAACGTTCATCGACCGACTAGATGTTAAACTAGTCGGTCAGTATTTGTTCATGGACCGACTAATTCTAAATCCTATTTTCGTTCAGAAGTTACTGTTTACACTTAGTCGGTCTGCGTTGGTCGACCGACCGACTAGTTGCCAAACTAGTCGGTTAGTGGTTGCTCTTTGACCGACTAATCTGTGTTAAAACCCTAATTTCTAGGCAACTGCCAGCCCAACCTATTTATACCCCTCCCAAACGTTTTCTTCTTCCTCCACTCGACCCAAAACCCTAGTTTCTCCCCCATTGAGCCCCCATCTTCCTCCAAGCCCTATTCCTTCATCCCAAGCCCTAGATTCATCATCTAAACCCTCCATCAACTCTATCTACCTCTCATTTTCCCCAAATCTCCATCAAATCCCCCAAAAACCCTAATTCTCCAAACTTCTCCATTTGTTTCCAGATCTGGTCCTAGGGTTCTCCGGAGTGTTTCTTCCGCTTCCTCTCGGTAAGAAATCGATCTCTCGATGTTTTCATAACCTATTTGTATTTTTATGAAACCCTAATGAAATTTCATGTTGTTGATGTTTGTTTCCCCATAATAGCGATTTCCCCCGTAGATTAGCATCCGCGAGACGAACCTTCGTGATCGTCATCCCCGGTGCTAGGCAAGTGAAACTTCCCACTTAGGGTTTAGGCCATGTTTTAGGCCATTTGCTTGTTGTAGGCGTAAAAGAGGCTAGGCGACGAAATGATACTCGCCTAGGCGCAAATTGGGGAACTAGCTTGACAACGAAGCTAGTTCCGACATTTAGCATGTTGCACAATTACCATGGCATGTTTAAATTCCATTAACGGTACGCAAATAAATTGTCATGTCATTGCATCCTTTAAGTATTTCTGTGAATGCGTAGCTTCGCTACAATGCTTGTGTTCATGGCTCGTGTTCCAGAAGCGGGCCATGTGTTGGTTGATAGCCAATGCCCGAATTGCTTGTTTCCGGCTAGGTGCACCCCTACGCCAAATGTTTAAGAATGCGAGCTCATGTGCGGGGCAACCCCGGCTCACTTGCTGATCTCATGTGCGGGGACCCTGGCTCCATTACGTGTGGGTATTGGGGGTAAGAGTTAAGCGGCCAATCAACTGGGAGTCTGCCCGATCAGCAACTGCAGTGGTAAGGCGTAAACTCTGGGTTTGGGGTAGTGTTAAGCGGCCAATCAGCGTGAATGTGAAACCATTCAGCTGTAAGGCGTAAACATCTACAAACAACGTGAATAGTGAATTGATTGAGATTGATAGTAGCTTGGCTACTCTTGTCTTGTCCCGATGATTGTTCTCTTGTACAAATTGTCTTGCCATGTCTTGATGTTGGATATGGAAGACGTTTGTACACCCTTGTGGGGGATGTACGAGGGAATACGGACCTCGAACGTCGCGTACACGAAGTCGTGTACAAAGGGAATCTGTTCCCTTGCGGAGAGGATCTCTGGATGAGTGGGAATGTCGCATTATATATGCATAAGTGCATGCGACATATGGCTAATAAAGGGGGAATATCTTAAGCTTATGTTGTACCATGCATATGGTACAACTTAAGCTTATAATGTGCCATGTATCATGGTACACCTTAATTAAGTTGTTCCAAAGGAACAACTTACCCTAAAATAACTACCTTGTGGGCTATAAATAAGACCCAAGGGTAGCCATTTTCCTTACACCTTTTGCATGAAATTCATGCATGCATCTTCATCCTAGCGAAGCTCTGCAGAAATCCTTTCTCTCCCTCTTATCCAAGTTCTTAATCTAAAGTAGAGATTTAGATTGTGGATTAGTAGCCTTACTCCGTTCGTGAGAAGACTCGATCCGTCGTGGCGAATCCGAAGGCGAAGTTCGTAGACTACCGTGCCGCATACGCAAGCGTAAGTCTAAACTTCATATTATCGATCCTAACTCTGTTTTGGACAGGATCCAACATTGGTATCAGAGCCATATGGGTTCGCCCCGGTCAAACCACCGCCCCGTCGAAACTATGAACGAGTCGTTGTCTTTTTCACGAATGGGTCTCCTACTATTACGGATATAGTAGGAACGCTTCGTGACGGAGAGAACGCAGCGGTTGTTCTTTTCACGTTAGGGTCTCCTATCATTACGGATATGGTAGGAACTCTCCGTGACGGGAAGAACCGACCGTTCACGTAGTGTGTTATTTTTCATTTTTGGCACACGGCCATTAGGAAATAACTAATTTCTCGACGAACGGGTGCTTCATCGATGAACGGGTGCTTCATCGAGGAAGATGATGGTAGTTACTTCCATCGGGTAAGAGGAAATTTGGTGCATGTGCACCATGGCCAAATGGGCTATGAAGGCCATGCACCCCCTCTCTCCTCAAGCGGAGGGGGTTGGCTACGGCCAATAACCACCGGCGACCACCCCATCAAGGGGGTGGAGTGCATGCGGCCACCCCATGAAAGGGGGGAGACCGGCCATGGCTAAAGGGCCATGGCCGGGCAAGGCCAATAGGCCATGGCCGGCCCTGACCGGCCACGGCCAGGGCCAGGGAGCCCTGGCCGCGGCCTGGCCTGGCCAGGCCAGGGCCGGCCCTGGCCGGCCACGGCCAAGGCCAGAAGGCCCTGGCCGCGGCCAGGCCAGGGCCAGGCCGCCCTGGCCGGGCCAGGGCAGGGGCCCTGGCCCCCGGCCAGGGCCAGGCCGCCCTGGCCGAGGCCAGGGCAGAAGCCCTGGCCCCGGCCAGGGTCCTGGCCGCCCTGGCAGAGGCCAGGGCAGAGCCCTGGCCTCAGGCCAGGGCCTGGCCCCGGCCAGTGGCCAGGCCGCCCTGGCAGAGGCCAGGGCAGCGCCCTGGCCTCAGGCCAGGGCCTGGCCGAGGCCAGGGCAGGGGCTCTGGCCCCGGCCAGTGGCCTGGCCGGCCGGCCCTGGCTGAGGCCAGTGGCCTGGCCGGCCCTGGCCGAGGGGGCCAGGGCCCCTGGGCGGCCAGGGCAGAGGCCCTGTCCGGCCCATTGGCCAAGCCCCGGCCAGGGCAGAGGCCCTGGCCGGGAAGAAACTGCAGTTCGAAAATTGGTCGACCAATTTGGTCATTTTGGTCGACCAATCTGGCAGAAGGTCTGGGTCGACTGCAAACTTGCCTACTGACCCATACGGGGTGACAAAAGGCATTGGCCAAACTCGGATGTGCCGATTAGCCCATACGGGGCTAACCACAGTGCCGACTAGTTCATACGGAACTAACGTTTTAATGAAGTTTTTTATTGGGCTCTACTCCTTGAAGATTAGCCATAGTGCTCTACTTCATGCGAGATTAGCCATGTCATTGTGCTCTACTCTACGGAGATTAGCCAATGTACTTGTGACGTTGTGCTCTACTATATGGAGATTAGCCAACGTGCTTTCAAAATTTTTGGAAAAAGATGTTTTTCAAATAGGTTATGTCCCGTCCTTAAATCGGGATAGCGCAATTTAGAATTCCAAGTCCTACCACGATCCGGCCATGGTTATCTAACCCATGGGTGTGTAGAACAGGTCTCGTGGCTTGGCAATTGTTGCGTTAAAATTCTTTGCGCAAACTCTCACCTATTCTATTTTGAAAGACATGTTTTTCAAAATTGATTTTCCGCTGCGAAGTACTATAAGAGTACGATTGTTTGATAAGTGATGGGGGAATATTGAAGGTTGTTCTAGATGGTGATTGGAATCATAGAGACCTTTTCGATTCTAGAACAACATCTTCAATATTTTTCGAAAGTAACTTATCAAATACAATATAATTCCAAGTGGGATTTGAATTTTTAGAACTATCCAAATGGGATATTCTATTATCATTTCAAGTGGGAGTTATATTTTAAGAAATTTTATGCAATGTTTTGATCGAACCTTCGGTTTTGTGTCTTTTGCAGCATTTTAAAAGTAAAATGTCTTCCGCTTCAAAGAATATCGTCGCTGAGTTAAACAAAGGTGAAAAACTCAACGGCGATAATTACAAACTTTGGTCCATCAAGATACAATACGTTCTAGAGGAGCAAGAAGTGCTCGAAACTCTAAAGAACGTTATGATTGAACCCAAGTTGGGCACTACGGCCCAACACCGAAAAGACAAGGAAGCTTTTGATGCTTGGTCTCGGAAGAACAAGATAGCGCGCATTACGTTATTAAGCAGTATGGCTGATGACATAATGCGCATCTTCCGAGAACATGACCTAGCCATGGACATATGGTCCAAGCTAGAGGAGAAGTTCGGTGGCACATCGGTGTCCAAACTTCGCTCCTTAACTATAAAGTTCGATTCATATAAGAAACGTCCAGATCATTCCATTGGGAAACATCTGCGACATATGGCGAACCTTATCTCGGAGTTAAAGGATGCAGGGCATGTGCTCAGAGATGAGCAACAAATCCAAGCAGTCATACGTTCCCTACCAAATGGGTGGGATCAGATGAAGATGCATCTCACTCATAATGAGAGCATAAAGACCTTCAACGATGTTTCCAAGCACCTCGAATTAGAGGAAGAGCGGCTTGCGGCTGCCAAGCCAAGTGCAGAAGTGCACATGGTTGCTAGTTCCTCACACGGGGGAAAGAAACGTAAAGATCGTTCGAAGTCTTCTAATGAACGTAATAAGCAACCTGAGTCTACCAAGGAACCCAAACATAAGGGTGGGCACAAGAAATGGCACAAGAAGAAAGACTTGAAAAGGATCAAGTGCTTCAAGTGTAACAAGCTCGGTCACTATGCTCGTTCGTGTACGAGTGGAAGTGACGAGGTAACTTGTAATACTAGTTACATATGTGTTTCTAGTTCACTATTTCTTGTGGAATCTAATCCATTTTGGGACAATTGATTCAGGTGCCACCGACCACATAGCAAAGGACAGACGGTCCTTCGTGGAGTATCACCGGATACTCAAGGAATGAAGTGGATCAATGTAGGAAACAACACACGTGTTGAAGTGAAAGGCGTTGGGACTCACAAGCTTGTCTTGGACAACGGCCGCACTATCCTACTTCATGATGTTATCTTCATTCCATATATTCAAAGGAATATTAAAACTGTGGTCAATTTATTGGGTCTTGGTTAATAGTTGGTTCCTTCATGTTTGTAATATGGACCTATTTTTGTAATAATTCCTTTATTGGTACTGGGTTTGTATTTCAAAGGATTTATTGTAATAAGTACAATGTATAATTCCTCATGTAATGAAAATTTCCTTGTGACAAATTCTTTGACTAATGAGTCTAATATAATTTGTTGGCACACAAGGCTTGGTCATATTGGACCAACGCGTTTGGATAGACTTGCCAAACATGGCCTTCTATCCAATGTTTCAAAGGTTGAAATGTCGACCTGCAAACATTGCCTTGTGAGGAAATCTTGTCGCAAGCCGTTTGGAACCGGCACAAGGGCCGAGGTTCCATTACAGCATATCCATTCGGACATATGTGGTCCGATGAATGTCAAGACAAGACGCGGGAAGTCCTATTTTTCATCACTTTTATTGATGATTTCACCCGATTCGGTCATATCTATTTGATATCCCACAAAAGTGAAAGCACTAAACCTGCTTTAAAAACTATATGAGTTTAGTGGAGAATCAATTAGATCGCAAGATTAAGGTCATGCGAACCGATAGGGGCGGTGAAAATCAGTCAACAAGTTTAAAGGAACTTTGTGATGAAAAAGGCATAGTACATCAGGTAACTATGCCCTATACTCCTCAACAAATTGGTGTTGCAGAAAGGAGGTATAGGACTTTAATGAAAAATGGTCCGTTCAATGATGGAGCAAGCTAACTTGCCAATCACCTTTTGGGGTGATGCATTATTAACAACCGTTTTCATTTTAAACCGCGTACCCTCGAAATCAGTTAGCTCCACTCCTTATGAGTTGTGGAACCAAAGGTCTCCTGACTTAAAAATTTTTACCTTGAGTTTGTGCATTCAACGCACATATTTCCTCCCATAAGTATGGCAAACTTGGGCCAAGGGGAAGGAAATGTATCTTTATACGATACGCAGAAAACTCCAAAGGTTATGTTTTTGTTAGTCAGGAAGACAATGGTGGGCTAATTGAGTTTTAGTCGAGGGATGTCACTTTCTTGGAAAACGAGTTTCCAAGACAGGGCGAGATAAGTCAGAGTTTATCTCTATTTGAGATTTATGATCAAGAAGGATTACCTCATTCGAGTGGGAGAAATTCTTGGTGAAAACGAAAATTCTTTTTAACCTTCACCAATGGATTATACGAATGACGATTATCATATTCCATACGGGAATAATGATCCAAGTGGGAGCAATTCTAACAACATTTCAAGTGGGAGTGATATTAGAATTGATCTAAATTCGAGTCAACAAGGACTTGAAGAATCTCAAATATGCCGCATCATGCCCTGCAAAAGACAAATGGATGGAAGCGATGAAGGAGGAATTGAAATCCATGAAAGTTAACCAAGTCTGGGACTTAGTTAACTCACCCAGAGGACATAGAGCAATTGGGAACAATTGGGTTCTCAAGATCAAGCATAAGGCTGATTGCTCTATAGATAGATATAAAGCTCGCCTTGTCGCGAAAGGTTTTACACAACAGGAAGGGATAGACTACAAAGAAAACCTCTCACCTGTTGTGCGTAGCTTGCTTATACCTCGAATTACATCAGATGGATGTAAAGACTGCCTTTCTCAATGGAGAAATTGGACAAGGAGATCTATATGGAACAACCAACAGGGTTTGTAAAAGAAGGAAACGAACATAAGGTTTGTAAACTTCGTAAGTCCATATATTGTCTTAAATAATCCTCGAGGCAATGGTATATACGATTTCAAGAAGTTTTCTTATCAAATGGATTTTTCCATGCTTGATGAAGATAACTGAGTATATATCAAGAGGATTAAAAGCAAGTATATTATCATGTCTCTATATGTAGATGACATTTTAATAGCCGGAAATGACAAGGGCTTTGTGATGAGTATCAAGGCTTGGCTTTCATTAGTATTTTAGATGAAAGGCATAGGAAAAGCCGCATATATCCTTGGAGTTAAGATTTCAAGGAATTGTTTGAAGAAACTTCTTTCTCTTTCACAGGAGACTTATATAAAGAAGGTTCTAGAACGATTTAATATGCAGGACTGCAAGTCCATTGATATTCATATAAGCATATGCGATAATTTATATCTGGAATCGTGTCCAAAAAAAACCAAAAGGAAAAGGAAATTATGGAAAAAGTTCCATATTCCAGTGCAGTTGATAGTCTTATGTACACTATGGTGTGTACGAGACCGGACATCTGTTTTGCCGTTGGAAATGGTAAGCTGTTACCAATCCAACCCAGGGCAAGAACACTGGAAAGCGGTTAAGAGGATAATGCAGTATCTTAAAGGAACTGCAGATTTGCAAAAGACTATGATAAAACCAAGAAGGTAGACATAAGGTACATATCTACGCATGAGATGATAGAGGATCAGCTTACGAAAGCGATCCCCAGAAATGTGTTTTATAAACACTTATCATCTCAAGGATTGCGTATGGGCTGAGTTGTACCAAATATATATTCCCATGTCTAAGAAATGATCAAAATTAATAAAAGAATAAGTTCTTTTTCCAACATTGCATATGAATTTCTTAAGAAATGTTTGTGTACATTTTTGAAATCTCAGCTGAATTGTGTGTATGTCGGACAGATTAAGGTTGGCTCTCTCACATGAGCAACCGCCTTATCTTATCAGATGGATAAGATAGAGATGAGACTAGTTTAAAGTCAAAATCATTAGACGAATGATTTAGAGTCATGACTTTAACAAGATAGTCGAATGAAAGATCTGCATCATATGGATGCTTACAAAAGATCTGAGATCTGTATCACAAGGATATAAAGATCTCATTGGATTTTTTAATCCTATCTGTCTTATGCAGGATGAGAGTCCGGGAATATTTCCTGAGTAGTAAGGGGACTCAAAAGATAGGCACTGTGGTGTCTGATCTTTCATCCGTACAACATCATTAAGACATACTCTCCCTGGGAAAGGAGTGATGTTGTAATACGTGTTCATACCACGTATGCATTTCGACCACTGAGTTAGTAGCAATAGTGTTTGCTATTATGTGAGACTCAAAGGCCATACGGGTCTTAACTCTTACCCTCAAGGACTCCAATTGGTTCCTTTAGATTTGACGAGATGATCGTTATCTTAGCGTGTTGCTAATGGGCTATGGTAATTCGGCTCGGCGGGGCACGTTAGAAAAGCGAATCAAGTCAAGATCAGAAGGTTCGCAAGAAGAGGAAGATTGATTTCATATTCGCATTTGGACTTTAAATGATTCAAAGCTGGCCAGCCAATTGTAATCCAGATGGGATTCAATTGTTGAATATAAAGTATAAGAAATGTGAAGAAATAATCTAGGGTAAAGCATGCGTTGAACTACTCAACTTTGCACCTTCGAGGTCGTTGTGTATCTCTAACAAGTGCACAACAACAGACTCTACGCGCATGACGGTCGCACGGTCTATTTCTCGGTATGATAGATGAAAGAACTAAGGGAAAGACGTTCTTTTACAATCCCCTCAAGTGTGAGTGGGAGATGTTGGATATGGAAGACGTTTGTACACCCTTGTGGGTGATGTACGAGGGAATACGGACCTCGAACGTCGCGTACACGAAGTCGTGTACAAAGGGAATCTGTTCCCTTGCGGAGAGGATCTCTAGATGAGTGGGAATGTCGCATTATATATGCATAAGTGCATGCGACATATGGCTAATAAAGGGGGAATATCTTAAGCTTATGTTGTACCATGCATATGGTACAACTTAAGCTTATAATGTGCCATGTATCATGGTACACCTTAATTAAGTTGTTCCAAAGGAACAACTTACCCTAAAATAACTACCTTGGGGGCTATAAATAAGACCCAAGGGTAGCCATTTTCCTTACACCTTTTGCATGAAATTCATGCATGCATCTTCATCCTAGCGAAGCTCTGCAGAACTCCTTTCTCTCCCTCTTATCCAAGTTCTTAATCTAAAGTAGAGATTTAGATTGTGGATTAGTAGCCTTACTCCGTTCGTGAGAAGACTCGATCCGTCGTGGCGAATCCGAAGGCGAAGTTCGTAGACTACCGTGCCGCATACGCAAGCGTAAGTCTAAACTTCATATTATCGATCCTAACTCTGTTTTGGACAGGATCCAACACTTGATTGTGCACTCATGTTATAACTGCCATGTCATGCATACTAAAACTGCTAGGTTGCTAGTTACCTTACTTTCAGTTTCCTTGCCCAAGTCTTTTAGACTTGCTGACATGTGCCCCTTTATTCTTTTGGGTGACACATGTTAGATCATGAGCCTGAGTACCTTGTTGAGGACGAGGTGTTTGCTGACGCCGAGCCCGAGCTTGTGTTTGACGGGGAGTACGTGGACACTGGGGACCAGTCCTAGTGTCTTCGTTGTGTTTTACTTTTGTTTTGACAGTTGTTTTGTTATCGGTGCGTAGCACCTATACCTGGTTATGTCGTGGCTTTTGTTGGCCTTGTTCTGGGCCTTTAGACTCTTTCTTTTAGCCTAGTGGCTTTTCTGGATGTTGGACTTATTATCATGTTGGACAATTAATGAGATGTGAGATTTTATTTCAGTCTCTCCTTGTGTTATTATTGTTGTTCCGTTGTGGTTACAGGGACCTGCTTATGTTTTATTGACGCTTATCGGGTTTGGGGCTTCACAGGTCCACTCTCGTGCGGACCTTTTCACGTCTCGCCTCCATTTTAGGGAAGCGGGTCGTGACAGGTTTTGTTGGTGGCCCATGCAGGTCCTTCTGTAACTGCGAATTTTGGAATAGCGATAATAATATTAGAATGTCCAATAAACTAAGTTCGACGTCCGAGTCATAAGCTATGAGTCTAATCTGATTCGTTCTCTGTGTCACTAGATGGCATGAAGACGATTCACCGTGGTGGGGGTAGTGGTGCGCTTCCTCATGATGAGGAGCCTGAGCAGGAACCCACCAACGGTGAGATGATGCGGATGATGCTCCAGATGATGCAAGTGCAGCAGGGCGTGCTCCTGCAAGTCCAGAATGCTCCACTTGCTCGAGCTGCCCGGGCTCTTCCGGATGCCCCTCGCTCTGAGCCAGGAGCGAAGCAATTTCGGGAGCTGGGTCCCGCATATTTTGATGGGTCTGAGGGTCCTCTGGCTGCCGATGAGTGGATTCGGAACATCGAGGACAATCTGAAGATGGCCAAGATCACCCCGGCTGGATGGGTTGATTTGGCGAAGAGGCAACTCAAGGATAATGCTCGGAATTGGTGGGATGCGGAAGAGAAGATGTTGGTGGAGCAGATAGCTTGGGCTACCTTCAAGACCAGATTTGAGGGTGAGTTCTTCCCGAAAGCTGCCAGGGAAGAGATGCTGCAGCGTTTTATCGATTTGAAGCAAGGGAGCTCGTCGGTGGACCTATATCACCAAGAGTTCATGAGGCTGAGTCGGTTCGCACCAAATATGGTGCAGGACACTGAGGAGAGAGCTCAGAGGTTCCTGCAGGGACTTGCTTCGGAGCTCCAGAGTTTTGTGACCTCTTCTGACCGGGAGTCTTATCAGAAGGTTCTAGTAGCAGCCAAGAGGCAGGACCTGCTTGTGAACCAGAGGAGGGGGTCTGTTGTTGGTGCTGGGAAGAGGCCTGTGGAACAGGCGAGAGCTGTGGTTAGACCTGGATTCAGGCCGAACCAGCCTGCTCAGTTTAAGAGGCCAGGAGGGCCTATTCTGAAGACTTGACATTTCTGCGGCAAGCCTGGCCACATCAAGGATCAGTGTCGGAAGTTTTTGGGCCAGTGTCTGGTTTGTGGTGATGCTTCCCATGCCGCGAAGGATTGTCGGCACGCGAATCAGCTGCGGAGGGCACCTGTTGCAGCTCAGCCGTTGCAGCAGCGAGCGTCTGTTCCTACTGGACGTGGAGCAGCTCTTGTTCCACAGGGACAGGCTTTTCGGCAGGCTGTTCCGCTGAGGAGGCAGGCTTTTCTGATGACCGCTGTGGAGAGCGAGGCTGTGGATGAGGTTATCGCAGGTAATCCTCAATCTAGCTGTCACTTCCCTAGCTGGTTTTGATTGTTAGATTATGTTGTTTGCTTGAACATGGTTGTTTGCTAGACTAGGGTTTGATTGTTAATTGATTGTTAGGTGTGGTTTTGGTTTGCACATTTCCTGCACGAGTCCTCTTTGACTCTGGTGCATCGATGTGCATTATTTCTCGGAGCTTTGTGGAGAGGCATTCCTTGTCGACGTCCCCTCTTTCCAAGAGTTGGAATATCGTTACAGGGAATGGCATGGTCTCGGTGCATCGTGGTTGCAATTCTTGCTCGTTGGTGGTCTGTGGACATGAGCTTTTCGCTGATTTCATTGTCCACGACATCATTAACTATGATGCAGTTCTTGGGATGGACTGGCTTGCGAGCTTCTATGCTACGATCGACTGTCGAAGGAAGAAGGTGGTGTTTGAGATTCCCGGACATCCAGTATTTGAGTTCAGTTGTGGTAGTAGTTCGCTTGGTCCTGTCAGATTTCGGACCAGGCCGGTGGAGGTTGTGGCTATGCAGATGGAGCTGGAGTGGCCAGCTGTGGTGCGAGATTTTGGCGACGTCTTCCCCGAGGAGATGTCTGGTTTGCACCTGATCGAGCTCTAGAATTTTCTATTGACCTTGTTCCGGGTGCACAGCCGATTTCGAAGGCGCCGTATCGTATGGCACCTGCAGAATTGGAAGAGTTGCGAAAGCAGTTGGATGAGCTTTTGCTGAAGGGTTATATCAATCCCAGCGTGTCTCCGTGGGGAGCACCGGTGTTACTGGTGAAGAAGAAGGATGGTTCGTGTCACATGTGCGTGGACTATCGGGAGTTGAATGCGGTGACCATTAAGAATAAATACCCGCTGCCTCGCATCGATGATATTTTTGATCAGCTTGGAGGTTCGAGGGTGTTTTCTAAATTGGATTTGAGGAGTGGTTACCATCAGTTGAAGGTGAAGAAGGATGATGTTCCGAAGACAGCGTTCAGGACGAAGTATGGACACTATGAGTTCGTGGTTATGCCTTTCGGCGTAACTAACGCGCCCGCAGTTTTCATGAATCTGATGAACCTGATTTTCTACGACTTTTTAGATAAGTTTGTCGTTATCTTCATTGATGACATTCTGATCTATTCGAAGTCGGAGGAAGAGCATGCCTCGCACTTAAGGTCGGTGTTGGAGATTTTGAGGAAGCATCGGTTGTATGCTAAGTTTTCGAAGTGCGAGTTTTGGCTGGATAGAGTTGCTTTTCTCGGGCATGTGGTGACTGGAGATGGTATTTCAGTGGATCCCGAGAAGATTAGGGCCATCAGGGAGTGGCCTGTTCCGTCGTCTGTGTCTGAGATTCGGAGTTTCCTTGGACTTGCTGGTTATTATCGGCGATTCATTAAGGACTTTTCTCGTATTGCTGAGCCGATGACCAGGTTGAAGCGGAAGGATGTTGCTTTTGTTTGGTCAGGTGATTGCGAGAGTGCTTTTGGTGTTCTGAAGGAAAGGTTGACGACTGCCCCTATTCTTGTTGTGCCTGATCGCAGCAGTGGATTTGAGATCTTTTGCGATGCTTCTGGCAAGGGTCTTAGTTGTGTGTTGCATCAGCATGGGCATGTTGTGGCGTATGCGTCTCGTCAGCTTAAGGTTCATGAGAAGAATTACCCGACGCATGATTTGGAGTTGGCTGCCGTTGTGTTTGCTCTTAAGATTTGGAGGCACTTCCTGCTGAGTGAGAAAGTGAAGATTTTCACCGATCACAAAAGCTTGAAGTATATTTTTACTCAGAAGGAGCTCAACATGCGACAGCGTCGATGGTTGGAGCTTATGGCAGATTATGAGATTGATTTGCAGTTTCACCCTGGCAAGGTGAACGTGGTCCCTGATGCTTTGAGTAGGCTTCCAACGGTGATGATTTTGACTTCGCAGTGGAGATTGCAGCAAGATTTTTGCGAGTCTGGCGTGGAGATTGTTCTTCCTGGGGAGGCTTCTTCGTTGATGTACATGCAGGTACAGTCGACGATCGTGGATCGGATTAAGGCTGGCCAGGCTGAGGATCCAAAGCTGGTGAAGATTCGGGAGCAGGTGGAAGCCGGTCTGCGGACTGACTTTTTGATTCATGAGGATGGCTCGCTGAGGTTTGGAGCCAGGTTGTGTGTGCCAGCTGGGGATATCAGAGAGGAATTGATTGTGGAGGCACACAATTCGCCGTATTCTGTGCATCCTGGTGGCACCAAGATGTACCAGGATCTTCGTCTGAATTATTGGTGGCATGGTATGAAGAGGAGTGTGGCTCGGAGTGTGGCCAAGTGTTTGGTTTGCCAGCAAGTGAAGGCGGTGCATCAGCGTACGGCCGGGTTGCTACAACCGCTTCCGATTCCGGAGTGGAAATGGAAACACATCACTATGGATTTCGTGACTGGACTACCTCGGAGTCCGAAGCAGAATGATGCGATTTGGGTGATCGTAGATCGATTGACCAAATCCGCGCACTTTATTCCATTCCGAGTGGGACAGTCCACTGAGGCGCTAGCGAGGAGATATATGGAGGTAAAATTCTTTTACTCTCCGTTTTATTTCCTTTTCCTAGTTTGGATAGTGATGTAACGTGAATCGTGCAGGAGGTCGTGCGACTTCAAGGAGTCCCCGTGAGTATCGTGTCTGACAGAGACACGAGGTTCACATCTCAGTTCTGGCAGAGTTTGCAGAAGAGCTTGGGTACGCGTCTGAGTTTCAGCACGGCGTACCATCCGCAGACGGATGGCCAGTCCGAGAGGACGATTCAGATTTTGGAAGACATGCTGAGGGCGTGCATGTTGGATTTCAAGGGTTCGTGGGAGGACCATCTACATCTGGTAGAGTTCTCTTACAACAACAGCTTCCAGGCGAGTATTGGCATGGCGCCTTTCGCTGCTCTTTATGGGAGGAAATGTCGATCGCCATTGAATTGGGATGACGTTGGTGATCGGGAGTTGTTGGGACCTGAGATGGTCGTGGAGGCCGTGGATATCGTCAGGAATATTCGGGAGAGGTTGAGGATTGCTCAGGACCGTTTTAAGCATTGGGCGGATGCTAAACGTCGTCCTTTGGAATTTCAGCCGGGCGACCATGTGTTTCTGAAGATTTCTCCGAATCGCGGTGTGATTCGTTTTGGGAAGCGAGGGAAGTTGAGCCCGCGATACATTGGACCGTTTGACATTTTGGAGAGGGTTGGCGAGGTAGCGTATCGCTTGGCCTTGCCGCCATCTTTGGAAGGAGTTCACGATGTTTTCCATGTGTCGCAGCTTCGTCGATGTAATGCCCTACAAGCTACTGCACAAGTACTAGAGGGGGGTGAATAGTACTTTAAAAATAACAAGGAGTATAATTCCTAATTATAATGCAAACAACTACCAAATCAATTTCCGGAAGCTTAAATTGAATGACAACAACAAAATTAACAATGCTAACAAGAGATGTTACTGGGTTCGGATCCACCCAAGTCTCCCCGAATTGTTCCCGGTGATCCTACGTCCCAACCACCCGGATCCCCTCCGGATACTTGAGTTAGAAACCCTAACTCAAGATTTCCACTATGAAATACTTGTGAAAATCCTCCACAAGTAAAATCATACAAAATGTAATTTGTGACTCCCACAACCCGAGATCACAACCACACTCTCACAACCGAGAGTGAAACTTACAAATCAAATATGAAATGAAATAAGAAAACTTCTTACCGAACAAAATACCTATGCCTTGAGTATTGCTTACGAATTAGGGCAAGGATGATTTTGGGGAAGAAGTGGCACCAAACACTAGCTCCAAGATGTAGATCAGCGATGGAGAGCTTTGGGGATGTTGGTGACCTAGAATCAAGCACTTGGCTTGGAAGGCTTCACACTCAATGAATCTCTCTTTGGAAGTAAGAGTGAGGAGAGATTATTGAATGGAAAGAATGAGCTTTGAATGCACTTGGAATGATTTCTCTTGATCTCTAAACTTGCAATAATATCAGCCTTAGCAGCAATGAATGCAGCCCATCAAGTATATATAGGATAGAGGAGAGAGAGAGAGAAAACCGTTTCAATTAAAGCTCCAACGGCTCTTTTCTGAACCCAACTAGTCGGTCAAAGAACAACCACCGACCGACTAGTTCATCAACTAGTCGGTCGGTCAATTAACGTAAACCGACTAATGAGTAAACTGAGAAAAGATCAAAGTACAGACTAAGGAACTAGTCGGTCTAAGAAGAGTAGCTGACCGACTAGTTTCACAACTAGTCGGTCGGTTACTCAACGTGGACCGACTAACAGATAAAACTGAAGTCTGAGAAGAATTAGACTTAGTCGGTCCAAGAACAAATGTTGACCGACTAATTCACCAACTAGTCGGTCACCAAATGAACATAGACCGACTAACAATAAACAGTAAGTATGGTGAAAAATTTGGCATGTACAGTAAACTAAACTAGTCGGTCTAAGAAGAAAAGTTGACCGACTAGTTCATCAACTAGTCGGTCGATCAATGAGCACAGACCGACTAATGATAAACAGTAGCTCAAGATCAAATGTGCATGTTCAGGGAAAGCTCAACTAGGCGGTCACAGAAGCATCACTGACCGACTAGTTCACAAACTAGTCGGTCGGTGAGTCAACTTAGACCGACTAACTGTAAACAGTAAAGAGCTATGAATTAACTGACAGAAACTAGTCGGTCCAAGAAGCTTGGCTGACCAACTAGATCACCATCTAGTCGGTCAGTTCTTCTTCTTGAACCAACTAACATGCACAAGAAGTCGCGAAACGAAGCGCGATGCTTCGGGAAGGATTGTATGGACTTCTACTAAGATCCTAGAGCTAAGATATGAGCGTTACGAAGAACTAAAACGTAAGACCTACTCAAGGCTTAACATTCTACGAAAGAAGCTTAAAGACTATAAATTAAACTTGACGATACCGTCTTCAATAACTTCAATCGAATCTTCATGACTTCTAAATAGGTCCATAAGCTTCAACGAAGCTTTAGGCATACGATCACGTGCTTTGAGAAGTCTTGAGACGTCGTAATTGATATTCATGTGAATTTGGCGACGATCTCCATAACTGCGCTCACAAAGTGTTAGTTCATATTATATTTATGTTTGTTCATCATCCAAAACCAAATCCGAGGAGTCCAATATCCAACATTCTCCCCCTTTTTGGTGATGACAAACCAACATAAATAATAATCAAAAATAATAATTCAAATGAAATTTACTTACTCCCCCTGCATTGATGACATGTTAATTCCAATTTAAACAAAAATAATACGCATCAAGCAGACGAGTGAAGTATATTAAATGTGAATCGATTATTGAATTATTGAAATACCAAACGTAGGTTATTGAAATATCGGATTTGAAAATCCATTTATATATCTTAACTCCCCCTGAATCTAATACATCAAGTTAGATTCTTGGAGAATGCTCTTAAATTTTCATTTGGCACATTGTTATTATTATATCTCTCCCCCTTTGGCATAAGCAAAAAGAGCGGGAGGATAACAACGACAACAACAATGGCCTCAAATTAAAAAAGCACGGGAGTCGTAGAATACGACGACGGTTCAAGTGACACCAAAGAGAAAAATACGAATAGAATCAAGGCGTGTCAATGAAACCAAAGTCAAAAAATCCTAAAACGAAATCATCAAAACTCAAATCAATTTAACGGATTGAGTTATGGAATATACTCTCCAATATAAACATTTCTTGGTTAATTTAGTACATGGAAAACAATTCTATGTTTCCATAGAAGAAATTTCTATTAAACCAAGTGAATATCGTCGAGCGACGAAAACAAACATCAGAGACATAAAAATTATACATTGCACAATATAATGAAATGTCAACTGCGATGTATATATATATATATAATATGAAGCAGAGTACATCACCGACATACAAAACATCGATCGACTGATCGGGGCACAAAAATACATCATTATATGACAAAATATCGGAGTGTCAACAAAAAATACATCATCATCAAACATATCAAAATACATCAAAATGATCCAAAATACATAGCCACCAACACTATCCTACCCAACATCTCTCACAACTAGATATATCATCCAATGAGTATCAGGAGAGGCCTCGAAGAAACTCAAGAGGCAGCGGGAGGATCAGAAGCCACTGCAGGCTCAGCAGAAGCAGAGGAGGTGACTGGATCAGCAGGAACGTCCGGAAGATCAGCAGGAGCGACAACTGAAGAGGCAACCTCTGAAGCAGCAACCGTAGTGGCCTCGGGAGCACCAGTCGGAGTATCCACCACAGGAGTGGCGGCAACAAGTGTGCTCTCGGGGGCACCAGCAGAAGAAGCAGCAACAGCATCACCGGAAGTGGTAGCACCAGCAGCAGTAGTACCAGCAGAAGTGCCCTCGGGGGCACGAGTCGAAGCACGACAAAGCTCCTCAACGTCCTCCTCAGCCATCTCATCTAACTCCTCATCCTCAGAAACGGAAGGAGGAAGATCAACACCCATCAGACGAGCCATACGGCAGACTACCTCCTCGGTACGAGCCAAGCGAGACTCGTGACGACGAAGTAACCGTACGACCTCATCCAGGGTGGCAGAGGGAGCAGCAGAGGCACTGGCAGAGGCAGGGGCAGACGCTGAAGGTGTCGTCCTCTGAACGTGACGAAGCGCCGCAAGAGATTTCTTGACGGCCGTCGCGTTCAGGGGAGGACCAAGGGGACGCTCATCGTCACGAGGCAACGTGACACGAAAATGACGAAATACGAGGGTCAATAAGCAAGGAAATGGGATATGAGCCAATTTATTGGACTTGCGAATACACTCGAAAGAATCAATCTTATCGAGTATAATGCGAGCCCAATTAATCGAGCTCCCCATGAAGATAGCATAGATAAGCTTCAGAAAGGGCTGGGACGGGAGAGATGAGGAGCCGTACTTAGGAAGCAAGCACGACTTCAGAATCAGATTTAGGACCCATGCATTTGGCTTGAACGATTTAGATGGCACGCCAATCATGGCAGGAGGGATCTGATGGAAAATCTCAGAGAGGACGGTCTGATCTAAGGAAGAAATATCGTCAACCGAGATATCAGAGGGGATGAGGCCAGACGAGGAGATACCAAAAATCTCTCCTAAGATTTCCGCTGTGAGGACTATAGGAGTCCCCAAAACGGTCGTCTCAACAGAGTGGGTCTGATCGTACTGACCCCGGATCCTATTCGCATAGAAAAGCTTTACTAATCTAGGGTAGGGGTGAGGATTCGCCTTTGGGTCAAATCGAAGGTAATCGAGGAGACCCGACGACGAGAGAAGATCAGCTAACCCTATGAAGTCGCTAAACTGGACGAAATGCTCCAGAAGCAGAGGGCAATGTTCGATACGGTTGTACGTCGCGAGACACATATGGTCATCGCGACACAACGAAATATCGACACCGCCCACCGGCATCGGAGCCTTTCCCTTAGGCTTACGGGTAGACGTACGAGGGTGGGTGCTAGACTCGGGATGGGTAGGAGGAGTGGGTTCCCTATGAGTCTCTGTCTCGGGGTTATACTCCGTATCGGAATCGGTAGGAGTATGGAATGAAGAATGAGAGGTAAGAACTTTGGGCTTGGGCTTAGGCTTGGGCTTGGGTTGACCTCTAGGCTTGGCGATCGTCGTCCTCTTCTTCTTGAGAGGAGGCGAAGACGACGAAGGATGGGTGGTCTTGGCACGGCGTTTCGGAGGGGTTGGATGCTCGGGGTCCGAAGGGTTTTGTTCTACGGTCATCGGCGATGGGCTAGACGGAGTGATCGGGATACGTGTTCGGGCCATAATCTCGGCACAACACGACACAATCAAACTGAAACGAAGAATCCCTAAGTCGGAACCCTAGAAAGCTGAAATCGAAACCCTAGAAACCCTAGAAGCCCTAGAAACCGAGCTAACCCTAGAACTAGGAATGGAAATCTAACCCTAGAAAGAGAGGAGATCACCAAGAACGAGGGGCCGACGGAGGAGATCGACGGAGATGGCCGGAAAACGGCCGGAGTTCGATCGGAAGACGAAGAGACGGCGAGGGGTCGGGGGTTTTGAGCTGAGGGAGAAAGAGTTTTGATCGACTGGAATGAAAAAAGACCGACTAAAGTGAGTTTAAGTCGGTCGAGATCGCAAATGACCAAACAGTCCCTGGCACAATTAGTCGGTCACAGTTCAAGCACTGACCGACTAGATCACGATCTAGTCGGTCGGTCAATGAGCTTGAACCGACTAGTTGCAAACAGTGGCTGAATCCAAGATTTACTGACAAGATTTAGTCGGTCTGCGTTCATTTACTGACCGACTAGATCTAAATCTAGTCGGTCGGTCACTGAACATGAACCGACTAAAAAGTTAAAATGGAGAGGAAACTCAAAAAGCTTAAGTTAGTCGGTCTAAGTTCTTCTACTAACCGACTAGATGAGCATCTAGTCGGTTGGTGGTTGAACTGAAACCGACTAAAAGAGTCCAAAAAGTGGTAATCAAGTTCTCTCCTCAATACGCTTGGACGATATATTGCAAAACTCTCAATAATCATCTAAACTACCCCCATTAAACATCGAAATCTTAAATACGACATTCAAAACATGAATTCGAGCAAAAATTCAAAATATCACATAAATTCCCGAAAAATCCAATAAGTCTAGCATGAACGAAATATTTCGAAATATAATAGCATGCAAGATTATTGAATGAAACATGAATCCTATATCTCGTATTCACCCATAATCCCCAATTCTTGACGCAACCGCACAAAGGAGTACTCCTTTAGGGGTTTCGTGAAAATATCGGCGATTTGCTTTTGGGTTTCAACGTACACTAAAATGATGTCCTTTTTAGCAACATGATCATCTAAAAAGTGGTGTCGGACATCTATGTGTTTCGAACGGGAATGGTGTACCGGGTTCTTGGAAAGACATATTGCACTTTGGTTGTCAACCATGATAGGGCAAGTATCACAATTAATACCAAAGTCTTTAAGTGTGTGTCTCATCCAAAGAACTTGAGCACACGCGGCACCGGCGGCAATATATTCCGCCTCGGTGGTTGAAAGTGATACGGAATTTTGCTTCTTGGAAAACCAAGAGACAAGAGAATTTCCTATAAAATGGCAAGTGCCACTAGTACTTTTCCTGTCGGATTTGCATCCCGCATAATCGGCATCACTATATGAGATTAACTCATACGTGCTAGATTTTGGATAAAGTAATCCAAAATCAAGTGTATAACTTAGATAACAGAAAATACGTTTTATCGCTACTAAGTGAGACTCCTTAGGTTGAGACTGATAACGAGCACATACGCATACGGCAAACATAATATCGGGCCTACTTGCGGTAAGATAAAGCAAACTACCTATCATACCTCGATATAAACGAATGTCTACATCCTTACCGCCCGTATCCTTGTCAAGATGCGTAGTCGTGCTCATTGGAGTCTTTTTCCCGGAAGCACTCTCCATTCCAAATCGCTTAAGCAACTCCACCGTATACTTCGTTTGGTGGATGAAGATTGCATCGTCCATTTGGCGAATTTGGAGACCTAAGAAATACTTGAGCTCACCCATGTGGCTCATCTCAAATTGTTCCTTCATAACATTAGAAAACTCTTCGCAAAGAGCAAAGTTAGTAGCACCGAAAATGATATCATCAACATATATTTGAACTAAAATTATATCATTATTTGCATGCTTAACAAAAAGTGTAGAATCGACTTCTCCCATTTTAAAATTCAAATCCAAAAGAAAATTCTTTAGGCGATCATACCAAGCTCGAGGAGCTTGTCTCAAACCGTAAAGTGCTTTCTTTAGTTTAAAAACATGATTTGGAAATTTTTCATTTATGAAGCCCGGAGGTTGAGAAACGTAAACTTCCTCAACGACATCTCCGTTTAAAAATGCACTTTTAACATGCATTTGAAATAATTTAAAATCCTTATGGCATGCAAAAGACAATAATAATCTAATTGATTCTAATCTAGCTACCGGAGCGAAGGATTCTTCGAAATCAATACCTTCCTCTTGACGGTAGCCTTGAGCAACTAACCGAGCTTTATTCCGGACGACGACTTGGTTTTCGTCGGTTTTGTTCTTGAAGATCCACTTTGTCCCTATGACGGTGTGGTTCTTCGATGGCAATGGAACAAGCTTCCAAACTTCATTCCTCTCGAATTGAATGAGCTCCTCCTCTATGGCTAAGATCCAAGCGCTATCTTCGCACGCTTCAACTATATTCTTTGGCTCTATCGATGAGGCAAAGGCACAATGAGCGAAGTAGTTTACTTGCGATCTCGTCTTGACACTATCATAGATATTGCCAATGACTTGCTCATGAGGATGGTCACGAACGGTATGAAGCCGTTTGGGAATACCTTGGTCACTAGGAACATTCTCAACAACTTCATTAGTTGGGTTAGTCTCAATAGAATCAATAGAATTATTAGACTTAGAATTATCAAACGAATCACATAAAACATACATAGAATCATTATCATTTGAAATTCTAGTTGGAACAAATCCTTCATTAAATGAGACATGAAGTGACTCCTCGATCGTTGAGGTTCGTTTGTTGAATATCCGGTAGGCTTTGCTACGCGAAGAATATCCAACAAAAATCTCCTCATCGGATCTTGGATCGAATTTGTCCAAACTACCATACGTGTTCTTAATAAAACATTTCGAACCAAAAACACGAAAATGTTTAACTTGAGGCAACCTACCAAACAACAATTCATAACAAGTTTGTTTAGTGCCGGGCCTCAAAAGTATTCTATTAAACACATAGCAAGCGGTGTGTACCGCTTCCACCCAAAATTGATGGCCAAGTTGGCTATCATCAAGCATAGTGCGAGCACACTCCACTAGCGTCCTATTCTTTCTCTCAACTACACCATTTTGAGGAGGTGCACGAGGGAAAGAGAAGGTGTGAGTAATACCAACTTCATCACAAAATGTCTCAAAAGACTCATTCTCAAATTCACCTCCATGATCACTACAAATAGTGACAATGGTGGTTCCTAAGAGATTTTGTACTTTCTTAACAAAAATTGTGAAGTTTTCAAAAGCTTCATTTTTATTACATAATGAAAATACCCATGTAAATCTCGAATAGTCATCTACGATGACAAGTCCATATCTTGCATTTCCTAAGGAAGCAACTCTAGTTGGCCCAAATAAGTCTAGATGTAATAGCTCTAGTGGCCGTTTAGTAGAAATTCTTTTCTTAGGTTTAAATGAAGATTTAGGAAGCTTGCCACGTTGACAACAATCACAAAAACTTTTCTTTTCAAAAACAAGCTTCGGAAAACCTTTAATGGAATTTAATTTTGAAAGCTTATAAAGTGTTCCAAAGTTCACATGTCCAAAGCGTCGATGCCATAAGTGTTGTTCACTTGTGTTGGCAACGAGACATTGTTCATAGGACTTAGGAAGATCCAAAATATAAATATCTTTATGACGAGTGCCGAAAAATAATAATTTATCATTATCTTTTCTTAAAATATGACATAATCCTTTCGCAAAGCTAACTTTGTAACCTTTGTCACAAAGTTGGCTTATTGAAATAAGATTATGATTTAAACCATTAACAAGATAAACATCACTAATTAAGGGTTTAGATGGGTTACCCACTTTACCAACACCTATGATGGTTCCGCTCTCGTTGCCTCCAAATACGACGCGGTTTCCATTTGCTATGGGAACCACTCCGGAGAGCAAACTAGCGTCACCCGTCATGTGTTTTGAACACCCGCTATCGAGTATCCAATTTCCCTTGGAGCTAAATTTAAATTTGTTGCTCATTTTCTTTTTCTTTTCCTTGAGTACCTAAAGATAGAGAATTTCATATCATGGTACCCAAGGTCATTGGGTCCAAAAGATTAGACCTTTGGAAGCCAAGTCCAATTGGACTTAGACTTCCCCACATAATTTCTACTATGCACAACATCCGAAAAATAAGCATTCATATACATTTGTTTTTCGTCCATGCTTGTGTCCTTTGGGCTCCAAATTGTGAAAATCTTGGGAGCCCTCATCCTATTGGGTGCATGCATTCGACGTTGATTTCTACGTGATGCATGTTGTGGATAGACATAAGGAATATGATGAAATGGTGCATGACGAGAATTATTCATATGATGTTGTGGGTGAACATATGCATGTGTGGGAACACGTGCGTGAGGGTGTCTCACATTGTGTGCACGTGCCCGAGAATGTGTTGCATAAAAATCATCATATGTGTGAGACGGTGGAGTAGGACGTGTGTTCCTACGTGGCATGGTATTGGTGTACATATAAGCATGCCCCTTCTTTGGAGGTCCACCCAAAGTGGGTTTCTTTCCAAAAGAGGGTGTGGACGAGGTGGAAGCACCATTGGTAGATGAACTACCAATAGAGTATTTGCTACCACTCGTAGAGTCACCGGAAGTTGGCCTAACAAAAGTAGTGGCCGCTTTGGACGGACATCCCATCGTATACCCCAAACCAATGTGGTGATTGGCCGGAAGTAAGTCACTTAGGATTTTATCCAAATGGTCCTTACCCTTATTAAATCTATTGATTCGGCCTAATGTGTTCTCATATTTCTCTTTGAGAGAACGCATAGAAGTATCCAAGTTGGATACTTGCGATGTGAGCACATAAACACGAGATTTAAGATTCTCGTTCTCAATACTCAAAGTCGAGTTTTGAGAAGTTAAATCCGCTATCCTATGTTCTTCCGGATCATCAATGCTAACATGTTCAAGTTTAGATTTGAGATTAATAATCTCATTTCTCAACTCTTCAACAACGGTGTCGTTGTTGGTGATGATAGTCTTAGGCGAGGTTTGAATGCTAGCTAGGTCATCTTTTACCTTAGTATATCTATTTACTTATTTAGTGTATTTTGACCATAATTGAGAGTTAGCATTCTTAAGATCATCCATAGTTACCTCATCGTTGCCTTCGTCATCACTATCATCGGAAGAGGAGGATCCTTGATCATGCTCCTCTCTTGCCATGAAGCACATGTGCGCTTGCTCCACTTGCTCATCGTCCGACTCTCCGCTTGAGAAATCCTCGGAGTCGGTGAATGTTGCTCCGACAAGTCCCTTTTTGTACCCCTTTTTGTACTTCTTGGACTTATCGAATTTTGGCGCCTTCCACTTCTCCTTTTGCTTGTTGAGAGGACACTCCGCTTTCATGTGTCCTGGCTTATTGCACTTGAAACACAAAGGAGAGGAAGATGCGTTAGAAGAACCAAATTTAGCTTTGTTCTTATAGTTACCTTTTCGGAAGAAACGGTTGAACTTCTTGGCCATGAGTGCCATGGACTCCAAGTCCAACTCGTTTTCCGAGTCTTCATCATCGGTTGATGTGGATGTGGATGGAGCGGCCTTGAAAGCAATAGCCTTCTTCTTTGGCTCGTCTTGCTTTAGATAGGACTTCATCTTTTCCTGCAATTTGAGCTTGCTATCCTTGCGTACCTCGTATGACATTAAAGTACCCATTAGTTGAACTACGGTGTACTTATTCATGTCATTACCTTCCTCGATGGCGAAGGTACACTTTTCCCAAGAAGAAGGAAGTCCTTCGATAAGCTTCGAACACTTCTCCTTTTGGGTGTAGGATTTGCCGAGAGCCTCTAACTCGTTTATGATGTCGACGAAGCGAGCGTAATACTCCTTCATCTTCTCGCCCTGTTGCATATGAAACATTTCGTAATCTTTGTTTACAACTACGAGTTTAGAGTCTCTTACCCTACTCGTCCCTTCATGTAGAATGAGGAGGGAGTTCCAAATTTGATATGCACTCTTACATGTGCATATCTTATTGAAGTCCTCGGGCTCCAACGCGTATTGCAAGGCGTTCATTGCCTTGGCATTGCTTACCTCCGCGACGACCTCCGCGGTGGTCCATTTCTCAAAGTCTTCTTCTTCGGGCTCGATGTATTCCTTCATTGTGGTCCTCCATAGAGATGCACTCCAGAGGAAGGTTTCCATCCGGCATTTCCAGTACCCGTAGTTGGTACCGTTGAAGAATGGAGGCCTCGTAGAGGAATGTCCTTCCATCACTGAAGATGCTCCTTCACGGTTCCTGAAGGTGTCATAGTTGGAAGGTGGACGCACGGTCTTGTTGTCGTTGGCAGACATAGCTAAGTATCTGGCTCTGATACCAAATGTAATGCCCTACAAGCTACTGCACAAGTACTAGAGGGGGGGTGAATAGTACTTTAAAAATAACAAGGAGTATAATTCCTAATTATAATGCAAACAACTACCAAATCAATTTGCGGAAGCTTAAATTGAATGACAACAACAAAATTAACAATGCTAACAAGAGATGTTACTGGGTTCGGATCCACCCAAGTCTCCCCGAATTGTTCCCGGTGATCCTACGTCCCAACCACCCGGATCCCCTCCGGATACTTGAGTTAGAAACCCTAACTCAAGATTTCCACTATGAAATACTTGTGAAAATCCTCCACAAGTCAAATCATACAAAATGTAATTTGTGACTCCCACAACCCGGGATCACAACCACACTCTCACAACCGAGAGTGAAACTTACAAATCAAATATGAAATGAAATAAGAAAACTTCTTACCGAACAAAATACCTATGCCTTGAGTATTGCTTACGAATTAGGGCAAGGATGATTTTGGGGAAGAAGTGGCACCAAACCCTAGCTCCAAAATGTAGATCAGCGATGGAGAGCTTTGGGGATGTTGGTGACCTAGAATCAAGCACTTGGCTTGGAAGGCTTCACACTCAATGAATCTCTCTTTGGAAGTAAGAGTGAGGAGAGATTATTGAATGGAAAGAATGAGCTTTGAATGCACTTGGAATGATTTCTCTTGATCTCTAAACTTGCAATAATATCAGCCTTGGCAGCAATGAATGCAGCCCATCAAGTATATATAGGATAGAGGAGAGAGATAGAGAAAAAAGTTTCAATTAAAGCTCCAACGGCTCTTTTCTGAACCCAACTAGTCGGTCAAAGAACAACTACCGACCGACTAGTTCATCAACTAGTCGGTCGGTCAATTAACGTAAACCGACTAATGAGTAAACTGAGAAAAGATCAAAGTACAGATTAAGGAACTAGTCGGTCTAAGAAGAGTAGCTGACCGACTAGTTTCACAACTAGTCGGTCGGTTACTCAACGTGGACCGACTAACAGATAAAACTGAAGTCTGAGAAGAATTAGACTTAGTCGGTCCAAGAACAAATGTTGACCGACTAATTCACCAACTAGTCGGTCACCAAATGAACATAGACCGACTAACAATAAACAGTAAGTATGGTGAAAAATTTGGCATGTACAGTAAACTAAACTAGTCGGTCTAAGAAGGAAAGTTGACCGACTAGTTCATCAACTAGTCGGTCGATCAATGAGCACAGACCGACTAATGATAAACAGTAGCTCAAGCTCAAATGTGCATGTTCAGGGAAAGCTCAACTAGTCAGTCACAGAAGCATCACTGACCGACTAGTTCACAAACTAGTCGGTCGGTGAGTCAACTTAGACCGACTAACTGTAAACAGTAAAGAGCTATAAATTAACTGACAGAAACTAGTCGGTCCAAGAAGCTTGGCTGACCGACTAGATCACCATCTAGTCGGTCAGTTCTTCTTCTTGAACCAACTAACATGCACAAGAAGTCGCGAAACGAAGCGCGATGCTTCGGGAAGGATTGTATAGACTTCTACTAAGATCCTAGAGCTAAGATATGAGCGTTACAAAGAACTAAAACGTAAGACCTACTCAAGGCTTAACATTCTACGAAAGAAGCTTAAAGACTATAAATTAAACTTGACGATACAGTCTTCAATAGCTTCAATCGAATCTTCATGACTTCTAAATAGGTCCATAAGCTTCAACGAAGCTTTAGGCATACGATCACGTGCTTTGAGAAGTCTTGAGACGTCGTAATTGATATTCATGTGAATTTGGCGACGATCTCCATAACTGCGCTCACAAAGTGTTAGTTCATATTATATTTATGTTTGTTCATCATCCAAAACCAAATCCGGGGAGTCCAATATCCAACAGTCGATACATTAGCGATCCATCTCATGCTGTGGATTTTTCGGAGATTACCGTTTGCCCCGATATGACGTAGGACCAGCATCCAGTGCAGATTCTGGACAGGCGTCAGAAGTCGCTTCGGAACAAGATTTTCAATCTTGTGAGGGTGATGTGGTGACACGTCTCACCTGGAGAGTCTACTTGGGAGAATGAGGATGAGATGCGAGAGCGTTTCCCACTTTTGTTTCTGGACTCGTGAGTATTAGGAAATTCCGAGGACGGAATTTTTCTTAAGTTGGGGAGGATGTAACGACTGCTTTTCATGTATCTGGATTTATTATAATATAATATATGTTTTGGTGGATTTTCTCCTCGTGTGTGGTTTTCGTCTCCGTAACTTTCATTTTCGATCGTTCCGTCGTGCTTTCTCGTTTCTTCCTTAGGATCGTCGATTTCGAAGTATGTCATTCGTGACGGGCTTCATAACGGTCGTATCTTACTATTAGATCAAGCCTAGGAGTCTTAGGAATCGATCCCGGAGCTCCGCGCTCCGTATCGGAACTTTTTGTGCACGTTAGCCGGTATAAGAAGTGGCACCGACCGACTAGATGACGATCCAGTCAGTCGGCAATCCTTCTTGGACCGACTAGTTGGCTTTCTAAATTATTCAGGAGTTACTGTTTATCGTTAGTCGGTCTAAGAACGTTGGTTGACCGACTAGGTTGTAAACTAGTCGATCAACAATGCTTCTTTAACCGACTAACACATCATCTTAATTTTAATATCAATACTGTTCACTCTTAGTCGGTCTAAGAACGTTCATCGACCGACTAGATGTTAAACTAGTCGGTCAGTATTTGTTCATGGACCGACTAATTCTAAATCCTATTTTCGTTCAGAAGTTACTGTTTACACTTAGTCGGTCTGCGTTGGTCGACCGACCGACTAGTTGCCAAACTAGTCGGTCAGTGGTTGCTCTTTGACCGACTAATCTGTGTTAAAACCCTAATTTCTGAGCAGCCGCCAGCCCAACCTATTTATACCCCTCCCAAACGTTTTCTTCTTCCTCCACTCGACCCAAAACCCTAGTTTCTCCCCCATTGAGCCCCCATCTTCCTCCAAGCCCTATTCCTTCATCCCAAGCCCTAGATTCATCATCTAAACCCTCCATCAACTCTATCTACCTCTCATTTTCCCCAAATCTCCATCAAATCCCCAAAAACCCTAATTCTCTAAACTTCTCCATTTGTTTCCAGATCTGGTCCTAGGGTTCTCCGGAGTGTTTCTTCCGCTTCCTCTCGGTAAGAAATCGATCTCTCGATGTTTTCATAACCTATTTGTATTTTTATGAAACCCTAATGAAATTTCATGTTGTTGATGTTTGTTTCCCCATAACAGCGATTTCCCCCGTAGATTAGCATCCACGAGACGAACCTTCGTGATCGTCATCCCCGGTGCTAGGCAAGTGAAACTTCCCACTTAGGGTTTAGGCCATGTTTTAGGCCATTTGCTTGTTGTAGGCGTAAAAGAGGCTAGGCGACGAAATGATACTCGCCTAGGCGCAAATTGGGGAACTAGCTTGACAATGAAGCTAGTTCCGACATTTAACATGTTGCACAATTACCATGGCATGTTTAAATTCCAGTAACGGTACGCAAATAAATTGTCATGTCATTGCATCCTTTAAGTATTTCTGTGAATGCGTAGCTTCGCTACAATGCTTGTGTTCCTGGCTCGTGTTCCAGAAGCGGGCCATGTGTTGGTTGATAGCCAATGCCCGAATTGCTTGTTTCTGGCTAGGTGCACCCCTACGCCAAATGTTTAAGAATGCGAGCTCATGTGCAGGGCAACCCCGGCTCACTTGCTGAGCTCATGTGCGGGGACCCTGGCTCCATTACGTGTGGGTATTGGGGGTAAGAGTTAAGCGGCCAATCAACTGGGAGTCTGCCCGATCAGCAACTACAGTGGTAAGGCGTAAACTTTGGGTTTGGGGTAGTGTTAAGCGGCCAATCAGCGTGAATGTGAAACCATTCAGCTGTAAGGTGTAAACATATACAAACAACGTGAATAGTGAATTGATTGAGATTGATAGTAGCTTGGCTACTCTTGTCTTGTCCCGATGATTGTTCTCTTGTACAAATTGTCTTGCCATGTCTTGATTGTGCACTCATGTTATAACTGCCATGTCATGCATACTAAAACTGCTAGGTTGCTAGTTGCTTTACTTTCAGTTTCCTTGCCCAAGTCTTTTATACTTGCTAACATGTGCCCCTTTACTCTTTTGGGTGACACATGTTAGATCCTGAGCCTGAGTACCTTGTTGAGGACGAGGTGTTTGCTGACGTCGAGCCCGAGCTTATGTTTGACGGGGAGTACGTGGACACTTGGGACCAGTCCTAGTGTCTTCGTTGTGTTTTACTTTTGTTTTGACAGTTGTTTTGTTATCGGTGCGTAGCACCTATACCTGGTTATGTCGTGGCTTTTGTTGGCGTTGTTCTGGGCCTTTAGACTCTTTCTTTTAGCCTGGTGGCTTTTCTGGATGTTGGACTTATTTTCATGTTGGACAATTTATGAGATGTGAGATTTTATTTCAGTCTCTCCTTGTGTTATTATTGTTGTTCCGTTGTGGTTACAGGGACCTGCTTATGTTTTATTGACGCTTATCGGGTTTGGGGCTTCACAGCTACACTCTCGTGCGGACCTTTTCACGTCTCGCCTCCATTTTAGGGAAGCGGGTCGTGACAGTAAGTTATGCTAAGTTATGTGTAAGTAATAACATGTGATTATTAAATTATTTTGGGTATATATATATATATACGTGTAAACGATATATATATTATTATTTTAAGAGCTTAGCCTTGTCCTGATATGACGTAATCTTATGTAACAGATATAATACATTTTTTAAGCCGATGTCGTTACCGTACGCACTACAGGAATCCAACCCCTGGTGTCGCCACCCGACGCCAGTGTAGCTCTCGCGTCGTGTTGAGGCTGATGGACTTGTGCACGTAGGTTATTTGTGACTTGGACTCCTCTGGACGGTGTTTTTCTGACAGTAAACTTACAGGCAAGTGAAACTTGCCAACTCTTGTGTAGGGCCATGTTTTTAGGCAACTTCCTTGTTTTTAGCGTAAAAGAGACTAGACAGTGAAATGATAGCTGTCTAGACACAACTTTCGGATCTAGCTTGACAACGAAGCTAGATCCGTCACCCTGCCATGTCATGCATGCATTGATATCTGTCACGTTTAAATTCCTTATCTGTACGCACTTTTAACTTCCATGCATTGCATTCTACATGTCATCCAAGTTGATTGTTGCATTCGTAGCACACGCTACACTACTTGTACTTCCTTGTCCAGCTAGGTGCACCCCTACGCCATCATGAACAATACTTCCTGGACTCGTGATCCAGAAGCGGGCCTCATGTGTTGGTCAAAAAAACCAATGCCCGATTTCCTTGTTGAGTCTAGGTGCACCCCTATGCCATATTGAAATACACTTCCTGTCTCGTGATCCAGAAGCGAGCATATGCGTTCAGGGGTAAGGCATTGGCTCGATACACGTGGAGGGGTAGGGATAAGCGATCACTTGAGCTAGGAGTTGGCCACGCAGCCACTCTAGCCAAAAGGCATAATCTCTGTGCATGACGTGCTTACTAGACTTGTACTTGTCCTTGTGAATGTTTCTTGTAAAACTTGATATCCATGCCATGATTTAAATGCCATGCTCGTACTTTACTTTACATGTTACACTCATACTTTAACTGCCATGTCATTATATCATGCTAGAACTGCTAGGTTGTTTTACTACCACTTTCAGTTTCCTTGCACAAGTCTCTTGTAGACTTGCTGACATGTGCCCCTTGCTCTTTTGGGTGTCACATGTTAGACCCTGAGCCAGAGACCGTTGCTGAGTACGTGATGTTTTGCCACGCTGAGCCTGAGCCCAAGTCTGTCCAGGAGGAGTTTTGCGGTCACCGGTGACCATTTTTAGTGACCACGCTGAGTTCTCCTTTTGTTTTAGGATTTCTGTTAGTTGTCGGTGCATGGCACCTTTGTTTTGTATGTTGTACTTTTGTCGGCCATGTTTGGGCCTTAGACTCTTTTTCTTTTAGCCTGGTGGCTTTTCTGCGATGTTGAAATTTATTATTATGGATATTCTGAGATTTCTCTTTTGTCTCATTTCCTTATTATTATCTTTGTTTCGTTTCGTGTTGCAAGGACCTGCAGTTTAAAGTTGATTGACGCTTATTGGACTTGCAGCTTTGTAGCTTCAAGTCTGAGCGGACCTTCTCATATCTCGCCTCCACATTTTTGGGAAGCGGGGTGTGACACAACCTTTGTAGTAGCACAGACCATGGCATTAATCAATTCCCCAACCTACCGCTAGCGAAGGAAGTGCTTCAGGACCCTACACAAGTGAATTACGTGGCAAATTCCAACAAAGGGCAAGGATACAACAATTCCAACAATCAAGGACCGAGTTAGAGGAATACTTCAAATTTGAATTGGGGGTCCCAAAGACAACAACATACGTAACTGTTATATCGTCCACCACCCTTCAACAATAAAAACAAGCAACAAGGCGGCCAAAGGAGGAGGATTGAAACAAATGAGCCCCAAGTGCAATCATTGAGCGACAAATTGCAACAAATCATCCAAATGAAAACGTCGTAAAATCAAACCAACATTCAACAATGGCAACAACTACAACAAACCCAGGTGCAACACCAACCACAATTTTAGCAACTCAACGAGAACATGACGAAGATTACGACAACTTTGGATAAGGGTAAGCTCCCGGCACAACCACTCCCCAACCCCAACATGAATTCGTCGTCGGGAGGATCCAACATCAAGTCTTGCCAAGCGGTGACAACTTTAAGGAGTGGTGGAGAATCATCACAAACCTCCCTTTTTCTTTTCGGAGAAGCCGGAGCCACCACGAGTTGATTCGGGGATAGTTATAGAGAATGAAGCCACCCCAAATGAAGAGGCGCAAGTGGAGAGTTCGGACAAAGGTAATCATTCCGAAGAGATCGTCATCGAAGATCCCGCACCGAGGACTCCTACCGCACCACTCCCTCAAAGGCTGCAACCTCCACGGAAAGATAAGTTTCAATCCGAAATCCGCTAAATATTTTGAAATTTTCAAATTAATATTCATCTTCTTGACGCAATAAATCAACTTCCTGCATATGCTAAATTTTTAAAATATTTATGCACAGTCAAGAGGAATGTTTGTGTTAAGAAAAAGTCCTTCCTAACACAACAAGTTAGTGCTATTGTGCAAAATAACACTCCTACCAAATACAAAGATCATGGCTCCCTTATAATCCCATGTGTCATAGGAACCAAAAAGATAGGGCAAGCCCTCCTTGATTTAGGCTCGAGCTTTAACATTTTGCCATAATAGGACTTGGAGAATTGAAATCTACACCCATCATTCTCCAATTGGCCGATAGGTCCGTTAAAGTCCCCAAGGGCAGCATTAAGGACAAGCTTGTCCAAGTGGACAAATTTTACTATCCGGTGGACTTCGTTGTTTTGGACATTCTCGGACAACAAACCGAGACACCAACCCGTATAATCTTTGGTAGACCATTCCTAGCCATAAGCAATGCTATAATCAATTGTAGGGATAGTCAACCTAAAATCTCTTTTGGAAGCATGACCCTAGATTTGAATATTTTCAATGCATGTAAGCTGCCGCTGGGGGATGGTGAGTTTGAGGATGCTTGCATGATTGAAACTCTCATTGAAGAGCATTTTGACTCAGAGTTTGTTGAGGCGCTTAATTTTGTTGAACATTTTTGTGAAACTACTGACACCAAGTGTTTTTCATAGGAAGTTGGCATGGTGACTAAGTGGGTGCCATCTTTTGAGCTACTACCATTAGACACGCTGATCGACTCCCCGGTATGCACACGCACCCGATACGAGCGACTCGTAGTCTTACCGCAAGTGCACGGCGTAGTGGCTAGCGGGTATCGAACTCAGGGAGGAACAATGACGGTGTCTCGTTCTAATCACCTAGCTATCAAAATGGTCGAGAATAATTTGGGGAAATTGTCACAATCGTTCGTATATCGATAGAAATATCAATGAAATAAAGTGCCAAGGGATAGGGAATCCCCGCTACGGACCGTATCTCATCGTTGTGATTCGTAGGTTACATCATTGCTAGACTTGAATTTTAGGTGAACTAGTCACAACTAAATGTAGAACCAAGCTCACGCTCTCGCGCTATTACCGGTCTATAGCGAACCTAGGGTAGGGCCCAATCTCTTGCAAACCCTAACCTAAGCCGCTAGCGTTAGGATCGACATCATCGTTCAATCGTATCTCGAGCCCACTCTCGTGCAAACTCGAGCTATGACCTAGGTTGAGATAGTTCCTACCCGTCCAATCTCTTGCAAACGGATATTGGCATAGAAGCACGATTAAAAACCCTAGCTTTGGCCCAATCTCTTGCAAACCAATTCAAGGGAAGTCCAATCGTAAATCTAAATCGAATTTCTAGGGCTTCCTATCAATTGGGATACAATCTCTTGCAAATCCCAATCAATATGAGTCCCTAGCTATCCGTAATAAATCAATCCCAACCTAACCCTAATCAATTCTAGCAAGAATTTCACCAATTCATCACAACTTAGAAATAGGGTTCATAGGGTTCATCCATATGCCCTAGGACAATAAAACTACTCACTAATCATCATGCAATTCATAAGAAATTCAATAGTAAAATCAACACAATTCATTGCAATAGAGAAATTATCAACAAAAATAGGATTTTTGATAAGAAGAGAGACAAACCAATGAGAACCCAATAGCATCCAACAAAAATAACCTTTTAATCTTCAAGAGAAAAGCTAAATCTATTGATCTAAAAAGCCCTCTAAAAAGGCTGCCAAAAGTATCAAAAATTTCTCCTAAACTAGGGCAAAAACTGGGTTTAAATACCCCTCAAAATCGCCCAAAAATCATGACAAAAACGCCCCTGCGCAGCCTAGAAATCGCAGTTTACACAGCAGGCGGGGCGGCTCACTCGGCCGAGTGACAATTGTCACTCGGCCGAGTGACAAACCCTATACAATAACAGTAAGTCGGGACTTTTCGGGGGTCTGTCTTCGGGAGTGACTCGGCCGAGTGGATTTACTCACTCGGCCGAGTGGATTTACTCACTCGGCCGAGGGGCATTTCTTGCTCGGCCGAGTCGGAACCGTCAAAAGCCTGTACATTAACAGTAAGTCGACCTCTTTTGAAGTGGATTTTCCCATGCCACTCGGGCGAGGGGATTTCCATGCTCAGCCGAGTGGACTATCGTCACTCGGCCGAGTGCACGCCGATTTCATTTTGTTGATGCGTGTCCGGTCTGGTCGGCCGAGTGGTCTTCTTGCTCGGTCGAGTGAGATGCTGCAAATGCCCAATCTTCATCTTTTCGCTTCCTCGTCACTCCTACGACGTTCCTTCTTCTCCCACTTGTCTTCCATCGCCGAATAGCCCTCAAAAGAGCTTTGGGTGACACTCCAGAGTGGGTGCAAATCCTCTTGATCTTAAAATCACTCCAAATAGCTCCATATCTCCTGAAATACGACAAAAACAAGAAATCGTGAAAATCATCGCAATATTGTCGAATAATAGTGAAAAACGTGATATGAGCTATCAAAGTGACATGCAATCATGCAGAAAAATGGTGTAAAATATGGAGCGATCAAAATCCCCCAAGCTTACCTCTTACTCGTCCTCGTGGAAGATGAGTAAAAAGTAAAACCGACGGGCAAAATAATGGAAAAGAATGAAAAAATAAAAACAAAAATAGAATAGAAAGCGAAGAAGGGGGTGCTAGATCATTCTTCTCAGGATGTGGGTTTTGCGTATTCATATAGCATACATCGAATATAAAACACTTGTCAAAGACTTTTATTTCGATATCATAGTATAATTGACACACTCGAAATAGAAAACCCCAAAATATCAATATAGCATGAAATATGGAATCATTCTAGGATTAACATCGTCTGAAGCATCTAAAGCGGTATGCATAACCATAGATCACACACTTTTCAATTGAATGCTTTCTATAAGGAGTATAAGAGATATCACACGATATGGAATAGTAAGAATAGAAAAGTATGGTTTTCATGAAATGAATGCTAAGTGTCGATTTTCTGGATTTCGTGAAACTTTAGCAATCTCACCGAGTGTAGAAGATTACTTAGCCTAGGTTTTCATGCATCGTCAAGTAGTCACTCTCTCATACATCATTGGATCCTCTCCCCCAAGCTTATCCATAAGCGTGGTGGCATAAACAATTCAATATGTACATTCCCCATTTCTCTTGAAGCTCCAAAAAAGGGTAAAAAATAAAACAAAAGAGGGAAGAATGAGAGAAAGAGTATGAGATGGGATCGTCATAAACTTCTTTTCTTTTTCTCAATTTTTCTCTTTTTTTAAACATATATACATAAGCGATCCCAAATCAAAGGAGAGAAGGATATACAGGTATATTTTTTTTTCTTTTTGATATTGGGGATTTGGAGCATGAAAATTAATAGTAGGGGAAATGCCAATAATAGACTTGCTAGGGGGATTCACCAATGTATTTTAAGTAGAGAAATAATGCTCAAGATATGTGAAGAAAGAAATCAATGTATCACTCGGTTCACTCTATAGGACGTGCATGACAACTTTCAGCAGAGTAATATAATCTACTCAGTTTAATCTCAAAAAGTAAACTAGTCCAGATATATCACCCTAAAAACATTCAATCAACCTGAAAGTGAAGCGTACAATTCATGCAATAAGAAGTGATATGAGAGAGGAAAGCAGTACTCCAAATATAAGAAATCAATGCGTGAAGCTTGGTGTATTTTCTATGATAAGCATACATATGAATCATCAGACATCAGCTAATAACAGAGTTTCATCCATATTCATACAGGAAAAGAGTGGGTTACTATTTCAAAATGTGAAGCAGGGCATATCATATGATATCTGAAACAAAAGCTATGACGTGACAAAATAGCATGCATATAGAGATAAGCTAACACCACATCATCATCATCACAGAAAAATCATCTCTAGCAAAGGATGAAAGAAACAAAGATAAAAGAAAATAGAACTATATACAATGCGGCATACTCAAAAAAAGAAAAGAAAATGTGATGCATGATAAAAAACGAAAAAGTGGTGAAAATAAGTGCAAGAGTGGAAAGAAAACGTGAGAAACTAACATTAAAGGCTGGCAAAAATAAAAAGCGTGAGAACTCACTACCCCAAGCTGAAGTGCACAGTGTCCTCAATGTGCAAAGTGTGGCACACTGAGAGACGTGAAATGTGTGGGGTGGTGAGGATGCATGCATGATAAAAAGGAAAAAGAAAAAGGAAGAAAATAAAATATGAATGAATGTGATGCATGCAAAGATCAGGATGGTGCGGATATAAGTGTCCCCAAAAAGTCTCTCCCTCACTCCCAAAAAGATATAAAAAGATATGATCAGGAAGGCACCAAAGTAATACGTAGAGGAGGGGGGAAAAAATAAATCAACAGGCCCAGGAACAAACGGGCAGCAAAACGACAAAAAATATCAGAGGCATCAAGAGTGTGCCTAAGCTGGTGGTGGCGCTGCACCAGCACCGTCCTGTGGCGGAAGTGGTGGTGGGATTGGTGGAGGAGGTGGTGGCTGGGAGGGTGTGGGTGGTGGAGGCAGACGCGCAAGAATCTGATTCAGGCAAGCCTAAATACTGGGAAGGAATGCGATGTGGGTCTGCACAGCATGGACCGTGGTAGAGAGAGCCCTAAAGTCTCCTCGAAGTCCACTAACAGCCCCCTCAAGAGCACGAATGCTCTGAACTAGAGTGTCTGCGGGTGGTGGAGCAGAGGGACGCACAAGTCTAACAGGTGAGGTGCGGGGCTGTCTCTGGCGGGCAGTGTAAAGGATGGGGCCAACAGGAAAGTGTGGAAGGGGTGCTGTGCTGACTAAGGGATGCCCAGCCTCAGTGTGAGGCTGTGATGCAGGCTGGGTCGAAGCAGCAGCAGCAGCAGAGGTGGAAGGAAAAATGGGTGACGAGGCAGCAGGAGAGGTCAGTGACGCAGAAGTGGGGACAGAAGTCACGACACTCTCGGTAAATACAGCGGCAGTGGGGTCAGAAGGGCCAACGGCCGGGGTGGCCATGGACAAAAGTGAGGTCAGAACCGCCACTGCGGCGGTAAAGGAGGTCTCGCTGCTCTCTAAAATGGTGGTGGGACGCTCGGGGCTCAGAGAGGTGATAGGCTCGACGGACATAGGCTCGATAGAGGTGGTGGTGGTGGTGGTGGTGGGGAGTCCTCCCTAGCGTGAGAGGGACCGGCATCATCGGTCCTCTTCCGCTTCGAATAGGCTCCCCGTGTGCGGGGCCTAGTGTGCGGCGGCATGTGTGCCGCGAGACATGTCCCAACTAAATAAATACAGCGACATGCTAAATGATAGAATGAGTGTACCTGAACACGACGCGAGAGCAATAAGTGGTGCGTGCGAAGAGACGCCTCCACCGTGAAGCTCAAAGCGCGTCCAAAAGCTCTCTAAATCTCCCCCACGATAGCCTGCAAATCAAACGATCAAATCAACGAATAATATTCAATATGTATGGGGGAGATGGGGGATAATAGATAGATATGAAAGTTAATTTGGATTAGGGGCTCAATGGGCGTACGGATCAAGAGAAACGGGGAGAAACGGGGGTTTTGGGGCGAAAATAGGGTGATCGGAGGCGGTTGCGGCCGGTCGTCGACGAGGGGTGTGGCGGCCGATCGCCGGCGAAGAGGGAGTGATCTGCTCGGGCGCGACAGCGATCACAGCGGGTGAGGGAGAGCAAGTGACAGCGGCTCGGGCGGAGAATTGGGGTTTTTTGTTTCGATTTTCGCGCAGCCCGCAGCGCATATATATATAAATTGTTACGACTCGGCCGAGTGACAACGTCACTCAGCCAAGTGCGTAAACCAAAAAAAATTTCAAAAATCTCCTTGCCGCTTACACTCGACCGAGTGGATTTGGCTCACTCGGCCGAAGGGAGAAACTCCACTCAGCCGAGTGGCTCTGCCACTCAGCAATTTTTAAGCTAGGAGGGTATCTGTTTCACTCGGCCGAGTGACGTGCTGTTTTCTGTATCGGCTCTCCGTTTTCGCTCTGGTCTCTGTTTTTCTTCCTCCAGTCTGTTTCTTCCTCCTCCTAAGGCCTGAACGCATTCCTGGAGTGCTCTTCCTTGCCTCGATCATCCTCCATATGATTGATCTCCCTTTCTCCTTCTCCTGTCATGAAAAATAAGACCCGTTGTCACGATTTTCACGGACATAAAACTCTAAAAACTAACAAAAGGCTAAACCAAAAATGAAAATCAAATAAAAACAACGCCAAAACCGTCGGGTTGCCTCCCGACAAGCACTCGTTTAAGGTCATGAGCTCGACCCCTTAAGATATTCGTTTAGCTCGCGATATTGGGCGCATACGAGATGCACCCGTCAAACTTGCCGGGAAGACCGCTTGGATTTGGGTCGTGATGATCATCGGTCTTCCTCGACGCCTCCTCATTATGGGCAATGTTGGGGGATAAGTCCCCCAAGCTAGAGCTTGTTTTTATCTTCTTCTTGGCCGGTGACACCGATCTTTCATTCGGTGGAGCTTTCTTCGGATTCTTGGCCTTTGAGAGCTTGCAAAGCTCTCGTATTTTTGCGACATCAGCGTCGCATTCATCATCATCTGTGGAGCTATCTGGAGGGTCCTCCAACTTTTCTTCTTCACCCGAAGCTTGGCCTTCTTCGAAGCCGTCGTCATAGAGAGCACCAATAGAGTGGGGGATTGCTTCTTCAATCACTTCATCGAGAAGATCCACATAGTCTAACTCTTCATGATAGGGCATGTGTTTCATGGCCTTGGGTATGTGAAGCTCGACTTCTATGTTCCTGACATTCAAGGATAGAGTTCCTTCACGCACATCGACGATAACGCCGGTGGTTGCGAGGAACGGGCGTCCAAGTATGAGCGAAGTGTCTCCCTCTTCCTTGATGTCCATTATGAAAAAATCACAAGGCAAGCATATACCTCCCGGTACTTGGAGTGGAATATTCTCTGTGATCCCTACCGGCCTAGTAATCCGACCATCCGCAAGTTGAATTCTCATATCGGTCGGCTTCAAGTCGGTGCCCGTGTTCAATTTCCGGAACATACTAAGGGGCATAAGGCTCACACTAGCGCCCAAGTCAACTAGAGCTTTTTGCAAAGGGACGCCTCCCAGTGTGCAAGGGATGCGGAAACTCCCGGGATCCTTCAATTTCGCCGGCTCCTTCTCCTTCTGGGTAAACCAAGTTCCTTGCTCCGCAAGCATGATTTTTTCCTTCCTTTTCTTTCCCGAAATCAAGTCCTTCAAGAACTTCGCGTAATACGGGATCTCAACAATTGCATCTAAGAAAGAAATATTGAGGCTTACTCCCCTCAAGTATTCTAGGAATTTGGCGAGCCTTTTCTCCATCTTGGCTCTAGCTAGCCATTGTGGAAACGACACCGGTGGCATGTAGCGGTGCTCATCAAGTGGCTCCACCACTTTAGAATTTCCTCCTTCAATTGGCTCCTTTTTGCTCTCTTCTTCAATTGCCGGTTCTTTTTCTTCCAAAATTTCCACCACGTGTTGCTTGCTTTGGGTCATAGCATGAGTGGTATCCTTCCCGCCCCTTGTTGTAACCGCAACCATCACATTGATGTGTCTGGTGTTTCTCCGTGGATTGGGCTCGGGTTGAGCCGGCAATTGTTGGGCGTTCTTGTTGAGCAACGCAAATTGCTCTGCAAGTTGAGCGACAGCGGTATTTAGTGACTCTTGTCCCGCCGTCAATCTAGCGTTGATCTTTCTCTGCTCCACCATAAATTCCTCCACCCTAGCTTCGTGGTCCGATCGTGGTTGAGCTTGAGGTGGGTTGGGAGCTCTCCAACCTTGGTTGTACCCGGGGGGTCTATATGGTCCCGCTTGTTGCCTCGGCGGGTAGTTTTGTTGCGGTGGCCCCCTCGGTTGATATTGAGGTTGTGGTGGTGGAGGCCGAGCTTGAGGAAGTTGTTGTGGCGGTGGGTTCAAAGCACCATCATTGTTTGCATATGAAAATCACGGATGGTTTCTAGCGGTCGGGTTGGCCCAATATCCGGAGTTCCCCGCGACATATTGTACTTGCTCCAAGGCTCCCTCTCCATTGTCCCCTCCTACATACATGGATTGGGATTGGTCTTGCCAATCACTCATATTGTTTATCGGCGTAGATATAGAGGGTGCTCCATGTGGCTCGGTGATATATTTCTCCAATCTCTCCACCACCTTGTGGAGAGAGTCAAATTTGGTTGAAAGCTCCGCCACGGCCTTGGCCTCATAAATGCCAGTGGGCTTCAAAGAGGACGAAGAATGTCCTCGCTCGTCCTCCCATTGTTGGTTATTAGATGCCATCTCCTCTAATAAGGCTGTAGCTTCATCCGGGGTCTTTGATAGTATGGCTCCATTGGCGGTTGCGTAAATAATTTGCTTCGTGCCCGGTTGGAGTCCATTGTAGAAACTGTGAACAAGCTCCCAATCTTTCTATACTGTGATGGGGGCATTGATGTTGTAAGTCCTTGAAGCGCTCCCATGCTTCATAGAGGGTCTCTTGCGGTCCTTGCTTAAAGGACATGAGAGCACTCCGTATCTTCACCGTCTTGGAAGGAGGGTAAAATTTGTCAACGAAGTCGCTCACCAACTCATCCCAAGTGGTGAATGTACCTTCTGCTTGCGTCCTCAACCAATATAAAGCTTTATCTTTGAGTGTGAAGGGGAAGAGTCGCAGTCGGATTGCATCAACAGAAACGCCCGGCATTTGGAAGGTGGCGCATTTGGACAAGAAAAGCTGGATGTGATAATGCGGATTTTTATGGGCATTCCCATGAAACGGGTCTTGTTGCATCAATACTACCAATCCTGTCTTTAGCTATAAATTCTTGTCTTCCGCTAGTTCCGGCATGGCGATGGATGATGTGGTGGAAGAAGTCTTAGGTCGAAGCATATCTCTAATGGATATGATCCTCGCCATACATGCGGCTAGCTCCTCCGGTGTCTCCACACGGTTCATACAACCGTCCTCCGTAGCGTGCCTTCTCTCGACTCTGATCCTCCTCTTGGTACGCTCGATCTCTGGATCAAAAGTAATATCGTCTGGATCCACCATCGATCTCGTGTTCATGCAAGAGAAACAGAGTTTCAAAGGAATCGTTAGCACACAAAAGGAGTAAAAATATAAAAATAATGAAACAAAAAGAAAATACTAAGTAAAGAGAATAAAACACTGTCGCCTCCCCGGCAACGGCGCCAAAAACTTGATCGACTCTCCGGTATGCACACGCACCCGGGACGAGCGACTCGTAGTCTTACCGCAAGCGCACGGCGTAGTGGCGAGCGGGTATCAAACTCAGGAAGGAACAATGACGGTGTCTCGTTCTAATCACCTAGCTATCAAAATGGTCGAGAATAATTTGGGGTAAATTGTCACAATCGTTCGTATATCGATAGAAATATCAATGAAATAAAGTGCCTAGGGATAGGGAATCCCCGTTACGGACCGCATCTCATCGTTGTGATTCGTAGGTTACATCATTGCTAGACTTGAATTTTAGGTGAACTAGTCGCAACTAAATGTAGAACCAAGCTCACGCTCTCGCACTATTACCGGTCTATAACGAACCTAGGGTAGGGCCCAATCTCTTGCAAACCCTAACCTAAGCCGCTAGCGTTAGGATCGACATCATCGTTCAACCGTATCTCGAGCCCACTCTCGTGCAAACTCGAGCTACGACCTAGGTTGAGATAGTTCCTACCCGTCCAATCTCTTGCAAACGGATATTGGCATAGAAGCACGATTAAAAACCCTAGCTTTGGCCCAATCTCTTGCAAACCAATTCTAGGGAAGTCCAATCGAAAATCTAAATCGAATTTCTAGGGCTTCCTATCAATGGGGATACAATCTCTTGCAAATCCCAATCAATATGAGTCCCTAGCTATCCGTAATAAATCAATCCCAACCTAACCATAATCAATTCTAACAAGAATTTCACCAATTCATCACAACTTAGAAATAGGGTTCATAGGGTTCATCCATATGCCCTAGGACAATAAAACTACTCACTAATCATCATGCAATTCATAAGAAATTCAATAGCAAAATCAACACAATTCATTACAATAGAGAAATTATCAACAAAAATAGGATTTTTGATAAGGAGAGGGACAAACCAATGAGAACCCAATAGCATCCAACAAAAATAACCTTTTAATCTTCAAGAGAAAAGCTAAATCTATTGATCTAAAAATCTCTCTAAAAAGGCTGCCAAAAGTATCAAAAAGTTCTCCTAAACTAGGGAAAAAACTGGGTTTAAATACCCCTCAAAATCGCCCAAAAAATCGTGACAAAAACGCCCCTGCGCAGCCCAGAAATCGCAGTTTATGTAGCAGGCGGGGCGGCTCACTCGGCCGAGTGACAAACCCTGTACAATAACAGTAAGTCGGGACTTTTTGGGGGTCTGTCTTCGGGAGTGACTCGGGCGAGTGGATTTACTCACTCGGCCGAGGGGCATTTCTTGCTCGGCCGAGTCGGAACCGTCAAAAGACTGTACATTAACAGTAAGTCGGCCTCTTTTGAAGTGGATTTTCCCATGCCACTCGGGCGAGGGGATTTCCATGCTCGGCCGAGTGGACTATCGTCACTCGGCCGAGTGCACGCCGATTTCATTCTGTTGATGCGTGTCCGGTCTGGTCGGCTGAGTGGTCTTCTTACTCGGCCAAGTGGGTTGTTCACTCGGCCGAGTGAGATGCTGCAAATGCACAATCTTCATCGTTTCGCTTCCTCGTCGTTCCTACAACGTTCCTTCTTCCCCCATTTGTCTTCCATCGCCGAATGGCCCTCAAAAGATCTTTGGGTGACACTCCAGAGTGGGTGCAAATCCTCTTGATCTCAAAATCACTCCAAATCGCTCCATATCTCTTGAAATACGACAAAAACAAGAAATCGTGAAAATCATCGCAATATTGTCGAATAATAGTGAAAAATGCGATATGAGCGATCAAAGTGGCATGCAATCATGCAGAAAAAGGGTGTAAAATACGGAGCGATCACACGCCATACCAAAAGCCATCGGAGTTGGAGCATCTGTCCTTGGATTTGAAGCCGTTTGCCGCCATATTTGAAGTATGCATTTCTTGGGAAATCCGGCACATTCCCCTTGGTAATAGCATCTAAACTCTCTATAGAACAAGAAATGCAATTATTAGAAGTGCTTAAAACTCACAAGGGGGAAATTGGTTGGATAATTGCCAACATTAAAGGTATTGACCCCCTAATTTGTAAGCACCACATCTACTTAGAGGATGACACCAAACCCACTAGAGAAATGCAGTGTAGGTTAAATCCTTATTTGAAAGAAGTGGTGAAGGGTGAAATCTTTAAGCTTCTTGATGCGAGTATTATATACCCAATTTCCGATAGTAGATGGGTTAGCCCCATTCAAGTTGTACCTAAGAAATCGGGGCTAACGGTAGTAAAGAACGAGAACAATGATTTAGTCCCCATGCGAGCATTGACTATAGGAAACTTAACTCTAAAACTTAAGGACCACTTCCCTCTCCCATTTCTAGATCAAATCCTAAAGAGGGTGTCCGGACACGAATATTATTGCTTCCTTGATGGCTACTCCGGGTATTACCAAATTGAAATCTCACCCGAGGAACAAGAGAAGACCACCTTCACTTGTCCCTTCGGCACTTTTGCATTTAGGAGGATGCCATTTGGCTTATGTAATGCCCCCGCAACTTTTCAACGTTGTATGCTTAGCATTTTCTATGATATGGTTGAAAAGATTATGGAAGTATTCATGGATGACTTTTCTATGTATGGTAGCTCATTTAATAACTACTTGTCTAACTTGGCTTGTGTTTTAGATCGATGTATCGAGAAAAAACTTCTCTTGAATTGGGAGAAATTTCATTTCATGACCACCGAAGGATTAGTCCTTGGTCACATCGTCTCCAAAGAAGGTATGCAAGTTTACAAAGCCAAGATTGAGATAATAGAAAGCTACCCACTCCTCGTTGTGTAAGAGACATTCGATCATTTCTTGGGCATGCCTATTTTTATAAGACGTTCATTAATGATTTTAGTTCAATATCTCAACCTCTTTGTATTCTTTTGAAAAATGATGTGGATTTTCTTGGAATAATGATTGTCAACTTGCTTTTGAAAAGTTGAAAATTTTGCTAACATGTTCACCTATTCTTCATGTGCCGGATTGGACATCACCCTTCGAGATTATGTGCAATGCTAGTGATTATGTGGTTGATACCATAATTGGACAATGTAAGGACAACGTTCCCGTGGTGATTTATTATGCGACCAAGAGCTTAGATGAAGCTCAAGAAAACTACACCACCACAGAGAAGGAGCTTCTGGCTGTTATCTTTGTGCTAAAGAAATTTAGGAGCTATATATTGGGATTTCCAATTACTATCTTTACCAATTACACAGCTCTTAAATATATTATGTCCAAGAAAGACGCCAAACCTAGACTAATCCATTGGATTTTGCTTTTGCAGGAATTCAACATCGCCATTAAGGACAAGAAGTGAGTGGAAAATCACGTTGCCGATCACCTTTCAAGGATAACGGTGAGCATGTAGCTGACAACCATCCCATTGAAGGATTCGTTCCCCGACGAGCACCTTTTTGCAGTCTCCCACACACTTCCATGGTATGCGGACATTATGAACTACTTGGTCACCGGTAAGACTCCCTACTCTTGGTCTCGCCAAGATTACAAAAGGTTCATCTACGAGGTAAAATATTTCTTTTTCAATGACCCTTACCTTTACAAGTATTGTAATGACCAAATAGTTAGGAGATGCATTCCCGACCATGAGTTTAATAGAGTTTTGCATTTTTGCCATGAGGGTGTGTGTGGTGGTCATTTTTCAGCCCAAAAGACCGTATCAAAATTTTTACAATGTGGTTTCTATTGGCCTAGTATGTTTAAGGACACCTATACATATTGTGAGTCATGCATAGCTTGCCAAAAGTTGGGGGGAATCACTAAAACAAATATGATGCCATTAAACCCTATCCTAAAATTGGAAATTTCGATTGTTGGGGCATTGATTTTATGGGGCCATTTTCCCCATCCTTTGGGTATACATATATTTTGCTTGCTATAGATTATGTATCTAAATGGGTGAAGGATATTCCTTGTAGGACCAATGATGCGACGATCGTGCTCAAATTCATGAAGGAGAACATTTTTGCACGATTTGGGATGCCAAAAGCTATGATAAGCAATGTGGGATCACATTTTTGCAACCGCCTCTTGACAAGCCTAATGAAGAAGTTTGGGCTGAAACACAAGGTTTCTACACCATACCATCCCCAAACAAATAGACAAGTGGAGTTGGCGAATCGGAAAATCAAGAACATACTCCAAATTACGGTGAATCCATTAAAGAAGGGTTGGAGCATGCATCTTCCCGAGGCATTATGGGTGTATTGTACTGCCTACAAAATAGTTTTAGGGATGTCCCCATATTGCTTAGTGTTTGGAAAATTTTTCCATTTGCCAATTGAACTTAAACACAAATATTTTTGGGCAAGTAAACAATTTAATTGTGAAATAGACATCTCTTCTCGTAAATTGCAGCTTGTGAAGCTTGAAGAGATAAGGAGGGAGGCATACAATAATACCAAGCTTGTGAAAGAGAGGCTCAAGTGCACCCATGACCGAATCATTTTGAGGAGAAAATTCATCCAAGGGGAGAAAGTGCTACTCTACAACTTAAGACTTCATCTCTTCACCGGAAAGCTTCTTTCGAGGTGGATTGGGGGATTCATAGTTCAAGAGGTGTTTCCACATTACGTGGTAACCATTGCCAACCCTCAAAACGGCAATGAATTCAAGGTAAACGGCCAACACTTAAAGCATTATTAAGAGCCGTGGAGTAGTGACAAGGCCACCATGGACCTTACGAAACCACCTTCGGGTGGAACCAACTAGGTGTGTTCGGTCCAAAACTTTCCTCTAGTAGTATATAGTAATGCATAACTCTTGCTTAAGCTTGCGTATTCTAGTTTATAAATTTTATGCATATATTTCATCTCACCCTTCAAACATTGAGGACCATGTTTATTTTAAGTTGGGGGTGTGGACTAGGATATAGCAACTTCTTGAGCATCTTTTTATTATTTTCATCCTTTTGTGAATAAATTGAATGAAATAAAAAATTTCTGTTTATCACCAACATTTCTTCAATTTATAGGTTTCTGTTAGTCCCATTGATTAAATATAGTGATCCTTCCCAACAAAACATGTTAAAAATATTCTTTTGAAGTGGATTTTGGCAAATTAGGGTGTGTTGTATCTATATGTACTAGAGGCAATTAATTATTTCGCTACATGCTTATACTTGACCCTTTAGCTTAAAGCTCATGACAATTACCACCCTTATGAAACCCTATAGTGATGTAGAAACATTGGTATTAACAGTCAATTGATTAAGCCTTAGAAATTTTAAAAATTCGGCTAGATTTATATTCATGGATCCTAAGGAAGTAGTTGCTCAAATGAATGCTATCAAATCCTACAATAATAAGTGCACTTGTGCACATTTGAATAAGGCATAAACTTTTGCCATGGTACTTTGAATAAGGGAAAAAAAATTGCCTTGAAATTTAAGTAAATGCATGAAATTTGAACCACAACTCATTTCATGATCTTTTGAGGGAGTAAGTGTTATATCCCATAAGCTCGAGAATTCCTAAGAATCTTACATTATGAAATTGTGACATATTAAGGGATATACTAAGCTTAGGTGTAGATTGTGGAGTGTGTAGGAGGAATGAGATTATAGGCATAGGGAAGAGTGCATAGACTTGAGAACTTTGCCCTAGTAGATATGATTTCAATACCCTTTAGTATTACCAATAATCCATGAATGGAGTTAACATTATCTTTTGGGATTGGTCACTTATTTTGCTAGGGACTAGCAAGACGTTAGTTGGGGGTGCGATTCTGACTGAATATTGCATATCCTAACATCATAATCATCTCCTCTTGTGCATATAATCCAAGGAATCATGTTCTCTTAGCCAAAACTGGAATAATTAATCATTTGTGAGCATATGATTTTATTTCGACACAATTTCACTTCCCAAAGCTTTATAAATGTCTACTATAGTTTTAGAGATTTTTCTGTATTTTTTAGGGGTCCCGAAGGGGACAAAATCAACTAATTGGAGAAGTGGATCTGGAGCCAGGATATGCGATTGTCCTTACAACGACAGTCGCCTGCCCTTTGGAAGCCCAACATGGAGCAAAAAGGGAAGTGCACAACAGGCGCCAGCAGAAGGACAGACATGTGCCTAGGTATCGCACAGGCTCCTGCCATTTCAATAGTAGTCGCCTGTTTCTTCCCACCTCAGAGAGTTGGAAAATACCCAACTTATTGTTTGTTTAGCCACTTCTGCAGCAGGCGCCTGAAGCACAAAAGACAGGTGCTGATTGTAGGATCTAAATAGGGCCTAGAGGGGGGGGTGAATAGGTCGATGACCAGATTATCGCGAGATAAAAATATTTAAGTCTAATTAAGACAGATAAGTAAAAATAATAGTAAAGCAAATCAAAACAACCAGAGCAAGCAGATGACACAGCAGTTTAACGTGGTTTGGTCTCCCAAGACCTACATCCACCCCAGAACAACATCACTAAATATGTTTCATTAAGCAGTTACAGTCACACAAGATTAGAGCCCCAACTCTAACCACTCTGACTAACCCTAGCTCACCAAAGCCCAAAAAGATAACAATACGTATGATGCTCTCCCAATCCGATATGTCCCAACAACTCGGATTACTCAAATCAGTTTAGCGGAAGAAAGTATAAAACCCAAAACCCTACGACATATACAACAATGTATTCACAATAATAAAAGATCAAGAGTTTAGAAAGCTCATTTGTGAAGATCCCACTGGTGGTCGTCTTTCAGCATGTTAGTAGCTCCGCAACGCTTCTTACGGAATGTCCATCGGATGTCTGTAGAGGAAGTAGTCGGTGTCCCCGTGAAAGTAGTCGGTAGAAGTTCCTCATTCAAAGTGATCTCATTTGCTACACAGGAGGAACTAGCTACTCATCTTGGTGTCACTGCATCAGGGATGAAGTCATGGTTGCAACGCCACAAACGGTGCTCAATTTGGATCTCTAGAACTCAAGTTATTGATGAAAATGTGAAGAGTGTACATGGGTATATATAGGATCAGCTTAACGGGTTGGAGCACTGTTCCACGGGATCCGCCACGAGGGCAGCTTCGCGGGTCAAACCCGCATTAAATTCGCCATCTGCAAAATCAGCATGTCGGCAGCCGTTGTATGAACAGTACCGTATGTCGATTTTTAGTGTATTTCTGACGTATTCCACCGTATTTTGGCACCAAATAAATCCCAAACATTCTGGAAAAATTCTCAAAAATCCCAGAGCCCCATATATACATGTTAGAATTGTTGCACCTCAAATATCCACTTGTAGAAAAATTTCCTTCATTGCATACTCTGTATTTCCTCGTATTTCCTCGTATTTTCGCTTCAAACAATTTCCATAATTCCTGAAAAAAATTCCCATGCTGTTTATAGCCTTTGATTATCTCTAGGTTAAAGTTTCATAGCTATACTTCATTGTTTGATCAGCTTTCGTAATTCCAAATGTAGTTTCAGCTTCGTATTTCAACGTACTTGAGTACGTACATGCGTATCCTGACCAAAACATGACTGTCACACTACATAGGGACCTGAGACACACGTAACACACATATTAGAACAGTTCAATAGGGTTTGTTATCATCAAACATAGTCTAGGAGGCTGTTTCCAACAATCTCTCCCTTTTGATGAGAACAAACCAAACATTAAGATTACATCAAAAACGTGTGAAGTGTGTGAAGTATGATGCATGAAATTTTGAGCAAGAAATGGCAAAATGATTAAGTGTATGCTCCCCCTATTTACATGCTCCCCCTATCTCTGATCATCATGTAACATTGTGTTCATGTCCGATTTCCAATCTTAATATATATCTCCCCCTTTGTTTTCATCAAAAGAGAGCAAATAACATATGATGAATGGAAAATTAAACATTATAAAGCATAAAAAAAAGCAATACATTGATGACCACAATGAATAAATAAGCTATAAGCACTAAATAATAACTATCATAATTCATCTCCGTGCTCAAGTGTGATGATCAAAAGTTTAGTACATATGGAGAGGTATTAAGGAATACAGCCTGTCATTTCTAAATTTTCAACTGAATATATGAACAACAAAGATTGAGTTTCCCCTTCTCATGTAATATGGGTTCAAGTTACCAATTCCAAACATGACCGATAAGGATTATTAAATGTGAAATGGCAGTGCTTGACGGACTTAACACCAACGCTAAGAAAATGACATTTATAGCATAAGTTGGATGTCCGAGGGTAGTATCAAGGATATGGATCGTATCCATTTTCCATACGAAGCTCTGTGTATAAGACACTTGTCTTGTTATTTTTTATACATGTATATATAGTTTGATGAGAGCTTTTCTTTTTACCCATGCCTTGAAACATCATATCCCATTAGTTAAACATAAATTATTCCACCAACAACCACTTTTCCTATTCAATATTTCAAATCCATATCAAAAACATTTTGATCTGTGTAAGTGTGATTTGAAGATGAAAAACTTTAGTTACTCATTAATGAATATGACCTTAATGACACATGTAGTCTTTGAATGCAAGCATTGTTAAGAATATAATATTCAAAATCCATAAAGCATATGTTTTGCATCAAAGATGTTTCTGATGAAAAGTGCAAAAAGAGGAGATAGACATTCCATTTTCCCTTTCTTGTTATATTTTTCTTTTTCATTTTTTTTATTTTTCCTTTTTATAGCACACCACACACAAAATATGAAAGCACACCAAATAAAATAAAAGCACACCAAATAAAATAAAATATTTTCACTCTAAACATGATCAATAATGCCCAGTTCTAGACGTAGACGACAAAAGCGATCTTCTGGCAAGGTTTTGTAAAGATATCTGCCAACTGAGAATCAGTAGAAATATATTCAATGGATACATCCTCTTCTGCCAAATGATCTCTAAGAAAATGATGTCTTACGTCTATGTGTTTTGTCCGAGAGTGATGAACATGATTATTAGACAGATCTATAGCACTCTTACTATCATAGTGTAATGGAACTTTTCTAAGATCCAAACGTAGTCAGACAGGGTTTGCATCATCCAAAGTACTTGGGCACAGCAACTGCCAAGGGCAATATACTCAGCTTCAGTAGTGGACAAAGCAACACTGTTCTGCTTACGACTAGACCAAGAAACCAATGAATGTCCTAGCATAAAACATGTTCCACTAGTGCTCTTTCTATCAATCATACTACCAGCATAATCAGTGTCAACAAATCCAATTAAATCAAATAAACCACATGAAGGATACCAAAGGACTAAAGATGGTGTGTGAATCAAATACCTAAAGATCCTTTTTATGGAAATTAAGTGTGACTCTTTTGGACAAGCTTGAAAACGTGCACACAAACATACAACAAACATTATATCGGGCCTAGACGCTGTTAAATAAAGGAGAGAGCCAATCATACCTCGATAAAGCTTTTGATCCACGTCGATTCCTTTTTCATCCTTTTCTAACTTCGTCATGGGACTCATGGAAGTTCCAATTCCTTTTGCCTTCTCCATCCCAAACTTTTTCAATAGTTCTCTCATGTACTTGGTTTGCGATAGGAAGATGCCTTCTTTAGTTTCCTTGACTTGGAATCCCAAAAAGTACTTTAGTTCTCCAACAAGGCTCATCTCAAATTGATCCTGCATGACCTTCTCAAACTTTTGACATAAAAGATCATCAGTAGCACCATAAATAATATCAACATATATTTGTACGATGAGAAACTGATTATGATCATGCAAAATAAAAAGTTTGTTGTCTGCACTACCCTTTTAAAATCATTTTCCAAAAGATAAGCACTAAGGCGCTCATACCAAGCTCTAGGAGCTTGCTTAAGACCATATAATGCTTTTGAAGTTTAAAAACATGATGAGGAAAATCATGACTTTCAAAACCATGGGGTTGTTCAACAAACACATCTTCTTTCAGGTACCCATTCAAGAATGCACTTTTAACGTCCATCTATTTAAGCTTGAGTTTCTTATAACTTGCAAAGGTTAGTAAAATTCTTATAGCTTCCAATCTAGCAACTGGTGCAAAAGTTTCATCAACATCTATGCCTTCAATTTGATTATAACCTTTAGCAACCAATCTATCCTTATTCCTGATTACTCTTCCAGATTCATCAAGCTTGTTTTTATATATCCATTTGGTACCTACAATAGGATAATCTTTAGGTCGTGGCACTAAAGTCCAAACATTATTTCTATCAAATTCATTCAATTCATCATGCATATCCATTACCCAACTTTCCTCAATCAAAGCAGATTCAATAGTCTTTGGCTCAATTTTGGATATAAAATCCCCATGAATGCATAAAGCACAAAGATTACTATAAGTGGAACGAGTTCGTATACCTGCCGTGGGTGCTCCAATGATCAGTTCATGTGGATGATTTGGATTGTATCTCAGCACTCCTCTGTTCAGTGGTTCTTCCTCTTGGTTCTCTTCTTTTTCAGTAGGTTCTTGTGCTTGACTTGGTTCAGCAGTGTCCCTTGCACCGCTATCATTCTTTGCAATTGCATCACCTTCAATTTCCCTGCAATTCAAAAAATTATTTTCAGTTTCATCAAATTTAACATTAATTGATTCAACAATAGTCAAAGTGTGTTTATTATAAATCCTGTAAGCTTTGCTCCTTGACGAGTATACTATAAGCACTCCTTCATATGATTTGGATTCAAATGTACCAAGTTGATCACCAGTGTTTAATATGAAACATCTGCATCCAAATACTCTAAAATATGAAATATTAGGAGTCTTTATATGCCAAAGTTCATAAGCAGTTTTCTTCACTATTGGTCTTAGCATGACTCTATTACAAACATAACAAGCAGTATTTATTGCCTCAGCCCAAAAAGACATAGGCAATTCATACTCATTCAGCATAGTTCTAGCCATTTCTTTTAGAGTCCTATTCTTTCTTTCAACTACTCCATTTTGTTGCGGTGTTCTAGGAGAAGAAAATTCATGCAAAATTCCTTTTTCTAAACAAAATTTTTCAAAGATTATATTTTCAAAATCTCCTCCATGATCACTTCTGATTTTTATAATTGAAAGATTTTTCTCATTTGAAACTTGATTGCAAAATTTTTGAAAGTTTTCAAAAGAGTCTGACTTTTTGGCTAAGAAATAAACCCATGTAAATCTTGAAAAATCATCGACCAAAACTAAGCAAAACTTCTTTCCATTTAAACTAGCAACATCAGTTGGTCCAAATAAATCCATGTGAATTAATTCTAAGATGCGTGAAGTTGCTATTTCTCTCATTCCACCAAAGGTAGATCGAGTTTGCTTACATTTCGTGCATGCTACGCACAACTTACTATTCTCGTATTTCTGATGTGGCAGTCCTCTTACTAGATTTCTGTTCTCCAGTTTCTGCAACAATTTTACTCCAGCATGTGCCAATCTTCTGTGCCACAGTGTTGCCTCGTCTTCCCTGCCAATCAAACATTTAGCTATTGTTAGTTCTTCAATAAAAAGTGTGTACACATTATTTTTCCTATTAGCTGTAATCAAAACATTACCTGTGACCGTATCAATGATTTTACAAAATTTTGCATCAAATACTACGTTCATACCTTTGTCATAGAGCTGGCTAATAGAGATGATGTTGTGTTTAAGATTTTCAACCCATAGGACATCCTTCAGTTGAAAAGTGTCGTTACCTACAACACCCTTCCCAATTACCTTGCATTTTCTGTTGTCCCCAAGTGTAACACTTCCTCCTTCTTGTTTTACGAGGCTAAGGAACTTGTCGTAACTACCTGTCATGTGTCTTGAGCAGCCAGAATCCAAATACCACTCACACTTTTGTTCCTTAGCCAAGCTGTGCACCTATATATAAGAAAAACAGGACATGTGTGACCTAGGCAACCAAATAGGTCCACGATGGTTAGTGAAAGTGCCTTTAGGAACCCATACTTGTTTAAACGATTTTCTTGTTTCCATACAAACCGTTCCTAAATGAATGATCAATAGAACTACATGTATAACATTTAGCATAAGCAGGTTTCCTTTTAACAACTTTGTTGTGAACAATCTTCTTTTCATCGTAATGATTTCCATATCCAAGTCCTTGTCTATCCATGTGATTGATAACCAAGAATGATGTCGAGAGATTTCTTTCCTACACCAAATTTCTTAATACTCAATTCTAAATCAGAGATCTTGGATTTTAGATAGAAGTTTTCATTCACAAGCATGGTACTCTTACTTATAAAGGCCTTTTTATTTTCATCTTCATTTTTCTTAAAGTTTTCAACTTTCTTTTCAAGACTCACAATCTTTTCTTTGGACTTGCTTTCTTCTAGTTTTAGCATGGCACATGATTCACATTTAAGAGTTTCATGCAAACTAGTTTTTACTTTTAATTTTGAAATAGTAGCTTTAAGATTCTCAATCTCAGATTTCATTCTATCTTCATTTTGTGAAATATGAAAATTATCCTGCTGTAATTCAAAGATGGTTTCTTTTAAAGATTCTACAGAGGATTCTAGATTATTGATCTCTAAGTTCATATTTTCACAAATGTTCATAAGTTCTGGTAGAGAGAATTCGTTTACCTCCGATTTTGTTGAATCGATGTCTCCAACCAGACATAAGGATGAGTGAGCTACTTCCTCTTCTGGTTCATCCTCGTCATCGTCATCCCATGTTACAGCAAGTGATCTTCCTTTTGATTCTGTTGGGCCATCCTTCAAAGTAGGACAATTCTTCATGAAGTGTCCATGTTTCCTGCATTTGAAACACTGTACAGACTTAGTAGTATTCTGTTCAGAAGAAAAGTTTGAAGGATTAAACTTATTAAAACGATTGAACCTTTTTGACATTTCAGACTTTCCCTGCGGTGTTTTGATGTATCTCCTGAAGCCTCTGACCATCAGGGCTTGCTCATCATCAAGATCATCGTCGCTTTCTTCAGCTTTGAATGTTATAGACTTTGCAGCTTTGGCTTCTCCCTTTTCCCGTGACTCAATGGTTTTCAGTTCCAACTCATGGGACATCAGGTTCCCAATCAAATCATCCAAGCTCAATTTGGAGAGATCTCGAGCTTCTTGGATTGCAGTAACCTTTGGACAAAAAGTACTTGGCAAGGCTCGAAGGATTTTCCTTACCAGTTCCACGCTTGGGTATGTCTTTCCAAGTGCCTTTGAGTTGTAGACGATGTCTGTGAATCTTGCATACATGTCCTTGATCATCTCTGCAGGTTTCATGTGGAAGCCATCGTATTCAGTGCTGAGAAGTGCTAGTCTGGATTCCTTGACTTGAGATGTTCCCTCGTGTGTTATTTCCAGATTACGCCAAATTTCCTGCGCAGTTAAACAATGGGAAACACGATTAAATTCAGTCAATTCAAGTGCACAAATTATTGCATTCATTGCTTTTCCATTTAATGAAAACAATTTTTTATCATTGTCATCCTATTTATCCTCAGGTTTTGGAATTTCAATATTTTCAATTATCAAAACAGGTGATGTATATCAATTAGCAACAATTTTTCAGATATCATAATCAGCAGATACTAAATATATTTTCATCCTAGCTTTCCAGTATGCAAAATCAGTTCCATTAAATTTTGGGGGTCTGACAGTGGATTGACCTTCAGAAAATGCTGACTCATAAAGACTCAATGTAAACTAGACTTAAGTGGTCAAGCCTGGTGCTCTGATACCAATTGTATGATCTAAATAGGGCCTAGAGGGGGGTGAATAGGCCGATGACCAAATTATCGCGAGATAAAAATATTTAAGTCTAATTAAGACAGATAAGTAAAAACAATAGTAAAGCAAATCACAACAACCAGAGAAAGCAGATGACACATCAGTTTGACGTGGTTCGGTCTCCCAAGACCTACATCCACCCCAGAACAACATCACTAAATATGTTTCTTTAAGCAGTTACAGTCACACAAGATTAGAGCCCCAACTCTAACCACTCTGACTAACCCTAGCTCACCAAAGCCCAAAAAGATAACAATACGTATGATGCTCTCCCAATCCGATATGTCCCAACAACTCGGATTACTCAAATCAGTTTAGCGGAAGAAAGTATAAAACCCAAAACCCTACGACATATACAACAATGTATTCACAATAATAAAAGATCAAGAGTTTAGAAAGCTCATTTGTGAAGATCCCTCTGGTGGTCGTCTTTCAGCATGTCAGTAGCTCCGCAACGCTTCTTACGGAATGTCCATCGGAGGTCTGTAGAGGAAGTAGTCGATGTCCCCGTGAAAGTAGTCGGTAGAAGTTCCTCACTCAAAGTGATCTCATTTGCTGCACAGGAGGAACTAGCTGCTCAGCTTGGTGTCACTACATCGGGGATGAAGTCACGGTCGCAACGCCGCAAACGGTGCTCAATTTGGATCTCTAGAACTCAAGTTATTGATGAAAATGTGAAGAGTGTACATGGGTATATATAGATCAGCTTAACGGGTTGGAGCACTGTTCCACGGGATCCGCCACGAGGGCGGCTTCGCGGGTCAAACCCACATTAAATTCTCCATCCGCAAAATCGGCATGTCGGCAGCCGTTGTGTGAACATTACCGTATGTCGATTTTTAGTGTATTTTTGACGTATTCCACCATATTTTGGCACCAAATCAATCCCAAAAATTCTGAAAAAATCTCAAACATCGCAGAACCCCATATATACATGTTAGAATTGTTGCACCTCAAATATCCACTTGTAGAAAAATTTCATTCATTGTATACTCTGTATTTCCTCGTATTTCCTCGTATTTGGCTTCAAACAATTTCCCTAATTCCTAAAAAAATTCACATGCTGTTTATACCCTATGATTAACTCTAGGGTATAGTTTCATAGCTATACTTCATTGTTTGATCAGCTTTCGTAATTCCAAATGTAGTTTCAGCTTCGTATTTCAACGTACTTGAGTACGTACATGCGTATCCTGACCAAAACATGACTGTCACACTACATAGGGACCTGAGACACACTTAACACACATATTAGAAAGTTCAATAGGGTTTGTTATCATCAAACATAGTCTAGGAGGCTGTTTCCAACACTTATGCCATTCAAAGGCGTCTATAATCTACAAGACAGTCGCCTTCCTGGAGAGCCCCAATAGCCACACAGGCGCCTGCCCAGACAACGACAGATGCATGTCGTTAGGCGCTTGATAGTTGTTCATCTGGCGCCTAATTGGAGGATTTCGCCCAGAATCTAGGTTGCGAGAAATGGGCTTTTCTTAACCCGATTACTCTCTGTTTGCTGTGATCCCTTGGATGCGATTTTTTATGGATAAGATGTAACCCCTAGGGTGTATAAAACTCTACTATTCAATTGTAATTGATATAGAGCCTAATACTTTACCATTTTTAGGTCAAGTTCTTCCCCGAGAGAGATTTTAGGGTTTTTGAGAGTTTTGAACTCATTTTTACTGCTACTGAGATTACTCTAAGATTGGAGAAGCTTGTATTTTGTGATAAACTCCTAACCCTACCACTCTTGTTAATTAGCTTCCACTTTTGTATTGAATCAATGCCTATTGCTTAATATGTTAGGCTAAATTCATTGTGTGGGTGTTGTGGATTGATGTAGGATGTTTAGATTGCCTTACTAATGTTAATTTCCAGTGCCATTTGTTAATCCATGTTGTTGGGTGAATTAAGCTTAGGTTCTATTGGATTTAATACTATTCATGAAGGAGCGGAAGAACGGTGGTGCATCGTAATTTTTGCACTTATGTATTCAATGGGTAATTCATATCTTTAAATGAATGCAAAACCCCCCAATCCATATTTCATATTTTAGAAGCATAATTTACCCAATAACCCATATTGTTAATTGGGTTGTAATCCTTTTACTAAATTGTGCATTACCCAAAAGAGGCCGCAGAACGGTGGTTGTGTGATGCGCAACTCAACCTATATGCATCACTTTCACATACCTTGAAATAGAAGTGAGAGTTGATTCATGAGCTTTAATTAGGAGAAGAACCCATTTAGTAATTACCTTTGGTGCACCTCACGTGTGCTTAATTGATTTATTTTCTGATCCTCATATCTTGACATGAATGAGTGATTGAGATATCTTGGAATTAATATTTAGCAAAGTAATCGAGTAATCCTATTGATATCCTCAACACCCGCACTCCTTCTTTTCCTTGCATCCAAATCTTAGGACTTTACCCTAACTCTAGGGTATTTAGATAATTCATCTATACAAACAATCATTCACCCCCAAAGGGTGGTTAGAATTCTTACTATTTCTTTACATGCTCTGGCTATTTGTGTGAATTTGTAGATTAACTTCGTCTCTGTCGATACGATCTCGTACTCACCTTGTATATTATTTTTCGACCTCGTACACTTGCTAGTATCACCATTCTGGTTGAGTTAAGTAAATTGGCTGATCTCTATTCCAAGGATCTTCTTTGCAGGTCCCAGATCCTTCATGTCTAACTCATAAGCAACTTTCCTCTTCAACCTATTAATTTCTGCCATATTACGTGACACGATTAGCATATCGTCCATGTACAAGAGCAAGTATATTCTCGATCCATCGTCAAGTATGCAAACATAAACTCAATGATCCTTAATACTTCTCTCGAAATCAGTACTCAACATGAAGGAATCAAATTTCTTATACCATTGCCTTGGACCATATTTCAAACCGTATAGAGATTTCTTCCACTTGCATACCATATGCTTTTTGCCCTCCATCATGAATTCTTTGGGCTGATGCATGTAGATCATTTCCTTATGATCTCTATACAGGAAAGTTGTCTTCATATCCAGCTGCTCCAACTCTAAGTCCTAAGCTGTCACCATAGCCAACAACACACGTATCGATGTGTGTCTCACCACAAGTGATAAGATCTCATTATAGTCTCCTCCTTTCCTCCGTGCAAATCCTTTGGCTACTAGCAGGGCTTTGTATCTCACAAATCCACCATCGTCTTCCTTAACTTTGTACACCCACATGCATCCAATGCCCTTTCGATCCTTAGGCAACTCTACCAATTCCCAGGTGCCATTCTTGTAAAGGGATTTCATATCTTCCTCCATTGCAAGCTGCCACTTTGAAACAATGCTCGATGTCTGGGCCTCATCAAAAGTCAATGGCTCTTCAGGCTCAATGTTCAGGGCATACGCTTGCACCTCTTTAAGCTTAATTGTCGAAGTAGAGTAGTTCCACTCTTCCAGTCTATCCGGTGCACTCCTAGTCTCATTGACTGACGTACCTCCACCTAACCTTAGGTAGGAACCTCATCTTGAGTCTGAACCGGATCTGTATGTATAATCTGATTCTCTGTAGTAATTAGATTCTAGCCTGTCTCGGTATCTTGCTTCTCATCATCATGGGGAATTTGCTCGACCTCATCATCGGACTCCTCAGACCAATATTTAACATTTGATTGAGTCATCTCTGGTCTGACCATCGACAAATCATCAAATATGATATGTCTATTGTTGAACGTCTTCTTGGTCTCACGATCTATCAACCTTTAACCGTTCTTTCCTCAATTATATCTAAGCAACATGGCCTTCCTGGCCCTTGAGTCTAACTTGTCCTCCTTCTATAAAGCATATATGATGGACATCCAAATACACATACGTAGGAGTAATCACCAGTCTTTCCCATCTACTTGTCCTTCGGAATTTTGAAGCTGATCATCAAAGATGGTAGTCTATTCACGAGATGCTGGTAGTAGTCATAGCTTCACTCCAATATTCCTTTTGGAGTCCAGTAGTCGCCTGAAGCAACGACACTTCTCCATCAGCATTTGGTTCATCCTTTCTGTAACACCATTCAATTGTGCATCACCAAGAGTAGTGTAGTGCCTCAAAATACCATGTGATCTGTAGAAATATTTGAATACTCTTGACATGTACACCACACCATTATCTGATCTCAACACCATGATGGATCTTCCAGACTGCTTCTCAACAAAGGCTTTCTAAGTCGTAAACTTCTCGAAGACTTGATCTTTTGATTTCATCAAATAGATCCACACTTTCCTTGAGTACTTGTCAATGAAGTACATGAACTTTGCTCCCCCAATGGTAGGTACAGAAGTTAGCCCCCATACATCTGAATGCACGTTATCAAGCGGTCCCTTGATGCTGTATTTTGTGATCCCAAACTGTGTCTTCGTCAGTTTGCCTTCAACGCACTTCTCACAGAAATCCAATCTCTCATCTCTGGCTTCAATCAGCTTTCTTCTACGAAGCACATCAAGAGATTTCTTGCTTGGATGTCCAAGGTGAAGATGCCACAACTTGGCCGACTCTTCACCACTTGAGCCTTGAGAGATACTAACTTCACCCTCCACGGTGTACCCCTAGAGCGCATATAAATTTTGTACCCTTCTTCTCTTCATCACGATCAGAGACCCTTTTGACACTTTCAGCACGTCACCTTCAATGACTGTCTTGCAACCCAATCCAGCTAGAGCACAAATGGAAATCAGACATTTCTTCAAGTTTGACACATGATTAACATCCCTTAATGTTCTGATAACTCCATCATTCATCTTGATCCTCACCACTCTAATCCCACAGTAGTACGAGCTATGTTGTTCCTAATCAGTACAGTTCCTCCTTCTCTAGAACAATATGAACTTAACCAGCTTTTATGCAGTGTCATGTGGAAGGATCATCCTGAATCCAAGAGCCATGTGATACGATGATCTCCAGATGTAGTCGCCATCAGAATCTCTCTGTCATCGCTATTATTACTACCAATTCCTACAGAAGTGGAACAGTAGCATCTTCCTTTCCCTTTCCTTTGCTCTTCAGCTTGGGGCAGTCTCTTCTTCAGTGTCCCATCTCCTTGCACAAATGACATCGGTCCTTTCGTCCACGTGATTTCAATCTTGACTGACCTTTGTCCTTCCAAGAACCATGGCTATTTATAGAATCCTGACATCCCCTGATGAATAGAGCATCTTCTTGATCACCATTATTCTGACCAATCACTTTCACATTAAGAACTTCAGAATGTATTGCGGACTCAACTTCCTCCAAGGATAGTGTGTCCCACCCATATACCATGGTTGGATCATTGGGTTGAAGTCATCTATCAGATAACACAATAATATCATCGTCAACTACTCGTCCTTGATGTTCACCACCATATTCTATAAGTCTAACACGTTCTTCATGAAAGCATCAATGTGATCATTAACATGAGTGTCATCCCTCATCTTTAGCACGTTCAGCTGTTGCATCAAGTTCAATCGACTCATCTGGTTCTTCTTCACATACAGTGCCTCCAGCTTCTTCCAAGCATGTCGACAGTTCCATCCTCAAACACCTTCCTGAGTACTTCATCAGATAATGATAACTGCAGCGCACTCAATGCATTTCTCTCCATCTCAGATTTCTGAGCTTCTGTGACGTCCTTATCAAGCTTGGCTTTCTCAAAGACAATCTTGTAACACCCGTCTCTCATCAGGAACGCCTTAATCTTAAGTCTCCATAGACTGAAGTTATTCCTCCTAGTGAACTTTTCCAGCTTAAAAGATGTGGTAGCACATGACATCTTGACTTTCTGCTTTCTTTTCACCAAAGCTTTGATACCCCTTGTTGAGACTAAATGCGGTGGAATAATAATGAGAATATAATATGTCACCAACTTTAACAGGCAGAGTAGGATCTTAAAAAATTATAGAAAGCACAAAGATAATCGCCACACGTAACATCAAGTAATCATACAGAGAGACACAAAATTTATATTGGTTGGACACAATGTGTCACTTACATCCATTCTTCCGTTGTCATGGTTTTCACTAGAGCAGAGATTTTAATACAAAAAATACACTGACTACCAAGATCTTCTCTAAGCAATATATGTAAGATCTCTTGACAATGTAAATCTAGCACTCTAGCAATTACATTGTCTCATGCACACAAAACAATGAAGAGATTTTACCAGAAACTCTAGAACAAGGAATACCTCCTCTTCCAAAGCTCGTAGTCGTCTCAAAGCTCTTTCGCCGTCTATTTCCGTCGAAAAATCTAGCTTTCTCTCAAGGTTTCTCGTGTATTCTCCATTGTGCCGTCAAAAGATGTATTCTCTTAGTATTTATATCATATGAATCCTTCCTAGGGTAGAAGACGGCATTTTAAGTCGTGTTCCATCCGATTTGACCCGAAAATAGATCAATGGATCAGATCAGAAATCGAAATCTAGTCGATTTTGACTAGTCAATGTATCGACACGGTCGTACTGAACTGGTACCGTCATGCTGCTTCCTCACGGAGACTGTATAGCCTTCTGTTGAATCCGCACAACCGTGTCAATTCAACTGAAACTTTGACACGGTCGTGCCAATTCGTAAGTACCGCTTGTCAACTCCGCACGACCGTGCCAACTGAACTGGAGGGTGAAGTTTTGGAGGTCGCACATGAGACTTAGTATCATATGTCATATAATACTCATTATTCTCTCTCACACGCGCGTGCGCATATCAAGCAGCCAGCTAAGAAGAAAATTTCCACTTCTGCTAGAGTCAAAAATTCACGCCCTTAGTTTTTATCACGGATGCTTTCTTGGAAGGCCGGTAAATTTGTTTCATATTTTTAGTTATATTTAAAATTATATCAATCAATTATTGAAGATCCAACGTGTTTAATAATAATCTTGGCAGATATTCCCAACAATATTGCCTGATTTAGTTTGGCATATGACCCAGATCGTCCTGCAAATCTGAGAACACTAGTTGGAACTGATAGGAAAGAACACAGGCTGTCGAACTCATCCCTTCGCGCACAAGAGCTTTGATCGCATCGCATCAGCTAGCCTAATTTCAAGATACTTTCTCGTCAAACAAATTTTCCTTGAGTTGTCCAGGGAAAGGCTTGCTTTTCCTTCGCCTGACAGTTGCCAAACACCTTTCGGGACAAGCGGAGGGCCACAAGGTTCTCCATCGCGTGGACAACAAGTATCGCTGTTTCATCCCCTGTTAGCTTGAATTGTTGGGACTTCTCTTGGACAATTTGTGCACGGACCCGTAACGTTCTTCTTCACTTTCTGACCTGGAAACGTCCAAAAATGGAAAGCGAATTATGCACTGCCGTGCATATGGATGACGTATTAGCCGTATCCTTGAAGAGTATTATCAGTAGAAGCAATCTTGGCTTATACAGCTATGTAGATGTGATTAGGTCACAGTGGATCGTGATAGCTATCACGATCTATCACGATCCACTCTTCTTGTTACAATGCCTCGTCATGTATTTATAATTGTCGATCGAAGGAAAAGAGAAGAAGCCACGGTCAAAGTTTTAAGAGTAGAAGCCGAAAGAAGAAAATAAAGTGTTTATGGTGATTATTTGTTGGCAGACTTTTGTATTGCGGGCTAGCCTGACACTTTTTTCAATTTTATTATTTATTATTTTATTATTATTTTTAAGGCAGCCAGGACTCCGTGCTTCTCTCTTACATTGTTTTTTGTTATTAGTCTTGGGATGAAATTCGCATGTACCCAAGCACAACCTCGTTTAGGTCCGGAACTATGGATCAATGTACACCATGTCAGCTCACATGCCATATCGTGCCAGCACATTCATGTCATATCGTGCCGGAGGCCCATTCATGCTGGTGTTGTGACAACTTATTCATGTTGAATAAATATATGCTAGTTTTAAAGCGTTATAAAAGGTGTTGGGGACCGTGAGTTTCTGGGGCCTGAGATGATCGTCAAAGCAGTTGATGTGGTGCAGACCGTCAGGGACAACATTCGTATTGCCCAGGATCGTTACAAGCATTGGGCAAATACTAAGCAACGACACTTGGAGTTTCAGCCAGGCGATCGCGTATTCCTGACTGTTTCACCGACACGTGGATTGATCCATTTCGGCAGGCGTGGGATGTTGAGCCCACTTTTTTTGGTCCATTTGAGGTCCTGGATCGAATTGGCGAGGTTGCTTACAGACTTGCTTCACCGCCGTCCCTCTAAAGTATGCACGATGTGTTCCACATATCTCAGCTCCAAAAATACGTGAGAGACCCCAATCATGTCGTGGACTTTTCAGAGACCGAGGTATGACCGGATTTGACATATGGACATCAGCTAGTAGATATTCTGGACTAGAGGCAGAAGTTGCTAAGGAAGAAGGCCATTAAACTTGTAAGGGTCAAGTGGCGCAAAGAGTCTCCAGGAGAGTCCACTTGGTAACTCGAGGATGAGATGCGAGAGAGATATCATCATTTGTTTGTGTAGTGGATTTTGTGTTCTTGGACAGATGTTTCGGTTTAATGTATAGAAATAATGACGAAATTTGATTTAAGGAGTGTAGGATGTAACTCCATGTTTTCAGAATCCGAACGACCCGAGTGATGGTGGCAATTGATACGGCCCTTTCAGGATGGTCCAAGACCGAGCGGGCCAAGCCCGTGTCACAAACCCACGGGCCTAAGAGAATGAGGCCCCCACGAAGAATCAGAGTTGGGCCAGCCTCGAACCTAAGCAGGCACAACTGCTGACCCACGTTAGAAGGAGTTAACCGATCCCCTTAAAACGCGCCCCCTTAATTACCATTAAGGGGCCCCATTACGCCCATCTCCATAACCCATGAAGGCGCCATGAAAGTGGCAGATCGTCGGGGCGAAAGATGTGGACGTCGAGGAGACATGGCTGGGAAAGGCTCATATAAAGCGACCCAAAGAGCATCGTGCAAATGGATCACTTCCTGGATACCCAAAAACACTGAGGTATTATACTCTAACGACCTTGTCTTCCTCCTTATAATTCTCCTCCACAGCTTGGCCCGAGGACTCGCGTATCGGTCTTCCCATGAGCCATACCGATCCCACCGAGCATCCTTCAGATCCGTTCTGACTTAGGCATCGGAGGGGACTTGGTCGGAACTGTTGAGTATTGGACTTCTCCCAACTTGGTATTAATGATGATCAAACATAAATACTTGTGACTAATCCTCTATTTGCAGTTAATCAATTGCCTAAGTATATCTTAAAGATCAATTAGCAATGGATGTCACTCAAAGATCAATGAAAGCAAGAAAAGTGGATTGGATGATCAAAGATGGTGATTGAAGCTCCTAGAAGACTTCAAGCTCATACTTTGAAAAGAAGAGAGAGTTCTACATAATGTAATCTTTTTTTCTCTTCTAGTATGGAGATTAGAAGTAGAACTATGTTGGAGTACACACACATCTTCATTTCAGTCCTAGTAAATCATTAGTTCACTTTTCCTTAGACTCCAATTCATATTTCTCAAGGATGTGCATGTTGTGATTTCAACAGGTGACTGTTGAATGATTTACAGTCTACTGTCTAAAAACAGTCGACTGTGATTTGTTCTACAGTCGTCTGTTATGCACATACTTAATCATTTGATTTTTGGGCTTTCTAAACTCAACTCCGTCAGCCGACTGCTGTACATTTTACATGCGCATGTCCAATAGACAGTCGACTGTGATTTGTTAATCCGTCGACTGTCTATCTTCACTCCAAAGATCATTTTCCTTTTCATCTGGCCAGTCGACTGATGTTGGATTTACAGTCGCCTGTCCAAGGCACAATCGACTGTCAATGCTTCAACAATCGCTTCTCTATGATTTCTATACAGAATCTACTCTCTGGATTATTTCAAGTTTTAGTGCCATTCGACTGATGTTGTATTTACAGTTGCATATCCTTGGCATAGACAACTGTAAATGCTTCAACAGTCGCCTGTATAAAAACTTCTCAACAGACTCTGCTCTCTGGAAAATGTCAGGTTTTGTGATAGTCGACTGATGCTGGTTTCACAGTCGACTGCCCATGGCACAGGCACCTGTGTGTACCACATCAGTCACCTGTCCTATCTTCCCAGAATTTTCTGAGATTTTCTCAGCTTACCCTTATTGCGGCCTGTCGCCTGTAGAAGGATTTACAATCGCCTGTTGAATTTACAGGCACATGTCCTTTCATCATCAATCGACTGTTTACGTGGTAAATTACCATTTGAATTCTCGTCTACCCTCTGACACAGTACAACAGTTGACTGTCGACTATGTAAATTCCATCCGATGGCTTTTTTTCCACGGATTTCAAAGGGGTTTTTGGGGATTCAGTTTGAGGGGTTTGAGACACCTATAAAGAGGGCTTCTACTTTTCCATGGAGAGTTTAATCTTCAACTCTTAAGAAACCCTAGCTTTCAATCTTCTTGATCAAAGCTCGCAAATCCTTAAGCACTAGAATTCCAATCTTTCAATCTCTTGCTTTCCAACCTAGAATCAAAGAGAAATCTTCTACGCGATTGGTGGTGACAAGAGAAAGGGCTTTCCTCTCTTCCAAGAGAGACATCAACACACTACACACTTACTCCTTCAAGTTCTACTTCAAGGCATATGTGATTGTAAGTGTTGTCATTTCATTATTTTATAACTTTCGTTATTAGATTAAGTTGTGAGAGTGGTTTGCTTTCTCCCAAGTTGTGGGAGTCAAGGACAACGAGTGTATTTCGATTTCACTTGTAGGGTTGCTACAAGTGGGTTTAAAGAAAACCTCAAGTTAGGGTTCTAACTTGAGTATCTGGTGGTATCCGGGTGGAAGGGACGTAGGATTACCGGGAACAAGTTGGGAGTTGAGTTGGGTAATCCGAACCCTTGAAACATCCTTGTGTTTGAATTGTTTCAATTTAGGGTTTATTTACATTCCGCATTTATTGTTGATTAGGAATTTAATTTGGTGTAATTATCATTTTAAATTGTATAAACACTAGTCAACCTCTCTTCTAGTGTTTTCCTCATAGCCAGGGACCTTACAATTGGTATCAGAGCATTGGTTTATAGCTATGGCATCAAACAATAATAACGTTCCTTCACCGACTTCATATAACAATCACGACCGTGATGGTGTGTCCACCGTCTTCGAAGGACAATCAACAGTTTGTACTCCGTGTTTCAATGGCACGAATTTCGGCTATTGGAAATGTCGGATGGAGATGTTTCTGAGGAGTGCTTCTCTTTGGAGAATCCTCCACAAGGAATACGTCGAACCACCCGAAGAGAATTTTGACAAATGGATGCCCTTCGAGAAGTCTGCCTAAGTGAACAATGCCAAGGCAACGAACACTCTTCATTGTGCATTGGATTCAGATGAGTTCAACAAGATATGCACATGTAAGAGTGCATATCAAATTTGAAACCATCTAGTTGTTACCCACGAGGGAACAAATAAGGTAAAATTGTCTAAACTATATGTTGATGTACAAAATTCTATATGTTTCATATGCAGGATAATATGAGTATAGCAACGATGTACGTACGTTTCACCGACATCACCAATGAACTTTAAGCTCTTGGGCAAGTCTACACCCAACAAGAGAAGGTGAGAAAGATTTTAATGGGAATGACCTTCAAAAGGGAAAGAAGAGCAATCACCATTGAGGATGTGAACGACATGAAGAACTACATCGTGGTAAATCTCATCGGTACTCTCATGTCTTACGAAGTAAGACGGGAGAAACGATTAAAGATTTGAGCTATGATGAACCCAACAGGGGACAAGAAGTAAGCATTAGCATTCACGCCTAATTCTACATCCTTCGATAGTGAAGAGTCAGAGAATGAGATGGACTTGGAGGAAATGGCTCAAATGGCGAAGAAGTTCCAACGCTTCTTTTACAAAGGTAAATTTCCCGTCCATAATAAATTTGATTCCACTAACAACACTTCATCTCTTTGTTTTAAGTGTAACAAGCCAAGGCACATCAAGAAGGATTGCTCAATGCTCTAAAACAAAGAGAAGTGGAAAGCTCCAAAGTACCACAAGTCCGACAAATACAAGAAGGATAAGAAGAAAGGACTTGTTAGTACGTTCGATGATTCAAGCAGAGATTCCTCAAGCGAATCCGAGGATGAGAAGGGTGAAAGTGCCCATATGTGTTTCATGGCCCGAGAAGATCTACTATCCAATGAGAGTGATAGCGACATTGATGAACCCGAGGTAACAATGGATGAACTTCGCATTGCCAATAAAGAACTATTTTCTAAGTATCAATCTATTATGCTTATATATACTAGTTTAAAGAAATTAAATGTTAGCAAGTTATCCATGCCATGCATTATCAACAATGACACCATTGTTGATACACTTGCACTTGAGAAAGCCTCTTTGGTTTCTCAAAATGACATATTGAGAAGTGAATTGAATTCCCTCAAATCTCACCTAGATCAAACGTATCCTAATGATAGTATTGATCTAGCTCCACAAAACATCCAATTAGGTATTGAGAATGATTCTCTTAAAACCCAAGTGCACGAGCTCAAAACACGGGTGTCCACCTTGGATACCAATATTTCTTCTCTTAAGGAGAAATATGAGCTCTGTCCTCCCGAGTTATGAGATTTAAAAAGGGAAAGGACAATTGGATGAATTGCTCGCAAACCAATTTCCGGCCACACATCGTGTTGGACTTGGTTATGTGGAAGCAAATACATCCAACTCTCGCACCTCCTATAATGGTGTTGCTATAGATTTTTTGAGGCCACCCTGCATTGCATCCACAAGTGGTGTCAAAAACACTATCAGTAGCAAACCTACCAAGAAGGCCACCACTTCACAATTTCTTTCTTTTGGCAAGAAACCCACTAAGGGTGGAAACCAAAAGAGAGGTCATGCTTATATGTACACCAACCTGCATCCATGTAGGAAATCTCCAACTTCACAAGTGGACACTCATGACACTTTTTATGCTCCAAACCCACGGACACGTACAAACCCACACATGAGAAATACTCATGCGCGTGCTTCTACACGCTCATATGCTCATACGCTTCATTCTTCCATGTGTGCACATCCACCTCAGGTTATGCATGCTCCTTATGTTTCTTATAACATGCATGTTCCTAAGTTTGCATACAACCCATATATGTTCAATGCTTATCCATCTCCATTTTCGTATGCTTGAACTCATGTTCCTAGGAAGCACATACCACATAGAAATCAATCATTTGTGTATGCAACTAGGAAAAGGACACTCAAAGCATAAATAATTTGGGGTCCTAAGAACACTAGAATAAATGATAGGAATGCTAATATTGATTCCTATTTTAATGATGTCATAAAAAGTGGTAATTATGTTGGGAGGCGAAAGTCCACTTGGACTTGGCTTCCAAAGGGCTAATCCCCTTAGACCAAACAAAAATTGGGTATCATGAGCTTATGGTATATTACGTAGGTACCCAAGAAAAAGAAAGAGAGCAATAAAAGTCGTATTGTCTCTAAAAGGAAAGGATGGATACTCGATAGTGGTTGCTCCAACACATGACGGGAGATCCCTCACTGCTCTCCGAAGTGAATATCATCAAGGATGGTGCAACGGTCACTTTTTGAGGTAATCAAATAGGAACCATCATTGGAGTAGGCAAAGTCGGTAATCCTTCCAAATCACTTATTACAAATTTTTATTTAGTTAGTGGTTTATGTCATAACCTTATCTCCATTAGTCAACATTGTGACAAAGGTTACATGGTTAACTTTGGAGAGGGTATGTGTAAAATTGAAGATTTTGATTCACATGTTTTATTTACCGGTATTAGGCGTAAAAATATTTATTATTTGAGCGTGCCTAAAACCGTAGAACATTGCTTAGTTGCTAATTCAAATAAACAACTGTTATGGCTTCGCCATTTTGGTCATGTTCATTTTAAGCACTTATATAAGTTAGCTAAGCATGATATAGTAAAAGGTTTTCCAAAAATTGCTTTTAGTAAGAAAACCTTTTGTGATTCATGTTAAAGCGGTAAACTTAGTAAATCATCTTTCAAACTTAAAGAAGGCATAACTTCTAAGAGGCCCATAGAATTACTTCATCTAGATTTATTTGGGCCAACTAGAACTGCCTCTTTAGGTAATGCTCTCTATGGTTTAGTTGTCGTTGACGACTTCTTTAGATTTACTTGGCTTTCATTTTTAACCAATAAGAATGATCTTTTGAAGAGTTAACTATATTTGCAAAGAAGATTCAAAATTTCCTAGAATCCACCATTATCACTATTCGTAGTGATCATGGGGGAGAATTTGAGATTAATGAGTCTTTCACAAAGTTTTGTGATGACAATAGGATTACTTACAAATTTATTTTTCCTCATGCACCCCCACAAAATGGTGTTGTAGAGAGAAAGAATTGGACCCTAATTGAGTGTGCCCGTACCATACTCCATGATAGTCATCTTAGACTACAATTTTGGGCAGATGCGGTGCACATGGTATGTTATGTGCTTAATATGATCCCAGTGAGATCCCGAACGAACAAAACTTTTTTCGAGTTATTTTATGACAAAAAGCCACAAGTTAAATATTTTCGTGTTTTTGGTTCAAAATGCTTTATTAAGAACACTTTTGGTAACTTAGATAAATTTGAGCCAAGATCCGATGAAGGAATTTTTGTTGGATATTCCACACGTAGCAAAACCTACCAGATATACAACAAAACCTCTTCAACGATCGAGGAATCACTACACGTATCATTTTAGGTTTAAATGTTGTAAGTGTCCATCATGTCACATTTTAAAATTTATCTTATAAAATTTTAAAGATTTAATGGCTAACCTAACGAGGTTCATGAATAATTAGAATTATACATCATGTCCATTAACAACAACCAATTAATTTTATCGCATAAAATAAAAGGTTCAATATGTGACATATAAAGAGAACATGCAAGCTAAAATATTTACCAAATAAATAATTAAATTGCCAATCTTAAAATTTAACATTTAAATTGAAAGATACGATTATAAAAACTTGAAACTTTTTCTCACAAAAAATAGGTTTCATAAAGATTAACAAATATTTTTTAATTATAAACCTAAGCCTTAAAAATCATTAACACATTTTAGAATGCCTACTAAAATTATTTTTCTCATAAAATAATTTTAAAAACATTTAATCACAAGAGGGTAACATAAACTTTATCACATAAAATTTAAAAAGTCTCTTAAAACATTTTTAAGATTACCTTATCGCATAAAACAAACTTTAAAACTTTGTGTAATCATAAGAAATCAAATTTTAATAACATCTCATGAAATTAAAAATTTCTTAAAGTTACATGCGCTTTAAAACATTTTTAAAACTATATTTAAAAATGTTGAAACTAATTTTTAACATTATCAGATAAGGTTAAAAATCTATATGTTTAAAAGTAAGCAATTTTAATAATTAAAATAACGTCGCAGGCTTAAGATCAAGCAAACCAATGGCTCTGATACCACTGAAGGGTTTTGACAGACCCTTAGGGCTCAGATCTGAGCCCGTCCTACGTCGGACGGACAACAGAGATCAAAATATGCACAGCGGAAAAACTTAAACATGTTAAACATTTTAGCGAGCCATACGGCGAGCCAGAATCTCGCCAAGATCTATGCCAACTTGGGGTGGATTTGAACACCCCAAGAAGGATCTAGCCTGCTACAACATTATTAAAAATTATTCTAAAAACTACTAACTAAATACCCGGAATCTTGGCCCTGGGGCAGGCAAGATGTACTGCACCACCTTCTTGCGCTCCTTATAGTCGAGTCGCTCATGCCTGCGAACCGATCTACCCGAGCTGCCTCCGAGCCGATCACTTGCCGAAGAAAGTTTCACTTGAGCATACCCGCATTATAGACGTCTGGATCCAATCCAAACCTCCTCGCAGTCTTGCTCGGACCCGACGGGAGGATCGGAAGAGAAAGAGGAGAGAAATTAAGTTCACGATCGAGCGTGCTCAAAAATCAGGAGCTTCTCGAATCGATCGCTCGGTGTGTTTTTCAACGAAGAGAGTGCGTCCCTATTTATATAGGGAGTCGGCTCTTCTCTTTTCGTCACGAGCAATGTGGGACAATACTAAAATAAAATAGAATTAATTTGAGTTAATGAAGTTAGTAAGCCTTTCACAAAGGCCAATGTCAACCAATTAATTCTCCCTCACCATTGAACTTTAGAGACGATACAACATATCATTTCAAAGGGCTTCGAATGGGGAACGCGTAGGAACGAACAACGACGAATTCTGACTTTGTTTGACCCCTCCAACAATTGCCCTAAGATGGGAAAAAAGTCAATTTTCGTAGCCGTCAAAAGGGTTTCAAAAAACCCTAATTAACTTAAGTTGCGGGCGCGCCCACCAAGACCTATGGTCGCGCTCGCATTGGGCATGCATGGGGCAGACGCGCGACCCGCTGAACAGCGGGCGTGCGGCCAGCTGTTCCAGTGGGTCGCGCCCGCTGAACTCAGTGGGCGTGCCTGCAGGTTCAGCGGGCCGCGCCCAATGTTCTTATGGGTGGACATGCTCGCCCAAGTGGGTCTAACCCACTGTTGCCTTTGACTGTTTTTACGTTCGCTCCATTTTCGACGCGATTTGAACCTGCGATTAAACCGAGACGATCACGTCATCTAGGTAACCTTTCCGACGCGTTTATTCCTATTAAATATAGTCGTAAACAATTTACGAAGCATTTAATCTGGTTTGCATCATATGCAAAAATTATCCCCTATTAAATTGAACTCGCAACTAACTTGTGAACTTAAAATTCCATTTCATCGAATGAATTCCTCTTAACATTCTTCCTATTACTAAGACGTGGATACTACTCGATGTGAGACCCTACAGCCTGACCCTACTACAGGTTAGGGCTCAAAACCCCTAGACAATGGTAACCACGAGCAGCAGGCATCGTCCCTGTTTCAGAATCATACTTACGTTATCGATCCAATGACGAACGTCATTGGGATCACTTTGACTGTGTCAGTGATGAATTCTGCAGTTTTTGTCCCTTCGTCAAGGCTGTGTCTCTACATAGCCTAAGGTATGGTTTACCGTCAACCCCAATTGCCAGCATTGGTCAGTATACATCGGTCTTTGTTGTATTTACGTTGTACATCCTACAACGCACCCCCGGCCGAGGATTAACACAAAGACCGTACTGATCCAGTGACACCAACTTCCCTTTAACGAAAGATACGAATCCCATCTCAGTCATCTACTTCCCTCGTGAGCTTCAGGTGTCACCCAACCTAAGATCTTTCAGCATGCCGAGACTCGAAGCTAGATCATATATCTAAATGACACAATCCATTCACAGGTTCGTACTGATGACTTCAGGTCTTAAGGACCAATTTGCATATCATCACTCTAGAGTTATTATTAACAGTTTAGTTAAAGATTAACTATTTAATAACTCTAAGTTGGTCATTCAGTGAACTCATTCTCTAATGAGCACTTCTGTCTCGTCTCCGACTTTGCCAAGTCGAATGACTATGAGATCATCATTACTCTAAGGTAAGACAAAGACACAATGTTCTAATCGATGTGTCGATATCCTATTCTCGACACATCTATGACCATGAACCGTTTAAGACTTAAGTTTCTAAACGGTCACTAATTTCTCATAATCGAGATCTACATCTGGATACGTAGTGACTGACTATAAGTCTAAGGAAATTATCTGAGTATTATACGCTACGAATTTATACTTAGGAAATTTATACCATATAATTATCTGAACTAGATGATTATCTAAGGATAAATGCCTCAAGGGCATATGTCTTCCTACAGCCAATGCATGTGCTCGTCTGATCTATAAGTCAGGGCTAGCCCGAGTCCGTGCTCATGCCAAAACGGCAACGTCCAGGACATTCCTAGACACTGGTTTAGGTATTTTCTATGTCTTTGGGATGGCTCATCATTTGGTCACATTTTATCCAATCGAAATCCTCTTCGTAATCAATTGCAACCATTTTAATTCGCATGCATCATTATGAAAGTTCATCTTATTACTTGGATGAGGATCTCAGCTTGTGTGAGACCCTACAACCTGATCCTACTACATATTGGACTCATAGCCCCTAACGATTATGACCGTAAGGATTTGTTGTCATCCCTGGTTTGCTATCATCATTGTGTAGTCTGCATCTTAACAAAACATTGTTGGATCTACCCTTGCTTATATCAGTTATGAATTTCGTAGTTTTAATCCCTTCGTTAACTCTATGCTGGTGCGAATCCTAGCGTCTGGTTGACTGTCAACCCCTAATTACTTCACGATTGGATCAACATCATTTGGTATTAGATTTGTCATTGTTGGATCATATCCAACACACCTCAACTAAGGATTTTCGCTAAGGGTCAAACTGATTCTACGACACTAACTCCCTACAACAGGACAGATGAATTCTCACTTGGCCACTACTCCTCTCGTGTGCTTCAAGTTCCACCTAACCAAAGACCTTTCAATAGGCCCTGCCTCGAAGCTTGGTCAGAGATCTAAGTGACACCATTCATGTATAAGCTTGTACAATGACCTTAAGTCAAAGGACCAGCTTGATGTCATCACTTGAGAGCTACCATTGATAGTTTGGTATGTACATTCCATGTAGTAGCTCTCATTGGGTCACTCGGTGAACTCATTCTGTAATGAGCACATATGTCTTGTATCTAATTTCCCCAAATCAAACGATCATGAGATCATCACCAAAACCACTTGGTGAAGACAAAGCACACAATAGTTTATCTGATGTATCGATGTCTTTTCTCAATGCATCTACGACTATGAACAATTTTAGACTTATGCTGCAAACGGTCGAAACACTTCTCCATGATTGTGATGTTCATCTCGATATATGTTTGACCTCGCATTAAGTCTCAGGACTTTATCTAAGTATAAAATGCAGACAAACATTTATAATAATACTCATATAAACAGTACCAAATAGTATATTATTATTTTGAACAAGATGTCCCAATTACAAATAATTGGCCTCGAGTGCATACATTTTCCAACACTTGATTGGCCATTTTCCATTTGAGATCATGTGTGATGTCAGCAACTATACAGAGAAAGTGTAAAATCCAATTGTTTATCTACTACGCTAGAAATGAAGCCTAAAGGAACTAAACCACTGAAAAAGAGTTGCTATCTGTAGTATTAGTCCTGGAGAAATTCAAATCTATGTCTTGGGATCTCTTCTTTTGATTTACACTAATAATTCTGCTTTAAAATATGTGTTATCTTAAAAAGATGCTAAGCCTTGACTGATATGATGGATTCTTTTATTGCAAGAATTCAATGTGGAAATAAAAGACAAAAAGGATGTGGAGAACCTTGTAGCTGACCATCTTTCATGATTGACATTTGATCTTGAGCAAACTAGCACCCCCTTGGATAAATCCTTTCCCGATGAGAATCTTTTTAGTGTCTCCACATAACATGGTATGTTGATATTCTAAATTGTCTAGTGACTGTAAGACTCCTAACACTTGGTCCACACAAAATTTTAAGAGATTTAGGCATGCGGTAAAATTATTTTTCTTCGATGACCCCTATCTTTATAAATATTGCAATGACCAACTAATTAGGCGATGCATCTCTGACAATGAAATAGAAAGTGCAATTAAATTTTGTCATAATGGGTTGTGTGGAGGAACTTCTTTGGGAATAAAACCGTGGCAAAAATTCTTCAATGTGGCCTTTATTGACCAACAATGTTTTAGAACACTTATGCATATTGCAAATCATGTAGTGCATGTCAACAGTTAGGAGCCATTACTAGAAGGAACATGATGTCATTAAACCACATTTAAAAAATATAGATATTTGAAGGTTGGGGCATTGACTTCATTAGACTTTCCCACCCTGATTTGGTCATGTTTTTATTTTAGTCGCTATTGATTCTGTCTCTAAATGGGTGGAAGCTCTTCCTTGCAGGACCAATGACACTTTAATTGTGCTTATGTTCTGGAAGGATACCATATTTGCAAGATTTGGAGTGCCCAAGGCCATAATGAGTGACGTAGGGTCTCACTTTTGTAACTGCCTATTTTCCAATTTAATGAAGATGTTTGGGGTTACGCACAAAGTTTCTACTCCGTACCATCCCCACATCAATGGCCAAGGAGAGCTCTCAAATAGAGAAATCAAAGGCATCCTTCAGAAGATAGTGAACCCATCAAGAAAGGATTGGAGCTCGTGATTGCATGAAGATTTATGACCCTACAAAACTATCATAGGGATGTCTCCTTACCGTCTTTTTTTAAAAAGTTTTGTCATTTACCCGTAGAGCTAGAGCAAAAGTCATATTGGGTTGTTAAAAAGTTTAATTCTGATAATGACTTATCACTTGTTTCTCGCAAGTTGCAACTATTGGAGCTAGAGGAGTTGAGGAGAGATGTTTAAGATAATCCAAATTGGCCAAAGAGAGGATGAATTCTATTCACGACAAGATAATATTAAGGAGAGAATTCATATCAGCCAAAAATTTATCCTCTACAATTCAAGACTTCACATCTTCCTGGGAAAGCTTCGGTCCAGGTGGTTTGGACCCTTTATTGTCAAAGAAGTATACCCACATGGAGCCGCAACATTGCTGAATGAGAAGAACAGGAGTGAGTTCAAGGTGAACAGCCAAAGACTCAAGCATTTTCATGAACCTTGGGCCAAAGACTCAAGCACCATGGATCTCACGGACCCACCTTCGGGTGGAAAATAAATCGGTGTGTTCTTGCTAAAATTTACCTTTGCTAGTGGTATATATATTGTTTTTTCTTACTTTCTTTGTTTTAAATAAGTCTATTACCATTTCTTACATTGAGAACAATGTCTATTTTTAGTTGGGAGGAGGGTGTATCGTTTTACTAGAATTATTTTATTTGAATTTCCTTTTATGCATTTACATATAGAAAAATATAGAAACAATTTCAAAATTTTTCAAAAACATGCATATATAAATATAATAAATGACTTTGTACCAAAACCAATCGTATAACCTCATGTAGTGAACATTTTCTAAACTTTGACAGAACCCTCATAGTCTTGAAATTTCTCATAGTTTGGTTACGGATGTTACCCCTATACATGAAACAACAACTTGACATGATTTTTATGAATTTAGTTCTTATACCCATGATATCTTACCTCATGAAGCGAGCATTTGGTGTTATGCAACCACTTGTCATGCATGAGTCAATGTGTAGGTAATCAAATTGATTAAGTTCTAAACTAATAAGAGGTTGGCCAAACGCATACACAAAGCTCATCATTGGTGAATGGTTGAGTATCTTGCTTACACATGCCTTTATTAAAACACATATATTTAATGAATAAAGTGCATCGTTCTTCCAACTTTATTAAGTAGCCAGATCCTCGTGCCTCAAAAAGCATTGGGGGTTCATGCCGAAAACATGGAGTATGGAAGAGTACACAATAAAAATAAGTGAACTTAAATAATTCGAGCCGTTAAGTCTAAGGGGTCCCTTTTGGCATATTACCCTAAGACCATCTGATATAAGAGCTTTTGACCAAAAGTTCACTAAATGAATATATTTAAGCTTAAAAACTAGAAAAAGAAATGAGAATAAGATTTGAGCATGTGATAAGTTGGTTCATAATCATGAGCTTGTGGAGAGTATAGTGTTATGTTGGCAGAGTCTTAGAGAAATTAGTAACCTAGGATAATTAATTGCTTGGTACTTAGACAATTGCATGTCATAGGGTTGTATTGTGCTAAATGTGTATGAATTCAGAAAGTATCATGAAGTGCTATTTTCTGACATCCATGGAAATTGTAGGACTTTGTAAGGAAATAATGTGCTCAACCTATGCTATGATAATTAAATGGAATATGATGTGTTTAATGTATTTCTAAACTTGTTTACCAACTTTGCTAGAGACTAGAAAATCGCTAGTTGGGGGTATGATTAGAGTATAATATTGCATATTTTACCCTTAGATTTATGAGATTTTCATGTGCTTTCATAATTAATTAAGCTTTAGATTATACATTTACTGGACGTTCTACACATTTTAGAGTTCAAAACATTTTATGGTTTTTTAGGAATTGTATGAGATTTTTGTGATGCTTCAATTTTAGGTTGAAAACATTGAAGATAGACTGCATATTGAATAATCAGCCGACTAGAAGAGTGCAGCCAAATGACTGGGAGAAGCTGATACTCAAATACACAAAATTCCGCTCTACCAAATGTCTGATGCATATAATTAATACGCCTGACTCTTCAACATCAAGCGCTTGACCGAACATCATCAAACGTCTGGGGCAGGGCTATAATTATTTTCCACTCTCTGGAATTGAGAGCCCATTGCATCAACCGTCTAATGCTTATGTGCCAGACAGCTTGGCCAAGCTCCATACATCTGACATGCCCACTCCAAATGCTTGATTGTGACTTATCTAAGCAACTACTTCCAAGTTCCAGATGCCTGACAAGCCTACCCTAGACATCTGACTGACTCAACCAACACTTGAGGCATCAAATGCGCTACACGCCTGATACTCCAACTTCAGACATCTAATTGCCGTGCTCCAGGTGTCTACTTTCCAAAATCCAGGTGGTTGACGAGCTCAAGCTAGCGATTTCGAATGCAGGTTTCACCCGGAATTCATTCAACCCGACCCCAGAGCTGCAACTAAAAGTGATGAAAGCTACAAACAGGCTTCTTTCAGGAGGGGTTTGGGAGCTTTTTTGATTGTATTAGGGTTTTATTCTTGTTAGTGAATGAGAGGACGGCTTGGATAAGAGGATTAGAGGCTAAGTGAAATGGGTTTGCTTGGTAACAAAATCCTAACTTTCTCCATTCATTTAGTGTTTTCCATTGTGTTTTTGATGAAGATGATGATTAATCTGATGAAAATTGTTATCTTTTTAATTATGAGTGGATAAACCTTTGGTTGTACTTAATGTGGTGTTGTTAGGGTGAATGTGGAGCCTTGATTGGGTTTCTTTTAATGGAGCTATTGTTTTATTGCTCGGATGATTGACTCCTATAGTTTCTCTCTCTTTTATTGCTTCAAAAGGACATATTGGAGAGTTTGAACATCCCGAAAGAATGTATCATCATTATAACCATGGAATTTATCATTAGAGCAAGAACACATTTAGCTATTGTGCATAACCCCCAAAAGGGTATCATTCGATGATGGTAGCCCAGAAGGTTCATCATTGAGTTATATTTTTGAAATGAAAATCATGCTTGACACAAACCCTAATGAACCTACAACATGCACATGCTTCTCTAATTACTTTCTCCAAGTTCTCTCTGCACCTAGTTAATTTTAGGTTGATTGAGCTAGTTAAGTAACTTTCCAAACATTCAACCACCATCTAAAAGTGGTAATTCGCTTGCTAATTATTCTCTTTTATTAATATGAGTTGTGTTATTGCTACAGTTCTCCCTGTTGATATGGCTCTGGACTCATCTGATCTTTATTACTTCTTGACCTCCTGTACTTGGGAGTTGCTCTTGGTTTGGAGGCATGGTTCCTTAGCCCGTTTTCGTAGCAGGTAGAATCACAGGGTGCTATTGAGGAGGAGTAGGGAAGACCGACGGGCTCCCAATTGGCTGGGCTGCAGATCCATCAGTCGCTCTACCACGATGGCCAGCGTTTGGATGTTAATGCTCACCTCCTGTGTGAACCCATGGAATTGCTCCAAAGTCACTAACTATGACTCGGGCATCCAACGAGTAGAGGAACTAGGATCCATGGGGGACAACGTAGCGTCAGCCGCCCCAATGCTAATCGGCCTTTAAGGCTTTTGATTGGTGGTTCGAGCCATCGTCTATGTGGTGGATGACGACGTGGATGCTGGCTTGATTCCCACAGACGGCCCTAGATGTTTACGAGTGTTTTCTCACCACAGAAGTTGTTGGAAGATGGTTCTATGGAAGCTATTGACTTAGGATGATGTGGACAGTCGGCTACGCATTGGGCGAGCTAATCGTGGTTTGAACGAGCTTTGATCCGAGCTACTAGAGTTGGTTCCAAGATATCTCGCTGTCTCCAATGCAAAGAGATCATTAGGAGGGTCAAATCTAGGTTCCGACCTAATCCTCTCCGGTGCTTATGTTAACAGATGATTCAAGGAGGCTCGGGTAACTATGTCCGACCTGTTGGGAGTTCGTCTGCTAGTTATCATGCCGGGTCATGGAGGAAATGTATAAGGTGGAGCTGACACCATGTTTAGGAGTATCTGACTTTTTTTGTCAGAGAATGAGAATGTGGAATCAGAAGAAGCCCCTCTCTTCGTTAATCGAGGGACTACTTATAGGCAGCTGACGTTAGCAGGTAACGTCCAAGCCTTCATGGCCATTTACTACTTTGGCTTAAGCTGTCGGCTATAATGAGGAAGCTGAATCTGTCAGTCATTGAATGCCCTCATTGAAGACGAACTTAACGGCCTGTATTGATGAGGGAGCCCAACGATCAGCTCGGCTGGCACCTTAACTGGAGGGATGATCGGCCGCACGTGAGGGCATCCAGGCCGTCGTGCCATCGTTTATTGGTTTACCTGGGCTTGTCAGTTCATGATAAAGATAAATAACTGAGCGGTTACTGGGCCGGCCCATGGCTATATTAAATATATGATTAAATATAATTAGACTCACAATTATTGTACAAATACCCAGAAGCTAGCCTATATCCTATTTTATGGCCCCTGTGCAAATCCCACCTTTATCACAGTCAATTTGTTTCCAACTTTCCTTTCCCATCAATTCAAATGGCTTTTATGACCAAAAAGGAAAAGGGAGAAAACAAAAAAAGAAAGAAAGGAAGATAAAAAGAAACAAGATTTGCACCTCTCAGCCATTAACTCGGGAACTTTCAGTCATGTTTCCGATTGGGTTTCTCTTTATTTCTGGGCTCTCTCATTATGGACGCAACTGTATAAATCAAACTGCATTCCTTTTTCTTTTTCTGCATGATTATGAGACAGCTACATTTACCCGTCGATGTAGATGTAACGGCCCATCGCATTTCCCCCAAAAAAAAGGCTCCACCAAGTCCGTCATATTTCACTTATTTATTGTACATCAAGGAATTTTGTTATATTTCCACTGAAACGAAGAATGTTGCATGTGACGTAGGGATGCAAATGGGTCGGATTTGGATTGGATATTGGCTTTACCATATCTGTATTCAAATTATTATTTTCAAGATACCAATTTGAAAATAGCGGAGGTATCGAAGGAAAATCGATCATACGGATCCGTAAAAAAATAAATACTGATATACTTCGGATATGAACAATGATCATATTAATATAAATAATACGTATTGAATGTAGACTTGTGGATAAACGATATAAGAAAATATTAACCCTACTATGTCTCCGTATTTAGTAAAGAACAAGAAAGTTGTGGATGTATGTTTACAACTGAGGCTGGCTAATCACAAGTGAGTAAGCATTGAGTCAGCATTGTAATATATTATCGGTAATATCAAATATTTGTACCCGAATATGTACTTGAAAAAAATTAAAATGCATTATCCAAATCCATATTCATATTCAATTAGATAAACTATTTTGATGTAAATATCTGCATTTAAAGAATATGTATATGTTATGAATAGGCCCATGAGGTCCATTGGGTATCCAGCCCACTATTGAAAGCTATAAATATGAGGGTAGTGGGCTCTTAACCCTCTACACCTATTTCCCTACTTTTCCCTTCACAACACGTTATCAGCACGATCACGCTCGTTGGAGGAGACGGCGGCTCGCGAGGAAGGAGATCCATCAATCGCTCAGATTCAAGAAGATCATAATCTTCTCAACGGGGAGCGAAAAGGGCATCCTTCACCAACCGTCGACTAGATTCCCTTGTCGAATCTAGAGGTAAAAATCAAAACTTTTTAGATCTAAACTTGCGTTTCACGTTAGATCTGCATGTTTTAGGATCAAAAAGTTTAAAAACACGGTAAAAATCACATTTTTATTTAGATCTGCATGTCTAAAAACAATAAAAATCTGTTTTTTGAGATCTAAATGATTGAAAAATCCGTTTTTTACCCCCCGACCTTGATCCATACTCCGCACGCCCGAAGGCAAAACGGCGGCGCTTCACAAGCGCCGCCGGCGGCGAAAACGCCGCGGCCATAGGCCGCGGCCAGCAGCCGTGGCCTGCAGGCCGTGGCCCTGTGCCGCGGCCCGCCGCCGCCACGGCGGCCGCGCTCTGCGCGGCCAGCCGTCGCGGCGGCGCGCCGTGGGCCCCCTAGGGTTTTTCGGAAACCCGGGCCAATTTTTCGGGGGAGGCCCAAATTAACCCTAATGGGTTGTTTTCATGGCCCAAAAGCCTGAAAATTAGCCCATTTACACAAATAATTTTTATTTTTTTATTTTTTGCCCTAAAAGCCCTAAATAATTAAAGAAACTTTATAAAAAGGGTTTAAAAGCGGTAAACAAAACATTAAAAATATGGATCAAAGGTAAAAAGTTTTTCAAAAAAAAAATAATTTTTAGCACGTCGCGCACTATTTAGATTATTTAATTAATCTTTACATGCCTGTGATATGATTATCTGCTTGGTTGTATATTTTTCATATATTATCTGCGTGGATGTGCGATTAGGCTATGTTTTTAGGGATCAACCAGGTTTCCGACACTTTTAATTTCCTGCAATTTTTTTTCTTTTTTTTGAGAGAAATTTGTAAGTGAGGATATAAATGTAAAAAGAAGACCGTCGAACACCAAAAAGGAGCTGAAGGCGTATGCACAAAGATGATAGGGGCTTCTCTCTGAAGTTCCCGAGTTGTACTTATTCTTTCATGCAACTTTTGATGTAATTTCGGACTGTCTTTTTCTTTTCGGTGTCGGCTGGCTGATCCACATAGTCCTAAGTTATCTTTTCATTGCTTATACATTAATTGCGTGGATGTTAATTATTTTTCATGCCATGTTAATGTTACAATGAAACTGTCAAAAAGCATGCGTGGATGTTAATTTTTGTTAATTATTCACGTTATGAAACCGTCAAAAAACATGCATGTTAATTTTCTTTTAACAAATTCATGTTATGACAAATGCTTAAAATACATGCATGTATGTCTATTTTTACTCAGTTTAATGATCCATGTTGTTTTTATATTGCTAGATTATTCAATGGCCATACTTGAGAATGTCGACTTTTCGGTCCTGAAGGCCGATGGGTCAAACTACCTGAGTTGGCAGTTGGACCTGAAGTTCCATATGCGCTCTCATGGTTCCAGTCTCACACCGACTGAGAAGGCAACAACAAGTACTGCCTCAGCCGACAAGGATGCTTCAAAAGAAGCACCTCATACAGAGGAAGTTTCCGATATACTAAAGGCGAAAGCCATTATCTATATCAGGAAACATTTAGACTCGACCCTGAAGGACGAGTACCTTACTGTAGAGGATCCTTACGAGCTGTGGGACGCACTCGAGGAGAGGTACAAACATCAGAGAGATGTCATACTCCCCCTTGCGCAGTACGAGTGGACTCACCTCCGCATACGGGATTACAAATCCGTAGTGGAGTACAACTCAGCACTCTTCCGTATCACCTCACGCCTGAAGTTGTGCGGTGAAACGGTGACGGAGAAAATGTTGCTGGAAAAGATGTTCACGTCTTTCCACGAGAAGAACATGATCCTTATGCAATAATACTGTGAGAGAAAGTTCACGAAGTACTCTGATCTGCTGTCATGCCTGCTTATGGCTGAACAGAACAGAGACCTGTTATTTACCACTCACAACCTGCGCCCTCCTGGCTCTGCTCCACTGCCACCTCCTGCAGAGACACACTTCCAATCTTCCCAGAAGAAGAAGATGGACAAAAAGGCAAAATTCCAGAATTGGAAAGAACAGAAGAAGCGGAAGAAAGCCACTCCCCAAGCTCCTCCTCAGAACCAGAAGTTCGTGGAAAAGAAGCAGAAGTGGACGTCAAAAGGTGGTACTCCCAAGAAAGACTGGGAGGATAAGTGCTCCAAATGCAGAATGACGGGCCACTGGTCCAGAATCTGTCGCACCCAGAAACACCTCCAGGACCTCTACCAGGCAAGCCTCAAGCCTCGAGCTGAGACAAACTTGATTGAGAGCGCAGCGTTGCCAGAGACCTCATGGACTCCTGAAGACTTCATGGGAGATGACACTCTCTAGTTATGGACCATTTTTATGTACTAGCAATGTATCTTCTTTTCATGCATCGTATCTAGTTTTTATTCCATGTCAAAACATTTCCTTTGAGCATTTTTTTATGAAAGTAGATCTTTTCTTTTCATATTATTTACTGCTTGAACGTCTTTCTTTATATAGATATGGAATTAATCTGCCTAGTGGACAGTGCATCGGCGCACTCGATCCTTCAAAACATAGACTACTTCTCGAGCATAAGTAGTTATTCTGGTCCACTGAGAACAATCTCAGGACTAGCTAACATAATCGAAGGATCAGGGGAAGCAATCATATTTCTCCCCGGTAACACACAAATCACACTTAAAAATGCGTTATACTCCCCTAAATCTATCCGAAACCTCCTAAGCTTTAAAGATATCCGTTTAAACGGATATCACTTAGAGACTGTCGAGGAAGATAAAAGGGAATACTTGCTTGTAACGTCTCTTACAAATAGTTCAAAAACCATTGTGGAACGTTTCAAGGGACTCCCCTCGGGACTCTACCAAACAAGTATACAAACTCCAGAAACATCTATGGCGGAGCACCTGCAGTGCCACCAAACGCTAGAATTCCAACTCTGGCACAGTAGACTGGGACACCCTGGATCTGTTATGATGTACCGCATCATAAAAAGCTCCAGGGGTATAGACTTGAAGAACCTGAAGATTCTTCAAAAAGGCAAATTCTCATGTCCACCCTGTTACAAGGGTAAACTGATTACAAGACCCGCTCCACTGAAAGTGGACGTGGAGTTTCCAAGCTTTCTGGAAAGAATCCACGGAGACATTTGTGGGCCGATACACCCATCAAGTGGTCCGTTCAGGTACTTTATGGTCCTGATAGACGCATCTACTAAGTGGTCACATGTGTGTCTACTGTCCACCAGTAACCTAGCACTGTCTAAGCTTTTAGCTTAGATAATCAAGTTACGGGCCCACTTCCCCGACTACCAGATAAAAAAACTTCGCCTGGACAATGCGGGGGAGTTTACGTCACAAGTATTTCTAGACTATTGCCAAGCTCAGGGAATTGAAGTCGAACAACCTGTAGCACATGTTCACACCCAAAATGGGTTAGAGAATCTCTAATTAAGAGACTGTAATGGATTGCTCGTCCATTACTACTTCAATCCCAGATGCCAGTGAATGCGTGGGGTCGTGCAATTTTGCATGCTGCATATTTAATAAAATTAAGACCTTCTGGAGGTCAGTCATCTTCTCCAATGCAACTAGCACTTGGAGCCCCACCAATTGTCTCACACTTGAGAATATTTGGTTGTGCAGTATACGTCCCCTTAGCACCACCACAAAGGACAACGATGGGTCCACAACGTCGCCTAGGCATTTATGTTGGGTTTGACACCCCCTCCATAATTAGATTCCTAGAACCCCTTACGGGAGACATTTTCAAGGCACGTCTAGAAGACTGTGAATTCAATGAAACATCGTTTCCAAGATTAGGCTCACAGACAAAGAAGCCCGAAGCTTCAGAATGTATCACTTGGGATACAAAGACATTATGTCACTTTGATCCGCCTACAAGCCACTATGAGGAGGAGGTCTTGAAGATTCTTCACATCCAAAACACTGTCCATCTCTTGCCGGACAAATTTATTGACAACCAGAAGATTTTCAAATCACACGTCCCTGCTGCTAACACTCCAGCTAGGATTGACATACCGCAAAATGGATGCAATCCGCCTGCAGCAGAAATGGTTGTACCTCTCAAAAAGAGAGGGCGACCACCGGGATCCAAGGACCAAGTCACTCGAAAGAGTAGGACCCTTGGAAATGGTAAACAAATACCACCACAGGATGCTACTATAAGCCCTGCTACCCCATCTCTTCCAAACTCTCATGAAGAGGAAAAACCGGGAGAAAATGAAGTTTCGATACACTATGTACGAACAGGGGAGTATTGGGACAGAAAGAGCACAACCATAGATGATACATTTGCGTGTAATATTGCCATCAACGTCGCATACTGCGATGATGATATTGAACCACGCTCTCTGACAGAATGTCAAAGCAGAGATGATTAGCCAAAGTGGAAAGCGGCAATAGGAGTGGAGTTGGATTCACTCACCAAACGCAAGGTCTTCGGAACCATAGTCCAGACACCAAAAGGTGTAAAACCTGTGGGTTATAAATGGGTATTTGTTAGAAAACGAAATGAACAGAATGAGATCGTTCGCTACAAAGCAAGGCTTGTAGCGCAGGGTTTTACCCAACATCTAGGGTTGGATTTTGAAGCCACATACTCCCCGGTCATGGACGCGATCACCTTCCGATTCCTCATTGGCTTAACAGCCCAAGAGGGTTTAGATATGCAACTCATGGACGTGGTTACTGCATACCTATATGGCAGCCTAGACCGAGACATCTATATGAGATTGCCTGACGGTTATTCTTTGCCTGCAGCACTAAAAGAGAGAGAACGTGACATATACTCAGTGAAACTGCAAAGATCATTATATGGTCTAAAACAATCTGGAAGGATGTGGTATAACAGACTGAGCAATTTCCTTGCAAAACAAGGATTCTCAAACGACCCAGTCTGTCCTTGCATCTTTATAAGAGCAAAGGCAACATGATTTGTAATCATAGCCGTCTATGTGGACGACTTGAACCTCATCGGATCTCCTGAAGAGATCGCAGAGATTTCTAGAAGCTTGACAGAATCCTTCGAGATGAAAGACCTCAGAAAGTCAAAATTCTGTTTAGGTCTTCAAATAGAGCATCTTAACGATGGGATCCTGTTACATCAGTCAACTTACACATCGAACTTACTGAAAAATTTTCAGATGGATAAGTGCCACCCCCTCAGCACTCCAATGGTCGTCAGATCATTGAATGTACATAAAGACCCCTTCCGGCCGCTGGAAGAGGGGGATGACGTACTAGGCCCCGAAGTGCCTTATCTAAGTGCTATCGGTGCACTCCTTTACCTGGCTAACTGCACTCGCCCTGACATAGCATTTGCAGTCAACTTACAAGCCAGATATAGTGCTCAACCTACACAGCGGCACTGGGCCAGAGTTAAGCATCTTCTACGCTACCTCCAAGGGTCCATAGACTTAGGTCTATTCTACAGAAAAGGGGCATCAACTGGTTTAGTTGGTTATGCTGATGCAGGATACAGGTCCGATCCTCATACAGAGAAGTCTCAGACAGGATACATGTTTACTTATGGCGGCACAACCATATCCTGGAGATCTGTAAAGCAGACCATGACGATCGTCTCATCCACTCACTCAGAGCTCCTAGCGATCCACGAAGCAAGGAAGGAGAGTTTCTGGCTACGCTCTGTGATCCAGCACATCCTCACCTCCACCGGCCCGATGACCGGTGTTCTTGCGCCTACTCCACTTCATGAAGACAATGCAGCATGTATAGCCCAGCTACAGGACGGCTACATCAAAGGCGACAAGACGAAGCATATCTCCCCCAAGTTCTTCTGGACACACGACCTTCAGAAGCAGAAGCAGATTGAGGTACAGAAGATCCAATCATGTAATAACTTGGAGGATTTGCTGACCAAATCCCTGCCTACTAATATCTTTGAGAAACTTGTATATGGGATTGGGATGAGGAGAGTGAGTAAATGTAAACTGGGTCAGGATGAGAGGACTATGAACTCATAGATACATATAAGACTGATGTATAGATTCATAGGAAATCTGCAAGCCTGAAGCTTGGTCAGATGAGGGGGAGTCAACCGCAGAGTTGTACTCTTTTTCCTTGGCTACTGGTTTTTTCCCACAGGGTTTTCCGTAGTCAAGGTTTTGATGAGGCAACCTCGTTGACTCTGGATCCTGAAGTATCCACCCCTAGACACATCCCTAAAACAGGGGAAGTTATGGATTAACTGTTCTTTATTTAACAAGGCAGTTATCCTAACTCGGATTCTGAAGAATCCACCTCTTATTCAATATTGGTTGGATAAGGGGAAGTGTTATGAATAGGCCCATGAGGCCCATTGGGTATCCAGCCCACTATTGAAAGCTATAAATATGTGGGTAGGGGGCTCTTAACCCTCTACACATATTTCCCTACTTTTCCCTTCACAACAGTATAGAGAATATTGGGTTCAAATAATCCAGATTTTTTTCAAACATCTAATGGTGTAGTAAGCAGATCGACATGATGAGCTGGATATGACTTCCACCGACTTATCCTCTAATCTGCACACCATAATCAACTAGAGCGTTAGTAACCCGAACCCCGGGATGGGGGGCAGGCTTCGACCCCTTCGATGCTTCAGTTAAAACATAAGAGATAAAATGTATATATTCTTAAAAGTAAAGAGAGAGAATGATAGGAATAGAACATGTTAAACTCCTCCCTTGTAGGAAGTGTTATTTAAAGGAGTATCTAAAAGGGTATTTTTGTAATTTCACTTGTAGGGGGGCAACTTCCTGAGTGAGTTGGACCTCTTATAACCACTTGCGAGTTGGTTCATCGTGCCTTCTCATATTAGGTTTGCGTACTTCTTTTTATTGTGGTATAACACCTCTAGTCTCCCATCTAGTCCAATTCTTAGCTTGCAAAGAACGGGATTAGCATTTATCCTTCTTATAAATTGAGCTAGCAGAGAGTATACTTGTCATATGGTGATACGATGTTTGGTCTAACATAATGATTTTAGCCTGATGATTAGATACGTGACTTCAAGGAAGAATTATTGACTTGATGATTTGACATAACACTTGGGCATAACATTTAAAAAATCTTCTTTTGATAGCTTGCATGGATACGATACTTTGGGCCAGATGTTTGGACAGGACATATTGACATTGGTCCTGAATGGATATCTTAGATATGAATGAATTATTATAATGGACTTACAGTTACATCCCTTTGTAAAGTTGGTAGTGGTCCCGTCGGTCGATCTACAGGCATGCGTTCAAGTGGGTAGTGACCCCCTTATGAGAGTCAAGGAGGTGCAATGTCCCCCTTACTGGGGTTTAGGGTAGAGCCCCCCACAAGTTAGATTGTATATCCTTATGAAGTTGGTGAACTTGCAATTTAGTGGCTTCGGCTCCTCTAACACTGAAATGAGAACTTGTGAGAAAATATAAAATATGCAAAATGTGATATAGATTTGAGAATAAGAATAGAATGAGCTGAACTTCTCCCAAGCAAGGAGCTACATATAAGGTTTTGAGTGGGCATTTTTGTAAGTCGACTTCACACGTGACCCCACTATTTTTAGGTTGGGCATGATTTTTGAGGCCTTTGGAACTTTATAGTAGTGGGCTTGTGGCAACCCAGTTAGGTGGCATATCATCACTAGCCCTAATATAACCTAATTCTAATTGGCATAAGATTGGATTAGTGGAAGATCTCACATTTAACTAGAATCCTTTCTAGAAATGGTCACCCTTGAGGCCTTTCTTAAGATATGATATGAATTCTCCACAGTCATGGTTAGACAGAAAGAGCCTTCTTGGTACATCCATGTTTGAGTAGGAATCCTATTTGACCTTAACTTCATAGGGAAATAACCTTTCCTTGTGTGAACATGGATTCAACTTTGACCCTAATTAATTTAATAACATCTCTTAATTTATTTCCATTTGTATATGGATCATGTATATAACCAAGTGCTTATTAGGAAACTAACCCTAACCTTATGGCACTTGACTAAGAATCATTTATTCTTAAGAAACTTCACGTAGGTTTTTGAACAAGAGTAGTATCCTTGTTGTCCAAGGTCTCTATCATCTACAAGTAAGACCTCTTTGCTCCTTTTCTCTTCTCATCATATAGATACCTTGGTAGGAGTAGTTAAGATGGTTAATAATATAGGTAACCAATGTTATGGGCATGAAGATAGTTGTTTGATCCCTCATGATTTATGTGAAGGCTCTCTTTATGGTTCCAAGCATCACAGTTCTCCACCCACATATGGAAAGTCAAAGAAATAAGGTAACCTTAGTTCCTTAAAGCCAGTGGCAAGGTCATGAGGAAAAATGCAGATGCCTAGTTAAGGCACATGAGAGAACCAAAGAGTGTGGAGGCTCCTCGAAGGCACATGAAGAAGAGCATGACCAATGACAAAATTCTCTACAAGGCAGAGAACATCAAGCAAGTTCATTATTTCTGAGGAGGTACGTAAATGATGGTAGGTGCAGTTGAGGAAGAAGGGTGCCCCAACTCTCTGTCACATGGGGGGCAAGGGCACCTACACTCTCCATCATGAGGAGGCCTGGTACCTACGTTCACCTTTATATATTGGAAGTTGATTCGGGGTTAATATTGCATAATTAAGCCCTTAATTTGTGCCATTTGTGTGTATATGATGCGTATTGAGCTTCTAACACAAGCGTATTAAGAATATTCTTAATTATTAGGATAATCGCTTATTCTATGCTTAATTACTGAGTTTTCTGGCTCTCTCATATTTTTAATGTGTAGATCTCGATCTAACGATTCCGGTTGGATACAACGTGTAGTTGGATACAACGATCGATGACTTCGTGTTTGATGATAACAAATGTGTGTGAACGATTTAATGTGTGTGCTAATTGTTTTCAGGAATGGCACTCTCGCAAATACTCAAGGAGAGAATAAGTAAAAGTGATGGAGAATTTGCCATGCATTACCAAAGTGGACTAAGTCAAAGGTGGAGATAATGGCTATAAATATTGGACTAAGTCAAAGATGGGAAGATAAGGAGGAAATCAATTCAAATCCACATTTGAATTAATTCAAATCAATTGGTGCATGAATCAAATCCTAAAGCCATGCAAATTGAAGACTTAGTCAAAGATGGAAAGATATGGAGAATCTCATGCAAATCAATAAAAGAGATTAAATGAGATCTTATAAGAAATCCTATAGCTATTCAAATTCAAATTATATAGTCATCCATATTCAAACTCCATATCCATAGTGATTCATTCAAATCCTAATCGATTAAGGATTCCTTCCAATCTCCATCAATTATGGGATTCTAATTGATTCTAACAAATCACATCCTCTCCTATATGAACCCATATTGAAAGGAGAGAAAATGAGAGGCAACACAAAGAGAAATTTCGGCCAAACTCATTGCAATACCCATCTCCATAGCCGAACCAAAGAGAAGCCCTCCCATCCTTGCGCAATATTGAATCAACGCACCATTGCACACATATTGCGCAACATACATAGCCAAAGCCTCATAGACAAAGCTCATTGCCAAAAATCCTTGCCAAGGCCGCAACATTGCCAAGCATATACATCCTTGCGCAAATCTCCATTAGGCTATCCTTGGCCGTAAGCTCCTTCCATTGCCTATCATCAAGCTCCAAGCAACCTAGGCCAAAGTATTATGTCCTTGCTGCAAGCTTCATCTTCTCCATTGCCTACCATCTCCAAGAGCTTCAACCTCTAGGCTGCAACTTCAAGCAAGAGATCTCAATCCATACATTGCACAAGTTCAAAGGGGAGACACATCTCAATGAAGCCGCACGTTTGCAAGAGCGTTACACACTTCACATTGTAAAACATCCCAAAGAGAAGCCTACAACAAGGGGAGACATCCACATAGGCTGCAACTTCATCAAGAGGGCTTGCTTAGATCATCAACCAAGGAGGAGGACATGACGTTGGCGACTACATCCTATCAGATACGATCTGACCTGAGCTGATTGACAGAGACTACTACCGCTACACAAACTGAGATTTCCTAAACTCTTTATGTAACGACTGCTTTTCATGTATCTGGATTTATTATAATATAATATATGTTTTGGTGGATTTTCTCCTCTCGTGTGGTTTTCGTCTCCGTAGATTTCATTTTCGATCGATTCGTCGTATTTTCTCGTTTCTTCCTTAGGATCGTCGATTTCGAAGTGTGTCACTCGTGACGGACTTCATAACGGTCGTATCTAACTATTAGATCAAGCCTAGGAGTCTTAGGAATCGATCCCGGGGCCCCGCGCTCCGTATCGGAACTTTTGGTGCTCATTAGCCGGTATAAGAAGGGGCACCGACCGACTAGATGACGATCCAGTCGGTCGGCAATCCTTCTTGGACCGACTAGTTAGCTTTCTAAATTTCTCAAGAGTTACTGTTTATCGTTAGTCGGTCTAAGAACGTTGGTTGACCGACTAGGTTGCAAACTAGTCGGTCGGCAATGCTTCTTTAACCGACTAACTCATCATCTTAATTTTAGTTGAGTTACTGTTTACTCTTAGTCGGTCTAAGAACGTTCATCGACCGACTAGATGCTAAACTAGTCGGTCAGTACTTGTTCATGGACCGACTAACTCTAAAATCCTATTTCCGTTCAGGAGTTACTGTTTGCACTTAGTCGGTCTGCGTTGGTCGACCGACCGACTAGTTGCCAAACTAGTCGGTCAGTGGTTGCTCTTTGACCGACTAACCTGTGTTAAAACCCTAATTTCTGGGCAGCCGCCAGCTCAACCTATTTAAACCCAACCCAAAAGATTTCATCTTCTCCAACACGACCCAAAACCCTAAAATCTTCCCCATTGAGCCCCCATCTTCCTCCAAGCTTCATTTCTCCATTCCAAGCCCTAGAATCATCATCCAACCCATCCATTCACTCTATCTACCTCTCATCTTCCCCAAAATCTCACCAAAACCCATCAAAATCCCCAAATCACCCAAAACCCTAGTTTCCCCAAACTTCTCCAATCTTCTCCAGATCTGAACCTAGGGTTCCCCGGAGTGTTTCTTCCGTCTCCTCTTGGTAAGAAATCGATCTACCGTTGTTTTCATAACTTATTTATATTTTTATGAAACCCTAATATAATTTCATGTTATTTGATGATTGTTCCCCCAAAACAGCGATTTCCCCGTAGATTGGCATCCGTGTGACGAAGTGGTCGTCATCCCCGGTGCTAGGCAAGTGAAACTTGCCACTTAGGGTTTAGGCCAAGTTTTAGGCCATTTGCTTGTTGTAGGCGTAAAAGAGGCTAGACGACGAAATGATACTCGCCTAGGCGCAAATTGGGGAACTAGCTTGACAACGAAGCTAGTTCCAACACATATAGCATGTTGCACAATTTCCATGTCATGTTTACTTTCCATTAACGGTACGCAAATTAATTGTCATGTCATTGCATTCTTTAAGTGTTTCTGTGAATGCGTAGCTTTGCTACAAATGCTTGTGTTCCTGGCTCGTGTTCCAGAAGCGGGCCATGTGTTGGTTGATAGCCAATGCCCGAATTGCGTGTTTCCGGCTAGGTGCACCCCTACGCCAAATGTTTAATAATGCGAGCTCATGTGCGGGGCAACCCTGGCTCACTTGCTGGGCTCATGTTCAGGGACCCTGGCTCCATTACGTGTGGGTATTGGGGGTAAGAGTTAAGCGACCAATCAACTGGGAGTCTGCCCGATCAGCAACTGCAGTGGTAAGGCGTAAACTCTTGGGTTTGGGGTAGTTGTTAAGCGGCCAATCAGCGAATGTAAAACCATTCAGCTGTAAGGCGTAAACATCTACAAAACAACGTGAATAGTGAATTGATTGAGATTGATAGTAGCTTGGCTACTCTTGTCTTGTCTTGTCTTGTCCCGATAATTGTTCTCTTGTACAAATTGTCTTGCCATGTCTTGCTTGTGCACTCATGTTATAACTGCCATGTCATACATACTAAACTGCTAGGTTGCTAGTTGCCTTACTTTCAGTTTCCTTGCCCAAGTCTTTTAGACTTGCTGACATGTGCCCCTTTACTCTTTTGGGTGACACATGTTAGATCCTGAGCCTGAGTACCTTGTTGAGGACGAGGTGTTTGCTGACGCCGAGCCCGAGCTTGTGTTTGACGGGGAGTACGTGGACACTGGGGACCAGTCCTAGTGTCTTCATTGTGTTTTACTTTTGTTAGACAGTTGTTTTATTATCGGTGCGTAGCACCTATACCTTGTTATGTCGTTTCTTTTGTTGGCCTTGTTCTGGGCCTTTAGACTCTTTTCTTTTAGCCTGGTGGCTTTTCTGGATGTTGAACTTATTTTCTTGTTGGACGATTTATGAGATGTGAGATTTTATTTCAGTCTCTGCTTGTATTATTATTGTTATTCCGTTGTGGTTACAGGGACCTGCTTATTTATTTATTGACGCTTATCGGGTTTGGGGCTTCACAGCTCCACTCTCGTGCGGACCTTTTCAGGTCTCGCCTCCATTTCAGGGAAGCGGGTCGTGACAGGTTTTAGTGGTGTCCCATGCAGGTCCTTCTGTAACTGCGATTTTGGAATAGCGATAATAATATTAGAATGTCCAATAAACTAAGTTCGACGTCCGATGTCATATGCTATGAGTCTAATCTGATTCGTTTTCTGTGTCACTAGATGGCAGGAAGGCGTTTCACCCGTGGTGGGGGTAGTGGCGCGGTCCCTCATGATGAGGAGCCTGAGCGGGAACCCACCAGCGGTGAGATGATGCGGATGATGCTCCAGATGATGCAAGTGCAGCAGGGCGTGCTTCTGCAAGTCCAGAATGCTCCACTTGCTCGAGCTGCCCGGGCTCTTCCGGATGCCCCTCGCTCTGAGCCAGGAGCGAAGCAATTTCGGGAGCTGGGCCCCGCATATTTTGATGGGTCTGAGGGTTCTCTGGCTGCCGATGAGTGGATTCGGAACATTGAGGACAATCTGAAGATGGCCAAGATCACCCTGGCTGGATGGGTTGATTTGGTGAAGAGGCAACTCAAGGATAATGCTCGGAATTGGTGGGATGCGGAAGAGAAGATGTTGGTGGAGTCGATAGCTTGGGCTACCTTCAAGGCCAGATTTGATGGTGAGTTCTTCCCGAAAGCTGCCAGGGAGGAGATGTTGCAGCGTTTTATCGATTTGAAGCAGGGGAACTCGTCGGTGGACCTATATCACCAAGAGTTCATGAGGCTTAGTCGGTTTGCACCGAAGATGGTGCAGGACGTTGAGGAGAAGGCTCAGAGGTTCCTGCAGGGGCTTGCTTCGGAGCTCCAGAGTTTTGTGACCTCCTCTGACCGGGAGTCTTATCAGAAGGTTCTGGTAGCAGCCAAGAGGTAGGAGCTGCTCGTGAACCAGAGGAGGGGGTCTGTTGTTGGTGCTGGGAAGAGGCCTGTGGAGCAGGCGAGAGCTGTGGTTAGACCTGGATTCAGGCCTAATCAGTCTGCTCAGTTTAAGAGGCCAGGTGGGCCTATTCTGAAGTCTTGCCATTTCTGCGGCAAGCCTGGCCACGTCAAGGATCAGTGTCGGAAGCTTTTGGGCCAGTGTCTGATTTGTGGAGATGCTTCCCATGCAGCGAAGGATTGTCGGCATGCGAATCAGCTGCGGAGGGCTCCTATTGCAGCACAGCCGTTGCAGCAGCGAGCGTCTGTTCCTGCTGGCCGTGGATCAGCTCTCGTTCCGCAGAGGCAGGCTTTTCAACAGGCAGTTCCGCCGAGGAGGCAGGCTTTTCTGATGACCGCTGCGGAGAGCGAGGCTGTGGATGAGGTTATCGCAGGTAATCCTCAATCTAGCTGTTACTTTCCTAGCTGGTTTTGATTGTTAGATTATGTTGTTTGCTTGAGCATGGTTGTTTGCTAGATTAGGGTTTGATTGTTAATTGCTTGATTAGGTGTGGTTTTGGTTTGCACATTTCCTGCACGAGTCCTCTTTGACTCTGGTGCATCGATGTGCATTATTTCTCGGATCTTCGTGGAGAGGCATTCCTTGTTGACGTCCCCTCTTTCCAAGAGTTGGAACATCGTTACAGGGAATGGTGTGGTCTCGGTGCATCGTGGTTGCAATTCTTGCTCGTTGGTGGTCTGTGGACATGAGCTTTTTGCTGATTTCATCGTCCACGACATCATCAACTATGATGCAGTTCTTGGGATGGATTGGCTTGCGAGCTTCTATGCTACGATTGACTGCAGGAGGAAGAAGGTGGTGTTCGAGATTCCCGGACATCCAGTGTTTGAGTTCAGTCGTGGTAGCAGTTCGCTTGGTCCTGTCAGATTTCGGGCCAGGCCGGTGGAGGCTGTGGCTATGCAGATGGAGCTGGAGTGGCCAGCTGTGGTGCGTGATTTTGGTGACGTCTTCCCCGAGGAGATGTCTGGTTTGCCGCCTGATCGAGCTCTGGAATTTTCTATCGATCTTGTTCCAGGCGCGCAGCCGATTTCAAAGGCGCCGTATCGTATGGCACCTGTAGAGTTGGAAGAGTTGCGGAAGCAGTTGGATGAGCTTTTGCAGAAGGGCTATATTAATCCTAGCGTGTCTCCGTGGGGAGCACCGGTGCTGTTAGTAAAGAAGAAGGATGGTTCGCGTCGCATGTGCGTGGACTATCGGGAGTTGAATGCGGTGACCATTAAGAATAAATACCCGTTGCCTCGCATCGATGATATTTTTGATCAGCTTGGAGGTTCGAGGGTGTTTTCTAAATTGGATTTGAGGAGTGGTTACCATCAGTTGAAGGTGAGGAAGGGAGATGTTCCGAAGACAGTGTTCAGGACGAAGTATGGACACTATGAGTTTGTGGTTATGCCTTTCGGCGTAACTAACGCACCCACAGTTTTCATGAATCTGATGAACCTGATTTTCTACGACTTTTTGGATAAGTTTGTCGTTATCTTTATTGACGACATTCTGATCTATTCGAAGTCGGAGGAAGAGCATGCCTCGCACTTAAGGACGGTGTTGGAGATTTTGAGGAAGCATCGGTTGTATGCTAAGTTTTCGAAGTGCGAGTTTTGGCTGGATAGAGTTGCTTTTCTCGGGCATGTGGTGACTGGAGATGGTATTTCAGTGGATCCAGAGAAGATTCGGGCCATCAGGGAGTGGCCTGTTCCGTCGTCTGTGTCTGAGATTCGGAGTTTCCTTGGACTTGCTGGTTATTATCGGCGATTCATTAAGGACTTTTCTCGTATTGCTGAGCCGATGACCAGGTTGACGCGGAAGGATGTTGCTTTTGTTTGGTCGGGTGATTGTGAGGGTGCTTTTGGCGTTCTGAAGGAGAGGTTGACGACTGCCCCTATTCTTGTTGTGCCTGATCGCAGCGGTGGATTGGAGATCTTTTGCGATGCTTCTGGCAAGGGTCTCGGTTGTGTGTTGCATCAGCATGGGCATGTTGTGGCGTATGCGTCTCGTCAGCTTAAGGTTCATGAGAAGAATTATCCGACGCATGATTTGGAGTTGGCTGCCGTTGTGTTTGCTCTTAAGATTTGGAGGCACTTCTTGCTGAGTGAGAAAGTGAAGATTTTCACCGATCACAAAAGCTTGAAGTATATTTTCACTCAGAAGGAGCTCAACATGCGACAGCATCGATGGTTGGATCTTATGGCAAATTATGATATTGATTTTCAGTTTCACCCTGGCAAGGTGAATGTGGTTCCGGACGCTTTGAGTAGGCTTCCGGCGGTGATGATTTTGACCTCGCAGTGGAGATTGCAGCAGGATTTTTGCGAGTCTGGCGTGGAGATTGTTCTTCCTGGAGATGCTTCGTCGTTGATGTACATGCAGGTACAGTCGACGATCGTGGATCGGATTAAGGCTGGCCAGGCTGAGGATCCGAAGCTGGTGAGGATTCGGGAGCAGGTGGAAGCCGGTCTGCGGACTGACTTTTTGATTCATGAGGATGGCTCGCTGAGGTTCGGAGCCAGGTTGTGTGTGCCAACTGGGGATATCAGAGAGGAGCTGATGGTGGAGGCACACAGTTCGCCGTATTTTGTGCATCCTGGTGGCACCAAGATGTACCAGGATCTTCGTCTGAATTATTGGTGGCATGGCATGAAGAGGAGCGTGGCTCGGAGTGTAGCCAAGTGCTTGGTTTGTCAGCAAGTGAAGGCGGAGCATCAGCGTACGGCCGGGTTGCTACAACCGCTTCCGATTCCGGAGTGGAAATGGCAACACATCACTATGGATTTCGTGACTGGACTACCTCGGAGTCCGAAGCAGAATGACGCGATTTGGGTGGTCGTGGATCGATTGACCAAATCTGCGCACTTTATTCCGTTCCGAGTGGGACAGTCCACTGAGGCGCTAGCGAGGAGATACATGGAGGTAAATTCTTTTACTCTCCGTTTTATGTCCTTTTCCTAGTTTGGATAGTGATATAACGTGAATCGTGCAGGAGGTTGTGCGACTTCATGGAGTCCCCGTGAGTATCGTGTCTGACAGAGACATGAGGTTCACATCTCAGTTCTGGCAGAGTTTGCAGAAGAGCTTGGGTACGCGTCTGAGTTTCAGCACGGCGTACCATCCGCAGACGGATGGCCAGTCCGAGAGGACGATTCAGATTTTGGAAGACATGCTGAGGGCGTGCATGTTGGATTTCAAGGGTTCGTGGGAGGACCATCTACATTTGGTGGAGTTCTCTTACAACAACAGCTTCCAGGCGAGTATTGGCATGGCGCCTTTCGCCGCTCTTTATGGGAGGAAATGTCGATCGCCATTGAGTTGGGATGCCGTTGGTGATCGGGAGTTGTTGGGACCTGAGATGATCGTGGAGGCCGTGGATATCGTCAGGAATATTCGGGAGAGGTTGAGAATTGCTCAGGACCGTTTTAAGCATTGGGCGGATGCTAAACGTCGTCCTTTGGAGTTTCAGCCGGGCGACCATGTGTTCTTGAAGATTTCCCCGAATCGCGGTGTGATTCGTTTCGGGAAGCGTGGGAAGTTGAGCCCGCGATACATTGGACCGTTTGACGTTTTGGAGAGGGTTGGCGAGGTAGCTTATCGCTTGGCCTTGCCGCCGTCTTTGGAAGGAGTTCACAATGTTTTCCATGTGTCGCAGCTTCGTTGATACATTAGCGATCCGTCTCATGCGGTGGATTTTTTGGAGATTACCGTTCGCCCTGATATGACGTATGACCAGCATCCAGTGCAGATTCTGGACATGCGTCAGAAATCGCTTCGGAACAAGATTGTCAATCTTGTGAGGGTGATGTGGCGACACGGCTCACCTGGAGAGTCTACTTGGGAGAATGAGGATGAGACGCGAGAGCGTTTCCCACTTTTGTTTCCGGACTCGTGAGTATTTGGAAATTCCGAGGACGGAATTTTTCTTAAGTTGGGGAGGATGTAACGACTGCTTTTCATGTATCAGGATTTATTATAATATAATATATGTTTTGGTGGATTTTCTCCTCTCGTGTGGTTTTCGTCTCCGTAGATTTCATTTTCGATCGATTCGTCGTATTTTCTCGTTTCTTCCTTAGGATCGTCGATTTCGAAGTGTGTCACTCGTGACGGACTTCATAACGGTCGTATCTAACTATTAGATCAAGCCTAGGAGTCTTAGGAATCGATCCCGGGGCCCCGCGCTCCGTATCGGAACTTTTGGTGCTCATTAGCCGGTATAAGAAGGGGCACCGACCGACTAGATGACGATCCAGTCGGTCGGCAATCCTTCTTGGACCGACTAGTTAGCTTTCTAAATTTCTCAAGAGTTACTGTTTATCGTTAGTCGGTCTAAGAACGTTGGTTGACCGACTAGGTTGCAAACTAGTCGGTCGGCAATGCTTCTTTAACCGACTAACTCATCATCTTAATTTTAGTTGAGTTACTGTTTACTCTTAGTCGGTCTAAGAACGTTCATCGACCGACTAGATGCTAAACTAGTCGGTCAGTACTTGTTCATGGACCGACTAACTCTAAAATCCTATTTCCGTTCAGGAGTTACTGTTTGCACTTAGTCGGTCTGCGTTGGTCGACCGACCGACTAGTTGCCAAACTAGTCGGTCAGTGGTTGCTCTTTGACCGACTAACCTGTGTTAAAACCCTAATTTCTGGGCAGCCGCCAGCTCAACCTATTTAAACCCAACCCAAAAGATTTCATCTTCTCCAACACGACCCAAAACCCTAAAATCTTCCCCATTGAGCCCCCATCTTCCTCCAAGCTTCATTTCTCCATTCCAAGCCCTAGAATCATCATCCAACCCATCCATTCACTCTATCTACCTCTCATCTTCCCCAAAATCTCACCAAAACCCATCAAAATCCCCAAATCACCCAAAACCCTAGTTTCCCCAAACTTCTCCAATCTTCTCCAGATCTGAACCTAGGGTTCCCCGGAGTGTTTCTTCCGTCTCCTCTTGGTAAGAAATCGATCTACCGTTGTTTTCATAACTTATTTATATTTTTATGAAACCCTAATATAATTTCATGTTATTTGATGATTGTTCCCCCAAAACAGCGATTTCCCCGTAGATTGGCATCCGTGTGACGAAGTGGTCGTCATCCCCGGTGCTAGGCAAGTGAAACTTGCCACTTAGGGTTTAGGCCAAGTTTTAGGCCATTTGCTTGTTGTAGGCGTAAAAGAGGCTAGACGACGAAATGATACTCGCCTAGGCGCAAATTGGGGAACTAGCTTGACAACGAAGCTAGTTCCAACACATATAGCATGTTGCACAATTTCCATGTCATGTTTACTTTCCATTAACGGTACACAAATTAATTGTCATGTCATTGCATTCTTTAAGTGTTTCTGTGAATGCGTAGCTTTGCTACAAATGCTTGTGTTCCTGGCTCGTGTTCCAGAAGCGGGCCATGTGTTGGTTGATAGCCAATGCCCGAATTGCGTGTTTCCGGCTAGGTGCACCCCTACGCCAAATGTTTAATAATGCGAGCTCATGTGCGGGGCAACCCTGGCTCACTTGCTGGGCTCATGTTCAGGGACCCTGGCTCCATTACGTGTGGGTATTGGGGGTAAGAGTTAAGCGACCAATCAACTGGGAGTCTGCCCGATCAGCAACTGCAGTGGTAAGGCGTAAACTCTTGGGTTTGGGGTAGTTGTTAAGCGGCCAATCAGCGAATGTAAAACCATTCAGCTGTAAGGCGTAAACATCTACAAAACAACGTGAATAGTGAATTGATTGAGATTGATAGTAGCTTGGCTACTCTTGTCTTGTCTTGTCTTGTCCCGATAATTGTTCTCTTGTACAAATTGTCTTGCCATGTCTTGCTTGTGCACTCATGTTATAACTGCCATGTCATACATACTAAACTGCTAGGTTGCTAGTTGCCTTACTTTCAGTTTCCTTGCCCAAGTCTTTTAGACTTGCTGACATGTGCCCCTTTACTCTTTTGGGTGACACATGTTAGATCCTGAGCCTGAGTACCTTGTTGAGGACGAGGTGTTTGCTGACGCCGAGCCCGAGCTTGTGTTTGACGGGGAGTACGTGGACACTGGGGACCAGTCCTAGTGTCTTCATTGTGTTTTACTTTTGTTAGACAGTTGTTTTATTATCGGTGCGTAGCACCTATACCTTGTTATGTCGTTTCTTTTGTTGGCCTTGTTCTGGGCCTTTAGACTCTTTTCTTTTAGCCTGGTGGCTTTTCTGGATGTTGAACTTATTTTCTTGTTGGACGATTTATGAGATGTGAGATTTTATTTCAGTCTCTGCTTGTATTATTATTGTTATTCCGTTGTGGTTACAGGGACCTGCTTATTTATTTATTGACGCTTATCGGGTTTGGGGCTTCACAGCTCCACTCTCGTGCGGACCTTTTCAGGTCTCGCCTCCATTTCAGGGAAGCGGGTCGTGACACTTTATTATTATATTTGTGTAGTAGTAGCGATCTTTGTAGTGGAAACTTTACCATACTTGTGGTTTGGGGACTTGTTTAGTCTGGGACTAGACAAGGGGGTCTTGACGAGTTGGCGCTTGTCAAGACGAAGCATTTACTAGGTTGGTAGTGTTTTGCACTCGGGGAGTGTGGTACGAACTAGGTGGAGAGCTCGGGACTCGTTGTAGTTGTACAAAAGAAACATATTAATGCTAGTATCTATTTGGGGCTGGACGTAGGTTGTGGGACGACCGAACCAAGGTAAATCTGCTGCGTACTGTGTGATTGCTATTATTTACTCTGCATCTGTTGTAACTGCCTGTGATTGCTCGTGGGTTGCACGAGAATTTTTATTAGCCTATTCACCCCTAGGCTTAGATCCGGATCTAACAATTCCAACGGCTATTTATTTTTATTTTTCAGAGATCTGTGCTAATTTTTATGAATTTTTGAATGTAAAATACCATTTAAATGAAGGAAATAGGTCCGAAATACGGTGGAAATATGCTGAAAATATAGCTGCCCCGCTTCAGAAGCTGCCATATGGTGTGATCTTTACGGCTTCCCGCTTAATCAAGCGCCCACTGCTGTTGGGCAACGCGGCCTTCTCCAGGCCATCGATCCAAGATCTAACGGCCATCATTAGCCCGTCTGAATCGAAGGGAGACATGGATCCAAGGCGACGTGTTGCGATCTTTACCCTTCCCCAGATCAATTAAACGGTCGAAATGGAATCCAAGCTGGGTTCTGGAAACAAAGCGGAGCGGGCAGGGAGCGGACCCGCGTGACACATGTCATGCCCATATCGAATCGCACTCGAATCGGACGGCCAAGGTTGGATGCGACTGCGCGTTGCGGGTTTGAGGTGATGTGATGCAATTTTGAACACGCTACGCTATTAAAACCCGCAATACTATATATATAAGCGTATTTTGGCCTAGGGTTGAGTATTCTTTGCATATTTTGAGCTCTAGAGAGCATATTTGGCCGTGAGTTTTGGAGGCTATGGAGACAGAGGCTAGAGGCTATTGTTGAAGGAGATCTACGGTCTAATTGGAGGAATTTGGTGATAAAACTCTTAACTTCTCTCGCGTATTTTGAGTATTTGAACATGTATTTGTCTATGAATATGGTTTATTTTCTCTTCATGCGTGGCTAATCTCCATATGTGTTGATTGTTATGTAGTTAGGGCTTTGTAACCCTTGTTAATATCTTTTCGCCATATATTGCTCGTTTTATTGCGTATTTCATTGGTTTCTATGTATTGGGTATGTTATACGGAGACATGGACAGGCTTGAATCGAATATGAGCTGAGTAAGACTTATTCGTGATGTGATCCGAGAGGATGTATCATGACCAGAGAGAGTGTTTGTGCATATTTTCTTCATGAAATCATGATATATGTGATTAACCTTTGGCACTATTTTACGCGCTTTATCGCCATACCTTCTGACGTTCTTGTGCCCTAGCCAGATGAAACATTGAGTTATAGAAAAGATATTAATAATTATGCATTGCAAATACCCTAACGAAACCACAACCGACACATATCTCCATATTAGTACCCTACTATCGAATTCATCATAACTATCGTAGGATTTTGTTTTCGTATTAAAACCCCTCGAAACCATTATTTATATCTCTGAAAGGTGGTTGGTTATTATCGTTTCGTACTCTTTATAAACTGAAATTCGTGGTTTTGCAGGTCAGTTGTCTCGTGGAAATGCTACATATAGTCACCAGGATTATTACGTGTTCGATCTCCTACACTTGGAAATAGCGCTCACATCTTTTGAGACGAGTCAAGTTTTTGGCATCGTTGTTGGGGATAACAGTACGTGTGATTGACGATTTCAGTTTGTATGGAGGAATATTCGGTGAGATCCTTCCATCTTATCGCTTAGGACTTTTATTTATTTGTTTTTTTGTGTTTTCTCTTAAAAAATTCAAAAAATGGAATACTTGGGATTTTATTGCACAAACAATTGGTTTGATGTAGAGTACGCTATTAAGCATAATCAGAGAATGGAGAAAGTCACAATCGTTAACTTCAATCAGAGAGATTGTTAAACTTTCTATCAGGCCTGGAGAAGGTTCAAAGAACTAGTATTGGCATATTCGCAACATGGGTACAAAGAAAGAGCTTATGGAGTCCTTCTTATTTGGACTACGGCCACAGCTGCAGGAATTTTGGGTAGTCATGATGCCGACAGAGGCATGGAAGTACATAGAGTCCTTACATGAGAATGGTCAAATGACGAAGAGACTTCAGAGTGTGATCCAACGGAGCCTTCTTGCGATGACACTAGAGCATGCTTTGATAGGGTGGGTGTATATTTGCAACCCTTGAAAGAGGACGTTCAATTGCTCATTCAGACACAGGAGGCCAAATCCCATCAACTCCAAGAAAATTTCCTTGCTCGGAGTCGGCAAGCAAAAATAATGTGGAGAGAAGGGAGCAAAAGTATAACATGCATCAAGTGAAGTGCCTACTCAGGTGCATCGCCATCACCTCCCTGTGATGTGGGTGGTGGTGGCGGAGGGGTTGGATGTTGCTGCTATAGGTACCGCTAAATCTGGTTCAGCATCAGCTGAATACCAGGGATAAGGGCTACATGGGTCTGATGTGTTGGAATCAGCCTCCTAGACTATGTTTGATTATAACAAACCCTACTGAACTATTCTAATATGTGTATTAAGTGTTTCTCAGGCCCCTATACAGTGTGACAGTCATGTTTGGTCAGGTTACACATGTACGTACTCAAGTACGTTGAAATACAAAGCTGAAACTACATTTGGAATTACGAAAGCTCATCAAAAATGAAGTATAGCTATGAAACTCTACCCTAGAGTTAATCATAGCTATAAACAGCATGGGAATTTTTTCAGGAATTATGGAAATTGTTTGAAGCCAAAATACGGGAAAATACGAAGAAATACAGAGTATACAATGAAGGAAATTTTTCTACAAGTGGTGAATTGAGGTGAAAAAATTCTAACATGTATATATGGGGCTCTGGGATTTTTGATAATTTTTTCAGAATTTATTGGATTTATTTTGTACCAAAATACGGTGGAATACGTCAGAAATACACTGGAAAATCGACATACGATATTGTTGGGAAATACGGCTTCATCGCAGCGCCATACAGGGAGACATTGCCTCATCTGGACCTTTTATTTCGCATCCGACGGGCGCTTGATGCGGAGCGACGTGGCCTACTTGCGAACCGCTTGATCGAGATCCAACGGCCACCAACCAAGCGGACGAAGTCGTCGAAGGCAGGCGCAGCTGTCCGAATCTACGGGCGACGGGGCTTCATCTCCACCGTCCACGCGATGATCAGGCGGAGCCGACAGATGCGGGTCCAGGTCAAAGCGGGCAGGCGCTGCTGCACGCTTTTTGACGAACACACGTCGCTTCGTCATCAAATCCCGCTCTATCCAACGACAGAGAGCGCTGCTGACAGCGGATTTTCAAACCCGACCCGTTAACGCGTTTTAAATGTGTTTTTCGTGGGTTCGGATCCCTTGGCACAGTGTCAAGATCCGATAAGCTGATTCCTATAAATACCCATGTACACTCTTCACATTTTCATCAATAAGTGGAGTTCTAGAGATCCAAATTGAGCACCGTTTGTAGCGTTACGACCGTGACTTCATCCCTGACGTACTGACACCAAGTTGGGTAGCCAGTTCCTCCTGTGCATAAAATGTCATCACTTTGATTGAGGAGCTTCTACCGACTACTCTCACGGGGACATCGAATACTTCCTTTACAGGACTCCAATGGACATTCCGAAAGAAGCGTTAGGAGCTACTGACATGCTGAAAGACGACCACCAGAGGGATCTTCACAAATGAGCTTTCTAAACTCTTGATCTTTTATTATTGTGAATACGTGGTTGTATATGTCGTTGGTTTTTGGGTTTTACTCTTTTTTCCGCTAAACTGATTTGAGTAATCCGAGTTGTTGGGGCATATCAGATTGGGAGAGCATCATAAGTATTGTTATATTTTTGGGCTTTGGTGAGCTAGGGTTGGTCAGAGTGGTTAGAGTTGGGGCTCTAATCTTGTGTGACTGTAACTACTTAAAGAAACAATTTTTAGCGATGTTGTTCCGAGGTGGATGTAGGTCTTGGGAGACCGAACCACGTAAATCTTCCGTGTCATCTGCTTGCTCTGGTTGTTGTGTTATCTGCTTTACTATTGCTTCTACGTATTTGTTTTAATTAGACTTAAATATTTTTATCTTGTGATAATTTGGTCATCGGCCTATTCAACCCCCCTCTAGGCCCTATTTAGATCCTACATGATGTACAACAATGGCCTGGGTGACGGCTTGAAAATCGACTCTACGTCCAGCGACTGCCGAGCAGAAGTGGAGGAGGGTGAAGAGGTCGTGGCAATAGATGTGGTGACAGACACCATGAAACTCTCAGAGAATACGACGGAGGTAGAGACATGAATATCGACAGGTGGGTAGGCGTGAAAGCTGAAGATATGGTCACCCCAGAAGTCGGCATCTCAAATGAGGTGAAGGTCTCTACGATCATAGGAATGGAAGGATCAGCACTCTCAGGAATGAATGGGGCAGGATCAAACAAAGCCATGGTACTCTCCGGGATGGGTGTGGATGTGTAACTCTCAGCATGAGAAGAAGTGGAGACAGATGTGCTAGTTACAGGAAGTGGATCATAGGCAGGCTGAACTATATGGATCTCAGGTGGGTGAGGCTCAACGGGGTGCTTGCTGCTCCTCGTCGGGCTCTAGCACATATACAGGTGGGATGAGAATGTCCATGGGTAACCTCCACTCTGCACCTACTGGTCCTACGTGGGTCCGAACGGGGTTCAAAATCACGATATAATCTGCAAAAATGGGACCATGTAGCCAGACCCAATGGCGCTGTCAGTGTGGTCGAATCATGTGCATGCATGCCAGAACATAGTCAGGAAGGGTAGTGGGGCTCATAGTACGACACTTGTCAGCAGGGAACTTGATGTCTAAAATAGGGGCCAGTAGGGTGATCAGACCGCCATAACAAATCGCATGGTGGAGGCGAGCGTGGAAATAATGCGATCGAAATACCAACTAGTGACATCAGTAGATATAGCAAGGGCTAAGACGTCCCCACTAGCCTCATAATCTCTCTCCCATGTCATCGCCCAGAGCATGAACAGCTCAGGTGTGGACATTGTCTCAACCTCTGGCCTAGCTAGGATGGTGGTCGCCAGGAGGCGCTGTGCAAGACGTAGGAAGTGGTGGACTATGGAAGAGGCCTTCGTCCTACTAGGGTCGAAGTGTGGTGTGCCTGTGATATGCTCCCAGAATGCATCAGCAGAAAAACGAAAGGGGTGAGGTGGCTAGGGCCATATGCTCTATCGGGGTTTGGGACATGGGGCGAGTGAAAGTATGCATGGACCATGTCATGCGAGACCTCGCACTCCTGGTCCATGAGTTGAAAGGAATAGCCTCTAGGAGTCCTATGAATAGAAGTCAAGACCTCGAGTATCGGGCGAACATATGTGGTCATCGACACAGACAAAAAGTCACCCCAACCCACGTTATCGTTTAGCTGATGCAGCCCCTGGAATACCCCTAGGCACTACAGTGTCTGAATGTGAGCAAACCTAGTGGGGATAATCTGAAGCCTGTAGATCCTCTCAAATTTGGTGCGGTGTGCACCATCTCTGAAAGTGATCCTATATGTCTCTATAGGTGTAGGTGGTTGTGTTGGTGGTGCAAGAAGTGCTGGCAATGCATGGATATGGTCACTATGTGGAGGAGGAGGCGTTGTCCCAGAAGAAGAAGGACCTGGTCACCAGTCTTCTTCCTCTTGGAAGCGGTAGCCTACCACTAGATCTAGTGCACAGAGGCATCATGTAATGCCGTATGTGAAGCACTCTACCAGAAATGCAAGAATATCGCTCGAAAATAATAAGGAAAGAGTGTACTGAGCAAACGATGTGACTCCCAAGCTAGTTTCTGAGTGCAGGGTGGCTCCCCCAAGCTTCGTCTCTGCATTCGTCAAGAAGGATCTCCCCCAAGCTTTCCTGTTGCACAAAAAATGTTGATTTACATTAAGAATACGAAATAATTGGGGTTGATTAAGATAACATGGAGGTTAATAGGGCTGATTTGGATTAGGGGTTGGATTAGGGCTTACGAGATGAAAAGGAGAGGAGAGAGAGGGTGAAATAGGGCTTGAATGAGGAGGGAGATGGTTGAGCTCGGTCGAAGGAGGTCAGCCAGAGGTGGTCAGAGTGATTGCCACATCCGAGTGAGAGGGGGAGCTCGGGTGAGTGGATGGGGATAAAAGGGAAAATTGGTTTTGCTGCTATCGAGTTGAGGCAAGAAGCCCATGGGCGAGTTGGGGCTCTTCGTATAAGGTGTTGCCGCCTTAAGTCACTCGGCCGAGTGACCTTGATCACTCTATCGAGTGACCTTGATCACTCTATCGAGTGACCTTGATCACTCGGTCAATAGCCCAGTGTGGCTACAATTCTAGTTTTTAGAGTAGCAGTTGGGTCTAGTGACTCGGCCGAGTGAGTTAAGCCACTCGGTCGAGAAAGAAGATGGGACAAAACACTATTTTTAGAGTTTTTCGGCTACAGTCTCCCACTCGGTCGAGTGGATTAGTCCCTCGGTCGAGTGAACTAATGACTCGGTCGAGTAAAGAGGCCTTACAGAAAATTAAAATTTTTGTTGACGCTACAAGGGTCCACTCAGTCGAGTGACATAGTCACTCGATCGAGTGGTATAAATGTACTGAATGATTATTTAGTACTTCCCTGATTAATGGTGTCACTCGGTCGAGTGAAAATTTCACTCAGCCGAGTGAGGCTTGTTTTTCAGCTCTTTGTTCTCTGTTTCTCTCCATCTTCTTTTTCTCCTTCAGTCTTCAGTTTCCTTCGCCTTTTATCGTTCAAACAAGTCCATAGCACGGATCTCCATCACCATGGGCACTCTTCATTGGAATGGCATCCTTTTATCTTCTCCATACAATTAAAAATGTTGCTCATTGTCAGTTCTTTTTCTATCTCTTGATCTATCGAACTAATAAGAGTCTAAAATAAAATAAAAACTAAATATCAACTAATACTAAGATATAAATGTCGGTTTTCCTCCTGATAAGCACTCGTTTATGGTCTTGAGCTCGACCCCTCATGATTTTACGTTATGCGCATGATATTCGATGCATAGGAGATGCGCGTGTTGAATTTGGTGAGGAGACCGGTAGGATTTGTATGCTCCACGTCTTCTTGTTTGGCCTCCTTGATTGGTGCATCCCTTCTTATAATGGTGGGAGATGACTTCCCACGACTTTTTTCTTGGCCTTCAAGGGCTCCATATTCTTTTTCGACGATATTGAAGTCTTCATCGGCAGTGCGTACTATTATTGCTTCCCGGAAGAGAGTTTGTAGAGCTCTCTTATCCTCACGACATCAGCGTCATTCTCCTCCTCTTTGGTGAGAGGGTCTGGGGTGTCTTCAAGTTGGGGGCTATTTTCAGAATTTGGATCTCCATCAAAACTATACTCGTGCAAAGCATTGATGGCATACGACATGGCTTCCTCAATGACCTCTTCAAGTAGGTCAATGTAGTCATCCTCCTCAAGTGTGGATCTATTCTTCATGGTGCATGGGTGATGGAATTCAACTTCTGTATTTCCAACATCGAGTGACAACGTTCCTTCCTGTACATACACGATGACTCCGGCGGTGGCTAAGAATGGGCGACCAAGAATAAGCGGTGTATCTCCCACTTCCTTCATGTCCATGATGACAAAGTCACATGGCATGCAAAGGCCGCCCGATATTTTTAGTGACACATTTTCTATGATCCCAACCGTCCTAGTGATACTGCCATCGACGAGTTGAATCTTCATGTCAGTCGGCTTAAGATCAGTCCCCATATTTTGCTTCTTGAACATGGTGAGAGGAATGAGATGCACGCTCGCACCCAAATCAACTAGAGCCTTTTGAAGGGAGACTCTGCCAAGTGTGCATGGAATCCTAAAACTTCCAGGGTCTTTCAACTTCTTCGGCACCTCGTCTTCCTTGGTGAACCATGTTCCTTGGTCGGCAAGCATAATCTTCTCCGTCCTTTTTCTTTCCATAATCAAGTCCTTGAGGAACTTAGCTTATGTCGGGATCTCAATAATTGCATTTAGGCACGGGATATTTAGGCTTATGCCTCCCAAGTACTCCAGAAATCGAGTGAATTTCTTCTCCAGTTTATCTTTTGCCAACCTTTGTGGTTATGGTACCGGTGGCACATAAACTCTCTCCTTCTGGGGCTCGAAAGTTTCAGATTTTTCCTCTTCATTAATGGCCACTGTGCGTCTCTCTGCTTCTTTGCTTTCATCTTGCAAGTAAAAGGGTCTTGTTGAAAAGTAGCGCACTTTGCCAAGAACTTCTATTGCAAGTGCTGAAATAGAATTAATCATAAAAATTAGAATTAACTCGTCCGATTTGTTGACAATAGAATTCCATTATTGCTTCTTTGTATATGCAATAGAAATCATCATAAACAAGAAATCCAAACAGAAATAATTATAAAAATTAGAAACAATAGGAGTTTAGACAAACCAATTGTGTTTTTGTGTTCCATGATTCAATCCACAAAGAAAATTAAGAACTTTGCACTCCAATCCTTAAGCAATAGCAAAATAAAATAAAATTTCTCCTTAGAACTCTAGCCGTATCATCCTCTCTTTGATGGCTCTCAAAATTACCTCTTTATACTAACTCAAAAATCTAGAAAAAAGATGACCAAATACCCTCAACCTGAAGTAAACCCTAATTCTCAGATCTGGGCCGGCGGCGCACTCGGACGAGTTAAACTGTCACTCGATCGAGTGACATTTTCTATAAAAAGTATTCAAAAATCAGCATTCTGTCTTCTCTGGCCCCTTGATCGAGCGGCTTTGCCACTCTGTCGAGTGAGATCTCCTGCAGACTTCTCCAGAAACAGTGTTCTGCCTCCATCTTTTCTTCTCTCCACTCGGTCGAGTGGGCTTCTCACTCGGTCGAGTGAAAGTTTCACTCGACCGAGTGCATTTGACATTCTTCTTTGGCTGGGGCTGGGGCTGGGGCGTATCTGCTTCACTCGATCGAGTAGGCTGCACCACTCGACAGTGTAGGCTGAGTTTTCATCTTTTTATTCTTCTTCTCGCTTCCTTCCTTCTTCTCTTCTCCTCCTTTCGCTTCTTGAGCTCTTCAAGCACTGTGAGCTCCTCGATATCGTCACCATTGATGCTTCAGCACGCGTATATATGCTCCTAGCTCCAAATTGCTCCTGATTGCTTCATATTTCCTGAAAATCCAACGAAACTTAGAAATAGTGAAATTCGTCGTGAAATCATCGTTTAAGCTTTAAATTTGCGCTATGAGCAATCAATATGGCATGGTAATATGCAGAAATAAAGTGTAAAATATGAGCATATCTGAACCACGTGAAAGCTGTGTTGCAGATATGATTTGCGCAGTTTCGGGGCAGTTTTTTTTAGCGTTTTGAACATTTGTTTAGGGGACAAATGAACTCAGAATTGAGCACCGTTTGTTTCTAAGCGTTCACCGTTCAGTGCTCTTCAATTTGAAATAAGATATCGCTTCCGGAGTTCAACTGTAAGGGAGGAAAAAATCGTTAAAGTTTGGCCTTCGTGGAGTGCAAACTTGTAATTGGTTTTCCCCTCTAATTAATTAATCCCACATCGGTTATTTTTAAAGTGGGAAGGTGAGCTCCTTATATAAATCGGGGCTAGCTTCCCTCCTAGAAGCTTGCACCAAGCTTTAGATCTGCACAGCTCCATCCAAAACGTGAGCTAGCCCGGATCCAAGCTTAAACATAATTCCCTCTTTCTCCCTTTTGCTTCCTTGCTCCTATTCAGGCTCTAATAAAGCCACGAAGGATTTCGGATCTGATCCAAAGTCTTGATGAAGGATCCACTCAAGGTAAAACTTTCTGGAGTGCGTGGTTGACTCGACGACAATGGGATTGCTTGCCTCTGGATGCGGTTCAGCTTGGAAGAAGCGACTCAACCCCAACGCGGGCATTGGTTTGTGGGATTCTATGCTTTGCTAACGTGCAAGGCAAAGGTTAGTAATTTAAAATTTATGTGTTTTAATTGCAATTAATTTTAATAGATCTATCTTTATGGGTTGGTCAGACCAACCCTGGATAGTAGAGATTCTCGCTAGGGTTTGATTTCTTTATGGCTTTATTTAAAATTGTTTTAAGTTGCTTTCCGCTTCTTTATTTCCTTTCGTCGTCTGCCCGACTTAGGCTAGACGTCGAATTTGAGCTGTTATGGTCACAGAAAACCCAACAGACACCTTCGCGACATAGTCTTAACGAATAGACTGGAGTGCATGGTAGCTGGAGCTGTCAGGATCAGATTTAGTTGTGGATATTCCATTCTTACACTAACCAGATAATGACAGTTCTAAAATGAGGGGTCAGTACGCTTAGCTAGAGTCGCTATTGATCTATGACACGATATGGTCGTGTCATTGCTAAAGTAGAAATTGAGATATTAGAGTCACATAGATGATGACTCGTCACGAAAAGCAAAGGTATAAACTTTGAATATATTTTATATACAAGGGTACAATCACAAGAGTTGTGATCATTTGAGAGTACATTAATGTGCGGCAAAAAGTTGCGAGTATATGAAATGAAATGGTTAACAAAAGAGTTAAGAACATTGGTAAACTGACTCAGCGTTAGGCAGTTTACTAAAGGCTTGCCATTAGTCAACTAGTCAATTGGCTAGTCAACTAATGGCTTTTCCTAGTCGACTAATCATGTGCAACGTGTGTGAGTTGGTTCTATCGGTAGCTTAGTCGACTAGTATAGTGTTACTAATAAACTAACTACTGACAGATAAGGATAATGGTTTTGAATTTGGTGTGTGATTTGATCTAAAAGTTAGATCTAATCCAAACCAATTTTCTGTTACAATCTAATCTAGTTTCATGATAAATATTTGGAATCAACTATAAAGATCTAATAAGAACAGAACTCATCATGAAGAATATTATCCTTCTTTGCATGTTTAGGGATAAGATTAAGATATAATTCAAATTCCTAATCCAATTTAGATATAGGTGACCCTAGCACTGTAAAAGGTGGTCTTCCCTAGATCTCTTGACACTGCAGCTCAATTAAGAAATCACTACAAAAAGAGATTGAATATCAACATCTAAAATCTCTAATTACTGAAAATTCAAACCTCTTCAAGAGGGAGAATCTCTCGCAGTAATCAAATTTTTTTCCTTCTCGTCCTTTCTCACTCTAGCAAGGCTTAGAAGGGTGGTTTGAGTTATGGGAGGGTTGTAGATCATGAAGGAGTTTTTATCCACGTGAATCTTCTAAGACGTTGGTTGGTGAGCAAGGCTTAATCTTTCACTGTAAGAGTTTTTTTGGATCCATGAGTATCGCTAAAGTATATGTGAACCTAGGTATAATTTTTGTTTCAGCAATAATTTCTAGATTTGTAGTAGATCTATAACATGTTGATTGCTAGTATTATAAAATTTTAAATTTCCGCCTTCCACTGCTCCATCTAAAATGTTTAGATTACTAACATCATTTTCTTACAGTAGTATCAGAGCCATGCTACAATGTAGGATTTATGCAGATATAAAACCTATTAAAACACTAAATATCAGATTTTTAATGATTATAATACCCTAGTTGGTAATGATCAGATGATAGATTGATTAGCCGACTAATGGGTAACCATTTGCCAACTAATCAGTGAATTAGTCGACTAGCCCTAACATTTCGTCAACTAATCCACCATCAGTGAATTTGCATAACTTTTTGTTTGAGGGATATCTGACTAGCATTTGACATCTAGTAAACTAATGTCGCAATCTATAGCGAGATCTTTTCGATTTTTGATTTTAAACTTTTGATTTTTTTTACTTTTAAGATTTTTAGAATGTGTTATGTGATAACATAATTAAAAGTTATTTTATCATGAAAATTAAATTAAATCTTCAAATATAATAATTTTAAAACAAATTTTATAATTGTTTTGAAAATTCTTTTAACATTCTTTTGTGATGTGATCATGAATATGTTAACTACAATGAGATTATAGCATGAATAATTATGGGGACCATGCAATTGCTCTGTCGTTAGTGATCTAACCTAACGGTGTATGACATCATTCCGTTGTCTAAGTAATAATCTTTTTATTTATATATAATTGCCTACAAGGTCGCTTGCAAAAATCAAATAAAATCGTGTGATATGATGTTGCTTGCAAAATATTGCTCGTTTGTAAAATTATTTATGAATCAATTGTGTTTTTGATAATACCTAATTAATCGGATAAATTAGTTGATGTGAACCCAAACAAGTTAGAATTACAAAAGGAATGTAAATTTAATTATCTTCGAAATTTAGTACTTCATATTGGTGTTTAACTAAGAAAAGCATGTATGGAAGAGTTTCTTAAATTAAGGAACATGACTTTGGTGATTCAATGCACGAAAAACCTCCCTCCCCTTACAGCGCCAGCCTGAGCATGTGATTAGTTTGAATCTTCTCATCCAATCAAATTGCATAACTTAGTTTTTCCAAATATAGTAAGTCCAATACATTTAAAATTCTTTTAAGGATTATCGGTAGCCATCCATCATTTCAAATATGTAGAGTACTTAGGTTGATGCTATGGTCGTTGACAAATGTCAAGCTGTAGCATTTCAGTCCTAGTGATGCATCTTTGCTACCAGGTGATGGATTCAGGGGGTCTTCATATGCCCTTGTTAATTTGGATACAAAATGTATGGGAATGACTAGACTAGACTTTGTGATTTGTTGACAAAGATTAATTCATAAAGAGCTAGGGGTAAAAACCATAATTGGGAGTTGCAAGTGCTACAATTGACAAAGAGTTTGTCTACCATTTATGGAGTGGGGTAACTTGTTAACGATGTCAAGTTTTCAAACTCAAGATAGGTATATCCCAATTTTCACTATGAAATTATATCAAGAATTTTTGTCTATCTTGTGGATTGAAGATATATGCAAAATTAGTAGGAGAGATAATTAGTTAAAATAAAATCTAATTATTTATAAACATCTTCTTCATTATTGTAACTCTTTAAATTCCTTTTTGCAGCATCATGTCTGGCTTGAAGTAAATGGAAGAAAAGAACAAACTCACTGAACAATGATTGACTAAGAAATATAAAGATAGAATTGACTTATGACAAACTAGCATACGTGTTAGATGCAACCAATCATGAAGCTTCAACTGATATGTCCACTAATGATGAAAAATAGTTTTTCAAAGTTTGGTCTCAGTACTGTGCTACTGCTAAGTGCCTCATAATATCCCATGAGCAATGAGTTACAAAAGAGGCACAAGAATATGGACATCCACTCCATATTATATGTGTAAAAAATTTATATGTATAGCAATCTTGAATTTCTAAACTTAAGACCTCGAAGAAATTGTTTTATTCATGGATGGAAACATGCTCTTCAATCCAAGGCCATGTCATCAAAATGATTAATTACATTAAGAAACCTGAAGAATTAGGGTTTGTCATGGATAATGAATTATATGTGGATATAATTCTTCATTCTCTTCCCAAAACCTTCTCTCAAATCACATTGAATTGCAATATGAACACACTAAAGTGTACAATTTAAGAGCTCATCAATATATTGAGGGAAAGCTGAGAGCTATTTTTCAAAGGAGAAGATGACGACCATGCTTATTAGGCCTTCTTCCCAACTCAAGGCTTCTACCAAGGGGAAGAAGAAGGAATCTACCAAGCTTAACGGTGGCATCCAAAGGTGAAATGGAGGAGAAAGGTGGTTGCATTAGTCGAATGTTTTCAATGTAATAAGCAAGGACATTAAAAGAGGAACTGCAAGGACTACTTGGACTCCATAAAGAAGAAGTGACATGTTGATGCCTCGCCTTTGGATGTGTATGTTATTCAAAACATACTCTCCATTTCTCCAGCTATTAGAAAGCAGTGCTAATTCTCTTGTCACATCTGTAATTATTTACATGGACTGAGAAGTAGTAGGTTGAGAGAAGGTGAAATGACTCTATAAGTGGGGACTGAAGGAATCGTTTCTACCATTGCCGTAGGAGAATTCCACTTTGGATTACCAAATGGAAAAGTTCTGATTTTACACGACTACTACTAAGTACCAAGCATAATATGTAATATTTTTTTCCATATTCTTATTAGATAAGAAAGGTTACAATTTTAATTGAAGAATAATTCTATTGACATTTTCAATAAAGACATTTTTTTGTCTTTGATACTCTATGCAATGGCGTATATGTTTTGAATGTAAACACTGTTCTAAATGTTAATAAAAGAAAGACTCCAAGTGAAAGTAAATCCTATCTATGACATTGTAGACTAGGTCGTAATGGTGAGAAAAGGCTTATAAAATGATAAAAAGAAGGATTTTTGAATCTTTTATATTATTAATCATGTGCAACTTGTAAGTCTTGTCTAAAAGGCAAAATGGCCATGCCACCCTTTGTAGGACATGAGAAAAGGGGCTCATACATACTGATGTATGTGGCCCAATGTCTACAGAAGCTAAAGGATGATATTCCTACTTTATTACTTGTACTGATGACCTCTTTAAATATGGATATGTGTTCTTGATAAAACACAAATGTGATGCCTTTGAAAAGTTCAAAGAGTACAAGTGTGAAGTAGAGAAACAAACTGGGAAATGTATTGAAATCCTTCACTCAGATTAAAGAGGCAAATACTTAAGTCTGGAATTCCTTGTATACCTAAAAGAGAATAAGATTCTCACTCAGATTACTCCTATTTACACACCACATCACAATGGTGTCTCAAAGAGAAGGAATCACAACCTATTAGATATGAAGCGATACATGATGAGTAACACTGAGTTACCACTTTCATTCTGGGGTTACGTCCTAGAAATGGCCTTACGCATATTGAATAAGGTTTCATTCAAAGTCGTGCCTATCACCCCATTGATATATGGACTTGTAAAAGACCCAATCTTAAGTTTGTTAAGATATAGGGTGTACATCATTTGTAAAGAGGCATAACCTAGATAAACTAGAGACTAGGTTCATTATGTATAAGTTTGTGAAATATCCTAAGAATTCTTAAGGATATCTTTTCTCTCACCTTGAGGAACAATGTGTGTTTTTTGATCAACATGCCACCTTTCTGGAGAAGGAGTCGTTTGATGAAGAGACATCAGGCAAAGAGATATCTGGAAAAGATTATAAAAACACAAAATTTAATAGACCAAGAGACAAAACCAGACATCAAAACTTCTCTTAATGAACCTCAACTGATCAGGAGAACCAGAAGGCATTCCCATCTATCAGAGAGATATTATGGTTTTCCCGTTGATGGTACAATGGAGGATATCATCATAGATAATAATGATACTGTTAGTTTCCAAGAAACTATGCGAAGTATAAACATAGTATGATGGCTTAACGTAATAAAATCTGAAATGGAATCCATGCACTTTAACAAAGAATGGACTTTGGAGGATATTCATGAACGGGTAAAACTATCACGTCCCATTCTCTAAAATACCAAGGAAATACAAAACATTTCCAATTGCATGTAGAGGATTGAAGGTGACACGGCTGTGGTAGTATTAAGATCCAAGGATTTAACCATTGGCTCTGAATACACCCAATGTGATGCGATAACATACGTACTATAGGCTACTATGAATGCTGGGACATTACAAACGATAGATAATAAAAGAAATAAATGTACATGCCCCAATACAAAAAGATCACAGAGTCAATATGTGTGTGTGTGTGTGTGTGTGTGTGTGTGTGTGTGTGTGTGTGTGTGTGTGTGTGTGTGTGTGTGTGTGTGTGTGTGTGTGTGTGTGTGTGTGTGTGTGTGTAAGGACCCTGGCTATGAGAAAACACTAGAAGGGGGGTTAAATAGTGTTTATAAAATTTAACTAAGAAATTACACCTAGTTAAAGTCCTAATCCAACAAATATGCGGAAATAAGAATTAACAACAATGAATCAATGCAAACAATATGATGTTTCAATGGTTTGGATTACCCAAGTCAACCCCGACTTGTTCCCTGTAATCCTACATACTTTCCACCAGGATACCTCCGAATACTCAAGTTAGAACCCTAACTTGAGGTTTCCTTTAAACACACTTGTAGAGACCCTACAAGTGTAATCGAACAACAATCGATGTCCTTGAATCCCACAACTTGGGATCAAGCAAACCACTCTCACAAACCGAGAGTGAATCAAATATCGAAATATATGAAATAATGAAATTGCAACACTTACAATAACCTATGCCTTGAAGTAGAACTTGATGAGCAAGTGTGCTGTGTGTTGATGTCACCTCTAATAAGAGAGAAAGCCCTTTCTCTTGTCACCACCACATGCCTAGAGGATATCACTTTGATTCTAGGTTGGAGAGCAAGAAAGAATGAGATTCTAGGGCTTGGAGAGAATGAGAGCTTGGGAGCTTGCAGATGAAATCTTGAGTTGCTAAGAGAATGACTAAGAGCCTCCAATGGAACAGTAGAAGCCCCTCTTATAGGTTCTCCAAAACCCTCGAACATATTACCCAAAAAAACCCCTTTAAAATCCGTGTAGACTGATAGAATTTATAGTATAGACAGTCGACTGGTAAAGAAACCACAGTCGACTGTTGCACTAGGTCAGAGTGTAGGTGAGAATTCAAACGGTAACTTATTGAAGGGGTTTTGGCAGACCCTCACAGCTCAGATCTGTGCCTGCAACGAAAAATAAAACATGCTAGCTAAACATTTTAGATAGGCCCTGAGAGAGCCAGAACCTAGCCCGATCTATGCCAACTGCGGTGGGTCCAGCCCACCCCAAGAGGGATCTGTCTTACTGCGACGAAATTAAATTACACTAAAAACTTAAAGAACGTACCTGGAATCTAGGCCCTGGGGCAGGCAAGATGTACCGCACCAACTCCTTGTGCTCCTTGTAGCCGAGCCGCCTCGTGCCTTCGAACCGATCTACCCGAGCTGCCTCCGAGCCGATCACTTACCGAAGAAAGTTTCACTTGAGCAGACCCGTGTCGTAGACGTCTGGATCCAATCCAAACCTCCTCGTAGTCTTGCTAGGACCCGACGGGAGGATATGAAGAGAAAGAGGAGAGGAATTTAAGTTCACGATCGAGCGTGCTCAAAAATCAGGAGCTTCTCGAATCGACCGCTTGGTGTGTTTTTCAACGAAGAGAGTGGACCCCTATTTATATAGGGATGCGACACCTCTCTTTTCGTCACGAGCAATGTGGGACAAAACAAAATTAAAAGAGAACTAATTTAGTTAATTGAAGTTAGTAAGCCTTTCACAAAAGGCCAACTACAACCACTTAATTCTCCTTTACCATTGAGCTTTAGAGATGATACAAATTATCATTTCGAAGGGCTTCGAATGGTGAACGCGTAGGAATGAACGACGACGAATTCCGACTTCATTTGACCCCTCAAAAAATTGCCCAAAGATGGGCAAAAAGTCAATTTTCGTAGCCATCAAAAGGGTTTCCAAAAACCCTAATTAACTTAAGTTGCGGGCACGCCTGCTAAGCTTAGCGGGCGCACCCACCAAGGCATATGGGCACGCCCAAGTTGGGCACACCTGGGGCGGGCGGGCGGCCCGCTGAACAGAGGGCCGCGCCCGCTGAACACAGCAGGGGCACGGCCTGCTGGACTCAGCAGGCGTGCCCACTGGTTCAACGGGCAGTGCCCGCTAGTTCAGCGTGCCTGCGCCCTTTCTCCTGTGGGTGGACCCGCTTGCCCAAGTGGGTTTAACACACAAATGCCTTTGACTGTTTTTGTGTTCATGGGCTCGTTTGAGCTCCGTTTTCGACGTGGTTTGAACCTGCAATTAGACCGGGACGATCCCGTCATCCACGTAACCTTTCCGACGTGTTTATTCCTATGGTCGTAAATAATTTACGAAATATTTAATCTGGTTTGCATCATATGCAAATATTGTCCCCTATTAAATTGAACTCGCAACTAACTTGTGAACTTCATTTATACCATTTCATCAAATGAATTCCTCTTAACTTTTCTTCCTATTACTAAGACGTGGAAACTACTCGGTGTGAGACCCTACAGCCTGACCCTACTATAGGTTGAGGCTCGAAACCCCTAGACGACAGTAACCACGACGAGCAGGTGTCGTCCCTGTTTCAGAATCATACTTATGTGATCAACCCAATGACAAACATCGTTGGTTTCACTCTGACTGTGTTAGTGATGAATTCTTCCGTTTTAGTCCCTTCGTCAAAACCGTGTCTCTGCATGGCCTAGGGTACGGTTTACTGTCAACCCCATTAGACAGCATTGGTCAGTATACGGTGGTCTTTGTTGTATTCATGTTGTACATCTTACAACGTACCCCGGCCGAGGATTAACACAAAGACCGTACTGAGCATGTGACACTAACTTCCCTTTAACGAAATAGACGAATCCTATCTTAGTCATCTACTCGCCTCGAGAGCTTCAGGTGTAACCCAAACTAAGATCTTTCAGTAGGCCGAGCCTCGATGCTAGATCATAGGTTTAAGTGATACCACCCATTCACAGGTTCGTACTGATGACTTCAGGTCTTAAGGACCAACTAGCCTATCACCACCCCAGAGTTATTATTGACAGTTTAGTTAAAGTTAACCATTTAATAACTCTAAGTTTGTCGTTCAGTGAACTCATTCTCCAATGAGCACCTGTGTCTCGTCTCCGACTTCACCAAGTCGAATGACTATGAGATCATAATTACCAAAAGGTAAGACAAAGACACAATGGTCTATCCGATGTGCAGATATCCAGTTCTCGACACATCTATCACCACGAACTGTTTAAGACTTAAGTTTCTTTCCGGTCACTTACTACTCATAATCGAGATCTACATCTGGATACGTAAGGACCTAACTATAAGTCTAAGGAAATTATCTAAGTATATGATTCAACAAATTCATACTTAGGATAATTGACACCATATAATATCTTAAAAAGACGTATACTAAGGATAAATTGCCTTATGGGCTTATATCCTCTTACACTTATAACGTAGGATAGTCGACTGATGAAGGTTGGACATGCGCCTGAAAACCATCAGGAGACTGAGAAACCTTCTATAGGTGACTGATACCTTAAGTGCGTAAGTTGAAAGATAGTAAGAATTCTGGGTGTACTAGGACAGACGATTGATGTGGAATCCCCAGGCGCCTGTGCCATGGGCAGGCGACTGGGAAACCAATATTAGTCATCTGTTTCATAAATGAGTAACTTGCCAAAATCAAAGTTCTGGGCAAGTGTTGGATATGCGACTGTAGAAGCGTATACAGGTGCATGTGCCATGGGCAGGCGCCTGTAATTCCTTCTTACATCGCCTGCAGGGGCTAGTGCAAAAGGTGACAAAACTTAAGAAGTTTGGGGAAGAAGAGACATCGACTGACTAATGAGAGACAATCGCCTGTAACTGGACAGGCGTCCGTACTTTGTACACCATTCGCCTGATGAAAGTAATGAACTGAAAGCCCAAAAATCAAGTCAAACAGAGTGTGCATAACAGACGACTGAAGAACAATCTCAGGCACCCATTGGCTATGAATACACCCAACGTGATGCGATAACATACGTACTATAGGCCACTATGAATACTGGGACAATACAGACGATAGATAATAAAACAAAAAATGTACGTGCCCCATTACAAAAAGATCACAGAGTACACACACACATACACACATTTCAAAAAGGTACATCTGATAGATACACAAAAAATAGATGATAAAACTGGGAAAACATAATACATAAGAAGTCTAGACTCCAAGAGGAATCTACACCCAAAAATATACAACTCACGCCCTACAAAAGAACAAACACATGAATACTCTAGCCTTGGGTGGTCAGCTTAAAGAAGTCACACTCTAAGGGCTCGACCTTCTGTAACGGTCGCTTTTCGATTGTATTTTTTTCTGCGCGTACTTTCTTTTCCGTACGTGTATTTTTCGTTGCCTCCTCTTGTATCCCAACCGCTCGAATTAATATACCGTCGTGACCCTCAGAGAGAGTAGTTATTTGTGGAATTTTTATGAACATTATTTCACATGTTGTTCTTCCATAAATCAGCTTTGATTGAAGGGGTGTCGTAACTTTAGACTTCGACGTTTGATCCTTTTATTTTTAGTTTTGTTTTCTGTTGACCTAGCACGTGACCAATCATCATAGTCTCGATTATCTCATCGACACGGTCATCCCAATATTTTTCTTGTATTTATCGGACATCGTTAGACTCCCCTTTCACCCTAATCACTTTCAATCTGTAATAAGCCTAGACTAACCTTAATTAAATCTAATTAAATCCAATCAATTTTAATCCAACGTATCACATGTTATACTTCCTAGCTATTTGCACCCTATATCTACCCTCCCCCTCACACACTCTCTCTTTCTCCAATCACCCTTAAGTGCACCCCTTTCTACCCCTATATAGCAAACTCCCCTTAAACTTACGCACCTAGGGTTTTCTCTCCCAAAAGTCACGCAACCTAGCCACCCAACTCAACCACAGCTGTATTGCTCTCCCCCTTGCAGGCGCAACTCCACGGACAACCCCCCATCGCCGGACATCTCCCCCATCGCCGGCCACCCCTTCATCCACCTCGCACAAACACCCCTCATTCCCCAAAACTGCCGAACCCAACACCCTCCACAAAGCTCTGGCCACCCTCCACAAAGCTCCGGCCACCCTCCACCATTGACAGTCGGCGCATCTCCCTACTCCTTACCGCACAGCCCGTCAGACCTCCTCTCGAACCACCCTAGGCCGACACCAACATCCAGCCTGCCCACTAAACCGTGCCGACCATCCCCTCTCTCCTAGATCCGGCCATCTCCTTCCCTTAGCCCCACAAACTGCCGTACTCTCCCCCTCGGACTCCCCGCACGACACACATCTGGCCTTCACCCCAAACTGCCCTACCTCCCCCTCCTATTGACATACTTCTCCCTCTTCCCCTAGATCCGATCACTCCAGCCACACCCCCTTCAATCCCATGACCTCTCCCCTAGAACTGTCATTACCTCGGCCTCCAAGACCCCCTATACAGACACCCCCTTGCTTGCCCATTGACAGCAGGGCGAACTCTACACTGCCGGTCGTGACACCTCAGGCCGCCGGTGTTCATGTTGGTTGCTGTCGTGCCATTGTTCACTATCCCGCAGACATTTTCGCCGCTAGCATACGCCGTACCTTGCTCGTCGCCGGAATCCAACCCCTGACATCGCTACCCGACGTTAGTGTAGCTTTCGCGCCGTGTTAAGGTATACCCCGATCCGTAGGAACCCGCACACCGCATGTCTAACAAGATAAAAATCGTAATTTTCCTTGCTTTGGTTAAATAACTAATTGAGATTAATAATATGGGACGGTAGGTTTGGACTATTGGTTGAGCACATAGGACAATTCTGGACTCTTGATCGTGTGATTTGCGACACGATATTTCAGGCAAGTGAAACTTGCTCGGTTAATGTTAAAGCAATGTTTAGGCTATTTTGAGAATTTGTGTAAAATATACTAGGCGGTGAAATGATAGTCTCCTAGCCACCATGGTTGATCTAGCTTGATAACGAAGCTAGATCCGACACCATACTTGATCTAGCTTGACAACGAAGCTAGATCCGACACCCTTGCCATGTTCATGCATATCACATGTCATGTTTAATTTCCATAAACTGTACGCATTCAATAACTATTTTTATAATATAATTGTTGCATATCACATGACATATCATGCATTGAATGTATTGTCATGAATGTGTATCACACGCTACTAATGAAATGTAAGCTGCGGCGAGTAGGATTTTGACTTCTACATCATGAGTGATGCTAGGTGCACCCTTATACCAAATAAAGAACAATTCCTGGCTCGTGTTCCAGAAGCATAAAATGTATAAATACTTCCTGGCTCGTGATCCAGAAGATGGGCGCCAGTCCATACACACGTGGAGGTATAGGGTTAAGCGGTCACTCAATGTAGAAGTGTGCCCGTACAGCAACTTCAGCTGAAATACGTAAACCCTGTGCACGACACGAACGCATGTTTTACTGCTTTTCATGAAATATTGTTTAGTAGATTATTGCTACTACGTGCCATGTATCGTAAAATATCATGTTCATCTTAAACTGTTGCATCCATGAAATAATATGCCATGTCATCATTTTTAAAACTGCTAAGTTGCACTCATCTTATAACTGCTATACTGTACGTTTTCTTGCACAAAAGCCTCCCTTTTTCTTTTTGGAGATTTTTGCTGACATGCGTCCTTTTCTCTTTGGGTGTCGCATGTTAGGCTTTGAGTCTGAGGTAGTTACTGAGGGCTACCAGGTTGCTGACGTCATGCTTGAGGCTTTTGCTGATGTCCAGTTCGGGTTTACCGGAGACCAGTCTTAGTCTCAGAAGGAGGTTTTCTTAGTTGCTGTTGTTTCACCTTGTTGTTGCTGTTAGTTTTCAGTCCGTAGCACTTCTTCTTGTTTTAGTTTCGGCCATGCTTGGGGCCTTCCTTTTAGACTCTTGTACTTCTTTTATGACTATATCTCTGAATGTTTTTGAATAAAGATGTGGATGTTGTTTTTGAATGTTGGTTATTTATTGCATGCGTTCATATTTATTATTCTTGTTGATTCTTTTGCAATGCAAGAATCTGCGAATAGATGAACACACAGACGCTTATCAGACTGTAGCTTCACGGCTTCAGTCTGAGTAGACCTCATCGCGTCTCGCCTTCCATACTTGGAGAGTGGGGTGTGACAGGTTTTTGTGTTGGCCCATGCAGGTTGTTGCACCTGCGAATATCGAAATAATGATAATAATAAAACATCCATTGAAACATTCAAAAGATTCGAGTCATAAAATTTGAGTCTAATGTAAACATTTTTCTTGTCTTAGATGGTAGGAAGACTTAGATAGATGTCCAAGTTTGATAGTTAGGCGCATTCGTTAAGATTTAGTCGTACTCGTCTTAGAATACCCTAGTAGCCACTCACCCAGCTCTGACCATATTAGATTCCTAGAGTTTTTTCTTTAGTCGTTTGCTTGGGTCCATCAAATTTCGGGTCAAGCAGAATGTAATCTTGATCCTCTAAGGACACTTTCCCTGAGATCTCTATTATAGTCTAGTTCATTAGAAAGTCTTAGTGCTAAGTTTCTCCTAATCTTTAGTCGGCCCAGTAATTAGAACCCCTAATTTCTATCATTTTTCTAATCATTACACTTTTGGGCTTTTGACCATAGAATCCCATCATAGCAGATTCACTAAGTTATTTCCTAGTCGTATTTACGTCTTGAATATTTGATTCACTTCCTTGCTTTCGATTCACGTGATTCCTTCATGTCGTTCATCATTAATCGTTGAATCTTTCCCAATACCATCCCGATCCTTCGAAAAGTATTTTCAATATTATTTATTTTGAATTCCTCTCCTAGTTTTAGGTCTTTGAAAACATTTAGCATAAGCTTAGACTTCCTACCCTTCAGTTGACTTAAATTCATTCTTTGACTTTCGAAAATTTTTCGCCGAAATCTTTAAATTACTATCTTATAATATTTTCTAACCTATATCTTTCATACTCATGTGAATATCTTACTTTCTTCATATAATGATTTTTCGATAATCCAATATACCATTTCTTCTCTTACTATATGTATACTACTCAAACTAATTTCAAACCACTCATTGTACCGACCTCTAAATAGTTTTCTATACGAAAGAGAGCTCCAACTTTTCAAGTATGTCCGTTTTTATATTCTTCGTTTTTTCTTCCTACTCCAAAGTTCTTAATACAAATCTAGTTCTAATTGCAGAACAGTCACTTCATCTCTACACTAATTATTCTTTCGTCTAATCCCTACTTCGTATTTTAATTTATATACTCTACACACTATTCTCCAGTATTTTATAAGGATATTATTATATCTTTTCTTCCCTTACTTAAAATATTCATAATTATATCTCTGTTTCACCTAAACAAGCTATTCCCTTATCCACATCTTATTTGAACCCGTTCATTCCGATCTTGTTTCATTACACTATTTGATTTCAGTGTCCTTACTATTGCTTAGTCATCCTACTAGTGCTTGTCGTTGCCTATGTCAACATTAGAATAGTATGGTGGGCCCATTAGTTTTATTGTGATGTCTTCGTGGTGCATGTATATAGATAGAGTGTGTAGACTCGTGTGTGTGAACCCCTACGTACCACTCATGTAAGAGTGTGCATGCCTATTATATGATCTATATGTTAGCACGTATGAGCGTGTGCTCATACGTAGATATGTATGTGCTTAGTCATAGGTAGATATATACATACTATATGAATATGTGTGATATATGTATGGTAATAGGGTTATAATTTTGTATAGCATTGCTTGCCTTTACGGGATGTTGTGTGTGTACATGTATACCATGAGGTGTACACGATTATTGTATGTCGTAACTATGTATGGATAGTTATATGTAATATGATACTAATTATATGTAAATTGCTATGGTGTATATATGTATGTTTTTGTTTTGTGTAGATATGTGGTAACTATATAAGAATATAGGTATGGTATGCATGAAATGAGTATGCGTGTAGTAATATGTATGTGACTATAAAGGTGTGCATATATAGGATGGTGTATTGTGATTGTATACGTGTACTGATATTTGCAATATTATTATAGTATGTAAAGTGATTGCATGGTGGGGGTATTACTTGAGTAAATATAAAGTATGATTGATAATATTGTGCATATATTATAGCATGTGTTTTTACCTGTATAGTGTGACGAGTAATATGATTACGTTTGTATATGTATATATAAGAGTGGTGTGTTGGTCTACGTATAAATATCGTGTTATAATATAAAGTATTCTGGTTCTTGTATGGGTCTTTGAGTCTCACTCATGCTTGAGTGTGTATGCTCTAAGTATATTGTTATATTTGTCGGTGGTTTGTGTATAATGCTATGAACATAGTAATGGATGATGTGTGTATAGTGATAGGTTTGGTTGTACATGGTTTTGTTACGCACATGGTTTTGGATGGCTATACCATTATATAGATATATGTATTGGTTTTGTAGTATAGTTCTTTACGAAGGTTTTTGCATGTTTAAATGTATATGCTAGCTAAACTAGGTGTGTAGAATGTGCTAAGTATATAGTGGTATGAGTGGCATGTATGAATAATATATTAACGTGTGTGGACATGCACCATGCACGGGTAAGTATGTGATTAGCTATAGGTGTTTGCGACTATGGTATCTGTGTTGTGTCTTGAATATACTTATAGGATTGTATGTGATGTGTATATATGATGAAATATCTGCGTGTATTTGAATAACTATATATTTTTGTACTTATAGTAGGGGTGAATGTATATTAGATATAGAAAACATGATTTAATATTGTATGGTGTGATTGCATGTGTTGATATGTTTGGTGTTGAATGTACATTAGGAGACATAAGGGAGTAATATATCCATGTTCGTTTTGTACATAGGTAGTTATCTATATGTGAAGTACTACGATTGTATTTACTAGTGCGATACTATTTTTTATGTAGGTATTTGTACCATGGTTACGTGATAAGTGAGTGATAGTTATATAAGGGATATATGTGACTATATGAATGACTGAAGTACATGTATAAATTTGACTGTCTATGATAGGTATAAGTATATCATGTGCATATATATATATATATACATGTTTGTAGTATTAATGTTTGACTACCTAGTGCATATATAAGCACTTGTAGTAGCTATACATGGTTTGAATTATAGTGTGATATGATTGGAGTAGTTACTAGAATGGCTAGATATATTTTTAGTTAGAAAGTTCGAGGACAGACTTTGCTCTAAGGTGGGTAGGATGTAACGGTCGCTTTTCGATTGTATGGTTTTCTGCGCGTATTTTCTTTTCCGTACGCATATTTTTCGTTGCCTCCTCTTGTATCCCAACCGTGCAAAGTAATATACCGTTGTGACCCTTAGAGAGTGTAGTTATTTGTGGAATTTTTATGAACGTTATTTCACGTGTCGTTCTCCCACAAATCAGCTTTGATTGAAGGGGTGTCGTAACTTTAGACTTCGACATTTGATCCTTTTATTTTTAATTCTGTTTTCCGTTGACCTAGCACGTGACTGATCATCATAGTCTCGATTCTCTCGTCGACACAATCATCTTGATATTTTTCTTGTATTTATCAGACATCGTTAGACTCTCCTTTCACCCTAATCACTTTCAATTTGTAATTAGCCTAGACTAAACCTTAATTAAATCTAATTAAATCCAATCAATTTTAATCCTACGTATCACATGTTATACTTCCTAGCTATTTGCACCCTAAATCTACCATCTTCCTTACACACACACTCTCTCTCTCCAATCATCCCTAAGTGCACCCCTTTCTACCGCCATATAACAAACTCCCCTTAAACTTACGCACCTAGGGTTTTCTCTCCCAAAACTCATGCAACCTAGCCGCCCAACTCAACCACAGCCATATTGCTCTCCCCTTGCCAGCGCAACTCCACGGCCAACCCCCCATCGCCGGACATCTCCCCCATCACCGGCCACCCCTTCATCCACCTCACACAAACACACCTCATTCCCCAAAACTGCCGAACCCAACACCCTCCACAAAGCTCTGACCACCCTCCACCATTGACAGCCAGTGCATCTCCCTACTCCTTGTCGCATAGCCCACCGGACCTCCTCTCGAACCACCCTAGGCCGACACCAACACCCGGCCTGCCCCTTAAACCGCACCGACCAGCCCCTCTCTCCTAGATCTAGCCATCTCCTTCCGTTAGCCCCACAAACTTTCGTACCCTCCCCCTCGGCCTCCCCGCGTGACACACAGCCGGCCTCCACACCAAACAGCCGCACATCCCCTCATATTGACAGACTTCTCCCTCTTCCCTTAGATCAGATCACTCCAGCCGCAACCCCTTCAATCCCATGGCCTTTCCCCTAGAATTGCAGTTACCGCAGCCTCCAAGACCCCATATACAGCCGGCCCTCTTGCTCTCCCATTGACAGCAGGTCGAACTCTACATTATCGGCTGTGACACCTCAGGCCGTCGGCGTTCGTGTTGCTCGCTGCCGTGTCGCTGTTCACTGTCACACGGCCATCTTCACCGCTAGGCACGCCTACCTTGCCCACCGCCGGAATCCAACCCCTGACGTCACTACCCGATGTCAGTGTAGCTTTCGCGTCGTGTTAGGGTATACCCCGATCTGTAGGAACCCGTACACCGCATGTCTAACAAGATAAAAATCGTAATTTTCCTTGCTTTGGTTAAATAAATAATTGAGATTAATAATATGGGACTGTAGGTTTGGACTATTGGTTGAGCATGTAGGCCGATTCTGGACTCTTGATCGTGTGATTTGCGGCACGATATTTCAGGCAAGTGAAACTTGATTGGTTAATGTTAAAGCCATGTTTTAGGGTATTTTGAGAATTTGTGTAAAAGAGACTAGGAGGTGAAATGATAGTCGTTTAGACACCATGCTTGATCTAGCTTGACAACGAAGCTAGATCCGACACCATACTTGATCTAGCTTGACAACGAAGCTAGATCCGACACTCTTGCCATGTTCATGCATATCACATGTCATGTTTAATTTCCATAATCTGTACGCATTCAATAACTATTTTTATACTATAACTGTTGCATATCACATGCCATATCATGCATTGAATATATTGTCATGAATGTGTAGCACACGCTACTAATGAAATGTAAGCTATGGCGAGTAGGATTTTGACTCCTACATCATGAGTGATGCTAGGTGCACCCCTATGCCAAATAAAGAACAATTCCTGGCTCGTGTTCCAGAAGCATGAAATGTATTAACACTTCCTGGCTCGTGATCCAGAAGATGGGCGCAAGTCCATACACACGTGGAGAGGTAGGGTTAAGCGGTCAATCAGCGTAGAAGTGTACCCATACATCAACTTCAGCTGAAAGGCGTAAACCCTGTGCATGACGCGAACGCATGTTTTACTGCTTTTCATGAAATATTGTTTAGTAGCTTATTGCTACAACGTGTCATGTATCATAAAATATCATGTTCTTCTTAAACTGTTGCATTCATGAAATAATATTCCATGTCATCATTTTAATTCATCTTATAACTACTATACTTTACGTTTCCTTGCACAAAAGTTTCCCTTTTCCCTTTTGGAGATTTTTGCTGACATGCGCCCTTTTCTCTTTAGGTGTAGCATGTTAGGCTTTGAGTCTGAGGTAGTTGCTGAGGGCTACTAGGTTGCTGACGTCATGCTTGAGGCTTTTGCTGACGTCCAGTTCGAGGTTACCAGAGACCAGTCTTAGTCTCAGCAAGAGGTTTTCTTAGTAGCTGTTGTTTCACCTAGTTGTTGCTGTTAGTTTTCGGTGCGTAGCAGTTCTTCTTGTTTTAGTTTCGGCCATGCTTGGGGCCTTCCTTTTAGACTCTTGTACTTCTTTTATGACTATATCTCTGAATTTTTTTGAATAAAGATGTGGATGTTGTTTTTGAATGTTGGTTATTTATTGCCTGCGTTCATATTTATTATTATTGTTGTTTCTTTTGTAAAGCAAAAATTTGTGAATGGATGAAGACACATATGCTTATCAGACTGTAGCTTCACAGCTTCAGTCTGAGCGGACCTCGTCGCGTCTCGCCTTCTGTACTGGGCAAGTGGGGCATGACACCTTCAGCTCAAGGTCCTAGACAATCTCCTAGGGGGAAACCTACTATGTAGTCTCTGGTTCTAGTCCTAGGAAAAGTGGGGTGGAAACATCAACGTGTGTCCAGTAGGCAAAACACAATTCGAGGTGTGAAATACTGCATTTAAGATTGTTTTATACAATAATGGCATCAACATCAAGTGGCTAATAAAGTAGCACTCTAAATGAAATAACATTACTAAGCAAAAAAGGAAACATGTGATGATCGTAAACATAAAGGTAAATATAATAATGTAGTGGAAAGAAGAGTTATGAAATGGCACTTATAATGTTATTGTTGTTAAACTAATGCTTTGGAATCTCAGTAAAATGTAATGCATAAGGCTCTGGACTCTAATGTATGGTGGGTGGAAAAAGGGTACCCCGCAACTGGACGATTTACAATTTTGTTGGGATAAATTTACAATTTTTATTCTATTGTTGTTATTATAAATTTTTTGTTTGAAATGATATTCTCTACTGGCCGTCGATCTTCCAACTGACCGTCGAGGGTTTTGCTTCTTCGTTGTCGTTGCTGCCGCTCAAGCATCATCCATTGAGAAAAACTTTGGGTTAGGGTTTCCTCGATCTCATATGAGTTCTAACTCTAGCATCTCGGTTGCTCTGATCTGCTTCTTGGTAAGCGCAACATGCCATGGCCAGGGGGCCATGGCGTGCTTTCGCTCACCGTGAAGCAGATCATGGAGGCCTAATGACCCGTCCAACTTCGTTGTTGATGGATTCTACTCCCCGCTCCCCAACCAAAAAAGGTATATCCTTTTTTTCTCTTCAGATCTCTGCAAGGGTTGTGATTTTTTTCTAATTCATTCCAATTTTAGACGATTCCTATCTAAATATACTTCAAATCCAGCAAAAATTGAGTGTTGTATTTGTATGGTAGGTAATTCAAAACACTCCACCCATAGGGATGAAGTAGTTCTACAAATTACTGAGGTAACCATTTTTGTTTTATTTTGCACATTACACCCAGAATGGGTTTGCTTTCTCAAAATAAGCTAAAAATGAAGGGTTTTTTTGCAGGTGGAGGCTTATATGCCAAATGACACAGCTCGCCTTCACGTAAGCATATCGCTTTCACTTTCGTTCTATAGATCAAGGTTCTTTCTTTCTTTTTTGAACTTATGGTCATCGTTTTCATTTTTTGAGCATGCGGCAACACTTTTTCATCGCAGTTTACAGATTTGCAATCATCTTCCAAAACCTAGAAGTGACAGATCAATTTGTGATTCCAAACATGCAAACCATTGCAGACTTCTATTTTCAAACCTATTTATTTATTCATTAGCTCATTAATGCAGATTGAGTTTTTTATTTGAATGATTCATTATAATCTTTTGTGATTTTTAAAGGAAACTGTAAACATTAAATTTTAATATTCAGAATTTAGAATTTTTAATGTGCCATGCTATGAACTTACAGATTATTTGATTGCTTCTGTATCTACTATTTGATGTTATCCAATTTTATTTGGTTGTTTTAAAAGTATATGGGAGCGGCTATGCACATCTTGGAATTGGGTTAATTTGCTGAACTAGGTTGTACGTAGCTTGGAACTACAGAGAGCTTCCGTTTCAGTACATTCAAGTTATAGATGTGAGGGTGTCAAGTCATGGTTGATGAAAATATCAGAACTGCAAGTTTTTATTAATCAAATCTGGTTGAAAATTTGAGAACCCACTTTCTATAATTTGTATGTGCATTTGTTAGGTTAGTCTGAAGTTTCCATTTTCTTAAAGAGAAATAAGAGGATGTTTATTTATGTAAAGAGTCAAATTGGGGTACCTATTATGTTAAAATAAAATTGTGTTCAAGTTACTTATTTTTTAATGCAAAGGCTGTGATTCTATTGTTGAGTATTGATTCCCCGGATTTGGTTTTGATGATGAACAAACATAAATATGGTGAACTAACTCTTTATGAGCGCAGTTTTGGAGATCGTCGCCAAAATTCTATGTACATCAAAAGCGACGTCTCAAGACTTCTCAAAGCGCGTGATCGTGTGCCTGAAGCTTCGTTGAAGCTCTAGGAGCATTATTAAAGTCAAGAGATTCGGATTGAAGCTTTGAAGACGGTTCGTCTAGCTTATTTTTATACTCTTCTAGCATCTTTTCGTAGAATGTTAAGCCTTGAGTAGGACTTACATTATAATCTTCATAACGCTCATATCTTAAAGCTAGGATTATCTTAGAAGCCCATAGAAACTTTCCCGAAGCTTCACGCTTCATTTCGCGGCTTCTGGTGCATCTTAGTTGGTTCAAGAAGAAGAACCAACTGACTAGATTGTCATCTAGTCGGTTAAGAATCCTTCTTGAACCGACTAGATCTCCTTGCTTAATTCAGCCTCTTCACTGTTGACCAATTAGTCGGTCCAAGAAGGTTCACCGACAGACTAGTTGTTAAACTAGTCGGTTAGGAATCCTTCTTAGACCGACTAGTTATGCCTTCACTTTTTAGCCTAAGCTACTGTTTACAGTTAGTCGGTCCAAGAACATCCATCGACCGACTAGTTGTGAAACTAGTCGGTTGGAATTTGTTCTTAGACCGACTAGTTCTCCTTGAATTCAGCCTATTGATTTTCAACTCTTAGTCGGTCAAAGAACACTCACCGACCGACTAGTTGTCAAACTAGTCGGTTGGCAAGTCTTCTTAGACCGACTAGTTCTATTTCTCCTGAACTATCTTTCTTGGCTGTGAACCAGTTAGTCGGTCCAAGAAGAATCACCGACCGACTAGTTTCCAAACTAATCGGTCAGTGATCCTTCTTAGACCGATTAGACTGCTTCAGAAATAGATCCGTTGGAGCATTAAATGCACGAATTTTTCCTCTCTCTTCTCTCTATCCTATATATACTTGTGATGCTTCTTCATTGCATTCAAGGCTGCCATTATTGAGTTTTAGATATCACAGAGAGAGCATTTAATTCTCATTTCCAAGCTCACTCATTTCTCACAAGAATCTCTCCAAACTCCTTGAGCCCTAATTTCCTCAAGAGAGATTCTCTTCATTGTGAGCCATTCAAGCCAATAGCTTGATTCAAGGTCACTAACTCCATCCTAGCCTTCGATCGCTATTCATCTTCTTGGAGCTAGGGTTTGGTGACATTCTCTTCCTCAAAATCCTTCTTGCCCTAAAATCGTAAGTTTTACTCAAGGCATAGGATTTTGTTGGTAAGTGTTTTATATTTCATTTACTTTGATATTAAGGGGATCCAGGTGTTTGGGACGTAGGATCACCGGGAACAAGTCGGGGAGACTTGGGTGGATCCAAACCCGTTAAATCGTTTGTTTGCATTGCCTTTTATTGTTGTCAATATTTTCATTCCGCATTGTTGGTTGAGTTTGCACGATAATTAGGAATAATTACTCTTGATTATTTTAAAGTACTATTCACCCCCCTCTAGTACTTGTGCAGTAGCTATCAGGGCATTACATTTGGTATCAGAGCCAAGTTCATAGCTATGTCTACCAACGCCAACAAGAACGTTCGTCCACCCTCAGACTATAGAACCTTCAGGAACCGTGAAGGAGCTTCTTCGGTGATGGAAGGACACTCCTCAACTAGGCCTCCTTACTTCAACGGTACCAACTATGGGTACTGGAAATACAGGATGGAAACGTTCCTCCGGAGCACTTCACTATGGAGAGCCACGTTGACGGAGTATGTCGAGCCCGATGAAGAAGATTTCGTGAAGTGGACTATCGCGGAGGTCGCCGCGGAGGTAAACCATGCCAAGGCAATGAATGCCTTGCAATGTGCGTTGGAGCCCGAAGACTTCAACAAGATATGCACATGTAAGAGTGCATATCAAATCTAGAACTCACTACTCATCTTAAATGAAGGAACAAGTAGGGTAAGAGACTCCAAACTCACTGTTGTAAATAAAGATTTCGAATTATTTCACATGCAACAGGGTGAGAAGATGAAGGAGTACTATGCTCGCTTCGTTGACATTACAAATGAATTGGAGGCTCTTGGAAAGACTTACACCCAAAAGGAGAAAGTCTCAAAGATCATTGACGGACTTCCTTCTTGTTGGGAAAAGCATACCTTCGCCATCGAGGAAGGTAAGGATATGAATAAATATACTGTCGTTCAACTAATGGGTAACTTGATGTCTTATGAGGTACGCAAGGACAATAAAATAAAGATGCAAGACAAGATGAAGTCGTACTTGAAGCAAGACGAGCCAAAGAAAAAGGCGATTGCGTTCAAGGCCGCTCCATCTACATCTACCGATGATGAAGAATCGGAAGACGAGTTGGACTTGGAATCCATTGCCCTCATGGCAAAGAAGTTCAACCGATTCTTCCGGAAAGGTAATTTCAAGAACAAATCTAAATTTAGTTCTACTAATGCCTCTGCTCCTTTGTGTTTTAAATGCAACAAGCTAGGACACATCAAAGCGGATTGTCCTCAAAACAAACAAAAGAAGAAATGGAAGGCGCCAAAGTTCGACAAGTCTCGAAAGTACAAGAAAGTGTACAAGAAAGGACCTGCCGGGACATTCACCGACTCCGAAGAGGACTCCTCAAGTGGAGAGTCGGATGATGAACAAGTGGAGCAAACACACATGTGCTTCATGGCTAGAGAGGAACATGATCAAGAGTCCTCCTCCGATGAAAGTGAGGATGAAGGCGATGTGGTAACTATGGATGACCTTAGATTAGCTAACGAGCAAATTTGGTCTAAATATTCTAAACTAGTAAATAGATATACTAAGACTAAAGATGAGCTAACTAGTCTCCAAACCTCACCTAAGCCTATCATCATCATCAACGACACCGTTGTTGAAGGTTTGAGAAATGAGATTGTAAATCTCAAATCTCAACTTGAGTATGTTCATATTGAGGAATCGGATGAACGCGAGATAGCGGATTTGATTTCTCGAAACTCAACTTTGAGTATTGAGAATGAGAATCTCAAGTCTCGTGTTTGTGTACTCACTACTCAAGTGTCCACTTTGGATGCTTCTATACTTTATCTCATCGAGAAGTATGAGTCCACATTAGGCCGAATTAATAAATTCCATAAAGGTAAGGACCATTTGGATAATATCCTAAATGACTTACTTCCGGCCAATCATCACATTGGCTTGGGGTATAAGATGGGAAATTCATCCAAATCGTCCACCACCTTTGTTAGGCTATCTTCTGTAGCCTCAACGAGTGGGAGCAAACACCCCATTGGTAGTTCATCTACCAATGGTGCTTCCACTTCGTACACACCCCCGTTTGGAAAGAAACCCACTTTGGTTGGACCTCAAAAGAAGAGTCATGCTTTTATGTACACCAATACCATGCCACGTAGGAACACACCTCTTACTCCACATGGTCACACGTATGATGATTTCTATGCACCACGTCCACGAGCACGAGCACACCAAGTGATACACACTCACGCACGTGTTCCTCCACATGCATATGTTCAACCACATCATTACTATATGAATGATTACCATCATGCACCATATTATATGTCACCGCCACCATTTCATCATGTGCCATATGCTTATCCATGACATGCATCACGTAGAAATCAACAACGTATGCATGCTCCCAATAGGAATAGGGTTCCCAAAATATTCACTATTTGGGGCCCGAAGAACACTAACATGCATGAAAAACAAGCATACATGAATTCCTATTTTATGAATGTCGTGCATAATGATGATTATGTTGGGAAGTCTAAGTCCAATTGGACTTGGCTTCCAAAGGTCTAATCTTTTAGGACCCAATGACCTTGGCTACCATGGAATGATATTTCTATCTTTAGGTACTCAAGAAAAAGAAACGGAGCAATAAATCCAAATTTAGCTCCAAGGATGGGTGGATACTCGATAGCGGGTGTTCAAAACACATGACGGGTGAAGCTCAATTGCTCTCCGGAGTGGTGCCCATTGCTAATGGGAACCGAGTGGTCTTTGGAGGCAACGAGAGCAGAACCATCATTGGTGTTGGTAAAGTTGGTAACCCATCTAAACCTCTAATAAGTGATGTTTACCTTGTTAAAGGATTAAATCACAATCTCATTTTAATAAGCCAACTTTGTGACAAGGGTTACAAAGTTAGCTTTGCGAAAGGAATGTGTCATATTTTTAGTAAAGATAATAATAATTTGTTATTTTCTGGCACACGCCATAATGATATATATATCCTAGATCTTCCAAAAACACATGAACAATGTCTCATTGCCAACACAAGTGAACAACACTTATGGCATCGACGTTTTGGTCATGTGAACTTTGGAACACTTTTTAAGCTATCCAAGTTAAATACTATTAAAGGATTTCCTAAGCTTACTTTCCAAAAGAAAAGCTTTTGTGACTCGTGTCAACGAGGCAAACTTCCAAAATCGTCATTTAAACCTAAGAAGAGCATATCCTCTAAACGGCCTTTAGAGCTTTTACATCTAGATCTTTTTGGGCCAACTAGAGTTGCTTCATTAGGGAATGCTCGATATGGACTTGTCATCGTTGATGACTTTTCTAGATTTACTTGGGTATTTTCTTTAAGTAATAAAAATGATGCTTTTGAAAACTTCACAATATTTGTGAAGAAAGTACAAAATCTCATTGGAACCACTATTGTCACTATTCGTAGTGATCATGGAGGGGAATTTGAGAATGAGTCTTTTTCAAATTTTTGTGATGAAGTTGGTATTACTCACACCTTCTCTTTCCCTCGTGCACCTCCTCAAAATGGTGTTGTTGAGAGAAAGAATAGGACGCTAGTGGAATGTGCTCGCACAATGCTTGATGATAGCCAACTTGGCCATCAATTTTGGGCGGAAGCGGTACATACCGCTTGCTATGTGTTTAATAGAATACTTTTGAGGCCTAGCACCAAACAAACTTGTTATGAATTGTTGTTTGGTAGATTGTCTCAAGTTAAACATTTTCGAGTTTTTGGTGCAAAATGTTTTATTAAAAACACGTATGGAAGTTTGGACAAATTTGATCCAAGATCCAATGAGGGGATATTTGTTGGATATTCCTCACGTAGCAAAGCCTACCGGATATACAACAAAAGAATCTCAACGATCGAGGAATCACTTCATGTTTCATTCAATGAAAATTTTGTCCCGTCTAGAATTACCAATGATGATGACTCCATAGAAGTTATATGTGATTCTATTGGTAATCCTAATTCTATTGATTCTATTGATACTAACCATACTGATGAATCTTTTGAGAATGTTCCTAGTGATCAGGGAGTTCCCATACTGATGAATCTTTTGAGAATCTTTTGAGAATCGTGACCATCCCCATGAGCAAGTCATTGACAACATACTTGATAGTGTCAAGACGAGATCTCACGTCAACTACTTCGCTCATTGTGCCTTTGCCTCTTCAATTGAGCCAAAGAATATTAACGAAGCATGCGAAGATAGTGCTTGGATCCTAGCCATGGAGGAAGAACTCATTCAGTTTGAGAGGAATGAGGTTTGGGAGCTAGTTCCATTACCTTCGAAGAACCACACCGTTATAGGATCGAAGTGGATTTTCAAGAACAAGACCGACGAGAACCAAAACGTCGTCCGGAACAAAGCTCGGTTAGTAGCTCAAGGCTACCGGTAAGAGGAAGGTATAGATTTCGAAGAATCATATGCTCCGGTAGCTAGATTAGAATCTATTAGCTTGTTGTTATCTTTTGCATGCCATAAAGATTTTAAACTCTTTCAAATGGATGTAAAAAGTGCATTTTTAAACGGAGATGTTGTTAAGGAAGTTTATGTTTCTCAACCTCCGGGTTTTATAAATGAAAAATTTCCAAATCACGTTTTCAAACTTAAGAAAGCACTTTATGGTTTGAGACAAGCTCCAAGAGCTTGGTATGACCGCCTAAAGAACTTTCTTTTGGATTTGGGTTTTAAAATGGGTGAAGTTGACTCTACACTTTTTGTTAAGTATGCCAATCATGATATTATTTTAGTTCAAATTTATGTTGATGATATCATTTTCGGTGCTACTAACTTCACTCTTTGCGAAGAGTTTTCTAATGTCATGAAGGACCAATTTGAGATGAGCCACATGGGTGAGCTCAAATATTTCTTAGGTCTCCAAATTCGCCAAATGAACGATGGAATCTTCATCCACCAAACCAAGTACACGGTGGAGTTGCTAAAGCGATTTGGAATGGAGAATGCTTCTGGCAAGAAGACTCCAATGAGCACTACTACACATCTTGATAAAGATACAGGCGGCAAAGATGTAGACATTCGTCTATATCAAGGTATGATAGGTAGTTTATTATATCTTACTGCCAGTCGGCCTGATATTATGTTTGCTGTTTGTGTATGTGCTCGTTATCAATCTCAACCTAAGGAATCTCACTTAATAGCGGTTAAACGTATTTTCTGTTATTTAAGTTACACCCTCGACTACGGATTATAATATCCAAAGTCTAGCACATATGAGTTAATCTCATACAGTGACGCAGATTATGCTGGATGCAAATCCGACAGGAAAAGTACTAGTGGCACTTGCCATTTTATAGGAAATTCTCTTGTCTCTTGGTTTTCCAAGAAGCAGAATTCCGTATCACTTTTAACCACCGAGGCAGAATACATTGCCGCCGGTGCTGCGTGTGCTCAGGTTCTTTGGATGAGACACACTCTTAAAGACTTCGGTATAAACTGTGATACTTGCCCTATCATGGTGGACAACCAAAGTGCAATATGTCTCTCTAAGAATCCGGTACACCATTCCCGTTCCAAACACATAGATGTCCGTCACCATTTCCTAGATGATCATGTTGCTAGAAAGGACATCATTTTAGTGTACGTTGAAACCCAGAAGCAAATCGCCGATATTTTCACGAAGACTCCTTTGTACGGTTACATCGATAATTGGGGATTATGGGTGAATCCGAGATTTAGGATTCATATTTTCAATAATCTTGCATGATAATAATTTTCTTTATATATGCTCATGCTAGAATTGTTTGGATTTTCTGGATTTATGGTTGGATTTTCAGAATTTATGCTAGATATATTCATGCACGTCGTATTTATGATTTTCGATGGTTTATGGGGTAGAATAATGATGTATGAGAGTATTTCGATGTTTCGTCCAAGTGTTCTTAGGAGAGAAATCATAATTTCTGATTTTCAAACTTTTGGAATCTCTTAGTCGGTCCCAGTTCAGTTACCGACCGACTAGTTTCAGTTCTAGTCGGTCAGTGATTGAACTCAGTCCGACTAATTCTTGCCCTATTTTTTTGACTTCGTTGTTGTTTGCACTTAGTCGGTCCAAAGCTCATTGGCCGACCGACTAGATTGCATTCTAGTCGGTCAGCACTTGAACTCAGACCGACTAATTTCGCAAGGGCAATTCCGTCTTTGACTCTCCCAGTCGATATTTATTCTCATCGGCACCGATTAGATCTCATTCTAATCGGTGCGCGATCATTTCCAAAAACCCTAACCCCTCGTCCGTTTGTCTCCCTCCGTCGTGTGCCGCCTCTTCCGGCCACCGTCGGCCACCGTCTGTCCTCCGGAGTCGACCATCTCTCCTCCTAGGGTATATCTCCTATCTCTCTCTCAGTTTTAGGGTTCGATTTCTCCTAGTTTCCATTCGTTTTATGGTTTGTATTAGGGTTTTCGATCTCTTTCGTTTTCGTTCGTTCGATTTCGTCTCACGATCATGGTTAAGACTCGCATCCCCGTCCGTCCTACCACTCCGTCTCCGATGACCGTCGAATCTCCTCCTACCGACCCTCCTCAACCCAAATGTCGAGCTAAAACCACTCATCCCTCCTCTTCCTCGCCTCCCCTCAAGAAGAAGAGGACCTCCAAGCCCAAACCCCAATCTCAATCTCAGCCCAAGCCCCGAACCAAGGCCAAAGAAAAGATTTTGACTCCAGGCCCCTTCCGTGCTCCCACTCCTCCCAATGACTCTGACGAAGAGTATATTCCTGAGTCTGAGCCTACCGATAGGGCTCCTACTCCTCTTCCTCGTACTTCGTCTCGTCCGTCTAAGGGGAAGGCTCCCATACCTTTGGGTGGTGTCGATATCTCGTTGTGTCGCGATGACCCGTTGTGTCTCGCGGCTTACAACCGTATCGAGCACTGTCCGTTGATCCTAGAGCACTTCGTCCAGTTTTCTGACTTACCACATCTCGCCGATCTTCTCTCATATAGCTGCCCATTAGATTATCTTCGCCATGATCCCAAGGCGAACCCTCATCCGTATCCCCGACTCGTCAAATTTTTCTATGCCAATCGAGTCTGGGGTGAGTATGATGACACCCACTGCATTGAGACCACTGTCTTGGGGACACCTATTGTCCTCATGGCAGAGATTTTAGGGCAGTTGATTGGTGTCTCATCCTCTGGCCTGCTCACTGCTGATATCTCCGTGGATAATATCCACGATCGTGACCAGTCGATGCTTTCTGAGATGTTCCATGTCATCCCTCCTGCCATGATTGGCATTCCCTCCAAATCATTTAAGCCGAATGCGTGGGTCTTAAATCTCATTCTAAAGTCGTGCCTCCTATCGAAGTACGGCTCCTCTAGCTTGCCCTCCCAGCCGTTTCTCAAGCTTAACTACGCTCTTTTTATGGGGAGCGAGATAAATTGGGCTCATATTATCCTTGACAAGATGGATTCCTTTGAGTGCATAAGGAAATCCACCAAGTCTGCCCATATTCCTTATCCTTGCCTATTGACTCTCGTTTTTCGTCACTTCGGTGTCCCTCTCCCTCCAGATGACCAGCGTCCTTTGTGTCCTCCCCTAAACGCGACTGCCGTCAAGAAGTCTCTTGCAGCCTTGCGTCACATTCAGAGGACTACCCCCTCTGCTTCAGCTGCTGCTGCTCCTGCTCCTCTTCCTCCTTCACTCTCTGAGTTTTCAGTTTCCCTGAGACGTCAGGAGTCTCGTATTTCTCATTGTGAGGAGATGCTTGCTTGCATCTGCGAGTATCTAGATAATGACGTTCCTCTGATGCTTTCTGATGAGGAAGTCATGGACGTTGATGAGGATGAGGAGCGAGATGCTTCTCCTGCTCGTGCCCCTGAGAGTACGTCTACTACTGCTACTTCTGCTGGTGCTCTCGAGACGACTCCTGTCGTTCCCGAGACCACCACCTCTTCTGCAGAGCATGCTGCTGCTGCTGATCCTCCCTTCGCCTCCTGATCTTTCGTTGGCAGACTCTCCCATATGCACTTGGATGATATATTTGTTGTGAGAGAGTGGGGTAGGATAGTTGGGTGGTTATGTATTTTTGGATGGATTTTTGTATGTTTTATGATGTATTTTGATGTATACATGTTTTGTGATACTTCGATGTATGCTGTGAGATATGTTGTATGATGTGCTCCGATCTGATGATCGTTTATATTTGTGTTGGCGGATGTATACTTTTTGATGTACCATGTTATATATATATATATATATATATATATATATATATATATATATATATATATGTATGTATGTATGTATGTATATGTACAGCCTGGTCCATAAATTGCGGAGATTAAAGCTGGCTATTCGCTCCTGGGCGAGGAACCATCAATCTACCAATCATATTCTCCTTTGCCGTGCCAAGTCGGAAGAAGTCAGAGCACACAGCGCTATCCACCATGACCAGAATCTTCAGGATATGGAGCGGAAACTATCCGTTGAACTTGCCAATCTTCTTGCTGCTGAAGAGGAAATGCTCCGACAGAAAAGCAGGCAAGATTGGTTGGAATTGGGCGACAGGAACACGAAGTTCTTCTACAATGTCATGTGTGCTCGTCATTGTCATAACAATCTATGTCACCTTGTGGATGTTAATGGGGGTCAGAGTAAATCATATGAGGAGCTAAAATCAGAGGCATGGAACTACTATGTTGATTTGTACAATCAATCCCACTACTGGCAGGTATTTCCAAAGCTTGTCACCAAAAGGAAATTAACAGGTGAAGCTGCTACATGGCTTGAGAGGATGCCATCTATGGATGAAATTAAGACTGCTGTTTTTCAAATAGGGGCCAATAAGGCCCCTGGACCGGATGGTTTCAATGGGTTCTTCTTCCAACACCATTGGGGTCTCATTGGTACTGAAGTAGCTGCTGCAGTTCATTCCTTCTTCAGATCTGGATCTCTACTGCGTCAGGTTAATCACACCTTTCTGACTCTGGTCCCAAAAAGCACCAATGCTTCCTGTATAGGAGATTATCGGCCCATTGCATGCTGCAATGTCATCTACAAGGTTATCAGCAAGATTATTTGCAACAGACTGAAATTGGTTATTCATGATCTAGTTTCCCCTAATCAAGCGGCCTTCCTCCATGATAGACTACTTTCTGACTGCACCCTGTTGGCCCATGAGCAGATTAGAGATTTCAGTAACCCCATGGGTTCTAGAGCCTGCCTCAAACTGGACCTAAGAAAGGCTTTTGATAGTGTAAACAGAGAATTCGTGCTATTCATTCTTCACCAGATGGGATTCGGGTACACCTTCATCAGATGGATCCATGAGTGCATTTCTACGCCATCTTTCTCCGTTATGGTTAATGGCTCCCCAGTTGGGTTCTTTGCTGGAAATAGAGGGCTGAGGCAAGGTGACCCACTCTCTCCCTTTTTATTTGTTATTGTCATGGAATCCTTTTCTCTCCTCCTGGCGAAATATCATGCCAACGGCTCCATACAACCTATGAGGCGGTCTGGATCAATTTCTCACTTGTTATTTGCGGATGACTTGTTAGTTTTCTGCCGTGCTAATCGGAGATCCTTTAATGGGCTAAAGAATTTGCTGGAGGAATTCAAAAATTATACAGGTCTTGAAACAAACTGGGGGAAAAGTGTGGCTATGTTTAGTAAAGGGGTCAAAAACAAGGATTACCTGGCAGATTATTTAGGAGTAACGCAGGGGACTTCCGTCATCACTTACTTGGGGTTGCCTCTATCCCCACAATATCCTAAATCTCACATGTATAGCAGACTGGTAGACAAATGCAAAAAGAGACTGGGCGGCTGGACTTCTTCGGCCTTGTCTATCGCAGGAAGAATTGAACTGGTGAGATCATTGATATATGGGATGGTATCTTTCTGGTCACATGTTTACAGAATGCCATCCACTATCCTTCGTACCATCACGTCTTTATGTCGGCGCTTCATTTGGGGTACCACTAATTCTTGGGCTTGGCAAGATTCGTGCAAACCAAAATCTGAAGGAGGTGTGGGGCTTAGACTCTTAAAAGACATTAATTTGGCAGCGGGCATTAAGCTCATGTGGAGGTTGCTTCAGGCTAAAGGCCTTTGGGCCGAGTATATGAGACGCAAATATAGGGATGTAGTCTCCTTCTATGAAACAAGAGGGTCTGTTCTGCATTCTGGAACATGGAAGTTTCTCCTAAGCTGCCACAACTTATCTAAGGAGCTTATTATGCGGAAGGTAAGAGATGGCCGTGATACCCTGTTTTGGCACGATAATTGGTTACCGTGCGGGCCCTTAAAAACTATTTCTAGTATTCCTCCTGGAGCTAGTAGCAGGCGGGTATGTGATTACTGGGATGGGAGCCGCTGGACTGATGATCCCTCAATCCAGCAAGTGGGCCACTTGTTGCGGCAAATTGTTTTAACCACAGGATCTGACACATGGGTATGGAAGCCTAGCCCCCATTTCAAATTCAAAGAAGCCTGGAATAATATTCGAACCAAAGGTGATCCCTTTCCCTTCTACAAACTGATATGGTATCGAAACAACATTCCAAAGATGTCCCTGACCCTCCTTCGGGCTTTCAAAGGAAAACTCTTGACCAGAGACATTCTAACAAAATGGGGTTTGAATACTCCTACTGATTGCTGGCTCTGTGAGGAAGGTGAGTTAGAAAGTACTGAACACATTTTCTTCAAATGCTCCTACTCTTCTTATATCTTGCAGCGGGCTCTTCTGAAGCTTGGTTCTACTGCTCAATTCCAACGGCTGGAAGATATTGGAAACTACATTGCAACAAAATTTGGAAGCAAAGGAATTCTCTCCCTACTATCAAAGACATTACTAGCTGCCATGGTGTGGCATCTCTGGGGTGAACGAAACAGGCGCGTATTTGATAAATCCAAAAGACCCAAGACTGTCCTTTTTGAGGACATATCTTCTGATGTTAGACTAGTCCTCCGAAATGAAGATGCATCTAATGAGGAGCTCGACACAAGGGAGCTTCTTAAAAACTGGGACCTGTTGGACCCTGGCTAGTGCCAGGCGTGAGCTCTTTATCAGCAGGCGGCAATCTCTTGACTCCATCACAAAAGGCTACAGGCCGTGTGACATTTCTTTTGGGTGGGCTATTTTCTCCTGTACCAGGAAATTGTCAATGGGCGGTTCATCCTGGGGTGTTTAGCTATTCAATGTTTGGCTCTTCACAGTTTGCTATTCCCATTGTTGTATTTCATGACGGTATACTTGGGAACTGGCCGATGGTAGAGAGTGACGACGCGAGTGTCCGCTCCTCTCTCCATTACGCCATGTTTCCTCATGTAAACCGTATTGTACTTGTGTATATTTATTAATATATTAATTTACTTTTCAAAAAAAAAATATATATATATATACATCGTATTGCCATTTACTTCAGTGTGCACATTATATTCTTTTTGTCTCTGATGTTGAATTCGTCGCTCGACGATTATATTGATTAAATAGAATTCTTTCTATTAAAACATAGAATTGTTTTCCATGCACTAAATTCACTAATAATGTTGATATTGGAGAGTATGTTCCATAACTCAATATGTGAAATTGATTTGAGTTTTGATGATTTCATTTTTCGCTTTTCGACTATGGTCTCGTTGGCACACTTTGATTTTCTTCGTAATTTTACCTTGGTGTCATTTGGACCGTGGTCATATTCGTTGACTCTCGTGCTTTTATTTTTAGTCATTGTTGTTGTCTTTGATCTCCTCCCGCTCTTTTGCTAATGCCAAAGGGGGAGAGAATTAATAATGACGATTTGATAAATGATATTGTAAAGCAATTTACCGTGAATCTAATTTGATATGTTAGATTCAGGGGGAGTTAAGATATAAAAATGGATTTCAAATTCGATATTTCAATAATTGGTTCATATTTTATACTTTCCTCGTCTGCTTGATACGTATGATTATTATTTAATATGGAATTAATGTGTCATCAATGCAGGGGGAGTAAGTAAATTTCTTTTGACTCATTATTATTGATTTTTATTTATGTTGGTTTGTCATCACCAAAAAGGGGGAGAATGTTGAGTATTGATTCCCCGGATTTGGTTTTGATGATGAACAAACATAAATATCGTGAACTAACTCTTTGTGAGCGCAGTTATGGAGATCATAGCCAAAATTCTATGTACATCAAAACCGACGTCTCAAAACTTTTCAAAGCACGTGATCGTGTGCCTGAAGCTTCGTTGAAGCTCTAGGAGCATTATTGTAGTCAAGAGATTCGGATTGAAGCTTTGAAGACGGTTCATCTAGCTTATTTTTATAGTCTTCTAGCTTCTTTTCGTAGAATGTTAAGCCTTGAGTAGGACTTACATTATAATCTTCATAACGCTCATATCTTAGAGCTAGGATTATCTTAGAAGCCCATAGAAACTTTCCCGAAGCTTCACGCTTCATTTCGCGGCTTCTGGTGCATCTTAGTTGGTTCAAGAAGAAGAACCAACCGACTAGATTGTCATCTAGTCGGGTAAGAATTCTTCTTGAACCGACTAGATCTCCTTGCTCAATTCAGCCTCTTCACTGTTGACCAATTAGTCGGTCCAAGAAGGTTCACCGACCGACTAGTTGTTAAACTAGTCGGTTAGGAATCCTTCTTAGACTGACTAGTTATGCCTTCACTTTTCAGCCTGAGCTACTGTTTACAGTTAGTCGGTCCAAGAACATCCATCGACCGACTAGTTATGAAACTAGTCGGTTGGAATTTGTTCTTAGACCACTAGTTCTCCTTGAATTCAGCCTATTGATTTTCAACTCTTAGTCGGTCAAAGAACACTCACCGACCGACTAGTTGTCAAACTAGTCGGTTGGCAAGTCTTCTTAGACCGACTAGTTCTATTTCTCCTGAACTATCTTTCTTGGCTGTGAACCAGTTAGTCGGTCTAAGAAGAATCACCGACCGACTAGTTTCCAAACTAATCGGTCAGTGATCCTTCTTAGACCGATTAGACTGCTTCAGAAATAGATCCGTTGGAGCATTAAATGCACGAATTTTCCCTCTCTCTTCTCTCTATCCTATATATACTTGTGATGCTTCTTCATTGCATTCGAGGCTGCCATTATTGAGTTTTAGAGATCACAGAGAGAGCATTTAATTCTCATTTCCAAGCTCACTCATTTCTCACAAGAATCTCTCCAAACTCCTTGAGCCCTAATTTCTTCAAGAGAGATTCTCTTTATTGTGAGCCATTCAAGCCAAGAGCTTGATTCAAGGTCACCAACTCCATCCTAGCCTTCGATCGCTGTTCATCTTCTTGGAGCTAGGGTTTGGTGACATTCTCTTCCTCAAAATCCTTCTTGTCCTAAAATCGTAATTCTTACTCATGGCATAGGATTTTGTTGGTAAATGTTTTATATTTCATTTACTTTGATATTAAGTTTATCTCTCGGTTGTGAGAGAAGTTTGTGATCCCGGTTTGTGGGAGTCACATTTTCTTTTGTGTATGATTTGATCTTGTAGAGGTTTTCTACAAGAATTGCAGGGATTTCAGGGACCCTTAGGGCACAAAAACTCTAGTCACGTCCTAAGTCGGACGGAACATAGACAGAAATGCAGTGGAAAATTTTTTTATGTTAATCTAATTAACATGCAACCCAAAGGAACCAGACCCTATTAGCCAGGATCTCTGCCAACTTGGGGTGGATCTGACCACCCCAAGAGGGATCTAACTACTGCGAATAATTAAATGAAAACTTAAACACATACCCGGAATCTCAGCCCTGGGGCAGGCGAGATGTTCTGCGCCGTCTTCCGAGTTGCTCCCGTCCCACGCCGAGCCGCTCCTTGAACCGCTCCCCGAACTGCTCCTCGAACTGCTCCGCATCCCGAGGCGATCATTCCCATGTCGCCGAGCCAACCACGCGCCGAAGAAAGTTTCACGCGAGTGAAACCTCCGCCTAGATTTCGGATCTGAATCCGAACTCCTTTGCGGCTTTGCTAGAGCCCTCAGGAGCAAGGCAGAAATTTATAGGGAGAGGAGAAATATTAATTTAGCTTAGATCCGAGCGTGCTCCAACATTTACGAGAGCTGCTCAGATCTAGAGCTTGGGACAAGTTTAGAGGAAGGGGGCAGACCCCTATTTATATAGGCGGCTGACCCCTCCCCTCTACTCAATTTCCAATGTGGGACTAAAAATTAGAGTTAATTAAATCAAGTTAGTTTGCACTTCACAAAGTGCAAACTTCCGTGAATTTTAACTCACTCACCGTTGAGCTTCAAGATTGATACAACCTATCAATACGACAAGCGTTCAACGGTGAACGCATAGAAAAAAACCGTTCGTCAATCGGAGTTCGTTTGACCCTCCAATTGAGTGTCCAAAGATCAGCCCAAACAATGTATTTCATAAATACAGGCAGCCGTCAGCAAGAAAACGCACCTAGGGTTCGCAACCCTAGGTGTGGGGCCCACACAGGGGCCCCACGCATCAATCATGCGCACGCAGCCCGAGGGGCGCGTGCTTGGCACGCGCCCGCAGGCGCGTGCCAAGCACGCGCCGGCAGGGCGCTGAGCGCCCTGCGGGCGCAGGGTCACAGGCGCCCCTTTCGGGGCGCCTCCCCTTTCTGCTGCAAAACGGGGCCCGGCCCTTTGGGCCGGGCCAATAAGGCCTCCTCCCCCCTTTTTTTTTGTTGTTTTCCAAACACAAAAAATGGATAGCCTTTTGTTTGGGCCTGATTTCTTTGGGCTTCTATTTAAACACTTTAAATAGACTTATTGAGCTCATTTGAACTCCGTTTCTGACGCGGTTTGAACCTGCGTTAAAAGCAGGATGAACCCGTCTTACCAGTAACCTTTTCCTTGCGTTTATTTAATTAAATATTGTCTTAAACTATTTAAAACACATTTAATCTATTTTACATCATATGCAAATAAGTCCCTATCTAGGCTTAAATTATCATTTGCATCAAATACAAATGATCTGAGGGCATATATCCCTACATCTCCCACTTGCACTCAGGATCATTTATTCTGAATGCTGGAGATTATTGCAAACATCTTTTGCAATATTTTATCCCTTGCATCAAATGCAAATTATTCTCCCTAACTTATTTCTACCTATTACTAGACGAAGAATCGCACTCTGTGTGAGACCCTACAGCCTGACCCTTACAACAGGTTGGGCTCGAAGCCCTATACGGCAGTGACCACGAGCAGTGGCTGCCGTCCCTGCTTCAGGAATCATCATTATGTGGTTAACTCATTGACATGAGTATTGTCGGGACCACCATGACTGTTTCCGTGATGAATTCCGCAGTTATAGTATCTTCGTCTAAACTATGTCGTGTAAGTCAAGTCTAGGGTACGGTCAAACTGTCAACCCCAATAACTTGACTCCGGTTAGTTTCTATCGATCTTTTAGTCAAAAAATGTTGGACTTCTTCCAACATACTCTGGCCAGAGTTTTTACTAAAGACCGAACTAACCCTACGACACTAACTCCCATTGACCGGGAGAGACGAATCCTCTCTTGGTCATTACTCTCCTCATACGCTTCAAGTGTCACCCAATCAAAGACCTTTCGACAGGCCTTGCCTCGAAGCTAGGTCATTTGATCTAAGTGGCACCGTTCACGCACAGGTTCGTCAAAATGACCTCAAGTCAAAAGACCAACTAGCCTATCATCACTCAGAGTCATCATTGACAGATTGGTCAATATAACCATATGATAACTCTTGTGGATCGTTCAGTGAACTCATTCTCTAATGAGCACCTGTGTCTTGTCAACGACTTCGCCAAGTCAAGCGATCATGAGATCATCGCCACCGCTATACGGTGAAGACTGAGACACAATGGTCTATCCGATGTTTCGATATCCTTGTCTCGAAACATCTACGACCACGAACCCTTTTAGACTTATGCTACAGACGGTCAAACATTTCTCTATGATCGAGATACTCATCTCGATACCTGTTTGACCTTGCATAAAGTCTTAGGACTTTACCTAAGTTAATGTCTAATGTTAACAACATTATAAAATAACTTAGATAAATTATTACCAAACAGCTTACTGTTATTTCGAACAAGATGTTTGTGCTATTCACACATGAAGATAGATAGCCTCGAGGGTATCATCTCTCAACATCTCCCACTTGCACTCAGGCCCATTTATCTCGGTATCTCATACCGTTTTTACACATAAGTTTTCCCAACTTCATGTGGTAGAGCCTTCATGAGTGGATCTGCTAAAACCGTCTACACTATAGACTTAAGGGTTTCTATCTTTAGACCAACCATTTGAATCTCATTCAAATAATTCATTTGTTCTTTCGGAATCCATAATATTTTAATTTACTTGGATCTTATCCAATTCATCGTACCTTACGATAATCATTTAAATTTGTTACTAGTCAATTCAAATGGCTCATATTTATTTCTAATAAAGTATCAAACTCTTTTGATCACTTTGTCAAAATATATGTTCCATCCCTTTGATGCCTCACAGGAAATTTACACGCTCCCACTGACCTTGAAAACTATCTGGCTAATTCATATAAGTTGGTCCGTCTAAATCATATTTAGAAAAACGAACTTGTAAGTGAATGCTCCAATTTTCATGGTCAACTTAAGCGTTTACATCGAGTTTGGTCCGAGTAGTTCTGTACACATCTGCTGGTGGAAAACGGTTTCATTATAATCTGTTTTATAGGAATTAATATGGAAAAACCGTTCTCGACTAACATGATTGCACTTCACTATTATCCTTTCTGCACCAATCTTTCAACTTAAAGATTTACTTGCAGAAAGTGAGGAAACATTTTCCTTGTGCACGTAAACTAAATTCCAAAATTTATTTACGCACACGGACCTATTCTGATTGCATCAAATTTTAAATCGGAGTTACTACTCCGAATTTTCATCCTAGAAGTTGGCTAAGTCATCATCATTTATGATGTTTAACTCGACTCTTCGTCTCACGAAATTCGAGTAATTATACAACTTCTTAATGATTGATTTTATGAATATCTTATTGATAATGTCTTCACAGAACATTATCAAAACCTAGGCATTACTATCTGGGACTTAACCCAGAAGGAGGACTTAACTCGGAGTCATTTACAATGGATCACACCAAGTCTAACTAAGTGTGATTCATACATTTTAACACACGGATGTGTTAACAGACTTGACCTGAGAGAAAATCACATTTTCTTTTGATTACGCAAGATTTTACGTAGCTAAGTATTTGACCATTCGATCTAATCGAATCAATTTAAATACTTTTGTCATTTCGTTCTTTATTTTATAAGACTTGTGTTTCATCAAGAACACGCGTCTTAATAAAATATATGAATAACTTAATTTGGTTAATATAGACTCGGGTACATCAGTATGTACCAGACTGAGTTCGACAACTCATTCTCACACTGTCTCACAGATGGGTTTCGGCCATTATATCTAAGAGGATAAGACTCACAAGTGTCCATAGACTTCATAATACGAGAGGTCAGACCCCTCTTTATGTGACTTGTGAAGCTTAGTCTCTCGATACGGCCTAGTCTATTTTGCCATGTAAGTTTGCTACTATCTTGTGTATTTATATATATTAACATTTAATACATATATTATCATTATACAATTTACTCATTGCTTCAAAAGCAATGTGACGACATTCGTCAAAATGTGTTAAACTTCTATATAACAATAATCATGAAATCGTGACATCAGAGTATGTCACATTTTTATTTTCTCCTTCTTATGCCTTTACTAATGATAAATTAAACTATTAAACTCGATTGACTTTCCAGTGTGCCTTCTTCCATTTCTAAATCACATTTAGATATTTAAATGGCCCAACATAAATGAATAGCTATGCAAGCGACTCATGTATCCAAACGCTTGAGAGTTGCAATCTTGAGTGTAGCTCAAGAAGTTGCTTGTCTCAAGATCCGGTTGGGTTACATAGTCTTGCACCACTCATGCACTCGTTTTTGACTCAAACGGTTTGATCGAATTTTCGAACTTTGTGGATCAGAATTGTTTGTCCATACAACCTTGAGGGTAGCTCGACAAGTTGTAGGGAGAAACATACTTCGAATATCCTATATGTTCAAGCTGCCTCATATAGAGACGAGTGACATATTGCGTGAATTTATTTGTTGGACCCAGAACTTATGAAATCATATTTCTTAAGTCTGTTCTTTAGAAGGTCAGTTTAATGTCAACGAGAGTATAGTTTAATCTTATCAATTAGAATTTAACTTGATATTCAATTAATCAACCTATTTGACCAATTAACTAATTCCATTAAAAAAATTATATTTTGATTCCTTCGGTAAACATAGTCTTGCCCTAGTTTAGCATATGTTCAATATTAAATATAGGTAGAATGGCTTTTATCTATCTATATCCTCCCACTATTTTTACGATCGTTTCAAAGCTTAATAACGAACGATTTAATCGAATTAAAAAGTTTAAAATTTAGTGAGAGAGGGATCCAATCATCCTGAACCTCACAACCTTAAGGAGACTCAACAAGTTGATTGGTTCCATGATTGGTAGACTAACTCTTAGTCAATCACATCACATGTGACTCCCTATCGTTTTTACCCACAGTCACTTATGATCTTGAGGAGACTCAACAAATCATAATGCCTGGTCTAGTCAGACCCTTGATTTCGTGTCCAGATTTGACTTAGATCGATGCTCGAGGAGACCCGACGCATCGATTTGGGTCAAGTCTAGACTACATCACATGTATGTTGGAGTTTGTTCCTTAAAGAAAAACAAGTCACAGCTTGAGGAGACTCAACAACTATAATTGTCTTCTTTGAGTTACCAAGCTCCAAAATCAAGGAGGGATACGAATTAATCTTTAATAAGATTTATAACGCATTGACTAGATATAGTCCAGGGTGTCATACAATCATGATTCGCGACAGTGCGGTCCAGCGGAACACAGCCAGGGAATTGACTAAGCCAGGATCACTGCCCCTTGTACTAGCAAGGGTTGACCCAGAACTCTTAGCCAAGCACATTGACTGGATCATGGTCCATTGAATGAAGCTTGTCATTTTTGTATGTGTGTCATAGACTAAACAGCTTTTATTAACAACTAATTAATCCTATCAACTAGTTGCATCCTTAAATTCAAAATTTTAAGATTTGTTTAATAACTTTTATTAAGTCCTTATCAACTATAAGGTTCACGTGCTATCCTAATCGTTATTAGGATTTTAATAAAATTATTAACCAACGCTAAAAGCGAAGTCCTTTAATGATTTAATAATAACAATTAAAATTAAAAATTTCATTAAAAGGACTACCCTAATCAGGAATTAGGTCTTGAAGCATTATTAATGTTTTATTAAAACATAGCATGTCATTAAAATTCAAGTAATAAATTTTAATCATTACTTAATGGCTAACCTAAAGGGTTGTCTTGTGTTATCAAATAGGGACAAGATGACATAGCCATTAAAAAATTTACACTAATTTTATCGCATAAAAAGTGTACAACTATTTAACAATTAAATAGACTAAAGTTTATCGCATAAACAATTTTAGCATGCATACTTAAATTTAACAATTAAATTTAAAAATACGATTTTTAAAACATTTTATTTTATCTCATAAAGTAAAAGCTTGTTTAAAAAATCATAACATTTGCATGCTTCTTTAAAATATTTATCGCATAAAAATTTTAAACTTTTAAAATCAGTTTTTAAAAATATCTTATAAATTTAAAACATTATTTAAAAAATTCCATGTTTAAAATTTATCACATAAAATTTTAACAACATTTTAAACTTATCGCATAAAGTTTTAAAGCTTTAAAACAATTTTAAATTTTATCACATAAATTTAAAATTCCATTTTAAAACTTTCATGTTTAAAATTTATCATATAAATTTTTTAAACAAAAAAAAATTTTTATTTATCGCATAAATTTAAAGAAAACATTTTTCTGTAAAAGCATTCAAATAATAAATTCGCAGTCCAAGATCAGCATACAGAGATGGCTCTGATACCAATGCAGGGATTTCAGGGACCCTTAGGGCACAAAAACTCTAGTCCCGTCCTAAGTCGGACGGAACATAGACAGAAATGCAATGGAAAATTTTTTTATGTTAATCTAATTAACATGCAACCCTAAGGAACCAGACCCTATTAGCCAGGATCTCTGCCAACTTGGGGTGGATCTGACCACCCCAAGAGGGATCTAACTACTGCGAATAATTAAATGAAAACTTAAACACATACCCGGAATCTCAGCCCTGGGGCAGGCGAGATGTTCCGCGCCGTCTTCCGAGCTGCTCCCGTCCTACGCCGAGCCGCTCCTTGAACCGCTCCCCGAACTGCTCCTCGAACTGCTCCGCATCCCAAGGCGATCATTCCCATGTCGCCGAGCCAACCACGCGCCGAAGAAAGTTTCACGCGAGTGAAACCTCCGCCTAGATTTCGGATCTGAATCTGAACTCCTTTGCGGCTTTGCTAGAGCCCTCAGGAGCAAGGCAGAAAATTATAGGGAGAGGAGAAATATTAATTTAGCTTAGATCCGAGCGTGCTCCAACATTTACGAGAGCTGCTCAGATCTAGAGCTTGGGACAAGTTTAGAGAAGGGGGCAGACCCCTATTTATATAGGCGGCTGACCCCTCCCCTCTACTCAATTTCCGATGTGGGACTAAAAATTAGAGTTAATTAAATCAAGTTAGTTTGCACTTCACAAAGTGCAAACTTCCGTGAATTTTAACTCACTCACCGTTGAGCTTCAAGATTGATACAACCTATCAATACGACAAGCGTTCAACGGTGAACGCATAGAAAAAAACCGTTCGTCAATCGGAGTTCGTTTGACCATCCAATTGAGTGTCCAAAGATCAGACCAAACAATGTATTTCATAAATACAGGCAGCCGTCAGCAAGAAAACGCACCTAGGGTTCGCAACCCTAGGTGTGGGGCCCACACAGGGCCCCACGCATCAATCATGCGCACGCAGCCCGAGGGGCGCGTGCCTGGCACACGCCCGCAGGCGCGTGCCAAGCACGCGCCACCGCAGGGCGCTGGCGCCCTGCGGCGCGTGCAAGGCACGCGCCCGCAGGCGCGTGTAAGGCACGCGCCCGCAGGCGCGTGCCAAGCACGCGCCGGCAGGGCGCTGAGCGCCCTGCGGGCGCAGGGTCACAGGCGCCCCTTTCGGGGCGCCTCCCCTTTCTGCTGCAAAACGGGGCCCGGCCAATAAGGCCTCCTCCCCTTTTTTTTGTTGTTTTCCAAACACAAAAAATGGACAGCCTTTTGTTTGGGCCTGATTTCTTTGGGCTTCTATTTAAACACTTTAAATAGACTTATTGAGCTCATTTGAACTCCGTTTCTGACGCGGTTTGAACCTGCGTTAAGAGCAGGATGAACCCGTCTTACCAGTAACCTTTTCCTTGCGTTTATTTAATTAAATATTGTCTTAAACTATTTAAAACACATTTAATCTATTTTGCATCATATGCAAATAAGTTCCTATCTAGGCTTAAATTATCATTTGCATCAAATACAAATGATCTGAGGGCATATATCCCTACAAGAATTTCATAGTGCATATTCGAGTTAGAGGTTTCTAACTCAAGTAGCCGGAGGGGATCCGGGTGTTTGGGACGTAGGATCACCGGGAACAAGTCGGGGAGACTTGGGTGGATCCAAACCCGTTAAATCGTTTGTTTGCATTGTCTTTTATTGTTGTCAATATTTTCATTCCGCATTGTTGGTTGAGTTTGCACGATAATTAGGAATAATTACTCTTGATTATTTTAAAGCACTATTCAACCCCCCCTCTAGTACTTGTGCAGTAGCTATCAGGGCATTACATCTATGACTAATGTGTGTTTGTGTTTTTGGAATAATTTTGAAAGGACTATTTCTGGAATAAGGTGAATGACACTTTGGGTATCAATTTGGATTCAGTGATTATTATTATCAATTTTACTGGAAAGACTTCAATTTTTATTCCAAATTATTATTCGTGAATTAAATGTTTGATGAGAGTTTGTGATCTGATTTTTGTATATTTGTCCCACATTCAGTCTCATAATCAGAATCGAGGAAGGACAATAACAATAATGCATCAGCTCCTATCATTGGTTCGTTGATGAGTATGTTGCTCCTACCATTATAAAATTTATGATACCATATGCCCATCTGAAAAATTTATGATACCATATGACCATCTCAAAATTAATCTTTATATATCAGTTTCTCATCTCAAACACTTCTTTTGACTTCACAAAAGTATGTTTTATCATTCCCATTTACTTTGTCATAACCTGCAAATTTAGTGTGAAGCAAATTTGTTGGTGTGAAGCAAATTTGGTATCACAAAAGAAAATTTGCTTCATCACAGACTTGTTTCATAACATGCAAAACACTTCTTTTGACATCTTCACAAAAGAAAACACTTCGTTTACATAACCTGCAAAATATGTTTACATCTTAAAAACCTATAAAACTTAATAAACATTCTACCTGATATTAACATCTTCAAAATGCTAACATCTTCAAATTAACATTCTGCTTATAAAACACTTCTTTGAATCTTCAATCCTGCCTATAAAAATGTTAGCTAGCTCTCTATTCCCATCATAGCATCATAGCATTTTTATAGGCATTTTTATATTCAATGTCCTGCTAATAAAAAACTACTAGCTCTCTATTCCAATTTGTTTTGTTGACAATTCAGATAAGTAGTAGTTTCTATGTTTGGCTTTTATTAAGTAAAAAAGCAACATCATTTTTAAATGCAAATAAATTTAGAAGTCAATCATGGAAGTGGGCATGTTGAATCTTAAACGGGAGGAAGAACGAGCATCTAACAACTGTTTAAATTTAAACATGGCTGGATGAATCTTATGCTGTTATTAGGTAATTCTTCCATTTTGGATTTTTTTTAAAACAGGTACTGATAGAACTTTGTTTGGCTTTTATTATCTCGGTTTTCCTGGAAATTTGCTATAGCATCTTCTATCCCTCTCAAGGAAGTTTCATGGAAATTTACGAGAATAAGCCTATAATCTTCTATCTCCGTCTTATTAGAACCCTTACATGAACCCTTCTAGGCTTGATCAAGATAGAGGGGTATTTATTTCAATGATATTTCTGTAGGTGGTTCTGGATTTGGGCATGAGACGGGAGGTGATGGGCTTGGGTATACTTATGACTGGGAAAGGTGGAGCCTTATTGGACTAGGGGAACTGGGGGTTTAGTAGAACTTCGTCTCTTACAAATTCGAGTTCTATGGTGAAGTTTGAGTATTATGGTAGGTCTTTAGGGCAGGGGACAGCCTTGGATGTAATGGAGCAGGCCCAAGATTGTGAGGGTGGTGCCAAAGATGGTGAGTCAGCTGTGAAGAATATGGTGCAGAAGTTTCGGGTCAAAATTCTGCCGGAGGTAACAAGCGTGGACACAATTGATGTCCTTTGCTAAGGTTGAATTCAAAAGAAAGAACTCATTATATTTTGCAAGATACATTTGATTAACATTGGGTTCTAAATATGTAGTTTTATTTTTCAGTTGATTATGGTAAGGTGATTTTTTTGCTGAATAACTGTTGTTTTACACTCTTAAGATAAGTTTTAATTATGTAAGTTTATGCGAGGACTGCTAACTCCATGCTAATGTGTTATATTCTGGTTCTCTTCTAATTTTTTGGGAAATATTTCACAAGATGGTGTCATGCAGGTTTTGTTATATGGGCAATAGTGATGTTACAATCAAATACTAATGAGATGAATATAGCTCAAGGGAGAATCTGAAGATGAAGAATATTCTGATGCGTGCAGCTTGAAAGAATATGCCTTGATATTCTTAAAGACAATTTGAGTCCATCTTTGTAGTTTCGAACATTATTGCTAAGGTGTTATATATGTTTTTTTCTGTTCTACATCTAGTGTATTAGTGAAAGGGGAAGGATTCTTCAGTATAAAGTGTATACCAAGGATTAAGATTTTGTCAAATCATTTAATAATTGTAAACTGATTGCTTTACATTATGTTCTTGATCAAGTTTGTGAAATGAAGAACATGACATCCCATGATGCCAATTTGTAGTTCTGTAAAAATATCAAGAATGGTGCTTAAACATCGTTGTTAATAATTGGAGGACTTAAGCAAAACATAATGCTCTTGATATTGTAGTTATGAGTATGTGGTAACTTGATTATAAGATTAACTTAGTTGCCATTCATTTAATATGCTACCCTCCATTACATGTTTTTTCTTGCGGTCTATTTTTTGATGGGTAATTAGCACCGTGGATTTCTGTTAAGGTATTTTGTCTGAGGTTTTGTTCCATTTAGCTTTGTTTTTCAAATGTCGTTCTCGGTTTACAAACTTTGAAGATAAAGTTGGAAATGTGAAGTAGAATCCTTAAACAAACTACCGTAACTGAATGCAACATTCTAGCATCAAGTTAACTGCTCATTCAGCAGAGCTCTAATCACATGTAGAGGGAACATCTAGGGGACATGTAGAAGCTGAAGAAACCAAGAGGCGCTGTGGACACAACATTAGATAAGCAAATGGTTAGTTTTGAAGCAATTTGATTTTAGGAGGTTTGTGTGTGCATGCTTACTCATTTAGTTTTTAGAGGATAAAATGGAGCATGATTTGCATTTATTTTGAAAGGCAAGGAAGTAGAAGATCATAATATCAACTTGAGAACATGAAGTATTTAGAGGATCAAATGGAGCATTATTTGCATTTATTATGAAAGGCAAGGAAGTAGAAGATGGGTTAAAATGGATCATGGTTCATGAGCATCATAATATCAACTTGAGAACATAAAATGGATAATAGCTGGAGTGCTTGAAATAATTATTGCTTGCGAGTTTGGTCATCATATGATTTTTTTAAAGAAAATGTTAAGAGTATGACAGTATGCATATAATGTTTGTCATATAATGATTAATTTGGGCTCATCAACTTCTTAAATTGGCGATAAAAGGCATATACTTTATATTAAGATTCAATATGTCGAGAAGATGAGTTTAGGTGAAAAACGATGAGGGAAAAACTACAAGACATGGGATAGGAATGAGTTATTTAGAGGAACCTATGTCGAACTTCAGTTGAGGATAAGATGAGGGAGACATATTTAAGTTGGTATGTGATTGAATCTTGAAAATCAAGAGTTGAGATTAGAACTTTTAAAAAATTTCAGAGGGAAAACCCTAGAAGACCGGAATGGAATTAAACCTTTGGAAACTAAAATTTTAGGGGGAAACTAAATTCTATGGTGGGAACTAAATTTTGGGAGGTGCATAACGTTTGGGGGGAACTAAATAACACTATTATGTTTTAATTATTGTTGTTCGTTTAAAATTAGGGAAGCCAAGATTTTGAGGAGGAAATATTTTAAATGAACTGTGCCATTAGGTCACATTATAAATCGGTAAGGAAAACTACATTCTTGGGGAACTAAATTTTTGTGGGGAACTGAATTCATTATGTTTAACAAATATTTTAGGGAACTAAAAATTTTCGGTGCAATTAAATAACACTAATTTAATTATTGATTCATTTAAAATTAGGCGATCTAAGATTTTGAGGGAGGTGAATATCTTAAATGTACGGTGCCCTACGGGCACGGGTTATAACTATGAACATTAGTGGGAAATATCATAGAAACATGGATTGTGTAAGTGTGAAGTTGCAAATGATTATTCTTTAAAACCCCGTTAACAAGCTATATGAAGCAATGTGAAGATTCAATCGACTTTTGTTTTTTAGTCTATTTCATATTTTGCAGGAGGTGAAATACCAAACTCATGATCATATCTTTTGTGTTACTTTAAAAATTATTAGTTGATTGCCATGACAATAGATTCAAAAAGAAAAATACTTGCCTACCTTAATACAATTCCATAGCTCTCAAGTGACAACTAATAGTAAACATACATTTTAAGAGGGCGGTAGGGACATAGAAAATCAAGTACACATAAGATAAGCTAAAAAGATGCTGAGGTCATCAAGTTCAAAGACTTAAAATATTTCATAATGAAAAGAAAAGTAATTCCAATAAAATGCGTCACGAATTTTGAGATAAAATATGTTCTATTTTTTGTCAATGCAGTTGAAATATGACGGGAAGCCTACAAATCCCGGACAAATGTCATGGTGGTTAAATTAAGCTGCAAACATGATAATGTACAGACAGTGTTCTTCGAGTCCATACGTAGAGTTAGTTACACAATTAATTATTATCTTCATCATAAAAAATTTGTCTTAACAATGTGGGTAAGAGGAACTAAATTTGTCTAAAATTTTTAGGGGGAACTAAATATTGGGGGCTAAAATTTTTGTGTGGAACTAAATAAACAATGAGAGGAAAAAAAATTTCTGGGAGGACTAAATTTTGAGGGGGACCTAAAAATTTTAAATTTTTGATGGGAACTAAATTCTCTAAGAACTAAATTTGTGGGCATTAAGATTTTGAAGTGGACATAATAATTATTGTTATTTAATTATTGTTATTCGTTGAAAATTAAGGGATCCATGAATTTTAAGGGGAGACATTTTAAATGAACCGTGCCCTTGGGCACGGGTTATTATATATATATATATATATATATATATATATATATATATATATATATATATATATATATATATATATATATATATATACAACCCAGAAAAATCCCTAACCCCCTCCCCCTGCCTTTTGCTTTTTTAGGAGGGTAAGGCGAGAGCCCGGCCGAGACTATGCAAACTAGGGGGAAACCGCCGTGCCTCCAACGGCCCCCGGGTAAGTCCGAGAGGGGAGATGTAGCCCCAGGGTAAATAATTCCACAACAAATTCCATAATAATTACCAAGTCACGGTGGCCATAGGCCTCGAACCCCGCACCCCTTGGCTTTGGAGCGGAATGACTTACCACTGGGACACCCTCTCGTGGGCATATATATATATATATATATATATATATATATATATATATATATATATATATATATATATAAAATGGTGAGCGGCGTTATCAGAGAAGGCGATTTGAGGGCGGCTGCTAAACCTACGTCTGACGGTGCCTCAGGCAACGTTTCCCCCATCGTCCAACACTGTTCCACCTGCAGCTGGGGGCTTTGGGGACGGGTGGTGATAGGTTTCTTACCGGAGGAATAAATCTCGGGGGCCTATCGGAGCAAATCGTTCAAGCGTACGAGGAGTTCCCAGGTCTGGCGGAGGGCGATTTTCTCAAGGGAACGAAGCGGTGCCAAGATCGGGTGGTATATAGTCTGATGCAGCGATCGGACATCAAGGACGAGGCGACACAAATTAGGGAGATCGACAGCGCAATCAAAATGGGTTAAGGGATGGGGTGAAATTTCCTGTAAGACCTCAAATCCCTTACCGTATTATCCCATCTGAAGGTAAGCTCTCTTGGTCTGATATCTGTTCATCAAGGCGAAAATACGCTGATCCTTTGGTCATTAGCTTTGTTCCACCCACTGTTAGTGATGATGGTGCTGTGAAGGCTAAGATTTCTGCTAGCATGATTTCTGAAGGATCTGCTAGATGGGAGTTTACTCTGGTTGGTTATGTGCTTGGCGATGTGCCGTATTTTGGGCAAATTAAAGCCTGGACTCAGAGGCTTTGGAGAATCAAAGGTGGTCTTTGCATTTTCTCGAGAGATAATGGCTACTTCTATTTCAAATTTGAAAATCTGGAGGACCGTGATTAAATATTGCATGGGGGCCCTTGGCTCTTTCATGGGAGACTTGTCGTTCTTCAGAAATGGACTCCTACTACGCAACATAACAGGGACAGCCTCACAGCGGTTCCGGTTTGGGTCCAACAACATAACCTTCCTCTATCAATGTGGACGCTTGGTATTTTGAATTGCATTGCTAACGTAATTGGCAAACCAATTTGCTTGGATAAAGCAACTTTAAACCTTGATAGGATCTCCTACGCTAGGTGTCTTGTGGAGGTAAATTCAAACAGTAAGTTGAAGAGAACTGTTCCAATTGAGCTGGATGATCTCTCCACAATCTCTATAGAGGTAAAATATGAGGGGGGGAACCCCCTAGGTGTGATGCATGTGCATGCTTTGGACATCTGGATAGTCAATGTCCTTTGAAAGTTACTAATAATTTACCATCTCTTAAGGGAGGGCAGGCTAATGAGCATAAGTCTCAAGAGACTAGAATTGGAATTGTTGACATTTCATTATCCCCTGTGAATCCTAGGGGTAATGGTGTTGTTCAGACTTCAAAGCTTCACCATAGTTTGGAGGTGGGTGAATGTAGTCTTTCGGCTGGGTTGAATGGAATTGTAAAAGAGAGTAATGTTCTTACGCCACCCAGCAAAACGAGTACAAGGGGCCTGAGACAGCTTTGGATGCACACAATCCTAGCAGCTCAAGCACAGAGATTTCTCCAGAAATCTTTTTCTATTAGGCCGGCTGAGGTTCTTAGCACAGTTGCAGTGACATGTCCCTAAAATGACCCTGTACTTGATTCAAGCCATAATGTACCTGCGGCTGATCATTCTCACCAAGCTCAAATGCCTGAAGCTCCTGACAATCTGACTATGCCGAACCCTGCTTGGCAGGAACTTCACCTGGAGTTGTGCAAAGCTAGTGATCAGATCAAAAGTAAGCAGGCCGCGACGTCACCAACTTCGGTACGACGCAGCGCTAGGGTCACATAATCTACAGGTTCGCACCCCAAACCCCAGCTGATTTAATGTCCGTCTATTTCTGGAACACTAGAGGCCTGAACAATAAAGCTAGACGTGCAGATCTGAAGCATTCTATGCGTATGTTATGTCCGTCTGTTGTATGTTTACTTGAAACTAAGGTTGAATCATGTAATGCTAGTCGTATTATCTGGTGTTTTGGTAAGGATTGGGAGAGCCTAGATAATAGGGACCATCATAAGGGGGGTCTGACGTCCCCCTCGTTTGTGCACGTTTTTTGATGTGTGTAATATAAGATTGGGGGCGTGAGATTTAAATATTTATAACCGCAAGCGCACGGTGTTGTAGTGTGGCTTGGGGGTCGAACTCAGGGAGGCATGGTTGTGCTTGTGTCAGAAAGGACCAAATTCACCCCATGGGTGAGCTAGCCCGAATCGGTAGATGGGTTGTCACGGAAATAGAATGTGAGGGATAAACAATATAAAGGGAAACCTAGGACTTTGGTTTCCACCCTATCATGTGATTCTCGCTAACACGGCCGACGGATAGGATAACGATCAGAATTAGGGTCTAATGGTGAGACGTTGCCTCTATGAGTGATACAAGCGTCCTATGGGCTCGATATTTCGGTCGGTGCGCAGGATGATACGTCGGACTTCCCGATTTGGTCAGTGGGCATTCCCATGTCCATTAACACTGACCGACTCCGGGAGCACTAAGCTCGCAACGATAACTCCCAACATCTCATCCTGCCGCTCCCGCACGCTAGGATTCGACGTCTACGCTAAGGGCATGAGCTATGGCTAGGGAGTCAACCGCCAAGTTTATTCCCCCTTGGCCCAACGGTCAAAGGCGGTCTTTTTCCCTTCGATGACAATGAAACACCCCAAGTAACCGATAGATTCCCAATCCTTATCGATTTCCTAGTCCTATGGACGCATTAGGGAGAACCCACGAATGGGTTTCCACCAAAATCCCAGATTTGGGAACTACTCACACATATTTGCTAAAAAGCAATCTAAATGAAAATCGACCGTTAAAAACATAATTGGGCAATAGAAATACGGTAGTAGTAATGCAATTAAGATACTATCAAAGTTTGGTTAAGATCAAAAAACTTACAATAACAAAGATATTATAGCCGTCACAAGAGAGAAAAACAGTAAAAAATTACAACTCTCCCGTTTCTGGAAACCTAGGGCTTCTATATATAGAAAACGAGATCACCCGATCGGGTGAAGAATCACCCGATCGGGTGACCTGCTGCGAACTTCGGCAGCGATCTTCAAGACTTCACCCGGTCAGGCGACACGGTCGGTTGGCGGAAGCTTCTAGCCGTTTGGATCTTGGCGTCGTCGGTTGAACCGATCCGTTGATAAATCAACCGATCGGTTGGAATTTTCGTCCAAAAAGACAGAAACTTCGGACGTTTTGGCACGGTCTGTTGGCGGTCGGGTGAGCTCTCCGGGTCATCTCTTCGAGGAAACGGCTACGGATGAACCGATCGGGTGAAGATCACCCGATCGATTGGATTTCAGCTCCAATTTTCCAGAGAGAACAGTCGGGCTGAACCGGTCTTTGACCCGATCAGTTGACACTCTCGTTGCTTCAGCGGCTGTCCGGGTCGTGCACGCGTGCATCACCCGATCGGTTGGCATATCCAACCGATCGGGTGAGGGGCTGAAAGATGGAGATCTTTGTCGTTTGACCCCCTGGATCACGCGTGACTCCTCCCATTGCTCTGGGGGCTTATGATATCATCGTTATATGTCCCCTACGCTGGCAAACTCCTGCAAACATGTAAAAACACGGAGAAGTGAACGAAAACAAGAAAATACGAGAAAACGGATACGAGACGGCAGAAAATAACGGAAAAAAAACAAAAGAAGACGTGCATGAATATATGAAATATAAACGCACATCAGGGTCATATTGTTGTCTTCTACAACTCTATTATTTGGCGTGTCACCCCTATTGCTGCTTCTGATCAGCACATCTCTGCTATTTTCACGAACTCGATGGGTTTTGTGATGGGTCTAACTGCTATCTAAGGATTCAATTTTCCTACTTCTAGACTTCCTCGATGGTGCAATCTGCAGGCCAATTCTAATTTACTTAATAAACTGCCATGGTTGGTAGGCGGGGACTTCAACTGTGTTAGGAGTTCCCATGAGAAGTTAGGTGGCCGGAATGTTGATGTTATGGCGATTGATGATTTTAACTCTTGTATTGGGGCCCCGCAATCTCATTGATCTAAAAAGTATGTGTTCCTGCCTCAGTTGGAACAACAGACGCATTGGGGGAATGTGTATTTCTGCTCGGCTAGATCGGATACTCTCCAACACCAACTGGTTATCTCAGATGGCGCATTCCTACTATGATTATCTAACTACGGGCACTAGTGACCATGCTTCCATGCTCGTCTATCTTCTTCCTAAGGTCAGATCTAAACCCAAACCTTTCAAATATTATAACTCATGGGCCTCTCTTCCAGGATACAAAGATTTGATTATAAATCAATGGGGCCGGCCTAGTGGAAGATTAAGCCTGAGAGGTCTTCAGACCCAACTCAGTGCATTTAACACTTGTTAAAAACCTGGGCGGCAGAACAATTGCATATGTTGAACGTTAATTTGTGCAGGTCCAAGCTCCTTGCTATTCAATCTAAATTGAAATTGAAATTTGATGCTTCCCTTCAGAGACATGAAATAATTGTTTCCCATAATCTTGTGAAAGCTCTTGATATTGAGGAGGATGACCTGAGGCAAAAAAGCTGTCAAAATTGGCTTACTCTTGGAGATAGAAATTCAAAATTTTTTTATACCGCTCTTAAGGCGCGGCACTGTCATAACAATTTGCATCACCTTATTACACATGACGGGAAAATGAATTCTAATATCGATGCCTTGCATAAGGAGGCGCCCCTCTATTATCAAAAATTATATCATCAAGATGAGTACTGGAATGTATTTCCAAATCTAATCCCAAACGAAAAATTACTGAGGAGGCGGCGTGTTGGATGGATTTGCCAGTGACCCCTGTTGAAATCAAATGTGCTTTGTTCCAGATTGGTAAAGACAAAGCGCCAGGACCGGATGGTTTTAATGCCCATTTCTTTCAACACAATTGGGACACCATTGGTTCTGATGTAATTGCTGGTGGATGGTCCCTGGTGTCAACCATGCTTTCTTGACTCTGGTCCCAAAGAACGCAAAGGCTTCAGGTCTGGGTGACTACAGGCTGATTGCTTGTTGCAATGTCCTGTATAAAATTATCAGCAAGATTTTATGTAACAGATTGAAACATGTCATTTCAGATCTGATCTTTCCTCATCAGGCTGCTTTTCTTAAAGATAGGTTGTTGGCAGATTGCACGCTACTTGCTCACGAACAGATCCGTGATTTTAGCAATCCTATGGGGGCCAGAACTTGTATTAAATTGGATCTACGTAAGGCATTTGACAACGTTAACAGAGAGTTCACTCTTTTCCTCCTTCATCAGATGGGTTTCAAATACACTTTCATTAACTGGATCACTCAATGTATTTCTACTCCTATGATCTCAGTATTAGTTGATGGTTCTCCTGAAGGGTACTTTGATTCTAACAGAGGTTTACGTCAGGGCGACCCACTATCTCCGTACTTGTTTGTCCTTGTTATGGAAGCTTTCTCGCTACTTATGGCCATTGCAGATTCCACAGTTGCTATTCATCCCATGCGTAGAAGCAGCTCTATTTCTCATCTCCTTTTTGCTGATGATCTCTTGGTTTTCTGCCATGCTAATCCATATTCTCTGCATGGTCTCAAGGATTTATTAGCAAGATTTAATATTCTATTTGGGCTTCAGGTCAATTGGGATAAGAGCTCTGCAATATTCAGTAAGGGGGTTCGTGATGCGATTAGCTTATCGGGGATTCTTGGAATCAAATTGGTATCCTCTTTTACAACCTATCTGGGCCTCCCCCTTTCCTCTAATTATCCCAAAGCAACTCTGTTCTCCCGCCTTGTTGATAAATGTAAGAAAAGGCTTCTTGGCTGGTCCTCCTCACTGCTTTCTATCTCAGGGAAAATTGAATTGGTCCGCTCCGTCATCTACGGTATGGTCGCTTTTTGGATGCAAGCTTACTGTTTTCCTCCCTCTGTTATTAGAGCCATTAACTCAGCTTGCAGGAAGTTCATTTGGGGTAGGCATTATAATTGGTCTTGGAAAGACATGTGCACCCCGAAAAAGGAAGGGTGTGTGGGACTGAGACATTTGGCGAACTTGAATGATGTCTCAGGTGTCCGCCTGACCTGGAGAGTGCTTTCTAATAAAGGCATTTGGGCTAGTTATATGAGAATGCGATATGAGGCCGTTGACAATGGATTTTACATGGCCAAAGCAATCACAGCACAATCTGGATCATGGAAGTTCATTGTTAAGAACCGTCATCTATCTCAACGACTAATAAAATGGTCAACTAAGGATGTAAAGACTACTTCGTTCTGGTATGATAACTGGCATCCTATGGGGCCTCTCAACCGACTACAAGACCCGCATCCTGGCACCGAGCTTCTTAGATTGGGAGACTTTTAGACCGGCTCATGTTGGAAAAATGTGCCGGCCATCCCAGGTATCGGCAATCTTCTACAGCAAATAATTTAAACGCATGAAAGGACGAGTGGAGCTGGGCATCTGGTCGGCAAGGTTCTTTGCGCGAAATCTGGGAGGGGACCCGTATTGCTAGGTCGGATTTCCCCTATGTTGATGTCGTGTGGTTCAACCATCATGTGCCAAAATTTTCTATTGCTTTCCTACGAGCTTTACGAGGTAAACTGTCACAACCCGCTTCCCTAAAATGGAGGCGAGGCGTGAGAAGTCCGCTCAGACTTGGAGCTGTGAGGCCCCAGTCTGTAAAGCGTCTAGATTAACCAAGTTTAGGTCCTTGCAAATGCGAAGCAGAACAAAAATAAGAATAAGGAAAAGAGACAGATAAAATAATATCAATCTCAGAATGTCCATAATAAATTCCAACATCCCAGAAAAGCCACCCAGCTAAAAGAAAAGTCTAAAAGGCCCTAGCATGGCCAACAGATATAAATAAACGTACAGAAAAGAGAAAAGGTGCTACACATCGACAACCTAACAAGAACTAAGCTGAAATCAACAGAAAGAAGTCTATACGTCTGATCGCCGGTGTCCTCGAACTCCACGTCAACAGTGGACCCAGGCTCCAGGTCAGCAAACATCTCGTCCTCAGCAACGGGCACTGGCTCAGCAACTAACATGCGACACCCAAAGAGACGAGGGCGCATGTCAGCAAGTCTATAATAGACTTATGCAAGGAAACTAAAAGGAAGGTAAAACAACCGAGCAGTTCTAAAAATGTGTGATGACATGGCATTTTAAAGTATGGATGCAATAATTAAATAGATGCGACAAGTATGACATGGCAGCAAGTTTAACAAGGCACAAGTACATCATGGCATGGGTAGCAAAGCTACTAAACAATCACATGGATTTTACAAGTCAAATAAACATGTCGTGCTCAGAGTTTACGCCTTACAACTGAAGTGGCTGTACGGGCACACTTCTACGCTGAGTGGTCGCTTAACCCTACCCCTCCATGTGTAATTGGGCATTGGCTTTTGACCAACACATGTAGCCCGCTTTTGGATCACGAGCCAGGAAGTGTATTTGGCATATGGTTGTGCCTGCAACGCAGGTGCCTAGCCTGAACAAGGAAGTACGTAGCGTGTGCTATGAATGCAACACTCAAGCATGGATGACATGGCATGGAAAGTTGTAATTTAAATGCGTACAGATAAGGAATTTAAACGTGACAGGCAGAGCACAAGTAAAGAGCATGCAGTTATGAAAATTTAAAAGTGACATGCAGAAATGCATGAATGACATGGCAGGGTGACAGATCTAGCTTCGTTGTCAAGCTAGATCTTAAAATTGCGTCTAGGCGAGTATCATTTCGTCGCCTAGTCTCTTTTACGCCTAAAACAAGAAATGTCCTAATGCACGGCCTAAACAAAGAACTGGCAAGTTTCACTTGCCTGCAATTAATCGTTCTGAATACACCGTCCAATCAGTCCAGTCTACCTACGTGCTCGGATCACCAGCCTACAGTCCCAATTTAAATTATTTTTATTAGTGAATTACCAGACAATAAAATGCCGTTTTTATCTTGTTTAACATGCATGGGTTGGGGGTCCTAAGTGTTCAGAAATTTACCCTTACACGATGCGAGAGCTACACTGGCGTCGGGTAGCGACGCCAGGGGTTGGAATAATTAGAACGCGCTCTAAATCCAGATTCTAATTAAGATTCCACGCTCGCCAATTCTCTGGTAGCGTCCAGATCAGCGATCAAGATTCCAATCAGTGGGTAAGCGGTCGGTAGACGTTTTTACGGCTTCCGGAAAGCCGTAACAACGAACCGGGACGAATGATTCGATGTTCACGATGTCTACGACGTTGAGCATCGTAGGTGATGTTCGTGACGTCGGAAAACACCCCTAGGAGGAGTAGGGACTGACGGAGGACCCCAACAGTGAGAGGGAACGATGAGAATTCAGCGACGTGTCGGTACGTCGCTAAACACACAAAACAGCGAGAGTTCTCGCTGTTTCAGAGCAAGGGGGCCTGCAGATGCCGTCAACGGTGGAGGGGGTCTAGGGGAGGTGACCAACGGCGACAGGGGGCTGCGGCGGCGGTCGGAGCCACGGTCGACAGCTGAGGGTTATCTTGCGGCCTGCTAAAGGGAGGAGGGGTTGCGACAAGTGCTTGGCGGCAAAGGGAACGACCGGAATTCTTCAGATCTGGGTGAGGGGAGATCGGATCTATGGGAGCGTTCACGTGTGTAGAGGCTGTGGGAGGAGGAGAGGTCGGATAGGGTTGCAACCGGCGGCCATGGGAAGAATAGTCCCGACTTGAGAGAGGGAGAGCAGTACAATCATAGGGAAAGAGGAGATTCGGCCTGCTTTCGCTTGAGGGTGTTCACCGGAGGCTCGCCGTCGACTGGGTGACCGGCGGCAAGGAGAACCATGGGTTTCCAAGGGAGGGCTAGCGGAGATGATGGTTTGAGGGATGATGAGGGTTTTGCGCAACAGCTTAAGAGGAAGACGGTGATGTTGCGACGCAAGGGGGGTGGTTTCCGATGAGTGAAGGCCGGTGAGTCGCCGGAGAGGGTGAGGGATGGGGCCGGGTTCAAAAGATGATGGCGGTTATGCTAGGAATCAATGCCCTAGGTCAAAAATAGAGGGGAGGGGCAACAGCACGTGGGCTAGAGTTAGGTTTAGTTAATAAGTTTTATTATTATTAAAACAACAATTTAATCTTTCTCTCGTTCTAACCTGCTGTGTGTGTGCGTTTGGGACATGTGCGTGAGTCATATGGGTTCGGCTATTCAACCAAGTGAGCTAGGCCGATGTAGGATTATTGTTTAAGGGATTTTGTTATTATCAATCAATAAAATAAAAACTAAAGGGGTCTCTCTCTCTCTCTCTCTCTCTCTCTCTCTCTCTCTCTCTCTCCTCACATGGATGAGTGCAGTCAAGTGGGGGAAAAAGAAGCTAAGTCAACATTAGGGACAAATTATTATTATAATAAAAATATTAGGGTACAATAACCAAAAGAAACTTAGGGTTAAATTATAATTGGTTGGGCAAAATAGGGGAAATGGGTCAAACGGGGCTCCAAAGATGTAAGATAAATACTAGGGTGACCGCACAGACGAGAGAAACTAAACAGAGAAGACGGATCACAATTTCGACGTCGAGGGACGAACCCAAAAATAAAAGATCCTACGACAAAAAGGGAAAATCGCGACGTCTCACCAAATAAAGTCAAATCATGGGAGAATGACCCGTGAAATGACGTTCCAAAATAATTCCACGATTTAATACTCTCAGAGAGGAACACAACGACATATCACACTATATGATTCGGATACAGACAAAGTCTAAAATAACTACGTGCACGAACAAGACTACGTGCACGTAAAGCGTATAAAGGATACGGGGTCCTAAGGCGACAGCAAATCCAAGTTGGGCACACGTCGGGGTTGGCTTGCTAAGGATGAAACCAAGGTGCTATGGCCCTATCGACTCAACGACACTACTCACATACAAAGCAACAAAACCAATCAGGTACCCGAAATTTCTATACGCACAGCCGTATAACGAATAGTGAGTACCGGCCGTTACATCCTACCCACTTTAGGATAAAGTCCGTTCTTGGACTTTCTAACATATCTAGTCGCTCTAGTTACTACCCCAATCATATCACATTATAATTCAAACCAGGTATAGTCATTACAAGTGCTTATATATTCCTAGGTAGTCAAACATTAACACTACTAACATGTATTTATTCACGCACATTATACTCTTATACCTATCATAGCCAGTCAAATTCATACACATATTTCAATCATTCATATAGTCACATACATCCTTATATAACTATTAAACACTTATTACATACCATGGTGCACATACTCACAACCAATTAAATAATTCACACCAGCAATTACCATCGTAATACTCCACGTTTAGATGACTACCTATAAACAAAATAATAAGGATACACTACTCCCTATATCTCCCAGTGTACATCCAATAACAACACATCAACACATGTAGTCACACCATACCATTATTAAATCAAGTTTATTATATCTAATATACATTCACCATTACTATAATTTTCACAATTATATAGTCATTCAAACGCATGCAAATATTTCACCATATATTCACATCACACACGGTCCTGTAACTATATTCACGATACGCCACTCATACCATAGTCACCAATACTTATAACTAAGCACATACTTACCCGTGCATGGTGCACACCCACACACGCTAACCTTTCATTCACTATACCAATCATACCACTATATACTGGTATAGCGACCCACAATCATGTGTGTAGTTAGCACACATACGTTCACTCAGGCAAGTCCTTAGTAAATAACTATACCAACACCTATAACTATATACTGGTATAGCGACCCACAATCATGTGTGTAACACAATCAGGCACAAACAATCCTATCACTATACATACATCATCCATCGCTATATTCATGGTACTACACGCAACCACAGACATATGTAACAATATACTTAGAGTATACCCACTTAAGCTTGAGTGAGACTCAAGACACATATCAGAATACTCTATATACGTAACACAGTATTTATACCTATACCAATACCACTCAAATGTATACACATCTACCAATATAACCATATACATACCATAATGTCAATCACACTTAATTTCTAGTCTGGTAACACCCACATAGTTCAATCACTTCATATACCATAATAATATTACAGACATCAGCACACGTACAATTATAATACCCTCCTAATGTATATGCATTCATCGTATAGTCACACGCATGTAACATATATATACTAGTCATACCCCGTGCCCGTAGGGCACGGTTCATTAAGATTTCCCCCCTTAAAATCTTGGATACCATCATTTTAAACAAATGGTAACAATTAAAACACAATAATTGTTATTTAGTTCCTCGAATCATTTAGTTAAACAAAATTTAATTCCCCTAAAGAATTTAGTTTCCCCATAACTTTAGATCCCTAAAATTTAGTTCACTCCAGATATAACTTGTGCCTTAAGGGCACGATTCATTTAAAAATAAAGTTGCATTGAACCCCTCTGTTATATATTTTCCATGGAGCCCAACTGTTCAACTAATTCTATGCATTCCACGGTTCAAAAAAAATGAAGTTGCATTGGTTCCATAGTAAATTGAATTAGAAACTAATTGCATTTTTAAAGTTGAAATTGCAAGAAGTTGCAATATGAAATTCCATTATTACCCGATAAAATGGAACCCATAAAAATTGCATTTTTTTAAAAGTTGCAGTGCAATAGGTTCATAAGAATTGCATTATTTTAAAGATGCAAGATGAAACAAATAACATGTGTCCATAAACACACTGCACTAATTCTATGCATTCCATGGCTCGAAAAAATTGCAGTGGGTTCATAAAAATTGCAGATAATCATAATCAATTGATTGCATATTGAGCACATAATTAAACAGAGAGCACATAATCAATAAGCAGAGGGTTCAAAAAATTGCATGATCGAGAGTTCAACAAATGAGTAGAGGTTCACATAATTATAATCAATGAGCACGTAAATAATGGGCTTCTTCATCTTCTTCTAGCGTTAAGTAGAGGCTTTAAAAAAATGTTTGAGGCTGAATTTAAACAGAGGGTTCAAAAAAATTGGGTGACCTATTTTGCTCACAACCTGCTTCGTTCTCTTCGGCGCAAGCAAAAAAATGCACCATGATCAGCTTCCTTCTCTTATCTGCGAGGGAAAAATGAGCAGTGAGCTACTTCCTCAACAAAGGAGAAAACATAGTTTTACTATTTTTGGCCTAAAAACATGATCCTTCATATTTAAACAATGGAATGCATTCCTAAAATTAAAAATTTGCTTTGTTTAGCTAAATGTACTCTAACCTTAACAATTTGCTTTGTTCAGAAAAAATGGAATGCCTTCCTAGCTAAAATCAAAAATTTACTAAAATCAATAATGGAAAGCCTTCCTAAAATTTGCTTTGTTCTAATTAAAACATCACATGCTACTGTATTTGATTTGGTCAGATAAGGAATTCATCCGAAAAATTAAAATCCATTAACAAACTAAAAATTAAGCAAACCTATTGTATCAACAAAAAATCGGCATACTGGAAAAATCCCTCAACAAACCTACTGAAGTTCCTAATGAATTAGCAAGACTAATAGTATACATAAAGATGCTTAATACAAAAGAGATAGAGAGAATATAACTTCACCAAGCCCAGTATTGACAAAAGCAAATGCTTTATAGATCGGTTTAATATTAGGTGTTTTTAGAATATACTGTACACATTCACTTATATGAGTTAAATACATGACATCACTTTCAGTACATGGAGACATATAACCATATCCCAATATATTGGATTTGGAAGATTTCCATCTCTGTGTTGGACCATGACACCCATGTTTGTGTCTACTAATCATAGCAAAAATATATACAGTTTTTTGCGACTTGTTTATCCTTGTACATAGGAACCAAAATTCTTCTCCACCATTTGTTAGACTTTTTTGTTTCGCCACCATTTGTGAGCCAATTTGTTAGACCTTTTAATTTTTCGGAATAACATAGTTGCATATAATAATCCCTTATTACCTTAAAATTTCATACTTTAGTAAGTATAATTATCAGATCCCAAACTTCTACCACCATTCATTTCTATCTGATATTTTGAAATGCTGTAAGACTAATTTTCTGATATCGTCTATGATTTTTGCCATGGGTCGCTTCTGATGTTACTGTGCATTCTCATATGTGAGTTTTCTTAGTATGCCGTGAAAATAACTCTACCTTTTCTCAGCTTCTTCTAATCGTCATCATATAATAGATGAAAAGAGAAGGAAGCAAAATCCAGAAAAATCTCTTAGATCTATATTATATTTAAATTAAAATATGACTACCTTGTTGAGAAAGATGCTGTAAGAGGACGTTAACTATGCTTAAAGTATCATTTTTATTACCCACTGCCACAAATCCCAACAGTTTAGGAATAAACTTGGCATATGGCATGTAACTGGTGTAAATCTAACAGGAGACAGAGAGCGGCATTACGTATCAAATGCATATTTTGAGTATCCCCTGCAGCGAAGATGAGTAGATGGTTCCATATATTGTAGCGGCCTATGTGCACCTAATACCACATGCATAAGGTAACACACATCAACAGATGCATGTCTCAACAAATTAAACATGGGTTGATACAGGTTTGGTAAGGGAATTAGCATATATTTTTATGTTATCCTTTATAAGATGCTATACACACGCTCTTTGTTGTATGTTTGAGGAAAAAAATATGCACACCATTGATTTTCGTCCTAAGAATAATACATTAAAAATCCAGAAAGAAAGCATCTGAAAGAGTAACCAAATGCTTATCTGGATTTCTGAAAGTGCAATTTTGAGGATGCAAATCAGCTATTATTTGTCAAGACTGATGCCATGTGGGTAAATTTCACATAGAAGGCATTAAGATGAATTTTTACATACATTAAATGTCTCATTTCATATTCCAATTTCAGGATACATTTAGTCATATTTGTCCATATGTCTTACATATTTAAAACTCAATGGATATGTCAAATGTGCATACAACACGTATTTATATTCAATGTACATCAAACATGCAATTTAAAAAATAGGAAAAGAAGTAAATTAAAACATAATAAAGAATTCATATTCATTGTGCAACAAATTAAATGAAAGAAGTAAATTAAACTATACCATGAGTGAATTCTAACAAGTTTGGACTAAGCATCCGTATTCTCAAGACATACTCTAAAAATGTACTCTAAAATGTAGAGAATGCTTAGTGTTCAAGACATCCGAACTCTGTAAACATACTCTATATTTTTAGAGCATCAAAATTGACAAAATTTGGATTAAGAATCCGAGTTCTCAAAAGTTATTTTTGTTATTTTTAGAGACATCCAAATTCTCAAAAGTTTTGACAAAGCATCCGAATTCTCAAGACATCCGAAGTCTGTAAACACCAAACTCTGCAAACATACTCTACATTTTTAGAGCACTAAGCATCCGAATCTTTCTTCCTTTTCTGGTAAAATTCCTTGCGCTTGTAGCTCCTCAAGACATTAGAATTGTTCGTTATCGAGGGGTTTTGGAAAATATTTGAATTTTCCTATAATTTGATAACAATATCCTCTTGTTATGTCTGAAATCCTATGATTTGTAAAATGTTGACATGAATGCAACATCTCAGTATTGTAAAATATCCTCTTGTCCGAGCATAAATTTGATAACAACACTATTTACAATGCCAGGATTGGCATAAATATCCTCTTGTCCTAGAATAAATTTTACAATGTTAGGAGTGAACTATTTATAGAGTTTGTAGTGACATAAATATGAGGTGCTGCACAATATCCTCTTATCCTTGCATTGAAGTGATGTTGTTCACCTTCCTTGCTTGCATTCCCTCTGCCATTAAACTCGCCAGTATCAGAAATATGATCAGAGAACTGAATAAAACGATACTGCTTACAGAATTTTGGCACGTTGGGTGTATCAAAAATTTTGAAATCCAAACCCAGCGCCATAGAATAGCACACAATAATTAACTAAATTCTTATATCATTTGTACTCTAAAGATGCTTATTAGGCTACTACATCTACCATTAGGATCAAAACTCTATATGCACTGCATCTCCCCCATAAAACAATCAATACCAAAATTGCCAAAGAATCAATCATTTGTCATAAGCCTCAATAGCTTTTAGAAATGACAACAAAAAATAGGCAACAATTTCTATTTGGATGGAACAAATATTAAAAATAACTTGGAAGGGGATGATAGCCTACCTCAACTATGCCTATTTTGATGTAGAATCCTTATCAAAAAAATCAATTTTTTATACATAAAATTGCACTCTTACCTCCAAAACACAAGAAAAAGGGCAGAACCCAAATCAAAGGAGAGACCTTGCTCAATAAAATAGGGTATAATCCCGCAAGACCCAAAACAAAAGAGAGAACTTGCTCAATATACCCAATATCTGGATGATAAATTGATGGAATCTGAGGATGAAAAATGAAATACTACTCTGCTCAAAATCTGGGGTTCTATCTCCAGTTTAATAACGTCATGAACATCAATTCATAATTACACATCTACTCTTCTCTGCGATATTCGCTGTACTAATGAAATACGTGAAATTAGGCAGCAATTTTTGTTCCTTAATTACTAAAAGAGTAAACAGAAAAATATGTTATCCTATATAACATATAATTCACCTCCACATCATTTGCTGGCAACCGCAAGATAAGCAAGTAATCTTAACACTGATCATTCACTTCCACATCATTTCCATAATTATAAATATAATTTTGCCTGTTTATACACAATAGTCAAGCTTTGAAAAAACAATGAAGCGACAAAACAATGAATGAACAGAACAATGAATCAACAAAACAACAATGAATCAACAGAAACAAAACAACAAACATAAATAATGAGTTAGTAACCTTTTCCTCAATTTAGGCATATAAAAACAATGAGTAAACAACAAAATCTCACATTTACAGTTGTGCAAGTTGCGAGCTTTGAGGGTGGGAAAGCCAGCGGTGATGACGATGCAATCAGAGTAGGGTATGTTTACAGTGCATCTGAAACCTCCAAGCAGTTGAAACTCTAAGAGTGATTAGCTGCACCCTGTAAATGTGATGATTGGCTTTTCAGTTTGTTAGGCATAAACCAAAATTGGATCTCATACCCATGCAAAAAATGATAACTTCACAAACTTACATAACCAGGGGCTAACATATCTCTTTAAGATATAAAATGAAATTAGATCTCATACTCTTGTAGAAAATGACAACTTCACAAACTTAAATAACCCGGGGTATGTGAAGTTTACCAACATACCTCAGTAGGAAATACCAATTTCTTTTATCCAACTTCAGATACCCATGTTTCCAATAGAATTCCACCATAAAAATTTCTCTAACATAATGAAACATGTTTCAAAGAGATTGCCAACTTCAACAAATTTCTCAGATACCCATGTTTCCAATAGAAGTTTTGAAAAATGAAGAACAAATTGTCAAAGTTTGATCCAACTTGAAATATAAAACAAAAAAAAAGAGAAACATAGGCACAACCCTTAAAATTGAATCTCATACCCCTGCATCTGCTATGGCAGCCTCTTAAAAATTCAGTTATATGTAAAAACTTAAAAAAAAAGAGATTCAAAAAAATAAGCTGAAAGTTCTCTCAGATCCAAAGAAACCTCTTTTACCTATCATCAGACGGGAAAGGCAAAGATTCCTCCGTCGATTTTTGTAGGCTGTCGCTTGAAGGAGCTGCAACTTGAAGGAGGCAGGATTCATGAAGCTTGAAGGAGCTCGTGTGATTTTGTTGTGATGCTGAAGCTTGGAGGAGCTCAGCTCGGGTTTAAATAGAGATTGATCTTGCAAATAAAAGCAAACAATGGAAACTCTGCAACCGATTAGTATTTCGAGCTTGTGGAGAGTCACCCCTTAATATTTCGAGCTGTCCCTTGAAAACCCAGTGATTTGCCATCAAAGGATGTGAACAAACTCCTCTTTGCTCAAGTTCCTCATATGAAACAAATAATTTACAGTCAAACACAGAATCACTTCATATCAGTTTTTTTGGAACTGATTTGTTCTTCATAACAGTTTTTATGGAACTGATATTAATAACAGTTGATTCAAACAGTTGATTCAAATAAAAAATAAAAAACCTTGTTAGCTATGTTAGCTATGTTAGTTCTTTGCAAAGTTTTTGCAAGGTTGAATCAACCTGATTTTTTTTATTTTGCAAGGTTTTTGTCAAGCATTACAAAAACCTTGCAAAAACCTTGAATCAACCTGACATAAAAAAATTAGCTATGTTATGTAATGCTTGAATTTATTATGTCCAAAACCTTGCAAAATAAACATGTCAAGGGACCTTACAATTTAGTTCCAAATCAGTTCCAAATCAATTCCAAATCAGATTTGTGATTCAGGGTTATGAAGAACAAACCTTGAATCAACCTTGCAAAAACCTTGAAGGTTGTTCTTCACAACACATAATCACTTCATATCAGTTATGAAGAGCAAACCTTGAATCAACCTTCCAAATCCCTTGACAGGTTTGTTCTTCATAACACAGAATCACTCCACTCAGAATCACTTCATATCAGTTCCAAATCAGTTCCAAATAAACCACAGTCAAACACAGAATCACTTCATATCATTTTTTTGGAACTGATTTGTTCTTCATAATAGTTTTTTTGGAACTGATATTAAATAACGTAGCTGATTTTGCAAGGTTTTTGACATAATAAAACCTTGCAAAATAAAAAAAACCCTGCATAGCTAATTTTTGACAGAATAAATTCAACCTTGCAAAACCTTGCAAAACAAATAATAACACTTCATATCAGCTATTTTGGAACTGATGTGTTCTTCAAAAACCTTACAATTTTTTTATTTTGCAAGGTTTTTTATTTGTTCCAATAATTTGAATCAACCTGTCACGGTTATTTTTTTTATGTCAAGGTTTTTGCAAGGTTTTTTAATTTAGCGGATTTTTTTTCTTATGTCAAGCATTACAAAAACATTGCAAAAACCTTGAATCAACCTGATTTTTTTATTTTGCAAAACCCTGAGTCAAACAGTCCCATAATTTAATTGTTTTTGCAAGGTTGTTAGCTATGTTAAGTTTTTGCAAGGTTGTTAGCTATGTCAACCGTGCAATTTATTTATTATGTCAACCTTGCAAAAACAAATAAATTACCCTAAGTTTTTGCAAGGTTGTTGATTCAAACAAATAAATTAGCTATGTCAGGTTTTTTTGGAACTGATTTGTTCTTCATAACAGTTTTTTTTGGTAATGATTCCTTCTAATAAGAGTACTATGAACCTTAATTTACGTGCATCTTGAAGACCGATCTAATACTGTTAAAAGAATTAAAAAACAATGCAACATCTGAATAAAACTAATTAAAAAAGTCCTGGGCGATACTAATTTCTGTGTTAAATTTCTAATACTGCACGAAAGCAGTAACCCAAAGGGAAAACTGTTTTAAAACAAAATGAAACTAATTAAACAATAATACCTTTTTGAGAGCAAGAGCAAGACGCTTGCTGTCAAGCTTCGGCATGTCCTTGAGCATCGCGCGAGTGCACCGGAATACCTTCCTGATCTTCGACACGGGGAGCTCCAACTTGCAGATGCGACACAATGAGCTCTAACTTCCTGATCTTCAACACCGGAATGCCTTCCTGATCTTTTGACATGGCGTGCCCTCATCCAAGTGCTTCAAATTTTTAATTGCAGATGGATTCATCTAAATTGCAAATGGGAAACCCAATGCAACATCTGAATTGCAGATGTGATTCAAAACTTTCCCTCCAAAAAATTCCCCCCATAAACAATTCCCTCCAAAATTCTCTCCTTCAACACCAGCAACGTGAGAAAAAATGGGATTCAAATTTCTCCCCCAACATAAACAACATCCTAGTCAGCCCCGTATGTCCTAGTCATCACCCCCCTTATCCTAGTCATCTTGTCCTACTGGGACAAAATTCAAAATCTTCATCCTTTATAGAATAGATATATATATATATATCAAGCATTCACAAGTATCTTCGAACCACATACTCAACTAACAGATATTCCAACACAAATTCCTAAGTGATATAGCTATCCGCACATATATAATAACACTACCATATACAACTTCACACATATATCACGAATAACACTGATTATACATACATAATACAAGAGTCAAATATTAATATCCTAAGGGTAGCACGCTCATACGGGTCCACACACTCTACTTATACATGCACCACAACGACATCGCAATACAATCAATGGGCTCGTCACTATGCTAAGGTTGACACAGGCAACGACGAAACTACTATAGAAAGGAAACCGAAACCAACAGTGTAACGAAGGAAAGATCGAAGAGCACGAGTTCAGATAAAACGAAGATAAGGAGACAGCTTGGTTAGGTGAATCAGGGGTATAAATGTGAATGTTTAAGTGGGAAAAGGAAGGTGCAATGATACTCTTATAGGGTTCAGGAAAATAGTGTGTAAATAATATAAGTTAAAATACGAAGAGTACAAAACCGGTCATACCTCAAAAGTTGGAGTTCTCTTATGCCTAGAAAATATTGGTGGTCGATTAAATGTGTTTTTCGAAATGAGGTTGAGTCGTATATACATAATAAGAAGAATGGTTTACTAGCTTATTGAAAATCATTATAAGGAAGGATAAAACTTCCACACGAACATTAAGGACGTATGTTAGAAAATATTATACGGCAGTAATTTAATATAATTTCGACAAAAGTTTCGAAATTCAAAGTATGAAATCAGATCAACTATAGTGTAGAGAATTTAAGCTCATGCTAAATGTTTTCAAAGTCTTAAAACTAGATAGAAATTTCAAATAAAAATATTGAAAATACTTTTTAGACAGACCCGGATTTGCCAAACAACTGATTTATACAAAGATCTTAAAGTACGAGTACCACGAACCTAGAACTGATATATATATATATATATATATATATATATATATATATATATATATATATATATATAAAGATATTTAAAGTTCAAGAACTCCAAGATGCAGAAGACCACTTTGTTTGATGTGATATCGGCTGATGTTCAAAGAGCTCTGCGTAACTATGAAAAGATGGAGAATGAGGCCTCAGCAGCATTCGAAAATTGGGGTGTTTGGGACCCTGGCTGACTCGGCATCAATCTTGAGACTTTTGGCTTCTGTATGAATAATTGAGGACTACTGTGATACTGCGGCTTCACATTCGAGGACTAATTACCCAGTATTGGCTATGGGTATTATTTCACAGTTTACGTCCATTGGTTCTCCATGTGGTTGTGTCTCCTGTAAACCATTTTGTATCCTGGCAGCTTTGGGTTTCTCGGCTGTTGGTATTTATTACTGGGGTCGGGCCTTTTTGTAACCATGCAGCATTGTGTTTAATGCTCTGGATTTAGGCGTTCTGCTCTGTGTTGCGTGCGGTTTCACTTGCTACTGTGTTGCTGCGGTTTGTTATCGTGGTTTTGTACCCTTGTAACTCTTGGTTCCGATTGCTGATGCTAGGCAAAATGATCTAGGGTGACGACGCTTGTGTCCACTCCCCTAGTCATTGAGGCTGGTATTTAGTAGTCAACCACTGTGTATATTTGTTAATCAATACATATACTAACTTACTTTGCAAAAAAAAAAGATATTTGAAATTCTAATTAGCTTGGAAAATCTTCTAAAGTATGTATGGTAAATGGCTAAAATGAATTTCGTAGTTTAGAAAAAGATGATATATCGAACTACCAAAATAGTAATAAAGTTTTAAAAATCAAAATGCGAGGAATATAGATTAGCAAATAGCTACGAGATAGTAATTAAAAATTTCAACCAATAGACTCCAAAATCTACGAAAGGATTTAACTCAATCGTAAAGTGAGGAATTAAATACATAAGAAGAGGGTTTTAAAAACAACAATTAAACTGAGAGAAAACCTTTAATATGGGAAAATCGAAATTGACTTTGAAGGATTCAAGATTGCAATGGAGAAAGTTCGAAAGATTAACGATAATCGCCATGAAGCGATCACGTGAAACGGGGCAAGAATAAGATCGCGTGATCTTATACAGAATACGCCTAGGATATGACTCATGAAACTCTATGGGGATATCCTACGGTCGACCAACTAAAGATTAGGAAACTTAGCGCTAAGATTTTCTAAGGAACTAGACGGTAATGAACTGCATTCAGCTTGGCCCGAAATCGATGAACCCAAGCGAATGACTAAAGAAGTTCTAGAAGTCTATCATGGTCAGAGCTAGACAGGAACCACTAAGGTAACTCCTAAGACGATTATATCAATTTCTAGCATGGAGTCTAGCTAACAATTAGGGACCTCTAACTAGAAAGCACAGACGTCTAGCTAAGTCTTACTATATTCCTGATCTATGGATTTCCCCACTAAGCTGTGACAGATGCTCGGGCAACACGTCTTCCAGCCATCTAAGGACATAGAAAACGAATTAAATTAGACTCAAAGCTTATGCCTTTGTTGTTTTAATTTATTTATTGGACATTCTATTATTATTATCATTGTTCCGATAATTCACAGTTGCAGTGGACCTGCATGGGCCACCAATAAAACCTGTCACGACCCGCTTCCCTAAAATGGAGGCAAGGCGTGAGAAGTCCGCTCAGACTTGGAGCTGTGGGGCCCCAGTCTGTAAAGCGTCTGGATTAACCAAGTTTAGGTCCTTGCAAATGCGAAGCAGAACAAAAATAAGAATAAGGAAAAGAGACAGATAAAAATAATTTCAATCTCAGAATGTCCATAATAAATTCCAACATCCCAGAAAAGCCACCAGGCTAAAATAAAAGTCTAAAAGGCCCCAGCATGGCCAACAGAAATAAACGAACGTACAGAAAAAAGAAAAGGTGCTACGCATCGAAAACCTAACAAGAAATAAGCTGAAAGCAACCGAAAGAAGTCTCTACGTTTGATCGCCGGTGTCCTCGAACTCCACGTCAACAGTGGACCCAGGCTCCAGGTCAGCAAACATCTCGTCCTCAGCAACGGGCACTGGCTCAGCAACTAACATGCGACACCCAAAGAGACGAGGGCGCATGTCAGCAAGTCTACAAGAGACTTGTGCAAGGAAACTAAAAGGAAGATAAAACAACCTAGTAGTTCTAAAAATATGCGATGACATGGCATTTTAAAGTAGGGATGCAACAATTAAATAGATGCGACAAGTATGACATGGCAACAAGTTTAACAAGGCACAAGTACATCATGGCATGGGTAGCAAAGCTACTAAACAATCACATGGATTTTACAAGTCAAGTAAACATGTCGTGCTCAGAGTTTACGCCTTACAGCTGAAGTGGCTGTACGGGCACACTTCTACGCTGAGTGGTCTCTTAACCCTACCCCTCCACATGTAATCAGGCATTGGCTTTTGACCATCACATGTAGCCCGCTTCTGGATCACGAGCCAGGAAGTGTATTTGGCATATGGTTGTGCCTGCAACGCAGGTGCCTAGCCTAAACAAGGAAGTACGTAGCGTGTGCTACGAATGCACCACTCAAGCATGGATGACATGGCATGGTAAGTTGTAATTTAAATGCGTACAGATAAGGAATTTAAACGTGACAGGCAGAGCACAAGTAAAGAGCATGCAGTTATGAAAATTTAAAAGTGACATGCAGAAATGCATGAATGACATGGCAGGGTGACAGATCTAGCTTCGTTGTCAAGCTAGATCTTAAAATTGCGTCTAGGCGAGTATCATTTCGTCGCATAGTCTCTTTTATGCCTAAAACAAGAAATGGCCTAAAGCACGGCCTAAACAAAGAACTGGCAAGTTTCACTTGCCTGCAATCAATCGTTCTGCATACACCGTCCAATCAGTCCAGTCTACCTACGTGCTCGGATCACCAGCCTACAGTCCCAATTTAAATTATCTTAATTAGTGAATTACCAGACAATAAAATTCCGTTTTTTTATCTTGTTTAACATGCATGGGTTGGGGGTCCTAAGTGTTCAGAAATTTACCCTCACACGATGCGAGAGCTACACTGGCTCGGGTAGCGACGCCAGGGGTTGGAATAATTAGAATGCGCTCCAAATCCAGATTCCAATTAAGATTCCACGCTCGCCAATTCTCGGGCAGCATCCAGATCAGCGATGAAGATTCTAATCAGTGGGTAAGCGGTCGGTAGACGTTTTTACGGCTTCCAGAAAGCCATAACAACGAACCGGGACGAACGATTCGATGTTCACGATGTCTATGACGTTGAGCGTCGTAGGAGATGTTCGTGACGTCGAAAAACACCCCTAGGACGAGTAGGGGCTGATGGAAGGCCCCAACAGCGAGAGGGAACGATGAGAATTCAGCGACGCGTCGATACGTCGCTAAACACGCAAAACAGCGAGTGTTCTCGCTGTTTCAGAGCAAGGGGGCCTGCAGATGCCGTCAACGGTGGAGGGGGTCTAGGGGAGGTGACCCACGGTGACAGGGGGCTACGGCGACGATCGGAGCCGCGGTCGACGGCTGAGGGTTGTCTTGCGGCCTACTAAAGGGAGGAGGGGTTGCGGCAAGTGCTTGGCGGCAAAGGGAAAGACCGGAATTCTTCAGATCTGGGCGAGGGGAGATCGGATCTATGGGACAGTTCGCGCGTGTAGAGGCCATAGGAGGAGGAGAGGTCGGACAGGGTAGCAACCGACGGCCATGGGAAGAATAGTCCCGACTTGAGAGAGGGAGAGCAGTACAATTAGAGGGAAAGAGGAGATTCGGCCTGCTTGTGCTTGAGGGGGTTCACCGGAGGCTCACCGTCGACTGGGTGACCGGCGGCAAGGAGAACCGTGGGTTTCCAAGTGAGGGCTAGTGGAGATGATGGTTTGAGGGATGATGAGGGTTTTGTGCAGCAGCTTAAGAGGAAGACGGTGATGTTGCGACGCAAGGGGGGTGGTTTCCGGTGAGTGAAGGCCGGTGAGTCGCCGGAGAGGGTGAGGGATGGGGCCGGGTTCAAAAGATGATGGAGGCTGTGCTAGGATGAAGCCCTAGGTCAAAAATAGAGGGGAGGGGCAACAGCACGTGGGCTAGAGTTAGGTTTAGTTAATAAGTTTTATTATTATTAAAACAACAATTTAATCTTTCTCTCATTCTAACTTGCTGTGTGTGTACGTTTGCGACATGTGCATGAGTCATATGGGTTCGGCTGTTCAACCAAGTGGGCTAGGCTGATGTAGGATTATTGTTTAAGGGATTTTGTTAGTATCAATCAATAAAATAAAAACTAAAGGGGGGTCTCTCTCTCTCTCTCTCTCTCTCTCTCTCTCTCTCCCCTCTCACATGGATGAGTGCAGTCAAGTGGGGAAAAAGAAGCTAAGTCAATATTATGGAAAAAATATTATTATTATAAAAATATTAGGGGACAATAACCAAAAGAAACTTAGGGTTAAATTATAATAAGTTGGGCAAAATAGGGGAAATGGGTCAAACGGGGCTCTAAAGATGTAAGATAAATACTAGGGTGACCGCACGGACGAGAGAAACTAAACAGAGACGACAGATCACAATTTCAACGTCGAGGGACGAAACTAAAAATAAAAGATCACACGACAAAAAGGGAAAATCGCGACGTCTCACCAAATAAAGTCAAATCGTGGGAGAACGACCCGTGAAATGACGTTCCAAAATAATTCCACGATTTAATATTCTCAGAGAGGGTCACAACGACATATCACACTATAGGGTTCGGATACAGACAAAGTCTAAAATAACTACGTGCACGAACAAGACTACGTGCACGTAAAGCGTATAAAGGATACGGGGTCCTACGGCGACAACAATTCCAAGTTGGGCACACATCGGGGTTGGCTTGCTAAGGATGCAACCAAGGTGCTACGGCCCTATCGACTCAACGACACGACTCACATACAAAGCAACAAAACCAATCAGGTACCCGAAATTGCTATACGCACAGCCGTATAACGAATAGTGAGTACCGGCCGTTACATAAACTACCGACTAAAGAATGACTTCATGCGTGGGGGAGTATATCGGACCAAACTTTCATTCTTTGTGCCGAGAAAGCTATGGAGAGTGTTGGCCATATCTATTTTGAGTGTGATTATTCCTGATACATTCTCGTCAAGAGCCTTCTCAGGCTCGGCATCACAAATATGGTTCCATCTTCTATTACTGGAGTATGTGACATGATCCTAACCACCTATAAAAAGAAGGACCCGTGGAGCGTGTTGGCCAAAACTGCTTTGTTGTCAATGGTCTGGCATATTTGGAAACAACGCAATTTGCGTATTTTTGAGGAAAAGTCTACTACAAAAACTGTGTTGTTTGAAGAAATTGCGTCGGACATCATGATATCCCTTAGCTGCCTTGATATTGAAGATGTTGTAGACACAACCCCTTTTGCAAATTGGGGTCTTGTTGATGCCTAACGTTCTTAGGCTTTGTAAATTTCTCCTGTATTATATTTTTAATACTCCTCTCTGACATGTAACTTTAGTTGACAGTAATAGGTTGAGGGTGACGGCGCTTGTGCACTATCCCCTCTCCTTTTATTATCCCTACTGCTAACTGTCATAAGGAGTATGTATATTTTTGATATTAATAAAAACTACCTATTGCCCGATATATATATATATATATACATATATATATACATACATATATATATATACATATATATATATATATACATACATATATATATACATACATATATATATATATACATATATATATGGGTAAAGTGTTCCTATGGTGACTCCTTAGATTAAATCTAAGGAGTCGCCCCCATTTTCTCCCATCTCCCACAATTTTTTTCACTTTATTTTTATGGAATGGTTGTTCACGTCATGGATGATCAACATACCAAAAATCAAGTCATTCCAATACTTTTTGAGCCCTCATCTACCTCTCACAACTTCATGGGGTTTTCAGCACGTTTTCAGACCGTTGAAGTTGCAAGGAGTAGATGGGGGCTCAAAAAGTATTGGAATGACTTGATTTTTGGTATGTTGATCATCCATGAGGTGAACAACAATCACATAAAAAATTAAATGCAAAAAAAATTGTGGGAGATGGGAGAAAATAGGGGCGACTCCTTAGATTTAGTCTAAGGAGTCACACTAGGAACACTTTACCATATATATATATATACTAGTCATAACCCGTGCCCACGGGCACGGTTCAATTAAGATTTTTCCCCACAAAATCTTTGTTCCACAAAAAAATTATTTTCACGGTCAAAATTGTACGGAAAAACAAATTAGCATAAAAATATTTAGCAACACGGACGCATTTGACGTGGAACAACAAAATCAACGCATGTACCTTCGGCGCGGAACAACAAATTCGACACGGGCGTCTTCGGCGCGGAACAACAAATTAGTATAAAAAAATATCGACGCGGGCGCCTTATTCTCATCTTGTTGCCACATGCGTCAAGAGATGGTGGGCCCCGCATTGAGGAAGAGATCGTGGACGCCTACGGCACGTGAAATTATTCTCATCTTGTTGCCGCATGCGTCGAAGAGACGGTGGGCCCCGCGTTGAGGGAGAGATCATTTGATATGCAGCATTAATTGCAAGTTAAAGTTTATTTTTCCAAATGCATTAATTACGTGCACTATGCTATTCCCCAGAAACTATCATTCCCCATAAAGTTTCATTTCCCCAGAAACTTTCATTTCCCTACAAATGTTTTTCCCTCCAAAACTTTCCACAAAATCTCATCTCAACCATTCATTCCTCAAGATTAAATCCAAAGCCGTCTTTCTATCAACCTGTTTGTCCTAGTCAGCTTGTCATAGTCAGCCCTAGAATTCAAAAACAATTGGGTTTTAATAACCCGTGCCTACGGGCATGGTTCATTTAAGATTTTCCCCCACGAAATCTTTATTCCCCAAAAAATTATTTCCACATCCAAACTTTAAAAGAACAACAAATTAGCGTAAAAATATTTAGCGGCATGTGCACCTTCGGCGCGGAATAACAAATTCGGCACAGGCGCATTCGACACGGAACAACAAATTCGGCGCGGGCGACTTCGGATTTTCTATCCTACAAATCAAGCAAGTCAAAATAATTGGCTTTTGTGGGCATACAACACACTTTTTTTTACATTTTATGATGCATGTGGCGAAAAATTCTTACTCTTGATTTTTACTCGTGATCTTTGGTCCTCTTTGGTTTTTAGCATGCATGTCATAATGACTATTCAGATAAAAATTTATTACTCGTGATTTTTAGCATACGCGGGCGCCTTCGAATAGAAATTTCTTACAGTAAAGAGGATGGCCCAAGTTTCAAAGGTAGATCACAACTTTTTATGCATTAAATTTAAATGAATAGCAATAATGTTGCACTAAAAATTTAGTTCCCCTCCAAAAGTCCCCCACCCCAAAAATAATTTCACATTCTATCATCCCAAGCATTCACTCATCAAGATTAAATCTGAGACGTCTTTCTATCAACCTGTATGTCCTAGTCAGCCCTAGAATTCAAAAAAGTTGTGTTTTATATAATAGTTTTCACATTCTATCATCCCAACCACTCACTCATCAAGATTAAATCCGAGCCGTCTTTCTATCAACCTATTTGTCCTAGTCAGCTTGTCCATAGGGCAATGTTTATTTAAGATATTCTTCCCTCAAAATCTTGGATTCCCTAAATCTTTTTGCCCCAAAATTTTTGTCATCTTCCAAATTCTAAAAATCCTTCATCCACTACCAATTGTTTTAAAGTTAATTTTTCATCCCTAATATTATACCATACCAAAAAATAAAAATTATTGTGGCAATCCAAACCATGATAATTACACAAAACTCTGAAAAATTTCTAATACATATTGACATAAGTATTCACCAACAATCCAACCATGAACCTTGGACCTTGGATAACAACCAAACTCCATTGTTCCAAATCCATTGTTTAACAACCAAACTCAGATAAAACTTAAAATTTCATTACACAAACTAATAATCCAAGATTACAGGACACATGGAAGCTAATCTCTGAACCTAAAAACACCCCACATGACATCGAGATCTAGAACCAAGCATCTAAATATACAATGCTGATAAAGAAAGGTACATAAATAAAAGTTCAAAAACAAAGAAAGTTATTCTGTGCTCATCTTCGGCAACAGCCTTTAAAGAGCCAGACTTTTTGAGAGCATGAGGTTATGGATGTTTGGCATCACTCCACCGTTGGCAAAGGTGATAGTGCCCAACAACTTGGAGAGCTCCTCAGCGTTCCTCACTACCAATTGGACGTGCCTTGGGATGATTCTGTTCATCATGTTGCCCCTTATTGCATTCCTGGTGAGCTCAAGAACCTGTTTACATGAATACATTTTAATTACCAAACATAAAAGGATGAAATTATGAAAACTAATGTAGATTTTAGTTGTTTATGAAAACAAATGAAGATTCAACTCCCCTGTAAATCAAAACTAATTATATTGTATTAAGCAAACTAAAGCCCAGATAAACTTGAGAAACTTCAACCAAAACACCATTTACATTGATGGTGCAAAGCAAACCTGTCACACTGAGATGAAGCACCTTGCTTTCTGGGAGGTCGTAGTCTAAAATCATTGGGTTTCCCATTTACAGCGGTAATGAATTCAAATCACACAATTGCAAGTTTATCATGCAAAAACATTATTGACCAAAAAACAAACACCAATAGCCAAAGACATGAGGCATGTTCTGATAAGAGTCTAACAGTTCCTATAGGCTAAAAACAGTAAGACTATAATGAATGTTATAGGCCTATTTTGATAAGAGTCCCGCTACTCAAACTATAAATTTTACACTACAACCAGACTCCCATAGACATGATGCTCTGACAAAAAAGCCATGTGCAATACATGTAAATATACATGTATACATCATTTTTGCTTTGAATCAAGTTGTAGTCCTAAAAATAGGCCACACATTCATTCTTTTATGATAATTCCCAGAATCTAGAGAATCAAGAGCATTATCCACTCAATGAAGCCTGTTGCAATAGCTGCCCCAACAAAACCCAGGTTCACCGAAAAACAGAGACACTTCCTGTAATCACTGTTCAATCATAATTCATATACCTTGTGATTATATGCAAAAAATGACAAAAGCACAAAAAACTGGAAAATATGCAATCAATTTCCAACAAAACTATTAATATCTGAAAGATATAAACATTTCTATAAGCAACAATGCTAGTTAACTAACTCACCACTTTCATACTCTCTGGCCATTATATAGAGGCTGGACTTAAAATTTCAAGATACATGAATAGTGGAGAGCTGGAAATAGTCAAACTTACTTTATGTTTGAGCAATCCAAATATCAAAGATTAAAATGCATCAGGCCTGTAAAGCAAGACTAAAAAACCATAAATTAAATTGAAAATTATTCAAAAAGACCAAAGATCACAGATCGAAAAGATCAAATCTTCACAGTAATGTCAAAGTTAATAACATTAAACCAATTCAATATCTTAAACCTTCACAGTAATGTAACCCTACTTGTCATTGGATAACAATCTCCATATCCCTAACCTGATATAATTGTGAGCCTGGTCCTGTAGTCTAATATGTGTTGAACTGTCAATGGTAATCAAATTGTTTAAGTGAAAACTTACATGCAACAGGACAGAGAGAATTGGCTATTTAATATTTGTTATCAGGACATTCTCTATATGTTATCAAGACATAGATAATATGAGCAAAATATTTGTTATCAGATATTCATAACCAACATGTTATGAGCAAAAATTGGCTATATGTCAGAATTGGCTATGTTGGTTATGAGCAAAAAAATTCAGATGTTATGAGCAAAATATCTGAATAATTGGCTATTCATATTCATAACCAAATATTCTCTATAGCAAATATTCATATTCAAATAACAGCATTCTCTATATGCATATTTGGTTATGAATATTTAGTTATGAATATTTGGTTATAGGAATGCTAATCAATTATGCAGTATTCAGAAATGACAGGACCCAATTGAATTTGGTTATAGGAATATGAATTTGGTTATAGGAATGCTAATCTGAATATTTGGTTATGAATGTTGGTTATGAATATTTGTTTATGAATTTTGGTTATGAATTTGGTTATATTTGATTAGGACATAGAGAATTTTGGTTACAACAAATGCTAATATTCAGATGCTAATCAATTCTTAGAGAATTGACATATGTCCTAACCAAAATTCATATGAGCAGTTGGTTATAACCAACAGGACAGTCATTTGCTCATATGAATTTGGGTATAACAAAGAGAATTTTGGTTATAACATAGAGAATACCCAAATTTAGTGAGCCTATAACAAATGGAATAATTGTGGGCTCCAAATTGATGAGCCAAGTCATCAAATTCATTTCAAGTTTGAAGTTAACTCCAAATTTAACTGGGATATTGAAGGAACCTTCAAACTTGAATAATTATGATATTCAAAATTTAACTGTGATAAAATTTGGGCTATTTGGAATGATATTCATAGAATTCAAAAATCTGGGCATTCAAAAATATGAGCAAATTGAATAATTGTGGATTCAAAAATCTGCGCATTCAAAAATCTGAGCAAATTCAATAATCTGGGTTATTTGGTGAGCCCAGATTTTATCACAGTTTGAATGCCCAAATTGAATAATTGTGGATATCAAATTCATTTCAATGTTGACATATTCAAAATTTAAGCATATCCTATATCCCATTTCAAAATTGAGTGCATATTCATATTGAAGGAAATTCATATTGACAGGATATTCAAAATTGTTATTTGACAGGATATTCATATTGAAGGATATTCAGATTAGCTCTTAAATTTCAAATTTGAAGGATATAAATGCCATATCAAATTTGAAGGATTGATATAAGATATGAATGCCATATCCAATTCACAGGTTTTTCTATTTGATATCCATATACTGATATCCAATTCATAAGATATTCATAAAACAATTTTTGAGTCAATCAACTTCTTTTCTAACTCCTTAAAATTCACAGCAATATCATAATCAAGACATTTTTAATATCCAATTCACAGCAATATCAGAATTGGATATGGCATTCATAGCAACTTTCAAAACAATTTTCATAGCACCTTTCACAGCAATATCAGAATTCTGATATTCACAGCAACTTTCTAAATTTGTTGGGAATTCAAAAGTTCACCTGTCAAAATTGACAGGATATTCATATTGAATGATATTAAAAATTTAACTTGACTGGGATATTAAAAATTTGAGTGCATATCCTATATCCCATTCAAGTTTCAATTTAACTGTGGGCTCATCAATTTCATTTCAATTTAACTTTGTAATGGATATCAAGTTCATTATAGCCTGGGTTTCATTATGAACTCATATAATATGAGTTCATCAATTTCATTTCAATTTCATTTCAAGTTCATATGAATTCAAATGTAACCTCAGGCTGAACAATCTGTAATGTAAATTAAGCCCAAAGTTAAATAAATTTAAAGTATCCCAATCAGTCAACATTTTTTAAGTCAGTCAACTTCTTTTCTAACTCCTTTCACAAATCCGTCAACATTTTTTAGTCATTGTCATATGAATTCAAATATAACCTCAGGCTGAACACTCTGTAATGTAAATCAAGCCCAAAGTTAAATAAATTTAAAGTATCTCAATCAAAGTATATTCTGACAATGCTACTCAAAACAATTCAAGTATTAGTATCAAATTTATATTGATCTTTTCAGAAAAGTCAGATGGATCACCCAAGCTTAGTACTAATGAAACCCATCTATAATGAAAGGAAAAACAAAGCTCCTTCAATATGCCTGATTTGAAATGAACTGAAATGAAACCAGCTACACATTTTGGAATCCCATTTAAACTGTGAAATGAAACCAAATGAAATCCCATTGGAATTTGGAATAAAAACTTTGTTTTGATATCATGCAAAGTAACTTACAGTTAAACTGTGAAATGAATCCAATTTCATGCTTTGATATGGACTTACAGTTTAACTTACAATTAAACTTTGTTTTGATAGCATGAAATGAATCCCATTTACACTGTGAAATGAAACCAAATTCCAATGTGACTTCATTTCAAATTTCAGTAATATCCTTCAAAGCTCCTTCAATGTGCTGAGCATTTCATTATAGCTGAGAATATAAGGGAGTCAAAAGAGAAAGGAAAACAACATGAATTTTGTTTTGATATCATGCAAAGTAACTTACAGCAATATCAGAATCAGGACATTTTTAACACTCCAAATACTGATTACCTAATAAAATGTTATAGAAAAAAGAAGAACAAAGATATCAAATAGAAAATCATAAGTTTTCTTATATAGCTAACTGGCAACTGCATCAAGAAATGAACCAGATATTCATGTAGATGTGCTCAGTGATGGAAATGCTAATGTGCTAAGGGATGCTAATGTGCTCAGCTATAATTGAACTCAAAAATTATATATTGATGAAATCCAGTACCAAATTGAACTCAAAAATTGATCAAACGAAATGAAATGAAAACACATCCTATATTGATCACATTACTGAAACATCCCAACAATTTTTGAGCGATGTCACCCCTCCAACAATGAAATTTTGATCAAAGTAGATGTTCTAGACAACCATCAGTTGCATTGACTGGCAATATTTCTCATAACAACAATTGTTTTTTCTCATATGCAAACACAGTGATTGTGATCAAATTATAAACAATAAGATTATAACCAACAATATTTCTCATAACAACAATTATAAACAATCTCTGTCTTACCACAATAAACAATCATAACCCAATATTCCTATAATTTGAAGAAGAGAATTTTTAACCTGAAGGTTTTCTCCAATTTAAATCCCAGTTCAACCATAAGATTATAGCATTACATGGTATCAATAGATTGATAAAAAGAACAAAACAAAGAAAACAAAAATTAACTAACCAGTTCATACTCATTCTCAACTTCTCATATGGTTCTGTCCCCATCAAGAAGAGACCCATCCATTTCGTCATCATCGTCATCATCGTCGTCATCATGCCATGTACTCCATCCATCAACATGTTCCACCTGAATCTAACAATTAGGGTTGTCAAAAAATGGAAGAATCATAAAAAGAAAAAAATTAATTCACCAAGTAATACACATTTTCAACTTCTCCTCTGGTTCTCCCTCTATCAAGAATATCCCCATCCATTTCATCACATCCTCCTCATGTTTGTTCTACTTGAATATTTTCTTCCATGCCCGAATCTCGTAGGCGGGTGATTCTGAAGTTGATGTTGCCCAAATTCACAGAGCAAACTAAAATTACAAACAAATGCAACTTAAATTAACTTGCAGCATCAACCAAATTATAAAAAGGGATGATCAAGAACCATACCTCGAGCCCATGTCTGTGAGAGCCTCTTACAGTGGGTTTTTGGGGGCAGGGAGCAGAGAGAGAGGGAGAGAGAGAGAGAGAGAGAGACTTCCTCATACTACTTCTTTCTGTGCGATCAAGCAATGGGTTTTAGGGGGCAGGGGCTGAGAGAGTGTGCGCGCGCGTGTTTTAGTTTGGCCCCCCAAAATTTTTGTTTTCAAGGTTTCAAATTTTAAAATTTTCAAACCAATTTCAATTTTGAAATATTTCTCCCACAAATTCCCCCCAAAACACTTGTCCTAGTCATCAATTTTTTTATCCCAGTCATCATTTCTTTGTCCACGTAGGACAAACCCCTGCCACGTAGGACAAACCCCTGCCACGTAGGACAAACATTCAAATTCTTCATGTTTTATAGAATAGATAGATAGATATATATATATATATATATATATATATATATATATATATATATATGGGTAAAGGGATCCTAAGGTGCCTCCTTAGATTCAATCTAAGGAGGCGCCCCCATTTCCCACCGTCTCACACATTTTTTTTGAAATATTCTTTCATGGGTTTATTGTTCACCTCATGGATGATCAACAAACCAAATTTTAAGGGATTCCAATACTTTATGAACCCCCATCTACCCCTTACAACATCGTGGGGTTTTCAGCACGTTTTTAGACCGTTGAAGTTGTAAGGGGTAGATGGTGGCCCCAAAAGTATCTGAATCCCTTGAAATTTGGTATGTTGACCATCCATGATGTGAACAACAACCCCATGAAAGAATATTTCCAAAAAAATTATAGGAGATGGGGGAAATGGAGGCGCCTCCTTAGATTTTCATCTAAGGAGGCACCTTAGATCCCCTTTTTCCTATATATATATATATATATATATATATATATATAAGATAATGGCTAGCGAAATAATCGAAGACGGGGATTCGGGCGATCCAAAGACGACGAACTTGGGTGACGGCAATGCTGTGATCGTCGGTTCGGATATGCAAGATGATGCTGGCATTGGACAACCCGGTGACGAGTCCTCTCTGCGAGGCATCCGATCATCGATTCTGAATAGGGATGCGTCGAGGGTTGGATTGGGGGATCTAGGGCGCTCTTCCGCCGGAGATGGAAGTATGGTTGGGATTGGCCAATTCGTGCAGAAGTTGAGGGACCTTGGAGGCGATGTGTCACTGCCAAAGGGAGATGCTGTTAACGGGAGGGTTGGGGAAGACTTGGGCGACGGCTGGAAAGTAGTTTGCAGAAGGGCAACTCAGGATGGAGGTCAGACAAGCAAGAGGCGGCTCCCGGTCACTGGAGGGGGTCCCTTTCGCAGGACAATGCCTAAGGGACAGACCAAGTCAGGAGCCCACTTTCTTCTGAAGCACGGAGACAATGGCCGCTACCTGGTTGATAAAATGCATGCAAGGCCCAAAGCACAAATTAATGTAAACACGACTGGTGCCAAACTCTCCTGGAGTGATGTTTGTGCAAATCGTCATTCGTATGGGGCGGCTTTGGGCATGACACATGTTCCTCCTAAGATTCAGTAAGATGGTTCAGTCTACGCCAGGTTCCCTGGGGAACTTCTTCACCGTGGAGCAGAAAATTGGAAGAACACCCTAGTTGGCTACGTATTGGGTGATATACCCTACTACAGTCAGATGGTGGCTTGGATGGAGAGATTGTGGAAGCCGAGGAAGAGGGTGCAAATTTATAGTAAGGAAAACGGTTTTTTTACTTCAGATTTGAAGCCCATGAGGAATGCGATAGGATTTTGTCCGGTGGTCCTTGGCTATTTGACGGTCGTCTTGTTGTCCTCAAGAGATGGAGTCTGGATATGAAGCATGATCGTGATATCCTATCATCAATCCTGATTTGGGTGCAGTTGCACGGAGTGCCGCTATATATGTGGAATCTGGAGGGGCTAAACATCATCTCCTCTTTAATAGGTACATCTATTTGCCTAGACCGAGCGACTGCTTATTTAGAGAAAATCTCCTATGCTCAATGTCTCATAGAAGTGGATGCCTCCAATCCACTCGTTTCTTCCTTTGAGGTAGAGATGGATGATGGTTCTATAGTGACCATTGACACCAAATACGAAGGAGAACCACCTCAGTGCAGTGGATGTGTTTGTTTCGGACACATGGATGTTCAGTGCCCAACTAAGAATAAGCTCCCTTCAATCCAATTAGACGTGACGAATAATGTCCAATGCACCACTGATGCGGCTGCACTTCCAAAACATGTGATACATCTCACTACTGATTCTTTAGAGCAGAATGATGAAGGCACCAGTATCCCGATTGGGCAAGGAGCGAAAGACACCCTCGGTGTAAATGTGGAATTCGAACGGCTTGAAGAGAATCTCATTCCTTCTGCTGTTAACAAGGCAGATGCGGTAAATGAGCTCAGCTCGGCTGCTGTGCAGTTGATCATCGCCCAGCAGCAGAGCCCTGCGAATGAGGGATCTAACATTAATCCAGTGCGGCTGGATGTACAGGGACTTGAAGCTGTCAAGACTTCGCTTCCCGTGGGCCTTGAGGGTATCCGGGGAAATCTGCCTGCTGATCAACGCATAGCACCTCCACCTTCACTGTTTGAAGACAATTTTGACATTGACAGATTACCTGAGGGTCTGGCAATTGACAACCCAGAATGGGTAATGGAGGTGGAGGCCCAGCTTTGACACAGGGAGGACATCAAGGCTGGGAAGAGGAAGCAAGCTCCAAATGTTTCTGCTACAGTCAGGAGGAGTGCTAGGACTCAGGTGACGCTTAATGGCTTAGGCCAACCCAACTCTAATTAATTACTATCTTTATTTGGAATACTATGGGACTGAATAATCAGGTGCGGCAGAAGGACCTAAGGAATAGAATTAGTTCAATAAATCCTTCGACAATAATTCTTTTGGAGACTAAGCTCAAGTCTCCAACTAACAGTAATAAATCTGAGATCCCCAAGGGTTGGTGCTCATTTGTTAATTCGGATTTTTCGCCGGGAGGACGAATCATTATGGGGTTTAATCCAGGAATTTGGAAGGCTTCTATAGTATCTCGCTCTGAGCAACACATTTCGGCTGCTTATGTAAATGTTGGTGGATTTTCTTGTGTCATCACGGGGGTGTATGGGCGCAACACTATTTTGGAGAGGAAAGATCTGTGGAATAGCCTAGTTGCGGATATCTCTTTTATTGGTAATTCTGCTTGGCTGGCTGGGGGGCTTTAACAGTGTTCTCTTCACTAAGGACAAGGTCGGTGGTAGAAAACTTGAGGAATCTATGGTTCAAGATTTCAGTGATTGCATTAGCAGGACTGCGTTTCAGGAGCTGAAGAGCACGGGGAACAAGTTTAGCTGGTGCAATAGTCGGATTGGAAAGGATCATATTGCAGCGCAACTTTATCGTGTATTTTTTTATTCTTCTTGGGTACACATGCTGTCGGAGACTTATACTGAATACCTGGATCCGTTAACTTGTGACCACTCTCCTATGGTGGTGAAGCTACACTCCAAGTTATCTCTGATCCTAAGCCATTCAAGTTTTTCAACTATTGGAATCATTGCCTAGGATACAAGACTACTATTGAGTCAGGTTGGGCTAGCCAGGAAAAGGGTACTCCAATGTATAAATTGACTAAAAAATAAAAAGTCTGAAGCCGGTTCTACGGGCATGGGCAGGTGACTATCATGCGACTAACATGGTAAAGAAATTAAAGAAGGAGCTTGAGGAGACCCGCAGTGACCTTAGCTTACATTCGGCCATTCCTCTCCAATACAAAGAACAACACCTGCTAAAGGAATTGATTAAAGCTATGAAGCTAGAAGAAGGGATGTTTCGGCAAAAGAGTCGCCAGGATTAGCTAACTCTTGGGGACAAGAACACCAATTTTTTCTACACAGCAATGAAGTCAAGGATCTCCCACAACAACCTCAATCACCTAGTTGATAAGAATGGGGGCCGCAACATAGTATATGAAGAGTTGAAAAATAAAGCGCCTGCCTTTTTGAAGATTTATATAATCAGAGCCACTACAGAACCCACTTCCAGAAATTGGTGCCAAAACGAATATTAACTGAGGAATCTTCAGTTTGGCTGAGCAGGAGGATTTCAGATGAGGAGATCAAAACTGCGGTTTTTTAGATTAGACCAGATAAATCCCCAGGACCTGATGGTTACAACGGTCTCTTCTATCAGCATAATTGGGCGCTTATTGGAAAGGAGGTATCTTTAGCTATCAAATCTTTTTTCATTTCTGGTTCACTCCTCAAATCTGTAAATCACACTTTTCTGACCCTAGTCCCAAAGAATGACAATGCATCAACTTTAGGGGATTATAGGCCAATAGCCTGTTGCAATGTCCTCTACAAGATTATCAGCAAGATTATTTGCAACAGGATTAAAGTGGTCATCCATGAACTTATCTCCCCTAACCAATCTGCTTTTCTGAAAGGGAGGCTTTTGACAGATTGTACCCTACTTGTCCACGAGCAGATCAGAGACTTCAGTAATCCAATGGGTGGAAGAGCCTGTCTGAAATTAGACTTGCGAAAGGCTTTTGACAGTGTTAATAGAGACTTCATTCTATACTTCTTGCGGCAATTGGGTTTCCCTGATATTTTTGTGGGCTGGATTGAAGAATGCATTACTTCTCCGACTTTCTCAGTTACGATAAATGGGTCCCCTCATGGTTATTTCAAAGGAAATAAGGGCATTCGCCAAGGTGACCCCCTCTCCCCTTTTTTATTTGTCATTACAATGGAAGCTTTTTCCATCCTAATTGCTAGAGCTATTAACATGGGAACAATTCTACCGATGCGGCACACGGGTTCTATTTCTCATCTTTTGTTCGCTGATGATTTGCTTGTTTTCTGTCGGGCTAATAAGAGTTCTTTCCTGGGCATCAGAAATTTGTTGGAAGACTTTTATCTTTATACTAGGCTGCGGGTTAATTGGGACAAAAGTGCAGGATTGTTTAGCAAGGGGCGAAAAATAAGAATGAGTTGGCAGATATGTTGGGAATCAAGATTACTACTATGATATCCACCTACCTTGGATTACCGCTATCTTCCAAATATCCCAGGACCACTAACTTCGGCAAGTTAGTAGACAAATGCAAGAATAGAATGTTGGGTTGGAGTTCTTCTATGCTATCGATAGCGGGGCGTATTGAATTGGTGAGGATGGTAATTTACGGGATTGTAGCTTTTTGGTTACATGCATTTCATCTCCCCTGCAACATTTTGAGAACCATTGCTTCTATGTGCCGACGATTCATACTGGGGTCTTCTAGAGCTTGGGCTTGGGAAGATATCTGCAAACCAAAAGAGGAAGGCGGGGTTGGAATCAGACTTCTGGAGGACTTGAATGCGGCGGCAGGGTTAACATTAACATGGAGATACCTCACTGCAGATAGTATTTGGGCCAAATACATGGGGAAGAGATATGGTACTGATGCTAGTTTCTTTGCGGTTAGAGGAAATACTTCGCAGTCCGAAACTTGGAAAAGAATGCTTAACAGCCGTAAAGAATCACATTCGCTCATCAGGAAATCGATAAAGGATGGGCGTGATACACTGTTTTGGCTTGACCCTTGGACTGATGGTGGGCGCCTGTGCGATTTGTGTAACATGCCCCCAGGCACTGAGCTGATGCGGGTGTAACTATTGGGTGGCCGGTGCTTGGTCAACTGAATCCGCGCTGGATCCTATTCACCCATTGCTTCGACAATACCAGCTGAGTGTTGGTTCAGACAGTTGGAAATGGGTGCCGGGGACAAGTTCAACTTCAAACAGGCCTGGAATGGTGTTCGACAGCAAGGAAATCAATTCCCCTTCCACAAATTAATATGGTACAATCATTACTCCCCGAAAATGTCAATTACTCTGCTTCGTGCTTTCCAGAATAAATTGCTTACCAAGGATATGATTGCTAGATGGGGATTGCATACCCCAGTCATTGCGTTTTATGTGAGGACAACAAAGTGGAGAACATTGATCACCTATTCTTTGAGTGTAGCTTCTCTAACTACATTTTGCGTAGAACTCTGCTAAAGCTCCTTGCTAATAGTCAGGTTACTCCAAGATTGAATGAGATAGGGAAGTTTTTCCTCCGCCTCTATGGAGGGAAAAGTGCTCTGGATACTCTGGCCAAAATGGCCCTTGCAGCTTCAGTTTGGCACATTTGGAAAGAAAGAAACAGGCGAATCTTTGAAGGGGAGAAGAGACTCAAGACGGTCCTATTTGAGGAGATTTGCGCTGATCTCAGAGTACTTTTACATGACCAAGAGCCGACTACTACCGATGAAGCTACAATTTTTACCAGCTGGGGTTTCAGGGACATGGGTTGAGTGTTGAGTTTTGTGTTAGACACTGTGACTGTGTATTTGTCTGGTTCTGAATAGCTACATTTAGGATGTGGAATTGATAGTGGAGAGTGACGACGCTTGTGCCCTATCCTCTCCCTATTGATACCACATGTCTAGATGTGCTATAATTGTATATTGTATATTATTTTTGGATCAATAAAATATCACGCTAACTTTCCAATAAATACACACACACACACACACACACACCACACACACACACAGAGAGAGAGAGAGAGAGAGAGAGAGATATATATATATATATATATATATGTTGACTAGGATCCATTCGGATGGATCAAACATGCGGATCCATCCAAGTGGAATTTAAATTTAGACAATGTAAATATAAAATCCGACCATTGAATGTCATCTAACATGTCTAAACTATCTCCAAACTAAATTTCAACTAATTTGGACATGTTTTGTCGATGCATCAATTGGTTCCAAATTCGATGTTATTGAATAGTTATAAAATCGGCTAATTTTGCAACCACTTGATGTATGGGCAAAACATGTCCAAATTAGTTGAAATTTTGTTTGGAGGTAGTTTAGACATATTAGATGACATCCAACGGTCGGATTTTCTATTTACATTGTCTAGCTTTAAATTCCACTTGAATGGATCCGCATGTTTGATCCATCCGAATGGATCCTAGTCAACCTATATATACATATATATACATATATACATATATATACATATATACATATATATACATATACATATATATATATACATACATATATATATATATACAGTGATCTAAAAAATTATATAAAAAATAACATGTCTGAGAATTGCGGTGCCCTACCTAGGGACGACCCAAATTGCGATCGTGAGGATGGCGACCACATTTCAAATGCGAGAGGGATCAATCCTGTCGATGATGCTGTTCGGACGCTGGATGCTAACAAAGCTACCGAAGGAGATAAAGAGAAAGGCTCTGTCGAAGGATGGCAGACAGTGGGCTACGTAAAGAGGAGAGCGGCCAAGGCTATGGATCAGCGGGGTGTTTCTGCTGTGGGGGGGAGAGGCCGGATTCCTTCTCGATCAGCTGCCAACAGCCAAACTTCTAATTTCAAAAGATTCCAAGAGAAAAGTAGGGTTCCTGTGAGAAGGACACACCAATCCGATAGCCAACACACCCATGGCCAGCAGGTGTTTGCTAAAATTCCTATAAGGCCAATGTCAACAATCAGTATTAACCCAGAGGGGGGAAAAATCTTGGCTTGATGTTTGCTCCCAACGTCGTAAGTACGATGATCCCCTTATAATGTCTCTAATTCCACCAGCTGGAGTAGAGAATGGCATCGCTAAGGTGAAAGTCACTAATGCTCAATTGGAAGGGGGATTGTACGATGGAAGAATTCCCTGGTGGGGTATGTCTTGGGTGATATCCCGTACTATTGCCAAATCAAGGCATGGACCGACAGGCTATGGAAGCTCAAGGGGGGTCTTCAGATTTACAGTAAGGAGAATGGGTTCTTTTACTTCTGTTTTGAAAAGGAGGAAGACTGCGAAGGTATTCTTCATAGGGGACCGTGGCTATTTGATGGGCATCTGGTAGTTCTGCAACGTTGGAGCCCTTTAGTTAAGCATGACCGTGATTTTCTCACAGCCGTTCCTGTGTGGATACAACTCCACAATCTTCCTCTACATATGTGGTCTAAGGACATCTTAAATAGGGTGGTGAGTGGAGTAGGTAGGCCAATTTGTCTTGATCGCGGTATAGCTAATTTGACCAAAATAATGTACGCAAGGTGTTTGGTTGAAGTAGAAGCAAGCAAACCATTGGCCCGAAATGTGATTGTGGAACTAGATGATGGATCAACTGTATTGGTGATGGTAAAATATGAGGGAGAGCCTCCCTGTTGTACTTCATGATCAAGTTTTGGCCATATGAACACCCATTGCTCAATCAAGGAGAAGACGAAAGAGCCCTCTTCGATCCAAAAACCAATTGCGAAATCCCCAGTAATAACTGAGGTACTAACTGCTGTATCTCCGGCTGAATTTTTGACTGGGGAAGGATCAGGTTCTGTTGATCCGGTTTTGGTTGCTTCGGTTGAAGAAGTTATTTTGGGTGCTCATCAAAATGAGGAGAATATCAGGCAAAGTAATGTGCTATCCCATGAGATTCCGGGTGAGCAAAATTCTGTAGAGCCGTGTCCAACATTTCAGGAACCTCCAGAAATGCCGATTCCACAGTATAATGTGGGGATAGGTACTCATCAACCTTCGGCCTCTCCATCAACTGAACCTAGCTCAATAACTGAACCTAGTGAAGCCTGCTTGGAGAAAGAATCAAGCACCTCTCATCCGCAGCTAGCTAATGAACCCTCTGAGTGGACTGTTACGGTGCCAGAATGGACAGCTGAACTTGTGGTCCTCAAAGCTTCTGTTGCTAAACACAAGACTAAATCTGTTTCTACATCACCAAAGTCTGCCCGGCGTAGCACTAGAATTGCAGATAGTGCTTGCCCCCCCACAACTTTGAATTAATGTCTATTTTATTTTGGAATACGAGGGGTCTTAACAACCCTATTCGTCGTGCGGATTTGAAGCAAAAATTGAGAAGTATCAGACCTTCTATTGTGTGCTTGCTTGAAACAAAGGTGGAGATTAATAATTCTGAAAGGATTGTTAAATGCTTTGGTAAGGATTGGCTAAGTGTTGATAACAGGAACATATGTAAAGGAGGTAGGATAATAATTTTTTACCATACATTGTTCTGGAAGTGTGTTCTTATTTCAGCTTCGGAGCAACACATTTCATGCACCGTATCCAATTCGGGGGGCCTCATCTTAGTCCTCACTGCCGTTTATGGGTTGAATTCATCTAGCTCTAGATTGGCACTCTGGAATTCTCTGGTTACGGACTCTGTTACTATTCGGTCTATGCCTTGGTTAGTTGGGGGAGATTTCAATTGCGTGCGAAGTTCTAATGAAAAGGTTGGAGGTAGATTGGTTGATTCGTTTGCTATTGACTCATTTAATGCAGCAATTTGCAATTGTGGCCTAACTGATTTGAAGAGCAAGGGGAGCTTGTTCACTTAGAATAACAAACGCATTGGGCCGGAACGGATTGTTGCCCGTCTCGATCGTGCATTAGCAAATGTGTACTATTTCCAACTTCTTTCGAATTCTTTCAGTGAATATTCGGATTCAGGCACAAGTGACCATAACCCGATGACTGTATATCTTCATCCTCAGATTATTCAAGCTCCAAGACCTTACAGGTTCTTTAATTCTTGGGTCTCTCTTCCAGGGTTTTATGATTTGATCATTGCAATGTGGAATACTAATATAGTGGGATCGCCAATGAAGAGGTTTGTTGATAAACTGAAATTGCTGAAACTTGAGCTTAAAAAATGGTCTTTGGTCCAGAGGGAGAGGATCAATGTTAATTTGTGTAGAAGGAAGCTGGAGGATATTCATAATGATCCAAGATTGATTACTGATATCCATATTCAAAAATTAGAGAAAGTTGCGGCAAACAATCTTGCACTAGCTTTGGATGTGGAGGAAGCTAATTTGAGGCAAAAAAGTAGACAGAATTGGATCACTTTGGGTGATAGGAACTCGAAGTTCTTTTATACAGCTATGAAAACCCGACTCAGTTACAATAGTCTCAGTCACCTAGTCTCTTCTAATGGTGATAGGAATGTGGCTATTACTAATCTACGAAATGAGGCTCCTCAATACTTCCATGATTTGTACAATCAAGGTAATTACATCAATGTCTTTCCTAATATTGTCCCTAAACGGAAACTTACCCCTGAGGCGGCAGTTTGGATGGACAGAAATATTACTGCTGAGGAGATTAAAATAGCTACCTTTCAGATGGGAAAGGATAAGGCCCCGGGGCCTGATGGCTTCAATGCTTTCTTTTATCAGAATTGCTGGGGTATTATTGGAGAGGACGTTACAGCTGCGGTTTCCTCCTTCTTCGAATCAGGTCATATTCTTCGACAAATAAATCATACTTTTCTTACTCTGATTCCAAAAAATGCTAAGGCCACAGGGCTGGGAGATTACAGACCTATATCTTACTGTAATGTAATCTATAAAATCATTAGCAAGGTCCTTTGTAATAGGTTGAAGATGGCCATTAATGAATTAATTTCCACTAATCAGGCGGCTTTCTTAAAGGACATGTTGCTTGCTGACTGTACTCTTATAGCCCATGAACAAATACGTGATTTCAGCAATCCAATGGGGGCTAGGGCTTGCATCAAATTGGATATCCGTAAGGCATTTGATAGTGTCAATAGAAATTTTGTCACTTACATGCTAAAACAGATGGGCTTCATGGGCAGATTTATTTCTTGGATATCTAGTTGCATTAATACCCCTTCTTTTTCGGTGATAATTGATGGGGCACCTGAAGGGTATTTCACTTCTACAAGAGGCTTAAGGCAAGGAGATCCACTGTCACCTTATCTTTTTATGCTAATAATGGAAGCATTTTCTTTATTGATGGCAAAAGCAGAAACTATCCAATCTATTCAACCTATGCGGCGATCGGGCTCTATTTCCCATCTTCTTTTTGCGGATGATCTTTTGGTGTTTTGCCGGGCGAATACCAAGTCATTCAGGGGTATCATGGATCTTCTCCACTCTTTCAATCTATTCACAGGATTGCAGGTTAATTTGGAAAAGAGTTCGGCGATGTTTAGTAAGGGCACAAAAAATCCGAGGGATTTGGCTAATATGCTTGGAATCAAAATTGTTACTTCCCTTACAACATATTTGGGTTTACCCCTTTCTTCTAAGTATCCTAAAGCTTCAATGTTTGGACGGTTGATAGACAAGTGTAAAAAGAGACTCCATGGTTGGTCTTCCTCATTATTATCCATTTCTGGCAAGGTCGAACTTGTACGCACTGTGATCTATGGTATGGTAAGTTTTTGGATGCAAGCATATTGTCTTCCTAACACTGTTATTCGGGAAATTAATTCGGCTTGTAGGAAATTTATTTGGGGGAACTACATACCTGGGCTTGGAAGGATCTTTGTATTCCAAAGAAAGATGGAGGGGTAGGCCTGAGGCAACTCAAAGATCTAAATGCAGCTTCTGGTGTCCGTCTTATTTGGCGATATCTTTCGTTTAATTGTCTCTAGGCGAAATTGATGAGGAAAAATCATGGTTCGGCCAATGGGTTTTACACTGCTATTCCACGACCTCCTGACTCAGGTACGTGGAAATTTCTTCTGAGGCATAGGCCTATATATCAAAAACTCATCAAACGCAATGTCAACGATGGTGCAACAACGTCTTTCTGGTTCGATAACTGGCTTCCTATTGGTCCCCTGTTCAAGCTTCATAACCCGCCACCAGGATCTGAATTTGATGTGGTTCGGGATTACTGGGAAAGCAATGGTTGGTCTTCAAAACCGGAGATCATGCCCCTAATGCAAATTCTTCAAACTGTAAAGCTTTCCCCGGGCCCTGACACTTGGCTTTGGGCGGATGGATCTGGGTTCAGCTTTCGCAAATCCTGGGAGGGTGCCCGCACTTCAGGTATTACATTCCCCTACTATAAATTGATTTGGCATGGCTACCATGTACCGAAGATGGCATTGACATTACTCCGGGCTTTTCGTAAGAAGCTACCGACCAAAGACATTCTGTCAAGGTGGGATCTTTCATTGGATGATGCTTGTGTCTTATGTAATTCTAAGGAGCCTGAAAGTATCAAACATTTATTTTTTGAGTGCGATTATAGTAAGTACTTACTTGCTAGAATGTTGCTCAAATTGGGATACCGAGGAGTTGTGCCTAACTCCCTTGAGGAGGCCGGAGATTTGATACTTTCTTCTTTCCAATCTAAGGATTGTGTGGGGGTACTAGCTAAAACGGCTCTTGCTACTATGGTCTGGCACCTTTGGAAGCAGCGTAACATGAGGATTTTTGAGAGAAAAGAAGTTGGGAGGGTTGCTCTGTTCGAGGACATAGCTTCAGATGTTCGTATCATTCTTCGTAATGTCGAAAGAGACTTCTCTTCTCCTGATAATCCATTTTCTTACTGGGGATTCCTTGATGATTGTTAAATTGTAATTTTCGGGGTTTTTATTCTATGACTTGATTTTTCTTATTGGAATGTAGGCTGTTGAGGGTGACGGCGCTTGTGCCATATCACCTCTCTTCATACTTTCTGGTGAGGGGATTCGTGTTTGTAAATATGTTTCTTTCTCTGATTTTAATATAATATAACATTACCTGTCAAAAAAATATACGGTGATCTTTTTCGCTCATTGTACTCATGTGTGAATTTTCTATCTTCTTTGTGCTCTTGAATATATATGTTGAATGTTGAGATGTATTGAATATTGAATGTTGCTATTGGACTTCTCTTCCTCTTGTTAACTATGTTTTTGATGATTTTGATAAGTATTTTTGTGATACACCTTCATGCATTCTAGATTTTTATTTGATATCACATTGATACATATCCTACTCTTTATACTCACATGTGTTCTCTTTTATTTAGCACTAGTTGTTGTTTCTTTACTCCCACTTTTTGGATAATGCCAGAGAGGAGAGACATAAACAAACTCATAATTTTGTGTTAATTAGAAGCTAAACATAATGTTGAATCTAATATTTATATATCCTTATATTCACGGGGAGTAAGATATAATGAATTTGGATCCAAATATTCTAAATTCAAAAAATTTGAATTTATTCCATACTATCTCTATGCATGTTTATCATACTCTATCTTTTATGGATCATATGATGCCCAAATATCTATTGACTAACTTGATTGGCATCTATGTATGGGGAGTAAGTATTTTTAAAGCACAATTATTTATTTTTGCTTATGATTGTGGGTCATCACCAAAAAGTGGGAGAATGTTGAGTATTGACTTCTTCCTACTTGGTTTTGATGATGAGAAAACATAAATATTTGTGACTAATCTCCTTCAAGCAGTTAATTCATTGCCAAATCCAATCATGAAAATCAATTGCAATGAATGACAATGAAGATTAATCAAAGCTCAAAGAGATGATTGAGTGATCAAGATAATGAAACAAGACTCAAAGACTTCAACTTCAATCAAGCGGAATAAAAGAAGCGTAAACTCATTGTAAATCTTTCTTTTCTTGTGTTCTTTCTCTTAGATTGTAGCCTTGAAGTAGAGTAAACTTGGAGCACACACATATCCTTCAATTTATCCTAGGAAACCCTTAGAATTCATTTCCTAGGACTCTAAACCATAAAACCATTAGTTGTGCATTCTGGATGTCTGATAGCCGATTGCTGCACAAAATCCACGCAACTATCTCTATACAGGCGCTTGTGTTTTGTTCTTCAGTCATCTAAAATGCACACACTTTAGATAGGTTTTTGGGCTTTCAATCTTTACTTCTAAACAGGTGACTGTTGTACAATGTACATGCTCCTATCTACAGTTCAGGCGACTGTGACTTGTTAATTAGTCGCCTATGTCATCTTGCCCAAATACCCAATTTGTCAACTTATGCACTTGTGCACTTTTAGGCAATTATCTTTGGTTTTACAAGCGCCTGCCCATGGAACAGATGCATGTTGACTCCACTACAGCCACATGTCCATCATTGTCCAAAATTCTCATTTTGACAGGTTTTGCACTTGTGAATTCAAATGCATGTCTTTGGTTTTACAGGCGCCTGTGTATACCACATCAGTCGCATGTCCTTTGATTATCCGGATTCTTGATATTGTGAAGTTACACACTTCTGCCACACAGACGTCTACCTTTGGTTTATCAGGCGCATGTATGTTAGTCAGGCACATGTCCAACCTTAAGCAGTTGCATGTCCCACGTGGTAAGTTACCGTTTGTACTTTCACTTACCCTCTGACACAGTGCAGCAGGTGCATGTTGGTTCTTCATCAGTCGCCTGTCCTGACTGTATTTTCAATCCGTTGCCCAATCAAAAATGGTTTTAAAAGGGGCTTTTGGGTAATCTCTTGGGGATTTTGGTAGAGCTTATAAATACTTGTTTTACTGTTCCATTGGAGAACTCTTAGACTCTCCAACATCTCTCTTGGAATTCAACTCTCTCATTTCATTCCAAACCCCTAAAAGTTCTAAACTTCAAATCTTAGCTTGTCTTCAAACTAGAATCAACTCTCATCATCTAGCTTTGGTGAAGACAAGTGCAATGGCTTTTCTCTCCTCAATGAAGAGATCCACTCACTCCACTCACTCCTCACTTCAAGGTCTACACTTCAAGGCATATGAGTTTGTAAGTGTGATTTCATATTTCATAACTCTTTCGTTATATTGATTTGATCTCGATTTGTAAGAGTGTTTGCTTGATCCCAGGTTGTGGGAATCAAGGAAATCAATAGTTGTATTGATTACCCTTGTAGGGTTTTTACAAGTGGGTTTATTTGAAATATCAAGGATATGGTTTCAGATTGAGTATCTGGGTGGTATCCATAGTAGTAGGATCGTAGGATTACTAGAAACAAGTCGGGTTTGACTTGGGTAATCCAAACGCTTGAATATCTTGTGTTTGAATTGTTCTTATTGTTGTTTCATATTATTTCCGCATCATTGTTGGTTAGGATTTTAATTAGGCATAACTTTCTCTTTAAGTTTATAAACACTATTCAACCCCCCTCCTAGTGCTTTCCTCATAGCACAAGGTCCTTACTGAGGGTGGTGGTGGTGGTGGTGGCCAAGGGGGAGGGGGTAGAGAGGGGGTGGATGGCCATGGAGGAAAAGAAAGAGAGGAGAGAAAGAGAGGAAGAGAGTTCACTTTTGTTTTTGTTTTGTTTTCTTCTCATTTTCCTTTCTTTTTCTCTTTTGTTTTTATTCATCCATAATTATCATGCTAATTAACTAGGGAAAGACAAGTGGAGGGTTAGGTGTCTCAGGCCTAGCTAATTAAGATAGTAACATGAGACATGGAAGGTGGTAGGTGAGGATAATTAGGAGGAGGCCACATAGATGGTGAGGTGGCATGCAAAGAAATTTGGAATTTTCTTTTTTAGAAAAAATAGTAATACAAGTATTTAAACCATATAGTATCCAAGTAATATACAACATAATATCTATTATACATTTGACAACCTTTTTTGAATTCTAGAGCTGACTAGGACAAACTGACTATGACAAAAGGGTTGTTAGAAGAACGGGTGAGATTTAATCTTGAGAAATGAGTGGTTTAGATGAGATTTTGTAGAAAGTTTTGGAGGGAAAATATTTCTATGGGGAATGAAAGTTTATAGGAAAATTAAAATTTTTGGGGAATGAAAGTTTCTGGAGAATAGCAAAATGCACGCAATTAATGTATTTGTGAAAAGAACTTCAACTTGGACTTGATGCTACAGATCGAATGCTGCTGCGGATCGAATAATCTCTCCCTCAACGCAGGGCCCACTGTCTCTTCTACGCATGGGGCAACAAGAAGAGAATAATTTCCCGCGTCGAAGTCGCCTGCACCGAATTTGTTGTCCACATCTTCGGCACCCACGCCAAAGGTGCCCGTTAAATTTTGTACGCAAATTTGTTGTTCCGTTCCTAAGGCGCCCGTGCCTAATTTGTTGTTCCACACCGAAGGCACCCGTGTCAAATTTGTTGTTCCGTGCCAAAGGCGCCAGCGCCAAATTTGTTGTTCCATGTCGGATGCATATGTGTCGAATTTGTTGTTCCGCGTCGAAGGTGGCAGTGCCACTAAATATTTTTACGTTGTTTTGCGCAATTTTTGCTGTGTAAATAAATTTTTGGGGAACAAAGATTTCGCACGGGGAAATCTTCAATGAACCGTGCCCGTGGGCACGGGTTATGATAATCTATATTACATTTGATATGTATATTACATTTGACAACTATTTTTAAATTACCTTGCTGACTAGGACAAGCTGATGTCATGTTGATGTATAAATAGGTTGATAGAAGAATGACTAGGATTTAATCTTGGTAAAAGAAGGGTTGAGGTGAGTGTTGGGGAAAACCAAAAAACCTCAACATATGGATCGCTGACATGGCTTGATTCAATGAGATCTGATGACATGGATTGATGATGTGGTCGAAATCACATCCATTCAATGTAACATAAATTAACACAGCTGGATCCCACCCAAAATTTTGAATCCCCACATGTTACCAAGAAAAGAAACTTTAACACATCTCACTCGCATTAACTTCCCTCATCAAAAGCAACCTCTCTCGCTCACCCCTCTCTATCCCATAGCAAAGGCGCCTGCTAAATTTTTATCCGTTTGAATTGTGAAGTGGAATATTATATGTCCCAAAACTTTGGAGTGGGGAAATAATTTTTAGGGAAACAAAGATTTTAAATAGACCGTTCCCGGTTCATGACTAGTAATATACTAAATCAGAATGTAGTTAAAATCTAAAAATATTTTTAGTATTATTAAAAATATTTTAAAATTTATGGAAAATTCCCCAATACATGAAAAATATACGTGTGTCAAATACGATCAAAAATACGTAGTACAATACCCGTATAAATGAAAATACGGTTTACATCCAACCCACCTTAAAAAAAATTCAGTCCCCAGAATTTCAAAACAAAACTATGAGGAAAGATACTTCAATACATAGAATCAAAATATCAGTTCGAGAAAACAGACTCCACTATACGAACAAATAGTATATATACATATATTATTTGAGAGTAAAATAAAATTGTATTGGAGCATCATCGGTACCATCCTTACGCATATCGCAGTGTGAGATGACCTGCTTGGGCCACCATAAAAACCATGTCACGCCCCGTTCTTCAAAATAACCAGAAATATAAAGCTATCCATGGCATATGTAGAGAACAGAAGGTGACAAAGCTGCGGCATCATTTAGACCATAGGATTTGAGACCTTGACTCTAAATACTACCCAGCATAAATGAAATATGGTGATATACATCCTGCAAGCCACTACGGATGTTGGAACAATACGGATGACAGATAAAAGAAATATTGTACGTGCTTAAAAATAAAGAAAAATCACAGAGTCACAAAATATACATAAATACATTTATATGTATAAAAAAAGTACATCTGATACTTACACGAAGGTTAAAAGTGAAAACTGAGAAAAACTGAAAACATCATAAATTCGAATGAAATAGAAAGTGACCACTACACAAAAGTACAACTCACTCCCTTTAAACAAAAGAAAGAAACACTCTAATCTTGTGTAGAATCATGGGGAAATGATATCGGAAATTTCTAGCTTTAGACCTAGGGAAAAAGGGGGGCCGGACACGTCAACGCGTGACTAGTAAGGAAACACAACTCAGATATGGAATATTATAATTAAAATTGTTATATCCAACTAAGTATCAGGTAACAAGTGATAATAAAGAAGCTATCTAACTAACCTCGTAATTTTAACCAAAATGGAAATATGATGCATACTTGATCATAAATTTAAATAAAACAGAAATGGAACACATGATGAAACTCAGGCAGAAATGAAAATAAACTATTACATTTAAATGAAGGGGGTTAATGAACATCAATTGCATAGTTATTCTTGTTATGGTTACACTAACGCTTTGGAACCCCAAGTAAAATGTAATACGTAGGATCTGGACTCTCACCTAGGGTGGGTGGAAAAGTGGTACCCAGTCAGTGGAACACGAGCACAGTGAAACGGCGCCTCTCGTAACTCCCACATTTCAGGAGTGAGAATACAATACACATGAATTACCTTATGGTGCATCACAAGTTCAACCATGTGCATCTCTGACTCTGCTCAACTACCCTTGCCAGTTACGGAGAGTGTGATTGAGATATATATCAATTCTAGTGCAGTCATTATGTACACATTCCACTGAGTTTTCCCTAAACCCCGTTTCTGCAATAACTCACCTACCTCGGGGGAGATCGAGATATTTAGGTTATTATAATACTCTAGTGTCCTCACCCAAATCGAAATGATCATGTCCATCATCTCAATATTCATGCAGTCATAACCGCCGCTAGCAACAATCCATATGCCACCATGATCACATTACTGTCAACTTTCCATAGCCATTATTTAATCACCACGATTATATGTAATATGGCATCAACATCTTATAATGGAAGGAAACACCAACAACTAACTTCATCAAATGCTTAATGAATATCATCATTGGCATGAATAGAACATCATGATGTTTGCTTGAAGTAAGATATCATCATCATAGCATTATAGTGTAGACAAAACATAACATCAAGTTGCACTCTAACATTGGGTCTAGTAGCATGGTGTGCTTCACGCATAAAAGAAATTAACATAACATCTAATCATAGCCTCATGCATCATGGTGAAGATGTAACCATGGCATCATGATATAAAGACGTAAACATGGCATGACACAAACATGGTATAAAGGACATAACATAATATACTTGCATAAATATAGTATCATGCTAGTAGCATAGCATGGTAAATCCTACGCATGTGGGCTAGTAGCATGAAATGTAATGGCATAAGGAAACATGGACATGGCATAAATATGACATGGCATAAATATGGCATTAATGACATAACATAATATCCATGCATAAGAATAGTATCATTGCTAGTATCATGGCATGGTAAATCCTATACATGGGTGCTAGTAAGGAAACATATACATGGCATAAACATGGCATAAAGGACATAACATGATATCCATGAGTATGACTAGTATTGTGGCTAGTAGCATGGCATGGTAAATCCTACACATGGGGGATAGTAGCATGAAATGTCATGTAATAAGGAGACATAGACATAGCATAAACCTGACATGGCATAAACATGGCATAAAGGACATAACATGATATCCATGCATAAGAATAGTAGCATGGCTAGTATCATGGCATGGTAAATCCTACACATGGGGGGCTAGTAGCATGAAATGTCAGGGCATAAGGAAATATAGACATGGCATAAATATGGCATAAAAGACATAACATAATATCCATGCATAAGAATGTAAGGACCCTGGTTATGAGGAACACACTAGAAGGGGGGTTGAATAGTGTTTATAAAATTTAAACGATAGTCATACCAATTTAAATCCCTAACCAATAGTAAATGCATTATTATAGATTAAACCAAAATGAAACAAGCTAACAAGGAGATGTTTCAAGGGTTCGAATTACCCAAGTACAATCCCGACTTGTTCCCGGTAATCATACGTCCCTTCCACCCGGATACCTCCGGATACTCAAGTTAGAACCCTAACTTGAGGTTTCCTTCAAACCCACCCGTAACAACCCTACAAGTGTAATCGAACAACAATCGATGTCCTTAACTTCCACAACTTGGGATCAAGCAAACCCACTCTCACAAACCGAGAGTGAAATCGAAATACGAGATAATGAAATTTGAAATGTAAACACTTACAAACACATATGTCTTGAAGTAGAACTTGAAGGAGCAAGTGTGTGTGTGTTGATGTCTCTTCCAAGATGAGAGAAATCCCTTGTACTTGTCTTCACCAAAGCTTGAATCTCATATTTGGTTTAAGTCGGAAGACAAGATTATATTTGAGATTTCTAGGGCTTGAGAGTTGAGGAAGAAAGAACTTGAGAGATTGAGCTTAGGAATGAATGCAAGATTATCTTAGTGTTCCAATAAGCCTCCAATGGAACGGTAGGAGACCCTTTTATAAGTTCTCTAAACCCCTCAAGAAAAATACCCAAAAACCCCTTTGAACCCCGTCTGGAGAAAGCCAACGGATAGAAAATACACGCCAGACAATCGACTGGTGAAGAACTCACAGTCGCCTGTTGCACTGTGTCAGAGGGTAGGTGAGAATTCAAATGGTAACTTACCACGTAGGACAGTCTACTGATGAAGGTTGGGCAGGCGTCTGTAAACCAACAGGTTACTAAGAAACCTTCCACATGGGACTGAATTCCTAAGTGCATAAATGGTGAAACCTCAGGAAGTTTGGGATGATAGGACATGCGATTGTAGAAGAATATACATGCATATGTGCCATGGGTAGGCGCCTGTGAATCCTTCTTACTTTGCCTGCAAGCGTAAGTGTAAAAGTTGTCAAAACTTGGGAAGTTTGACAAGTTGGGACATGCAACTATAGAAGCATACACAGGCGACTGTGCCATGGGGCAGGCGCCTATAAATCCTTCTTACATCTCCTACAGACGCAACTGCAAAAGTTGCTAAACTTAGGAATTTTGGACAAGAAGAGACAGGCGACTGACTAACAAGTCTCATGCGCCTTTAACTGGATAAGTGCATGTACATTGTACATCAGTCGCCTGATGAGAGTTATACCAGAAAGCCCAAACGAACAACTGAAAAAGTATATGCATAACAGATGACTGGAGAACAAATCTCAGGCACCTGTATGGAGACTGTCGCATATAAATCATTCAGCAGTCACATGTTAAAACTCCAAAATGCACATGCTTGAGATTAAGAATTGGAGGCCTAGGAAATGAGTTCTAATGCTTTCCTAGGATAGAATGGAATATGTGTGTGTGCTCCAACATAATTATACTTCTAAGCTACATACTAATAAGAAAGAAGAAGAGAATAAAAAGTTTACATTTGTTTTTTCCTCTCTTCTTTCTATTGAATGATCTTGAAGTGTTCTTGAAGCTTCTATCTTCATCTTCGATCATCCGAGCTTTGAGTGATCCTTAAGTGACATCCATTGCTAATTGATCTTCATAATAGGCTTAGGCAATAAATTAACTGCAAGTAGGGGATTAGTCACAAGTATTTATGTTTGCTCATCATCAAAACCAAGTAGGAAGAAGTCCAACACTCAACATTCTCCCCCTTTTGGTGATGACAAACAAACATAAACAAAAAGATATATAATTGTGCTTAAAAATATTTACTCCCCATATATATGCCAATCAAGTTAGTCAATCTAAATAAGGGCATCTAATGATCAATTAAAGAAAATAAGTAAGATATGCATGAATGAAACGATTTCAAGATTATAAATTTAGGATTTTAGAATCCAAATTCATTATATGTTACTCCACATAAATCTATGGCAACTTCAATCTTAGATTCAAGTTTAGATTATATTTGGCACAAAATTATGATTTGTTTATTTCTCTCTCCCTATGAAATATTATCCAAAAACAGGGAGAGGAGAAACAACAATAATAGTGCTACATAAAACTAAAACAATCATGGGAGTCAATGTGATACATATTTAATGTGATACCAAAAGAAAATGGAGAAAACGCGAAGGTGCATCACACTAATACACATCAAAAACTCATCAAAAATAGAAATTCTAGTTGACTAAAGGAATGAGAGTCCAATATTAACATTATTTATGCAAAATGTCTCACTACACATCATATATATATAAGAGCACACATAGGGACAAGATTGCACAACATATACATATAAGATCACATCAGAGAAAAAAGAGTCAAACAGATCACACACACACACACACACACACACACACACACACACATATATATAGTGATCTTCGGGTGCGAAAAAAACCCGTGCGAAAGCCCGTGCGAAAACTTTTTTTTTGAAATTTTTTTTTCAAAAATTCTTTTTTTGATGTTTAATCCATACAATTATATACCCCAGGGAAAATAATGGGTGAACCCGTTGGGCATTAGAGCACCCATCCACCCGTTACAAATTTAACGGTCTCAAAACGTGCAAATTTGATGAAATGCCTTGATCGAAGGCCAAATGACATTATTTCTCAACCATTATTTTTTGAGTGGGGTATAACAACATATAATGAGTGTGGAAAAAAGAATTTTTGAAAAAAATTTTCAAAAAAAAGATAAAAACATTTTCGCACGGTGCGAAATGTTCTCATTTGAAAATTTTCCCATATATATATATATATATATATATATATATATATATATATATATATATATATATATAATAAAACATGGATGTTATCATGGGTTATTGGATAAGAGTTTTTGAATAAGAGTTGAGAAATTGGATAATAAAGTGTTTGATAAGAGAACTTGGTTAAGAGAAATTGGATAAGAGAATTTGGATAAGGGTTGAGAAATTGAGTAATTGGGTAATAATATTGCTGGTTAATATATTTTGGCTAAGAGAATTTGAATATGAGAAATTGGGAGAAGAGAAATTGGGGGTTATGTTTTTGAAATCAAGTTAAAATTTGGCGGGAATTTTGGTTGGATAATTTAAAAACTTTGAAAACTCAAACTTTTCAATTTGGGGGGAAATGAAAACTCAAACTCACGTGTACAACACCTCTAATCAAAAAACAGCATCAACTCAATACCCCTCAAGCTCTTCATGAATCAAAACACATCATCAACTCTCCCTGCCCCCCCTTTCCCCAACGGCAGCCGGCAGCTGGCAGCCGCAATCGTCACTGCCAAGGGGGGCGCTGAAGAGGATCCAGGAGATTGGAAGCTTCCCAAATGGCAGATCGACAAGGAGCTTCCCAAAGAGGACACGGGAGAGAGGAAAATCGACGAAGAGGTCCCCGGAGACCTAAGAAGAGGACCCAGGAAAACGGAAACTCCCAAAAGGGAGACACCGAAGAGAACCCAAAAGATGAGATCGGAGATCGACGGAGAGATCGAAATCAACACCGAGCTCCCAAAAGGGGGACGACGGAGAGAACCCAAAAGGGCGACTTCTACAGACCCGGACGGATGCCCAGAAGGAGCCCCAGGACGGATTCGAAGCCGAGCTCCCGAAAGAACCACAGAGAGATCAGAGAACAGAACCAACGGAACACCCCCTGCCCCCCGCCCCCTCCCCGAGCACCCCCTGCCTCCCCAAGCACCCCCTGCCCCCTCCCCGCAGCGCCGATTTGATCGAGAGGGTGAAGGCTGAAGCTGCGGCCTGATTTCTTGAGCTCTTAATCAAGGTAGCCCTTCCTCAAATTGTAGGTTCTCTTCATCAAGGTCGGCATTCTGATCGAGTTCTCTTCATCAAGAAACCATATCAGCCAGTTTATTTATTTGGGGTGGAATTTTTTTTGTCTGCAGGTATTTGTTTGCAATAAAGAATGTGGGTTCATTGAATCCAAAGGAAGCTGACGAACATGGTGAGACTAACATTGGCTTGAGAGTTATGCCTTCCCTGAGAAAGAAGAGAAGGAAAGTATGATCAGGTATTTTTGTTTAAGAATTCTTTTCTCTTTCTTTTGGATTCAAATATTTTTTATTATGACTTGAGTTTGATTGAGATTCTCTTGCTCTTACCCAAGCAGCAATGATTTCTAAATAATGATTTCTAGCAAGCTTTGTTGAAATGTGGAGATTTCAAGAGTTCATGCTCACTGTAAAATGTGAAGATTTCTAGCAAGCTTTGTTGAAATATGAAGATGTTATTCAGAATGGCGATATTGAAAGGTTGAAATGTGAAGGTTTATTGAATAAAGATTGAAATGTGAATCTTTGTTGAAATAATGATGGTTTTATTCAGTTCATATCTTTTTTTGGCAACTCAGTTGTTTGAGAATCCTGAATTTTTTGAGCTTGGGAGTTTAAACAGATGGTTGATTGATCTGAATTTTTCATTAGGTGAAATTTCGTTAAAATTACTAAAATTTTCTATTTTGAGATGAGACCAGCAATTGCTTCCTAAGGTTATTTTCTAATAATGTGAAGGAAATGTAAGACAGTAAATTCGTAGTTTAAACATATCTTATATTTCGACTCCCCACTCTCCAACCAAAAAAGGTCTATCCTTTTTTTCTCTTCAGATCTCTGCAAGGGTTGTGATTTTTTTCTAATTCATTCCAATTTTAGATGATTCCTATCTAAATATACTTCAAATCCAGCAAAAATTGGGTGTTGTATTTGTATGCTAGGTAATTCAAAACACTCCACCCGTAGGGGCGAAGTAGTTCTACAAATTACTGAGGTAACCATTTTTGTTTTGTTTTGCACATTACACCCAGAATGTGTTTGCTTTCTCAAAATAAGCTAAAAATGGAGTGTTTTTTGCAGGTGGAGGCTTATATGCCAAATGACACAGCTCGCCTTCATGTAAGCATATCGCTTTCACTTTCCTTCTATACATCAAGATACTTTCTTTCTTTTTTGAACTTATGGTCATTTTTTTCATTTTTTGAGCATGTCGCAACTCTTTTTCATAGCAGTTTATATGGATTTGCAGTCATCTTCCAAAACCTAGAATCGCTACTTGCTCGAACATGAATGATTTAGAAGATTGGACCTTTAGCAGCAGCATCCGCTCATCTTCATCTAAGGTTAGCTTCTAAGGTTAGCTGTTTTTTTAAAATTTGATTATGATGGTATTTTTGGGAGTATTGGCTCGATTTTAGGAGAATTCTGTACTAAGAGAGCAATTTTGGGTAGTGGGTAAAATTTGTTTCGAGTTAAGTTATCAAACACAGATATGGTGGAGCAATGGTGAAATGGGACAAGGTTCCCAAGGCTTTGTAGAACCTTCTGTTTGAATAAATTTTTTTGTAGGAATGAATATGGTTGAATTTGAATAATATTCTTTGTAAGATCTTCGGTTTTCAAAGCTTTTATTTTCAAAACATTCTCTGTAGGAATAATATATTCTGATATAATCAGCGAATTCTTTATAAACCTAATAAGCTAAGCGAAGTTAATGGACCATGGATAATTTTGAAATTGAATTTAAAGATTAAGTGCATGATACCAAATTTCAGAATAAAAGGTTGAATTATTTGCAGTTGATAATTGTTTGTATGGTTTCTTTTCCAGTTGAATTGAAAAGAGCACTAGAAGATCAATACATTCCTCCACACTTATATTTGTTCGATTAATTCTGTTAGTCATAGTCTTTTGCTGATTTTGGCATGTAACATGATAAACATGAAATATGAGTAACAGAGAGATGTTGACAGGATCATTTTGATTGGAAAATGTTGACAGGATCCATTTTCCTGTCAACAGAATTAACCGCTTGAATTGGATAAAGTTTTTGCAAAATGAACATTACTTCCAATCCAAAAGTTCAGAATCAAAATGTAAACATAATTTATTTGTGTAATCTTTTGAATCAAATATAAATTCAAATTTGGTTACATTTTGACAATTTTTTGAATCATATCATTTCAAATGTGATCAATTGAGTGTAATCATATGTAAAGTCAACTGTGATCAGTTGAGTATGTGAAGTGAAGTGAGAAGTTTCCAAAATGTAACATATGAACCCAAAAATTAATATATTATTTCATTAAGCTACAATTAGGAAAATCATGTATCTTATGTTGTTTGCATTGTTGTCCATTGCAAAAACAGATTTGGATAGCCAAGGACATGAAACTCAGTAATCTGAAATATGAAAAATAAAATGAAATGAAATTGCATCTGTCATGTATAGTGTGTACTTATTCCACATCAATTATTCTCATATCATGTGTATTCTGGTTACTACTGGTATTAGGCCATGCTTTGCGTTTTGTGCAGTTTGCGAGTTGTTTTCTCTGCCTAAAACGATGGGGCATGTTAACAGATTTTCTATGAATGTTCAAATTTATTTCTCCCAATTAGATATGAAAATTATCCATTTGAAATGATCCAGATATCCGATATTTGAATAGGAACACGGGTCTTCAATATGTCATCAATAGTGAAGCTGCAATGAGAAGAGGAAATGGGTTGTCATGATTTTTTAAATATTTTTTCGTTTTAGTCTAAAATAGGCATACTTATTATTGTGATAAAAAACTAACATGGAAAAACACTAGGGCTCAGGTTGCCTAGTAGGAGGATATGTTTTGGAAATACTCAGGAATTAAATCTTTTTATTCATTATGAGAATTTTCTCATCTTTATTTTAGAACTTGATTTCAACTGCTTTGTACAAGGCAAATTTATGCCAATAAAAGTTAAGATATATAAACTTTATGGTATTTCGTATATGAAAGACACCAATTGTAAATGTAAGAAATATATTATATTCTTAAATTCAATCACTGTTATGTTCATATATGAATCCATGTATGGAAATAAACAACGATACAAATACCTATCTATTGTAGACACCATTAACCACCCATTATATGTGTGTACACACATACATAATGCATTTGGGCTTATCAGCCCAAGTAGTCTAAGCCAAATCCCACCAGTTCAGTAATCGGGCTAAAAATCTAGGCCAATTAGAAGTTCGAATGTTTGTCAAAACCCATGTATATTCAGGCTGGACTTTGTCAAAGCCGGGCTAGGCTTTGTCCAATTCCTTTCTTTATGTGCTTCATTATGGGAAATTGGACTAACCATTTACTCCTTTTTGGTAAAGCATTTTATACCTCCTAGCATAACATCAATGGCAGTTTATAAGAATAGACAAAATTGGTGAAGAGTTATCATCCCAGGTCATTCATAAAGATAAAATAAAGATGGTGTTAATTAAATGCCAAATATTTTTTACTCTTCACCACAATTGGTAATTTGCCCATAATATTTCACTTATCTGTTTTATTGTATTCTTATTTAGCTACCATAAAAATTTAAGAATTATATTAACATATATTAAGTTGTGTTGTGACCCAAGTCCCACCCGTTCATTTTGAAAAAGGGCTTGGGCTTAATAATTCAAACACACTATATATAAAGGCTAGGCTTGAACTCATGAAAATTAAACAGCCCCAGGCTCGGGCTCATATGAGTCTGATTGCTTCCCATGCTTCACTTTTCCTTGCTTCCTGATGGCTTGGGAATTGCATACTACCTGCTATTATGATTCTACCAAGAGAATTTCTGGTCATGGGTATTTAGGGAAGAAGCAAGTCAGCATTGCCTTATATCTGCTGAGTCGAGAGTCACCAAAAACCCGAATGTGCCTAAGTGGATGAGATGCCACTATATTAATGAATTAAAATGTTAACAGAGTTGAATTATATGTATACATCTAGCTGACTAACAAATATTCACTTTAATTTGTTAAAGTGAGTGGAAACTAGCTAACTAAAAACTAGAGACAAACAAACAAACAGTTATTGAATATGCAGACTCAACGATATTGTTTAGCAGTTCTAAGCCTTAAGAGAAGTTAATACAAGAGTAACATAATAAGTGATAAAAGGGTATTAATGCAGACATGAGAAGAGAAGAAAAGAATAGATAACAAGAGAAAAAACGAAGATTAGAGGACGCAATTACGTGATACAACATTCTATGTTAAATTTGAAACATCAGAAAAAAGAAGCAGAAGAGCAAAAACCTTGAACTAGGCATCGGATGGCTATAAGGTGGGAGTGGAATTAGTGAGCAGTGGCGACAATTATAAAGGAGAATGGAGGGCAAATACAGAATTCAGATCAACAGAGAGATGTGAAGAAATAGGAAGATATTGACTTAACCTTTTCTTTTTTTTGGTTTTTCCTGGTGCTCGACTCTAACTCTATATGCAAATGTATTTCGTTTGACTTTGGCTTTAGTATTGCCTCAAGTCGAATGTAATTTTCTAGAAATTTTATAATGACCTCACCTTCCCATCTGGACTTTTTCCCCATATCAGGCGAATTTGAAGGATGCCATGTCGTATTTTAGGATCATGTCAAGCCCTCCTTTTGCTATGGTTTTCATAGCCGGAGTTCTGCATAAGATATGGTTCCTTAGTTTGCCTGACATCATACCATGAAAATTTATCGAGTTAATCATGTATTCTTGCTTTATGCTCCATAGAGGACCCCATTAACCCATTTGATGTGAATTAGACTTAGATGATAATTAACCTAAACGAGCCTTTTGTATCAGTTCATGTAATTTCAGGCATTCAAGCAGTTATAACTGAATAATTATTTAAGTTAAACATAGCTCAAATGCTACTTTTTGCTCAGGCAAGTTCCTAATAGATTCCTCTTCTAGGCCTTATGGATTCAACTGGGTATGAATATATCCATCTTATATGCAAGCAACATCCCATTCAACATACGAATATTGTACTCTATACATGGTCAGCTATTATATGTTTTTAAGATTCTGCTGGGTAGTGTGTTTGGAAGACTTGGATTCAAATAAAGAGGACAATCAAGTTATCATTGTTCAATTTCCAGTTCATGCTGGTGGTTAATTTCACATTGATTCTTGATCACATTACTTTATCCCTTTCCTTTCCACTCATTCTCCTCGGTCACATCCTATGATATGTACGAGACTTACCTAAACAAATTTTGGATAGTTCGACATGGGTAGACACACGCTAGAGAGTCTGGCAATGTTGTACACATGGAACTGCATATACCTTTCCTTCAAAAGCATGTGCTAGCTGATGTCTTTCATGACATTTGACAAAAGTAGATTGTTTTGAAACTTATTTACCATTTCAGACTATCATATGCGAATAACAATCCGTACATATATCTATGTGAGTTACGTACACATGCACACATGCACATTCAAAATAGACATGTAAATACATGTGTACATATCTAACTTTTTAATATTTGTCTTCCCCAGCATTCTGTGTCTGTGTTGGAGCAAGACATTAGAGTCCATTTTATAAACTATTACTTTTGTTCATAATTGTTAAAATGTTTTTAATTAGTTCATGCTTAATGGACCGATCCATGTGGCCAAGTATTTGGTTCTTGATCTGTATTCAATTGCTTTTCCTTACCCAAACATATCATGCCATTGGAAGTTAGAATCATCATGTGGCTTGCTATTTAGGGGAAAATGAATACATTTTATGTTTTGCAACATAAAGGATTGTAGTGGGATAATTGTTGTATTTTGGGTAAGGCACAAACTAAAATGCATGATCATTTTTTCTCCTCTGCTTCTTTGTTCAAGCTATTTTTTGGAAATTTTGTTCAAGCTATTTTGTGTTCACTTAAATCTAATCTTAATATAGTTGGATATGTAGAGCCTTTGGACAGTTTGGAGAAAGCAAAGTTTCTCTAACACAGTTAGAATTGAGTGGTTGGATGACAATCTTTAGTCACTTGAATTACTTGATAAAATTTATTATTTTGCTACCTTTTGGCTAGGTTTTTTACCCCAAAATAGTGGAGACAATTTTTTTCCAAAGGAGATGAGATCGAGGAATAATACGAAGAAATGCATTCAGGCTCCTACTGCTAATACAATGGAGGCGGCCAAGGAAGATGGAGAATCAGATGTCACAAACACAAAAATGTCTAACAAAAATGTCTACAGACTAGACCTTTACCACAAGTTCTGCAAGTTTAACCTTTGAGTGCTGACACCTAAATGAATTGATATAGTTGTAATTAATTGAAAGGTTGTGTACATCGTGTGATTGCAGTTTGTTGCGTTCTGATTTCGGTGTCGTGTGGTTTTTACTTCGGTTTGGGTTTGGTGCTTCATCATTTTGTTGTTAGAGCATTTTAGTATCTTCAGTGTGTACATATGTTTCAGAATATATCTTTATAGCAGAGTTCCTACCTTGGAACTTCCTAAGTGAAAATTTCTATTTCAACTGTTCAGACCGATTCATCGCTATGCTTGGAAGCAATCACCTTTGGGTATCTGAGCGACTGAAATGGCAAAGAAAAGACAGAATTGCATCTATGTCTACTAGACTTATCGCTAAAACAATCCCTTGAATTCAAAACATTGACTGCAGATTAGTCGAGATGCAAAGATGATAAGTAGGAGAAAGAAAAGCAAATGTAAGTGACTGAGGTCATTATATAAACAATATATGACATAGTGTAGAGAATACAAGTTACATGAGTATGCTTTGAACAGTTTACAACAGGTTCATGCGACTTGGGTACTATTAACAAAGGTCGAACCGAACTGGTTCTTCACATTTAAACTATATGGTGTAAACTAAACCTTTTGGGCAGAACAAAATAATAGTTATTGCATTTTAGTTAGCTGTGTTTTATAATTTGGGGATCCAAGATTCTGATGTGTGAACATTTTAAATGAACCGTGCCCATTGGACACATTTAAAATCTATATGAAACTAAAATTTGGGTACATTACGGCACGATTAAATTCTGTAATAAATTAAAATTTAAGGGAACTGAATTTTTTGGTTGGAACTAAATTCTTTTGAGAAACTATATATTGGGGTAACTAAAATTTTTGGGTGGAATTAAATAACATTTATTATGCTTTAATTATTTTTGTTCGTTCAAAATTAGGTGATCCAAGATTTTGAGAGGTGAATATTTTAAATGAACTGTACCCTTAAGGCATGTGTAAAATTTGTTGGAAACTAAATTTTCGGTTGAACTAAAATCTTTGGGAAGAACTAATTTCTCTGGGATGAACTAAATTTTGGGGAGACAAGTTTTTGGGTGGAGCTAAATAACAATTATTGCGCTTTTATTATTTTTGTTCATTTAAAATTATGGGATTCGTGATTTTGATGGGGGATACTGTAAATGAACTGTGCCCTTAGGGCATGGGTTATGACTAGTATATCTATTCTATAAAACACAACCTTTTTTGAATTTTGTCCCAGTCATAAGTCCAGTCATAAGTTTGTTTGTCCCAGTCATCAAGAATGGCCAGGATGAAGCCACGTATGCACGTGGGTCCCACAGGCAACAGCGTGAGAGGAAAAAATTTAAACGCGGTTGGAATTTTTTGGGGGATCTCAAACTTTTGGGGGGATGTTGCCTGTGAGAAAAAATTAAACGCAGTTGGAATTTGGGAGGGAAGTCCAAATTTTGGGGGGAAAACTCGATATCTCTTCCTCAAACTCGGATCACGCACAAAACTGTTGTCACACACACTCTCTCTCTCTCCGCAATGAAGAAGAAGCCACGGTGCATTCATCTCTCCCTCTCTCATATCTCCATCTAATTTCTTCACTAAAATTTGGTTTTTTTTCCTTTTTTAAAGAAGAACCATGGGAAGTGATCCGACCCATCCCCTTCCCTCATCTCGCCATGGGGAGTGATCTTCTCCAGTTATGACGCCGACCTGGCCACCCCGCTCACCGACATCTCCCCTTTCGCCATCTCTCTCCCACTTTCATCGATTGCCTTGAATCTGCAGGTACGAAGAAACCTCTCTCCTCTCTATCTCCCCCTCTCTAATCCCACAAACCTCTGATCTGAATCCCACAAAGAAAAGTAACGCCTCAAGATTTCTGCACACCAAGTGTTTGTGCAAATGCTTAACAGAACAATTAGATTGCATAAACATCAAATCTTTTGTAATCTTAATCTATTTAGCCTCATGATTTCTGCACATCAATACCTCCACCAAGAGCAAAATGTTGAGACCCTCTCCTTTTGATCTCATGGGTCCTCTTTGGGTCATTGACATTTGATTGAATGAATGCAGATTTGGAAAATGAGGTGGATTGCTAATGACAAACATTCTTTTTTTTGGATAAAATTGAATAACTGGGCCTTTTTTAAAATGGTATGTTTTTATAAAAATTTTTGGTTCATAATCATCTGATCGGAATTGCAGATTTTATCTTCAGACCATGATAAAATGGAGAAAACACCCAATATGTTGATAATTTTTAACCTCCTGCATTATACATTGATAATCCAATTTTTTTGAGTTACAATCCAATTATCAATGTTGAATTTTTTGATGTATAATTATCAATACATTGGTATAATTATCAATGTTGAAGCATGTTCTTCTTTATCGTATCTTTGACCCGCTATTTTTTAGCCTTTTGTGTTTTACATAAAGTACTTATTCTAATGTTTTGTAAATTCTAATGTTTTGTAACTTCATTTTTCCCCAGATCATTGGATTGGATGCAATTTGGACTCTACAGCATTATTTTTGTAGAATTGTTGTTTGGTTGTATTTGAGTAATATATGACATTTGAGATTGCTATGGAAATTAGTGGAGAGTACTGAATGATGATCATCAGTTGAGGCTTTAGATTCGATGGATTTGAATATTGTTATTATCTGTATATGACATGCTTCGTTGTAGAAATACAATTTTTCCTGGGGATCAAGGGACTGAGTATGGGACTGGAGGACCCATCTACAAGTGCGGAGGTCATTGGATCCTACGGTTGTATTTGGTTCTTCAAAATTTGTTCGGTGTTGTCTTAATATTGTATTCGCTGATATTGGATACTACAATTTATATGGCCACCTAAAGATGCACCGACGGATCCGAGAGGGAGATCATGAAGGTAGCTGTTGATTTCTTTTGTGCTTTCTTCAATATTAGGAATCTAACGTGTTTATAATTGTTTTAGTTTTAACGATGATGGGTCAATTTTACGGATGAAATGAAAATTATGGTCCATTTTCTTATTTTTCAGTGAAATTTTTTTCTCTCTTTACAGACAGTTTATTCCTTATTATTATCACAACTTTATTCTTTGATTCAGAAATTGGAATTTTCTAAAGAAGTGATTTACACAATTACTGGCAGGTGCAAGATCCTTCCTCAGATTCCATTGGGGTTCCCTTTAGATCGCTTCGATTCAAGGGGTTTTGATGGATCTTGAATCGTTGGTTGATTCCATGCAGAGGTAAAAGTTCCTTCATCAGGTTCGCTTGGGTTTCCCTTTAGATCGCTTCGATTCTAGGGTGTTTGATGGATCTTGAATCGTTGGTTGATTCCATGCAGAGTGGGGAAGATGTCGCTGATGAATCAGTATCCTTTGAGTAATTGCAGAGTGGTTTATGAGAATCTTTTGAGGAACTGCACCGATCAGAGGTAATGTAATGATCATTTCTTCTTGAAATTTGGTAGAGCTTACTGTGATTTTGGTAGTTTTAGGACTTTTTTAATTTTAATTTTGTTAGCCATTTTATCTGACACATTTTAACAGACACATTAACTACGAGGCATTTTTGATTTGTTTTAGGGGGAAGAAAAACCGAGAAAAAAATTAAAACCCTGCAAAGTAAAACTGTGCCGCATATCGCAATTGTTGTGCTATTGGGTTTGACGCAAACCAGACGGGCATTTTGATTGTTGATGCTTCCCCACAAGTTGCACGGAAAATGCCTGATAATATGTTCGGCATCAATTTTGAGGTATATCGACGTGCTCGCATCCATATAATTCTGTTTTTTTACTTACATTATTCTGTTGTCGGCTCACTGTAAATGCTTTGTATGATTTGACCCCTTCATTTGTTATATTTCTCCATGTAATGATGTAATGAGTGCTCTCTTTTGTAAAATACTCGACCTTTTCTATTGTTTCTTTTTGAGAGTGCAAAGAATTTTGAAGGAGCATATACATGATAACGCCTTTTTGCATGTCATTACATGAGTAAATGAACTAAGGTGAAATTAATGTGGCCAAATTTAATAGCACCTTCTTTCCTGGAATGTTTGAGTTAGACTGAGGAATTTTGTTTGCTTTTATTTTTCTATAAGCATTACATAATGGTTTTAGACAATTGTCATTCAATACAATTGCTACTGCACATTTAAAGGCTGTGTTTGAAGAATATTAATTTTGTGTAGCCCCTATTGTAGGAGATTAACCATGCTGGAGCCGGTGGATTGTGGGCAGAGCATGTAAGCAATATGGGTACGCTGGGTGTTTTGGACTCTATCTTTTGATATGTAGCAAGAATTATCAGAAAATGATGTACTTGAGTTCCTAATTAGTGCCTTCGAATATTTTTTAGTAATATCCACCATGTTTCTGTTTTTATTGTGATTGTGCTAATTCTCATGTTATTCTCATAGTTGTTGATACTATTTGCTTGTGATCATCATCATTAACAACCACATTAACAGACACATTAAGAAAAACTGGTTGGTTAATTTTGATTTGTTAATTTCCCCAACCTATGCATTTTTCCAAACCTGCAAGGCTAACTTCCCAACATATGCAAACCTATCCAACATATGCATACCTTGCATTTTTTTCAAACCAAAGATGAATTAACAGTTTCCAAATCCCCATATCTTGATATCTGACTAATTTTTTATTTGGAAAAATGCACAGGTTTGGTTTGTTTTACATTTTGTTGTACACTTTGTTGTAGAGCATTTTGTTCCTGGTGAGCTACCATCTAAATAATTTATGGTCCAGAACCAAATCATATTGTTTTTGTATAACATACTCTGGATTTGTCACAGAATCTGGACTCTACATGTAGGTGTTGATGCCATTTTAATTTGATGCCTGTAGAGTTGAAATTTTGGTGCATTTTGTTGTACTTATATTTTGTAGAGTTGAAAATTTTCTCTAATATTTTGTTGTACTTTTATTAACATATGTTCAGTATGCCTTGCCTCTCCTATTGGCCATGTCCATGCTTGGTTTATAGCAAGAACAGCCATGCTTCATGGGTTAATGTCAGGAATTTTAAAGCATATAAAACACCGAATAGCTCAAGTGAGAACATTAGGATTAATGGGGAAATAAAGCTAAAAGGTGCGATGAGATTTAGAGCACATGTAGTGAACTAATTGTATCTTCAATGGATTCAATGAAAATCAGTTGAGATGAATTGCATGTTGTATATTTTTGTCTCCAAGCCCAATATTTAGGTCAATGTGTCCCGTTTAAACACCGACTACCATGATAGAAAGGTAGAGGTCATATACATAACTTATCATAACAAAGCACACAATATTCATATGCATATTGTGCCTTATGAGCAGTGCCCAAAACATTAGTATTTGTACTTGCATTTTGAAGCATTATATGTCACTAACCCAAATCATTAGTATTTGTAGATGTTAATTGTACAAGATATGAAAACAATCAAGAGATTAGAGGTAGCCTCACTGGTCCCTTTCGACATTGACATCGCCAACTTCGTCGACCCGCTCCACATCTCCGAGATTATCGAGGATATCGGCCTCAATTCCAAACACTACGATCTTTAAGAAAAATACAAGGCCAATGTCTTTGAGACATGACCCATGTCCTAAATTTGCCTTATTTTGGGGTTCTAATGGCGTGGGTGTTAATTATTTGGTCAAAAAAATTTCTTTGGCAATTGGTAACCTTATTTTTAGCTTTTTTGGTGCAGGAATCAGTTTCTTATGTGGGTCTATGATATATTTAAGAGTATTTTCAGTAACTATAGTTCTTTCCACACATCCCTTTATAGTTGATAAATTATCACCATGCAATTGGTTGTTATTATGTTGTATATTAGACACTTTAGCATGCAAACTTTACTGAAACCGTGCAGAATGTATCTAATTTATTTAACCAAGTGCAAATTTGTTATCAGGAAACTGAAATTAGTTTGAACAGACACTCGAAATGATTGTTACACTAACCATTATTACGAGAAAATGACAGTTTTTATACATTGTAACTTAAAATTTCAAATTATCAAAATGAACCTTATGATGTTAAGAAACTAAAAGAAACGATTGCTTTGTGAAATTGCATATGCTTATTTCTCATATGAAATTTTGCCTATTTACAAATCCACCATCTTTTATTATGTAGCAGATGTAAGCACCCTTCTAATCACTAGAAAATCCCATTGTGATTCAAGGAATCTGTTAAGGTTTCATATATAGCCCAGCTGGTACATGTAACTATTTGATAATAGATGAACTTTCCTTTCTACAAAGTTACCAAATTTATGTGTGGTCTCATCTATTTATAGGAAGGAGCATAGGAATTTACAGGTGATTTCTTTACACATGATGTTTGTTGTGCTGAAATATATATTTTATTTTTGATTTTAGCTTAATCAAATAAGGTGATATTTCAGGTTTCGTTTGAAACTAAGGACAATGCACGGAGCCTTTGACAGAATGTGTTGGCTTTGCTTAGACATGTGGGATATTTCTTTGGTATTCTCTGTATTCTACTATCATATGGTTTCTACTTAAGATCGCTGGATATGTTTTATTATTGCAATCTTTGGATACCATATATTCTGGAGTTTACATTTTCTTTATGGATGCCATATATGTCTATTTCTTCCCAGTTGCATTTCTTACTAATGTATTGTCTGAAAGCTATCTATTATACAATTGACGACTATTTTTGAATCTTTGTCCTACGTGTCTCCAAAAGTATGACTAAGACAAAAATAAGTAAATGACATTTCCTTTATTTAATGAGGATTGAAAACACACGTTTTAAAAACTGCTGCGACACTTCCCACGTCCTCATATGCACGTTCTCTCTTCCTCAAAATTTATGGGCCACCGATGTCATTCCTCATACTGATGTATTCTCTCAAACTTTCCTCTTCTTCCCTCAAACTGCTGTTCTCTATTTCCACTTTCATCTTCATCCCGAGCAAGCTGCAACCTCAGATCTGCGAGCTGCCATCTCAGATCTGCACAAACATGTTCGGTGAGTAGCGAGCTGCGACATCAGATCTGAGCCCCCCTGTGCCGCCTCTGATTTCCCAGTCCATAACGGCAGATTAGCTATACAGATTTGGTCCATCAATGGCAGATCTAAATTTCGTTTCAATTTTGGTTCACACATGAATTTAAATTTGATTTTCTATTTACAGGCCTGAAGATTTCAATTTTGGTTCACACATGAATTTAAATTTGATTTTCTATTTACAGGCCTGAAGATTTCAATTTTGGTTCTCTTGAACGTCGGTTTTGATTTGCAAGAAAGGTTCGACCTTTTCTATCACTACTTCCCTAAAAAATTATTGGTTATATGCATTGTTATTTCTCTGTTTTGTTCGTTTTTTATTTGCAAGAAAGGTTCGTTTTTATGCATTGATTTTCTATTTACAGGCCTCCTGAAGATTTCAAATCTAGATTTCTAGAACATCAGTTTTGATTTGCAAGAAAGGTTCGAGCTTTTCTATCACTACTTCAACTAAAAATTCTTGGTTATATGCATTGTTATTTCTATGTTTTTGTTCGTTATTTGCACGAAAGGTTCGTTTTTTATTGGTTATATACATTTTATTCTCTGTTTTTGTTCGTTTTTTATTTGTCGATGCTGCTCGCAATTATTTCTTGGAAGCTCGAAAGTCACCAAGCTGCACATTTCATGTATTTGTTGCTTATGCTAGGATGGCTTTTTGCCTTGACAAAGATTCGCAGGTCACAAAACAAATGTGTATTTGGCTCTTAATTTATTTGCACAGCCTGAGCTATGTTTCAAGTTTCATACGTAAATTTATAGCTGTGCAAGAAGTTCAATTATGTTACTGTAATAATTAGATCTGTCTGATCATGCACTATCTACTTGAACCATACACAATTACATGAAAATGTTTTTGTTTCCTATTATTTGAGATTTTTATATATGTTGAATCAATTTATTCCGATCAAAACTTAAAAAAAAGAAAAAAAAAGTTCAGTTCTGTAGTATTTGAAGGGTCCATTTCAAGGGTAATTCACTGAAAACCTGAATTCCCTCCCAATAAATGTCAAATTTCAATATAATATGAATATATGTAAACTTTAAGCATGAAGGAAAGACACAATCTAATTGTATAATAATAATAATAATAGCAGGAGATGCAGCTTAGATGGCTCGCTTCATATTATAGATTATTTAGAAACTTTAATGAAACATACAGAGCGGTTAATGCATTGTTATTTCAACTTCTCAGGTTTTGTTTTATGTTTCGGGTTACAAATTAAAAATGTGCTGTCATACTCCCAGACTGCACTGTCATATTATTTGCTTGGTACGGAATCATGAACAATATTTAGGGAGTGCTTGGTGCTTCTGTATATGAACTTTCATGGTTTGCCGAAACCTCTACCTCGCGATTTTGAAGCTTTTTCAGAACAAACATATGTCATGATAAGAGAAAGGGAAAATGCAGTGAATTCATGCGGCGGAATTAAAAGTTTTATTTCTCAATTCATCTGATCATACAAATTCACGGAACGAATCGAATAGGCGAGGACACAGGTTTAAAATAAATATAAATATACACACACCCATCCAGAAATTATAAAAACCCAAAAGAAAACACATGAATTCATAAAAGGCCCCTTTAACCAGACTTGCCAAGTGATAACTATACAAGATAGCTCATGACACACGTATACTCTCTTGAAAAGTTCATGAGATATTATGGCGGCATATAATCGTAATACACATGATTACCTTAGATTTTAGATGCCATGCAAGCAAAGGGTCACATTGACCTACAAATCCAGTGTTGGATTCGTTTAAAACTTAATCTTTCGCTGCTGCTGGATGCTGTGTTTTCAAAAAAATGAGTAGAGCGGCGTACAAGGTTTCGTCGTATGTTAACAATTGTAGTAATTTCAAGCCAAATGATCATTTTCAATTTACAGTATGATGCCAAGGGAATTTATATGGCCATAATACATGCATATATCTTCTTGCGAGTTTGTGTTTATTTTGACTTCAAAATCAACATGTTCCCTTCTAATGCATTGGCTGCATTTTTCCATTCCGTTCTATTGAGTGCCACTGCTCATGTATTCTAAACGCCTTTGATTTGGGCTTTACTGCAAACCGCATGGTCAATGCTTGCCAGAAAATTGGCCTAAGAATATATGGCTAAAATATATGGCCTAAGAAATATTTTGACTTCAAAGCAAACTGTTGTTTATTTCATTATTGTGCATGTTCAATTGTTTAGTTCATTATTGTGCATGTTCAAGGCAAATATGGTCACATGGCTAGGATTTATCATGCATGTTATCGTTTCTTCATAAGAACAATGGAAATGAATGATTGTTCTGTTACTAAATTTAGTATTTGATGATCTTAATGGTACTAAATTTATTAATGTTTTGTTGGTTAATAACATTGGTAGAGATTAATACTGATCTTCACAGAATTGCATAGTATACTTTGAATGTGGACACAAAATAGTGATTGTCGTGGGAAATCCTGTCTTCTTTGTTCCTTTAAGTAAGAATAGCATGTTCCCCATATGTCCTGTCAAATGGTGGATATTTCCAAAATCTAGCTGCATTAAATTACTGAGAGGAATAGTCTAAAATCTAGCATTTACCTGATTCTTAAGGTTGGCTTGATGTTGAAGAAATGTGATAGAGAGAATATAGTTGCAAGGTATGAATAAAGAATGACCACATGAGTAAACTAACGATGCATACACCTTACTGTAATTGACACAGATAATATTAGTGTCTAGGATGCGACCATTGCTTATTGTAGCTGGAATATTAAGTCATTTGTGCTTTCCCATATAGAACATGTAGCCAACAAAAGATAGACAGTCCATTTTCAATGCAATGCATGCCACATGTAGTCATACCAATTTAGGAGGCCATGGAATGCTCATAAACAGATCATGTGAGGCCTTTGGTGGGATATCTTTGACACCACAATAGACTTACATATCCTTGAAATTGCTTCTTAACCCATATTTTACCAAACAATAAGTCAGAGGCTTTTTAAAGATAAAATTATTTTTTAGCTACATTATTTTAGAACAAAACTATGATATGAAATTCATGCCATATTACAAATGACACTAAGCACCTTACAAGAAAGGTGTACTTTTTCACACCATTTCATAAAATTTTGCTAAAATATGGTGTTAAATAACCACCACTTACAACAAATATTTATCATCTTAGTATAGATGAGGATAAATGGTAATACGTAGAAGCCATGGTAAAGTCAAGAAGTTTCTTTTACGTGTAATTATAAAGATCAAGGTCCACCAAGAATGCAATCTATATTTCAATGACTTCTCAATTAGACAAAAAGATGTTTATTCTTACTAGAACTAGGTGACGACAACACGTAAATGCCAAATTTGGCGACATCCATCATTTATGATATCAATCTATGAGACAAAGGCACAAAATTTAATTAAATAGCGAAGGGATACAGTGTAATAGTCTCACAATTAGTCAAAGTGAATATAACTGTATAACATGCAACTTAAAGTGCACAACAAGTAAGCCATCCCTTGATTGACAAATATAAATAGACACCTCATGCTTGCAATTACTGTTGCAAACTTAGGCTATATTTGGAAGGCGACGATTTTCCAGCTTGATTTCAAATAGTCTAAGTTCCACACAATCTCATAAAATAAAAGTTTTCAGTTGTCTCCGTCCTAAGTCTGGTAATTTAATAGTAAAGAATAACTCAAGCAATTGTTGTATAGATGAATTAAATGAAGTATAGACTGTTAATAAAAATAAGTATAACTGCAAGGCAGCATCACCACTTTACTCTCTCCTATCATGCTAATCCATGGCAAGTTCACGAGCGTTTCATCCCCTCGAAGTAAAAGTATATTTATTATCTAATGCTGATATTGCAGTATTTGCTTTGTATATTATCCACAATGTTTTTTTATCGATATGTATATTTAAGTATGTTCAAAATTCTCAAAGTTGCCCATTATTATGTGTGCCCGGATTGCCCAGATTGTAATATAGATATCAGCATGAATGGTGCCAAACATCGAAAAAATAATAAGAAGTCGAGTTTTTGAGGGACGGTTTAAAAAATTTCGTACACGTCGATCAACTACCTTAATCTCACATACACAGATGGTTCAGAAATGTAAAATAATAACATTTGAATGCTCAAAAATAGTATTCAACCAGGTAACACCTTTTATGACTTGAATACAAGAAAATTCACTTATACATGTCTATTATATGTCCTACATCATCACATGTTTTAGAAAATTTTGTGTACATTTTTCACATTGCCGTTCTCTCCACAGGTTCTCTTCTGACGATTGTCTTACACGATGCAGAAGGCTTACTATAGTGTGGAAGAGAAGCAGAAAGCAATGGTCTGAGTCGCAAACTGTTGGATCTATTTCTTAGCATCTGGAACACAACCACGAATAATACATCAATATATAATCATGTGCAGACTGCAATACAATTAGGAGCAAAAGATACAAATCGCTTAAATATGACAACTGCTGCTTGTGTGCAAAGCTGAAGCATATACATTATTCTTATTTTTTCTACATATTATTCATGTACATGTACAGTTTGTTTCTATAGAACTTCTACATATTATTGTAAATTTGTAACTAGGAAGCCCTTTTGTTCTTCCATACATCTATGACTGATTGTTTGCAAATTGAGGACTAGGACTGTGCCAATGTGGGATGATGTTTTTATATCATAAATGATTGTTGTGATATCTAAATCCACGTGGGACGAGGTTTTTATGCCAACGTGTGACTAGGACTGTGCGTGCTCAGTTAATTGTTGTCCAATTTGATATCAATCTACAGATGAATTGGGTACACATTTCTTTTGATGCAAATATATTTTAATATCAAATTGTTATTTGGCATTTAATATGCTTTGTGTTAACACATTTTTAACACATGCCAGATTACTTCACATATTTTCCTTTGCTATCAATTTGTTGGTTGTTGTCCAATTTTTTCTTTTTATGCCACAAAAATAGCTTGATGTCAGATTACTGCTATTGTTTTAATATCAAATTGGACAACAATGTTTTAATATCAAATTAGACAACAATAGAGGAGCAAACTATTAGTTAATTTTGTAAAGTGAAAAATTAACGGGGATAACCCGAAAATTTTGGAGCGGAACTAATTTTGGAGTGTACTAAATTTTGATGGGAACTAAGATTTTTTGGAGGAACTAAATTTCCTGGGATGAGCTAAAATTTTGGAGGAATAAAGATTTTGAGGGGGAATATCTAAACTGAATCGTGCCCTACGGGCACGGGTTATGACTAGTATATATATATGGAAAGTTAATGAGTGTCTTTATTGAATCATATATGTGTGTGTGTGTGTGTGTGAAAAAAGGGGATAATAGAGTTTAGTCTCTCTCTCTCTCTAGAAGTTCTAGCGTGAGAAGCTCTGCCGGCGATATTGGGTTCCTCCTCTCGAGGTCGGCGATCGCCGTCCTCGAGTGGATTCCGATCAGCGCCTCACTGCTCGAGCGGTTGATTCTTATTCCATCTGATCCTAGAGCATGATTCTTCTCGGATTTCTGGATCTAACGTTTGGGATCGGTGATCTTGATTCTTGATCGTGATCGGAGATCTTGCATCTTGGGCAGAGATCTTGATTTGGTTACCTTGTTCTTTTCTAGATCTCTTCATCCTCTTGGAAACTGGATCCTTCAGTTACCTCGATCGGGGAGGACTAGGATGGGATCTGGATCTGAGGATCTAAATCCTAATATTTGTGTTAAGGTTGGTAATCGGAGATCGATGGGGTTGGATGATGGGAAGGGGAAGTTAGTTCGGTTCGCTAGATCCACCCAAAGTTCCAAGCCTGTGGCATCTTCGTCTTTGACCAGATCTGGCAATGCTTCTTTAGGATCTGGAGCACAAAAGGATCAGACAGGCAGTTGCTTCATCCTTCTACCTCGATCAAGATCAACCCTGACACCGCCAAATTTTCTCGGCTTGATGTCTGCATCAATCGAAGGAATGTGGTGGAGGCACTAGAGATGTCCTTTGTTCAGCCAGTTTTGGATCTGGGGCTTGGTCATATAGCTCGTGTCTCCGATGATCTGCTTGGTGCAGCTGCTGTGAGTTGGAATAACACGTTGGTGGGGTACATTTTAGGAGGCGTTCCTTACTACGGCCAGATTAACGCTTAAGCCTAAGCAGATTCTGCAGATTTACTCGAGAGATAATGGCTTCTTCTCATTCAAGTTTGGTTGTACTGAAGACAGTGACAAGGTGTTGTGCGGGTGTCCATGGATGTTCAATGAGAGGATAGTAGTGTTGCAGAGATGGAATCCTTGGCTAGGGTTTGATCGTGATACTCTTACCTCAATCCCGATCTGGATCTATCTACCCAATCTCCCACTGCATATATGGACGCTGAATATTCTCAACATCATTGCGATCATCGTCGGCAATCCATTTGCATGGATCGTGCCACCGCTTCTCTTGAGTGGTTGGCTTATGCTCGCTGTTTGGTGAGGGTGAATGCATCGTCGGAGTTGATCAGATATGTGAACATCTTGCTTGATGATGGATCGAGCTTCAAAATTGATGTATTGTACGAAGGTGAGCCGTCGAGATGTGAATCTTGTTTGTGCTTTGGACACTTTGTTGCTCAATGTGATGCGGCGACCAATAAGAAAGGGCTAGGAGGGACTGATCTCCCAGTGGGGTTTGACTCCTGATGTTGGGAAGGCTAATGGTGTGAAGACTCCTGCTGCAAAGAATGTTCAGGCTGAAGTTGCTAAAGCAGTTGCGGTAGAGGTAGGCTCTGTAGGTATGAGTTCTTTGAATGCTGAGATTTGTAAAAAGAAAGGGGTTGCTGGGGTCCCAGTTGTTGAGAAGAATGCACATTCTGTTGTTAGGTTAGCGATAGTCGAGAAGGGGATTGATATGGCGATTGGTAGTGATAAATTTGTTAAGAAGCAATTTGTAATTAGCGCTGATGTACAGGCTGAGAATAATGATTGATGTATTGACAATGGTGCTATTGTGCAGACCAAGGAGGCTAGTTAATGTTATCCTGACGTCGTTGCTGATGATGGCCAAGCTATGGACGAAGGTAATGTCTCATTTAGTGACAAAGGGAAGCTTCGGTACTCTGTTATAGGGGGGCTGTGCTTGAGGATGGAGATAGGGTGATGCCAATAGTTGGGATCCATTTGAAGAAACATTCTGTAATCAGCGATGAAGTTCAAGCTGAGAACATGTGTTGGTGTAGTGTCAACATCGTTGTTGTGCAGGCTCAGAATGTAACTCGTTGTTACGGTAATGGGACTGATGTATAGGCCACGGAGGGTGGTCGATGTAATGATGCTGCCAACTCTGTGTTTGGGGATGGCAATGCTAAGGATAGGGAGCCGGCTGTATTAGCTGTGTATGATGTTCGGTGAAAGGTGAGGTGGTCGACGGCTTGGGTGTAAATAATGGGATGGATTTGAAAGTGTCCAAGGATAGGTTGTGGGCCTCTACTAAAGGCTCCCATGTTGATGAGGTGAACCCAGCTCTCGGTGTTAATACTTTGGTTAGCTCGAGTGTATCGGGTAGCATATGTGAGCGTATATGGAGGGAGCTATAACTGAGGGCTCTGGTAGTAATGGGTCTAAAAATAATAAAGAAACTAATGAGGTTGATTGCCCAGTCACGATTGTGACTATGGACGCCGCCTCCCCCAAGCCCTTTTTGGGGCCTCATCTCGCGCCTAGTCCTAGTCAGGGAGTTGGTGATGCCTCGCTGGTAGAAAGTGTGGAAATTGGGTTGATGAATAGGCGCAACAGGGTCCCATCGGCCCCTAATATCTGTTGGATCCTGTGGATGGCAAACAACACTAGAAGGGGGGTTGAATAGTGTTGTATAAAGATAAATATTTTTCGTTCTTAATCAATCAACACAAAATAAAACCTTCTAATGTTGCCTAAGAAACCAAGTAGAGTGATCTACGCTTGGTTCTTAATCAACTCAATAAATCTTCGAAACAAATCAGCGATGAAAGTCCTCTGGTAGTCGACTCCCTATGAACAGTAGTCGACTCCCAGAGGAAAATTAAGCACAGCTCAGATATTAAAACACTTAATGAAGATATATAAGATTTGCACAGAAGTATAAATACAAAATTGATCTTTGCAGTATTATAAGAGAGTTACAAGAATGTTAAGCAAAGAATAATTATAAGTTAAATAAGAAAGACTTGCAAAGATAAACAGTCACACATAAGCAAACACAGACACAAGGATTTTTATCCTGGTTCCCCACAACTTGGGTACGTCCAGTCCCCGACCAATCCGGTACGAGATTTCCACTATCTGCCTTGGCAAATACAAGTACCTAACTTCACTTGTTAGGATTTCCAACAACCTAGTCTTGACTAGGATTTCCAACAGCAACACCTAGACTTGTCTCGGGTTTCTAACAACAACACCCTTACACCAAAGGGTAATCAAAAAATAAAATCAATATCCAATTCACCACAATAGATTGGTGGAGATTGGACTTACACCCAAATTCTATAGCCAATAGTAATAGACAATTACGTGTTCAGTGGCTTGATAGAATATGATTCTAGCTCACACAAAGATACGAATAAAGTCTTTGTGATCTAGATCAAATAATTTTCAAAAATCCTTTACGTAAAAATTCGAGAATAATAATATGGATTTGAAAAACAGATAGCCAAATAAAATTATGATCTTCAGAAAATAAATAACAAAAGAAATTGCAAGATCAAGAGTAAAAACAGATTTGGCTAAGAGAGAATGAGAGCTGAGAATTTTAGAACGTTTTGCACAAGAGAATTTGATTTCAATAGTTGTTGTGATTTCTCAATGAAAATGGTCCTCTATTTATAAGAGAAATCTGAGAAGTTGAATTTCAAACTCCTTTGACTTTTGTCCGAAAAATCATGGGAGAAAATCAATTAAAGATATGTCAAAAATCAAGTCAAAACGTCAAACTTCGACAGCTAGTAGTCGACTCCCTATGAGTGGTAGTCAACTCCCAGTGTGTTTCAGGAGAACTTGATTCTCAGCTGGTAGTCGACTCCCTACCTTTGGTAATCGACTCACAGAGGAGTTTCTTCTGAACCACAGCTAGTCAATCAAGTAGTTAACTCCAGGGTGTAGTGGAGTTTCACTACAGAAATATAAAATGACTAGAAAAAGCTCTCAATATCTTTTTGAAAAAGATTTTAAAATTTTTTTGAAATCATTTGTGTGTGTGAGATTGTCTATACGATTGGCTTTAACCTAACCCCAAGAAAGACACAACACAATCACTATAGACTTGGACACGTCTTCAGAAGCTTGATCAACTGATGGAGTAGATGTGGGCTTTCACTTGAGCTTCTTGTTCTATTTGAGCTTTGAGCTTCATCATTGATCTCAGCAACGTTCGTCCTTGTCTTTGAGCGTAGATTGCGCTTCTTTGAGTATGCATAAAGCTTTTCATCTGTCGCACAACCTGCACACTTAATCGTAGTGTAGTTAGTACACTAAGCTTCATTTGGTGTGCTCATCGTTAAAATCACTTGGGGGTGGAATTCAATTTCCATTCACTCTCCCCCTTTTTGGTGATGACACCCAAATGAAAAAATGAAGTAAGTTAAAATATGAAAATACACTTACTCCCCCTGCTATGATGCAGTTCTCCCCCTGCATCGAAGCCGTTAGAAAACAAAAACAATTTCATACATTCATTTTTGCATTTCATATTTTTCTCCCCCTTGTCATTAACAAAAAATATAATCACAAATTATAATTAATCAGTATTCAATTCTTTTTCTCCAACAATACCCAATTCTCTACGAAGTCTAGAGAATGTATCTTTTTGTGGGGGTTTTGTTAGAATATCTGCAACTTGAAATTCAGAGGAGATAAATTTAAGTTCAACATCCTTTTTGGCATAGTGATCATCTATAAATCTGTGTCTAATATCAATATGCTTTGTTCTAGGGTGAAGAATAGAGTTTTTAGTGAGATTAATAGTGCTTTTATTGTCACAGTAAATTACACATGTAGATGTATTAACACCATAATCTACAAGGACTTGTTTCATCCAAAGTATTTGGGCACAGGCAAGTCCGACAGCTATATACTCTACCTCAGTGGTAGATAGTGAAACTGAACTTTGCTTTTTGCTAAACCACGAAACAAGGGAATGTCCAAGAAAATGACATGTTCCACTTGTGCTTTTTCTTGTGGCTTTACGACCAGTATAGTCTGCGTCACTAAATGAAGTTAAATTAAATGTGCCGCCTTTGGGATAAAATAGTCCAAAGTCAGAAGTTGTTTTAAGATATCTAAATATGTATTTTACTGTTTTAAGATGTGATTCTCTAGTATCACATTGAAATCTAGCACATGCACAAACACTAAACATAATGTCAGGTTGGCTAGCAGTTAAATAGAGTAAAGATCCGACCATACCTCGATATGTTTTCGGATCGACCTTTTTACCTGCTTCGTCTTAGTCTAAAGTTTGGATGTTGCCATCGGTATGTTCTTTCCTGATGCGGTTTCCATACCGAACCTTTTGATCAAGTCTTTGGCATACTTTGTTTGATGAATAAAGGTTCCTTCATGTCCTTGTTTTATTTGTAATCCGAGAAAATATGTGAGCTCCCCCATGTGGCTCATTTCAAATTCTTCCTGCATTAACTTAGCAAACTCTTGACAAAGATCTTCATTAGTAGATTCGAAAATGATGTCGTCTACGTAGATTTGGATAAGAATAATATCATCATGAATTTTCTTAACAAATAAAGTGGTATCTATTTTTCCAACAATGTAACCTGAGTCAATTAAGAATTTTCTTAATCTTCCATACCAAGCTCTTGGAGCATGTTTTAGGCCATACAAGCCTTTATTTAACTTGTAAACATATCATGTTTTCTTGTCATGTTCAAATCCGGGAGGTTGTTCAACGTAGACTTCCTCCTTTATGAATCCATTTAGGAATGCGCTTTTCACATCCATTTGGTATAGTTTAAATTTTTTATATGATGCAAATGCAAGTAGCATCCTAATAGATTCTAATCTAGCAACAGGAGCGAAAGTTTCATCAAAATTTATACCTTCCTCTTGTGAGTATCCCTGTGCTACTAACCTTTCTTTATTTCTTACCACATTTCCATCTTCGTCTAGTTTGTTTCGGTATACCCATTTACTACCGATAACTGGATGGTCTTCCTGATTGCGCTCAAATTGCAGAAGTTCTTCTTGCATAGCTTCAATCCATGATTCATCTGCAAAAGCTTCTTCTATCTTTTTCAGCTCAACGTTAGAAAAAAATGCAACATGTGTCAAGTGTTCTATTTGAGATCTAGTTCTAATTCCTGCATCAATATCACCTATGACTTGTGTGTGTGTGTGATATGTGACTTCAGGGAATGATTTTGGCAAAGAACTAGAAATGTCATTAACAGTGATAGATTCATTATTAGGAGTAGGTGCAATGATTATGTTATCATCATCATTATGAGCAGTGTTATGAGATAGAGATTCATCAAATGTTACATGTAGAGTTTCAACAATAGTTTCGGAACTTTTATTATAAACTCTATATGCATTACTACGTAAAAAATAACTGATAAATATGCCTTCATCCGCTTTGGAGTCAAACTTATCTAATTTATCTTTAGTATTCAGAATATAGCACTTACAACCAAAAACTCTAAAGTAAGATACTTTCGGAATTCGTTGGAGCAGTAATTCATAAGGGGTCTTTTCAAAAGGTTTTCTTATTAAAACTTTGTTTTGAATATAGCACGCGGTTACTACAGCTTCCGCCCAATAACTTTTTGGAAGGTTGCTTTCACACAACATTGTTCGTGCACACTCTTGGAGTGTTCTATTTTTCCTTTCAACTACCTCCATTTTGAGGAGCAGCTCTAGGAAAAGCAAAAGTATGAGAAATGCCTCGTTCTTCACAAAACAGTTTAAAATATTCATTTTCAAATTCACCACCGTGATCACTTCTTAAAGAAATAATTTTCAAAGAGTATAAACGTTCAATTCTTTTGAAAAATATTTCGAATTCACGGAAGGCATCATTCTTATGAGTTAAGAATAATACCCACGTATATCGAGTAAAATCATCAACTATGACAAATACATATTTAGAGTAACATAAAGATGGCGTTCTAGTTGGGCCAAACAAGTCCATATGAAGTAGTTCAAGTGGCCTATTGGAACTGAGAGCTCCAATATTCTTAAATGAACTCGTATGCATTTTGATAAATTGACATGAATCACATATTTTATCCAATTTAAAATTTATTTTGGGAAGTCCTTGCACCAACTCTTTCCTATAAATCTTATCCATGTTTTTGATGTTCACATAACCAAAGCGTCTATGCCAGAGCAAAGGGTCATTTGTTGAAACAATTAAGCATACATTTGATTCAGATTCATTTAATCTAAGTACATAGATATTCTCTACTTGCTTACCTCTAACAAGAATGTTTTTCATATCCTTGTCGTAAACTAAACAAGAGTCAAGTGTAAAGAGAACCTTCATACCTTTGTCGCATAGTTGGCTTATGCTTAATAAATTATGATTTAGTCCATTTACCAAGCTTACATCTTTGATGAGTAATTTTGAAGGACTGCCGATGTTACGTATCCCGACAATTTTACCTTTCTTATTGTCGCCAAATGTCACGGTTCTACCGTCATACATTTTTAGAGCGCTAAGTAATCTTGTGTTCCATGTCATGTGTGCGAAGCATCCGCTATCCATTATCCATATGTCCTGAAAGAAGAAAATTTTGACAAGTTTGGTACCCACTTATGATTGGTTCCGATTTGTTAGAGAAAAAGTATTCTATTGTTATGTATAGCCTTAAATGTTGGGTATCAAAAGAATATACATGAAGCATGTGGTTACCCTAATGCATGTACAAATGAGAAAGTAATTTATTAGGAACCCAAATTCGATTTGAATTTTATTTCCTATGCACAAATGAATCATTATAAATCCATGCATACTTCTAGTCAAATTATGAACATAAAAATTTTTATCGTGCAAGCATAAGTGTTTAGGCACCCATATCATATTAGTTCTAGTATTGTGTACAAAATGTGATCTTTGATGTGCATTGTGTATAACATGTGGTTTATGTGAAGTATGGGGTGTATTGTGTCTAACGTTTCTTCCATTCACAAAAGTATAATTTTTAACATTGGTATGCACACCATTCTTAATTCCACAAATGTCGCTAGAGGTAGAAGCACGAGCATTTTTATTATGTGTTGTGGAAACATGCTTTTGTGGATGAGTGGCCTTCGCACTTAGATTTGTCTTAAACTTATCAAGCTTAAGAACTAATTCTTCGTGTTTAAGCTTACTCGTGCTCAAAACATTTTCAAGCATCTCAATTTTATCATTTAAGCTAGAAACATAAATAACATGTTCAGATTTCAGTGCACCGTGATCACATACTAATTTATTATGTTTTTCATGCAAAGTCTTATGTTTTTTGTCTAGAGTCTTGTGTTTCTTTGATAAACGTTCATATTCGCTATAAAGATTTTCAAATGCGCTTGCAATATCAAATTCATTTTTCTCATCGGAGCCAGAATCACTTACCTCGTTCTTGTTGTTCTGATGAGCCATCATGCATAGTTCTTCATCATTGGCTTGAGGTATCTTTATGGGTGTTTGGATCTTATTAGATCTTGATCCGAATTTTTCGTCCAACAAGTTTAAGATTTGATGTGCGGTTTTCGCCTTTTCTACAAGATCTAACATTTGATCAGTTAATCCAGTGTAAAGTAAATGCATTACCTTGAGGTTGTTGAAGTAGGCTTCCTCTTAATCAGGATTCCATTGAGTTGGCAATATGGTTGGAATCTCGTATGGTTCTCTGAGAGATCTCATGTATTTCAGATCTTATGCCTCTAAGAAGATTTCCATTCTCCTTCTCCATTAAGAGTAAAGGTTGCCGTTGAAGATCGGAGGAGTATGAGTGTTGCAGGCATTTGTTGATGTCATCGCTTTGACCTTGCTTTGATACCAAGTGTTGGATCCTGTGGATGGCAAACAACACTAGAAGGGGGGGTTGAATAGAGTTGTACAAAGATAAAACTTTTTCGTTCTTAATCAATCAACACAAAATAAAACCTTCTAATGTTGCCTAAGAAACCAAGTTGAATGATCTACGCTTGGTTCTTAATCAACTCAATAAATCTTCGAAACAAATCAGAGATGAAAGTCTTCTGGTAGTCGACTCCCTATGAACAGTAGTTGACTCCCAGAGGGAAATTAAGCACAGCTCAGATAGTAAAACACTTAATGAAGATATATAAGATTTGCACAGAAGTATAAATACAAAATTGATCTTTGCAGTATTATAAGAGAGTTACAAGAATGTTAAGCAAAGAATAATTATAAGTTAAATAAGAAAGACTTGCAAAGATAAACAGTCACAGATAAGCAAACGCAGACACAAGGATTTTTATCCTGGTTCCCCACAACTTGGATACGTCCAGTCCCGACCAATCCGGTACGAGATTTCCACTATTTGCCTTGGCAAATACAAGTACCTAACTTCACTTGTTAGGATTTTCAACAACCTAGTCTTCACCAGGATTTCCAACAGCAACACCTACACTTGTCTAGGGTTTCTAACAACAACACCCTTACACCAAAGGGTAATCACAAAATAAAATCAATATACAATTCACCATAATAGATTGGTGGAGATTGGACTTACACCCAAATTCTATAGCCAATAGTACTAGACAATTACGTGTACAGTGGCTTGATAGAATATGATTCTAGATCACACAAAGATACGAATAAAGTCTTTGTGATCTAGATCAAATGTTTTTCAAAAATCCTTTAAGTAAAAATTCGAGAATAATAATATGGATTTGAAAAACAGATAGCCAAATAAAATTATGATCTTCATAAAATAAATAACAAAAGAAATTGCAAGATCAAGAGTAAAAACAGATTTGGCTAAGAGAGAATGAGAGCTGAGAATTTTAGAACGTTTTGCACAAGAGAATTTGATTTCAATAGTTGTTGTGATATCTCAATGAAAATGGTCCTCTATTTATAAGAGAAATCTGAGAAGTTGAATTTCAAACTCCTTTGACTTTTGTCCGAAAAATCATGGGAGAAAATCAATTAAAGATATGTCAAAAATCAAGTCAAAACGTCAAACTTCGACAGCTAGTAGTCGACTCCCTATGAGTGGTAGTCAACTCCCAGTGTGTTTCAGGAGAACTTGATTCTCAGCTGGTAGTCGACTCCCTACCTTTGGTAATCGACTCACAGAGGAGTTTCTTCTGAACCACAGCTAGTCAATCAAGTAGTTAACTCCAGGGTGTAGTGGAGTTTCACCACAGAAATATAAAACGACTAGAAAAAGCTCTCAATATCTTTTTGAAAAAGATTTTAAAATGTTTTTGAAATCATTTGTGTGTGTATGATTGTCTATACGATTGGCTTTAACATAACCCTAAGAAAGACACAACACACTCACTATACACTAGGACACGTCTTCGGAGACTTGATCAACTGATGGAGTAGATGTGAGCTTTCACTTGAGCTTCTTGTTCTATTTGAGCTTTGAGCTTCATCATTGATCTCAGCAACGTTCGTCCTTGTCTTAGAGCATAGATTGCGCTTCTTTGAGTATGCATAAAGCTTTTCATCTATCGCACAACCTGCACACTTAAGCGTAGTGTAGTTAGTACACTAAGCGTCATTTGGTGTGCTCATCATCAAAATCACTTGGGGTGGAAATCAATTTCCACCGCCCGGTTGATACTTACCTCCATAGCAAGATCTCCCCCTCTCTAGATAATGTGCCTGAGTCAAATGATGGGCATATGACTCTCACCGAACTTAATGAAGCATGGTTTATTGAACAAGAGCTTCTTAGACGAAGTGCTAAAGAGCGCAAGTCGAAATCCTCGCCTAAAGCAAATGTCTTGCTTGTTGATAGACGGCGAAGTGCTAGAATTGCTAGCGGTTGTGATAGGGGTCCCCCCTAAAATTATTTTCATATGGATTTGCTTTTTTGGAATACGTGGGCACTAAATAATGTTGCTAGAAGATCTGAAATAAAAGATCGTATTTGCAAGTTTGAGCCCCCTTGTTGGTCTATTGGAGACTAAGTTGGTGGTGAATAATGAGCAGTGCATCGTCCATTGCTTTCCCAAGGGTTGGTCTGTACTGGATAATCGTGCTTACAATCGTAATGGCCAGATTGTTGTGGTATTTGACCCGACTTCTTGGAGTTGTGTTGTGGACGTGGCCTCTGCACAACACATCACGATTATTTGTACTAATGCAGAGGGCTTTGTTATGGCTTCGACTGTGGTCTATGCTTTTAATCTTGCGAGTGATCATCGTGATCTATGGGCATCTCTTATGGCTTGTCACACTAAGCATGCACACATTCCTTGGTTCATACGTGGAGATTTTAATTGCGTGCGTTATGCGAGGGAAAAACTTGGTGGTAGGCCTTTGGACCAGCGTATGGTGGATAAGGTTAATGACTATATCAACTCTTGTGTGCTCCTTGATCTCAAGTATATTGGCAACTCGTATAGTTGGTCTAATCGTAGTATTAGGGCATGGTGCATTGCCGCTACTCTTGACCAAGCTTTATGCAACCAATCTTGGATTGATATTCTCCCCACCTCTTATTGTGAGTATGTGGATGGTGGTAGTAGTGATCATGCTCTTCTATGTATCCACTTTCACCCTAGGGGTGTTTCGGACCCCAAGCCCTATAAATTTTTCAACTATTGGGCGCTATCGAATGGGTACCCTGATATGTTGAAAAAAAATTGGAGTGTATATCTTGTGGGTTCTCCTATGTTGAGACTGGTTTTCAAACTTAAATCCCTAAAATCTGAACTTAAAATCTGTGGGGAGCGATTATGAGGGCTAATGATGTGAATCGGTGTCGTGAAGAGTTAGCCATTACTCAAAGCAATTGTCACGGTCGCTTTGCGCGTACTTCTTGTTCGTATGCATATTTTTGTGACCTCCTCCGGTATCCCAAACGTGCAATGTTATATATTGTTGTGACCCTCTGAGAGAGTACTTATTTGTGGAATTTTTCGTGAACGTCATTTCACGGCTCATTCTTCCATAAAACTGCTTTGTTTAAAGGGGTGTCATAACTTTAGACTTCGACGTTTGATATTTTTATTTTTATTTCCATTTTTCATGAACCTAGCTCGTGATCGAACATCGTAGTTTCGATTCTCTCGTCGACACGGTCGTCTCGATATTTTTCTTGTATTTATCGAACACCGTTTGACCGACCTATCGACCTAATCACTTCCAACCTATACTTAGCTCTAATTAATTCAATAGAAAATCTTAATTAACCTAATCAAAATTTATAAGTTATCATACATCACATGATATGTTTTCCCAATCTATCTACACCCTAATTCTACCCTCCCCCTCTCACACGCTCTCTCTTAAATCAAGCCTAGGTGCACCCCATTTCTACCCCAAATAGCAAGAAACCCTATCCTAACAACTCATGCAACACACGTCCATAAGGTTTTGCAAACTAACGTAGTCGCCATCTACCTTCAGCCGTCATCCACCTGAGCCTCCTTGCGCCGCTAGCCACCCAACCTCTGGCCAAGCTCCTCCACCTGCCAGCAGCCTACAGATCCGGTAACTCCCCACTGGCGCACTCCCATTTCCCCCCTAAAAACGCAGGCAAGTACCTTAACCCGCACAGCAGACTTTGAGGCCCCCTCCTACCCCACGGCCGGCCATCTCCGGTCACCCCTCTCATCGGCCACTACCTCCGGTGATCCCCCTATGCCATCAGCAACCAAACCCCCTTAGAAACTGCCCCTCCTCCACAAATGACGGCTGGATGCCCTAAAACCCACCGCCCTCTTTCCTATACTCCGACCAACCTCCACCTCAGACCCCCTAGCCGTAAACACCACCGGCCCCTGTGCCTTACACTGTTGTACAGCACTCCCATTAGCCGTCGGACTCTCCCACTACGCAACACCTCCTAAAACAGCCCTATTTGCCCTAAGAACTGCTCCTCCACCCTCCTAAGACCCGCCGGTAGCCCAACGGCAAGCTTTCCCTTACCGGTATCCCCCTCTTCCTCTTGATGAGCCCTAGATCACATCTCCCCGTGTCGTTTCCTCAAGCAACTCGACAGCAGGCCGAGATCCCCTTGATCGCTGCCCATGTCGTTCATCCACCTCCCGCAGCCATCTTCGTGCCGTGCTACTTCCCCTAGTTCTCGCCGTCTTTGCCGTTGCCTCGTAGCCGACGTCGTACCTAGCTCGCTACCGGATCCAACCCCTGACATCGTTACCCGACGTCAGTGTAGCTCTCGCGTCATGTTGAGGTATATCCCGACCCGTAGGAACCCACACCACATGTTTAAACAAGATAAAAATAGTTAAATTTATTGTGCTGGTTAAATAACTAATTGAAGATTAATAATATGGGACTGTAGGTTGGTGATGTTGTTGAGCACATGTGAAGAGATTCTGGACTATTGAACTGAGGATTCGGACGCTATTTTCAGGCAAGTGAAACTTGCTCAGATTATTTATTAAAGCCATATTTAGGCTATTTTGGATAATTTGTGCAAAAGAGACTAGGCGGTGAAATGATAGTCGCCTAGACACCATGCTAGATCTAGCTTGATAACGAAGCTAGATCCGACATCATACTTGATCTAGTTTGACAACGAAACTAAATCCGACACCATGCTTGATTTAGCTTGACAACCAAGCTAGATCCGACACCCTTACCATGTCATTTCATGCATATCATATGTCTTGTTTACTTTTGATATAAATGGACCCTTTCAATATCTGCTTGTTATACTATCATGTTGCATGTCGCATATCAATTCATGCATTGAATGTATTGTAATGAATGTGTAACACACGCTACTATTGAAATGTAAGCTACGGCGAGTAGGATTTTGACTCCTACAGAATGATTAAGGCTAGGTACACCCATATGTCAAATAAAGAATAATTCATGGCTCGTGTTCCAGAAGATTAAAATATAAAAACACTTCCTGGCTCGAAATCAGAAGATGGGCGCCAGTCCATATACACGTGGAGGGGTAAGGTTAAGCTGTCACGCAACGTAGAAGTGTGTCTGATCAGTAACTTCAGCTGTAAGGAGTAAACTTTGTGCACGACACGAACTCATGTTTTACCGCTTTTTCATGAAATATTGTTTAGTTGATCTTTCTACGACGTGTCATATCATGCTCAAGTTTAAACTACAGCATTCATTAAAATAACATGCCAGGTCATCTTCATTATTTTAGAACTGCTAGTTGCATTCTTTTACTTTTAAGTTTCCTTGCACAAAAGTCTCCTTTTTCCTTTTTGGAGATTTTTGCTGACATTTGCCCTTTTCTCTTTGGGTGTCACATGTCAGGTTTTGAGCCTGAGTTAGTTGCCGAGGACGACCAGGTTGTTGACGTCCAGTTTGAGGATACTTGAGACCAGTCTTAGTCTCAGCTGGAGGTTTTCTCTTAGTTGTTGTTTACTTTCCTAGTAGCTGTTGTTAGGTTGTTCGGTGCATAGCAGCATTACTTGTTTTAGTTTCGGCCATGCTTAGGCCTTCTTTTCAGACTCTGTACTTTTCTTTTATGACTACATCTTTAAATGTTATTGAATAAAGAATGGATGTTGTTGAATGTTGGTTAATTTTGCCTGCTTCCATTCATATTATTATTGTTGTTGTTTCTTTATGCAATACAAGGATCTGCGAATGGATGAACACACAGACGCTTATCAAACTGTGGCTTCAAAGCTTCAGTCTGAGTGGACCTCTTCACGTCTCGCCTTCCGTACTTGGAAAGCGGGGCGTGATAGCAATCCTGATTTACATACTAGTGTTGACATACAGAAGAGGGATCAGGAGTTGACCTATCGCTTGGCTGATGCTCTTGATGTTGAGGAGTCTAATTTGAGGCAAAAGAGTAGACAAGATTGGTTGCATCGGGGGGGGGACCGTAACACCAAGTTTTTGTATACTGCTATGAGATCTCGTCATAGCCATAATAATCTTGGGCATTTGGTTGCTTCTAATGGTTCTTGTGATGATGCCATTTCAAAACTCAGGATTGACACCCCTAAATTCTATGAGGACCTTTATAATCAGAAAGATTATTTGAATGCATTTCCCCTTCTCTTAACTAAGAGAATCCTTACTAATGAAGCTGTGGCTTGGATAGAGAGATCCATTCTGGAGGAGGAGGTGAAATTGGCTGTTTTTCAGATTGGGGCTGATAAAGCCCCTGGTCCTGTGGGTTTAATGGATTCTTTAATCAGAATGCTTGGGAAGTCATTATTAGTGATGTTACTGCAGTTGTGCTATCTTTCTTCCGTTGTAGTAAAATTTTGAGGCAAATTAATCACACATTTTTTACCCTTGTCTCTAAGTGGCCTAATGCTACTGAGCTGGGGGACTATAGGCCTATTGCTTGCGGTAATGTTTTATACAAAATCATTAGCAAAGTCTTGTGTAATAGGCTCAAAGGGTTGGTTATGGAACTTATTTCTCCTACTCATGCTGCTTTCCTTAAAGATCGGTTGTTAGCAGATTCTGCTTTGCTAGCCTATCAACACCTTCAAGATTTTAGTACTCCCATGGGAGCTAGGGCTTGTATTAAGCTTGAGCTTCGGAAATATTTTGTTTGTGTGAATAGGGAGTTTGTATGCTTTATGCTTAGCCATATGGGGTTCAGGAACAGATTTGTTGGCTGGATCTATGAGTGCATCACCACTCCATCTTTCTATGTACTTGTTAATGGCTCTCCCTGTGGTATGTTTCTTTCTAATAGGGGCCTGAGGCAGGTTGATCCTCTTTCCCATTACCTCTTTGTTGTGGTTATGGAAGCATTCTCATTATTGATGGCCAGAGCCAATGCCTCAAGAATTATTCTCCCTATGAAGAGTATTGGGACCATTACCCACCTTTTATTTACAGAAGATCTCTTAGTCTTTTGTCAGATGCTAGATCCTTTGCTGGTCTAAAGGACCTTTTGCTTTCTTTTAAGAAACTCACAAGTTTGGAGGTTAATTGGGGCAAGAGTGCGGTGATGTTCATCAAGGGGACTAGGGAGCCACGTAGTTTGGCCAGTTTGTTGGGATTGCGCCTTATGCCCTCTCTTTCTACTTATTTTGGGATCCCTCTTACTAGAAATATCGTAAGGCATCCATGTATACTCGGCTTGTTGATTAGTGCAAAAGCAGACTTCAGGGATGGTTATCATCCCTCCTTTCCATATATGGCCATGTTGAGTTGGTAAAATCGGTCATCTATGGTATGGTATCTTTCTGGATGCAAGCATTTCAGATTCTTAAGATTGTATTGTGTTCGACCACTTCTCTGTGGAAGAAGTTTATTTGGGGCAAATCGAATAGTTGGGCTTGGAATGAGTTGTGTGTGTGCCTAAGGTTGAAGTTGGAGTGGGTCTCAGAAAGCTCTCTGATCTTAATAAGGCCTATGGAGTTCGCTTGACTTGGAGGTTGCTTACTCACAATAGGGCTTGGGGCTCTTATATGAGGTTTCATAATATGAGGGGTGGCCTTGGGTTTAATTTGGCCAAAGCTAAACCTATACAGTCTGGCACTTGGAAGTTTCTCATGCCAGGATGTATCTAAGAGACTCATCAGGCGATATGTCGGGGATGGCACCACTACTCTGTACTGGTATGATAATTGGTTCCCATGTGGTCCCTTTGTGATAATTATGAAGTGCCTACTGGTGATAAGCGGATGCTTGTTTGTGATCATTGGGAAGTGTCGGGCTGGATTAATGCCCCGGCTATTCTGGATGTTCATCCCCTGCTTAGCCACGTAGCTCTTACTCGGGGTGAGGATTCTTGGTCCTGGATTCCTAGCGACTACTGCTCCTTGAGATAGGCCTGTGAGGGTTTTGTAATGCCCTGAAAGCTACTACACCAGTACTAGAGGGGGGTGAATAATAATTTAAAATAATCAAGAGTCTAATTCCTAATTATCGTGTAATCATAAACAACTATGCGGAATTAATAAGTACAACAAGAGAATCACAACGCAAATAAACGATGTAATTGGTTCGGATCCACCCAAGTCTCCCCGACTTGTTCCCAGTGATCCTATGTCCCAGACACCTGAATCCCTTCCGGCTACTTGAGTTAGAATCCACTAACTCAAGGTTCCACTAACAAACTTCTTGTTGAAACTATTACAAGATCAAAACGTTACAACAATTCGTATCGTGACTCCCACAAATTGGGATCACGAATTTCTCTCACAAACCGAGAGAAAAACACAAATAATAGATTTAATGAAATAGAAAGTGCTTACCACAAAATCCTATGCCTTGAGAAAATACTTACGGATTTAGGGCAAGGGAGGATTTTGAAAAAGAGTGAGCACGAAACTCTAGCACCACCAAGATGAACAGCGTGAGATGGCTAGGGCAAAGATGACGGTCGTGATTCAGCCTCTCAGAAGTACGAATGCACAAAGCTCAAGATCTCTTTGAGAATTAGGTCAAGAATTAGAGAGAGAGAGAGAGAGAGAGAGAGAGAGAGAGATTTTTGAGAGGGAGAGAACGCTTGAGAATTGATAATCAAATCAATGAATTCGAGATCTGAAATCCCTCTGATAATAGACAAATTTCCATGTTTGAAACGAGTCAAACAGATAAGGAAAGAATCAAAACAGATCAAGAAAAATCGTGGAAATAAAATCTCCAACGGCTGGAAAATTAAAGCAGCTTAATCGGTCTAAGAATGATCACTGACCGATTAGTTTGAGAACTAGTCGGTCGGTGAACCTTCTTGGACCGACTAGAAGGTTGACAGAGAATATAGTGAAACAAGGATGATAAACTAGTCGGTCTAAGAAGAAACACCAACCGACTAGTTGAACAACTAGTCGATCGGTGAGCCTTCTTGGACCGACTAATTGGTCAACAGTAAGTATGCCAAAATTCACAAGGATGACTAGTCGGTTCAAGAAGGATTTCCAACCGATTAGATTGATATCTAGTCGGTTGGTCCTTCTACTTGAACCAACTAAGATGCACACAAATTATGGAACGAAGCGATAAGCTAAGGAGAAACTTTCTAAAGGCTTCTAAGACAATCCTAGAGATAAGCTAGGATAGAAATAAGGATAACTAGGCAAGTACTACTCAAGGCTTAACATTCTATGAAATGAAGCTAGAAGACCAAATAAATAACAAGACAAACCGTCTTCAAAGCTTCAACATGGAGAATCTGAATCCCTTGACTTCATTAATAACTCCTTGAGCTTCAACGAAGCTTCAGGCACAACGATCACGCGCTCTAAGAAAGTCTTGGAACGTCGCTTGAGATCTTCAAACTAATGTGGCGACGATCTCCATAACTGCACTCAAAGAGAATTAGTACACGATATTTATGTTTGTTCATCATCAAAACCAAATCAGGGGAATCAATACTCAACATTCTCCCCTTTTTTGTGATGACAAACCAACATAAATATAAAGCAATAATGATATAAATGAAATTTACTTACTCCCCCTGCATTGATGACTCATTAGTTCCATATTAAATAATAAATATAACCATCAAGCAGAAGAGAAAAGTATAAAACATGATCCAATTATTGAAATATAGGATCGGAATCCATTTTTATATCTTCACTCCCCCTGAATCTAACATATGAAATTAGATTCATGGTAATTGTTTAAATTATCATTTAGCACGAGGTCATTATTAATTCTCTCCCCCTTTGGCATTATCCAAAAAGAGCAGGAGGAAACAACGGCAACAACTAAGGCTAAACAAGAGAGGCGAAGACTAGGACAACGGTCCAAATGACACCAAGGAAAATATCGAAGAAAACAAGGTGTGTCAACTAGACCATAATCGAAAAGCGAAAAGAGAAATCATCAAAAAAAAATCAAATCAACGTATTGATGAAAGGAACATACTCCCCAATATCAACATTTTTAGTGAATTGAGTGCAGGGAAAACAACTCATGTTTCCATCCAAACAAAGCTATATCATCAATAGAATCGTCGAGCAATGAAGTAAACATCAGAGACAGAAGTACAATGTGCACAAAGATACGAAACTGCAACAGGATGTATATATACATATAGAAACATCAAAATTGATAAATCTAGACTACCAAAAAAATATCGATCATCATCAGATAGTAGTATATGGTGCACAGCATACAACAATCCAATATACATCAAAAAGTGTATCACAAAACATATAAAACAACCACCCATCTTTTCTAACCCCACACTCTCTCAATGAGATGGATCATCCAAAGAGCGCAAAAGAGAGTCCTCCAAGGAAGGCTCAGGAGGCAGAGGCAGGATCTGCACCAGCAGCAGGCTGTGCAGACGGAGTGGTTGTCTCAGGAGCAACGGAGGTATCCATCGAAGGGATGGTGGCAGCAGGAGTGCTCTCGGGAGCACGACCAAAAGAAGCACCAACATAAGTACCCTCGAGGGAACGAACCGGAGAAGCAGCAGCACGCTCCTCATCCTCAGTAGCATCCATAGCCTCCTCATCAGAGACCGTCGGAGGAACCTCCACACCCAAATGATCACAGATGCGAGCAAGCATCTCCTCACATCGCGCGATTAGAGCTTCCTGACGGCTCCAGGAAGCAGAAGAGGCAGCGGGAGACGACAGAGGAGGAAATGAAGGGGTGGTCCGCTGAACGTGACGCAAGGCCGCAAGATACTTCTTGACGGCGGTTGCGTTCAGTGGAGGACCCAAGGGACGCTGATCGTCAGGAGGGAGGGGAACGCCGAAGTGACGAAAGACCAATGTCAAGAGGCACAGATAAGGAATATGCGCGGCTTTGGTCGACTTCCTGATGCACTCAAATGAGTCCTTCTTGTCCAAATTGATGCGAGCCCAATTTATCTCGCTCCCATCAAAAAGGGCCTAGATGAGCTTCAGGAAGGGCTGGGACGACAAGCTGGAGGAGCCGTACTTCGAGAGAAGACACGACTTCAGAATCAAATTCAGGACCCATGCATTCGGTTTGAAGGACTTGGAAGGAACGCCAATCATGGCGAGAGGAACAATGTGAAACATGTCAGCTAGGAGGGACTGATCGAGATCATGGATACTATCCACAGAGATGTCAGAAGGGAGCAGACCGGACAAGGAGACCCCAAGTATTTGTCCTAAGATCTCTGCCGTGAGGACAATGGGCGTCCCCAAAACAATGGTCTCAATTCAATGCTTGTCATCATACTCACCCCGAACTCGATTTGCATAGAAGAGTTTGACGAGCCGAGGGTAAGGATGAGGATTCGCCTTGGGATCGTGGAGAAGATAATCAAGGAGACCACTGTAGGATAAGAGATCGGCAAGCTTAGGAAAATCAGAGAACTGTACATAGTGCTTGAGGATCAATGGGCAATGCTCGATACGGTTGTAGGCGGCTAGACACAACGGGTCATTGCGACATAGAGAGATATCCACCCCACCAGAAGGCATGGGAGCCTTCCCCTTTGACGGACATGAGGAAGAGCGAGGAGGAGGGGTATGTTCCTTCTCGGCAGCCTCAGTCTACGGGATATAGTCATCATCAGAGTCAGAGGGTGGTGTGGGATCACAGTAGGGTCCAGGGGTCAAAATCTTTTGTTTGAGCTTGGACCGGGGCTTGGGAGCAGATTGGGTTATTGGTTTAGAGAGAGCCGCCTTCTTCTTCTTCTTCTTGAGAGGAGGCGAAGAAGATGATGGAGAAGTAGGCGACGAAGGTTGCTGACGAGCGGTTTTGGAGCGATGTTTGGGAGGATTAGGGTTGGATGGAGGATCTACGGTCATCGGAGAGGGACCGGAAGGGCGGATAGGGATACGAGTTCTCGCCATGAACTCGAGACGAGACAACACAAAATCGAAAGAAATCGAACCCTAAATACGGAGAGAAGGTATGAGGAGATACCCTAGGAAGGAGGAGATCGACCCTGGAGGAAGAAGGGAGACCGGGGGCGACTGGATGCAGCCAGAGAAGGCGTCGGACGGCGGAGGAAGACGACTGGGTCGGTGATTTAGGGTTTTAGGATGAAGAGGCGCACTGATTAGAATGAATTCTAATCGGTGCGGAGGGGGATTGGTCGATTTAAGTAGGGCCAAGGACAGATTTATCCTCGCACATCTAGTTGGTCTGAGTTCAAGAGCTGACCGACTAAAACTCATTCTAGTCGGTCGGCAAATGAACTTGGACCGACTAAATGGTAGACAGCAAGTGAGATCAAAAATAGGACACGAACTAGTCGGTCTGAGTTCAATGTCTAACCGACTAGAAGTGAAACTAGTAGGTCTGGATATGAACTGGGACCGACTAACAGTGTCCAAACATTTGAGAAATCGAAATTTTGAGTTCTCTCCAAAGAACACTTGGACAACCCATCAAAATACTCTCATACGCACTTATTCTACCCCATAAATTCAGAAAGCCACAAATACGATGCGCAATTCGAGAAACCGATCATAACTCTAGCATAAAATGAGAGTATCACATCAAATTCAATAAGAACATATGAAACTCATTATCATGCAAGATAAAAAAAATATGAATCCTAAATCTCGGATTCACCCATAATCCCCAATTCTCGATGTAACCACACAAAGGTATCTTCCTTGAGTGGTTTCGTGAAAATATCGGCGATGTGCTTCTGGGTGTCAACGTACACTAAAATGATGTCCATTTTAGCTATATGATCATCTAGGAAATGGTGACGGACATCTATGTGTTTGGTACGGGAGTGGTGTACCGGATTCTTACAGAGACATATTGCACTTAGGTTATCCACCATGATAGGGCAAGTATCACAGTTTATACCGAAGTCTTTAAGTGTGTGTCTCATCCAAAGAACCTGTGCACAAGCAGCACCGACGGTAATATATTCCGCCTCGGCGGTTGAAAGTGATACTAAATTCTGCTTCTTGGAAAACCAAGAGACAAGAGAATTTCCTATAAAATGGCAAGTGCCACTAGTACTCTTCCTGTCGGATTTGCATCCAGCATAATCTGCATCACTATATGAGATTAACTCATATGTGCTTGACTTTGGTTAGAATAATCCGTAGTCGAGTGTGTGACTTAAATAACGGAAAATACGTTTAACCGCTATTAAGTGTGATTCCTTAGGTTGTGATTGATTCCTAGCACAAACACATACTGCAAACATTATATCTGGCCTACTAGCAGTAAGATATAATAAACTACCTATCATACCTCGATATAGACGAATGTCTACATCTTTGCCGCCCGTATCTTTATCAAGGTGTGTTGTGGTGCTCATCGGAGTGTTCTTGCTAGAGGCATCCTCCATTCCAAATCGCTTTAGTAGCTCCACCGTGTACATGGTTTGGTGGATGAAGATTCCAGCGTTCATTTGGCGGATTTGGAGTCCTAAGAAATATTTGAGCTCACCCATGTGGCTCATCTCAAATTGATCCTTCATGACATTAGAAAACTCTTCGCAAAGAGTGAAGTTAGTAGCACCGAAAATTATATCATCTATGTAAATTTGAACTAAAATAATATCATGATTAGCATACTTAACAAAAAGCGTTGAATCAACCTCACCCATTTTGAAACCCAAATCCAAAAGAAAGTTCTTTAGGCGGTCATACCAAGCTCTAGGAGCTTGTCTCAAACCATAAAGTGATTTCTTAAGTTTGAAAACGTGATTTGGAAATTTTTCATTAATAAAACCCGAAGGTTGAGAAACATAAACTTCCTCAACGACATCTCCGTTTAAAAACGCACTTTTTACGTCCATTTGAAAAAGTTTGAAATCTTTATGGCATGCAAATGACAATAATAACCTAATAGATTCTAATCTAGCTACAGGTGCAAAAGATCCCTCGAAATCAATACCTTCCTCTTGTCTGTAGCCTTGAGCAACTAACCGGGCTTTGTTCCGGATGACATTTTGGTTCTCGTCTGTCTTGTTCTTAAAGATCCACTTCGTTCCTATAACGTTGTGATTCTTCGAAGGTAACGGAACTAGCTCCCAGACCTCATTCCTCTCAAACTGAATGAGTTCCACTTCCATTGCTAGGATACAAGAACTATCTTCGCACGCCTCATTGATATTCTTTGGCTCCACGGAAGAGACAAAAGCACACTGAGCGAACAAGTTTACTTGAGATCTTGTTCTGATGCCATCTTCCATGTTGCCAATAACTTGCTCATGTGGATGGTCACGAACTGTTGAAAGTTTTCTGGGAACACCTGTTGGATCTGGATCGTAGCCTAGAGGGGGGGTGAATAGGCTAATAAAAATATTCGTGCAACCCACGAACAATCCCACGCAGTTATAGGTACAGACAGGGCAATAAAATAGCAATCACAGAATACGCACAGATATACCCTGGTTCGGTTGTCCCCACGACCTACTCCAGCCCCCGAAAGCAACTACTAGATAGATATGTAATCAAGTACAGCTACAATGAGTCAAGATCCCAAATCTACTCTCACCTAGCTCGTACGCACACCGCGTGCTCTACACTATCACTCTAGTCAAATGCTCTCCCTCCGTGACGACTCCCAAGTCGTCAGGTCCCCAAAAATAACACAAACAGGTAAAGTTTTCCCCTAACAGAGATCGCTACACGAATAACACAGATATAAAATATAGAGTTTAGGGATGCTCAAATCGTGTCTGTGTAGTCGTCTCTGCCAATAAGCACGGGTCAGGTTTGAATCTGACAAATCGTAGTAGTCTCTCGCTATCCCTCGGCAACTCCTCCTTTATGTTACGGCCTTGGTATGCTCCTTGGTACTTCACAGACTTGGATGACTTGGATCTTGCAAGTTACGGCGGCAAATTATGATTATGTATTTAACTCAGAAAATTTCGGCCACATCCTCCTGCAAAGCAAACAAAAACATAAGTAACTAGGAACTCAAATCAAAATGTAGATGAGAGAAGTAAAAGCTCAGAATTTTGGCCCCTTTGAAAGTTGATCACTGCATCCCTTCGGTCATCAAACGTCTCCCCAAAGATATGTCTTTAAAGAGGTTTCGGAAAAAAAAATTGCTCTTGCACACAAATTGCTAATCCCAATTGCAGAACCCCAATTAATTTTTGCAAGACCAAACTTTGCCTTGCAAAGAGATGATAATTGTCATGCAAAGAGACAGTGCCCCGATGTCCCTGAGAAAAAAAACAAAACACAAAGGTTGTGATTAAATCTTAAACACAAGTTAGTGGAGGAGAACCAAAAGGCATTTCACTTATAATAACAATTTTTACTTCCCTTGCTGATGCTTGATTTTGTGTGTGCACATGGAGAAAGCCCAGACAAAAAAAATTCGACTGCCGTGCCCTTCTCTTTTTCTTGCCGCCTCAAACAATTTTTGTGAGCATCTCTGGGTTAAAAAAAAATTTCTTGCAAGCTGTGCTTGGGAATCAAGTTGCTCTTTGAGATTTTGATGAAGTGCGGCTATAACCCTAAAAGATCACAAGAAAAAAAACATGGCGGCTCTGGGGTTTTTTTTTGTATGGCTTGGGGATGTTTTTTTTATGCGGCCCTTCCTTTTTGGCTGGGAGAGAGGGTATTTGTAGAAGCACCTTTTTTTAATATATATATATACATGACAAAATCGACTTCAAGGGTGTCAGGTCATTTTGTTTGCCCTTTTTTTAAGGGGAGAGAGGATTTTTTTTTGTGTGGCAGGATTAAAGAAACTGATGGCTATTATTAATAAGAGTAGGGTTTGTTTTAAACACAAAGCTATTTACAATTTTGCCATCCTACCATTTTATTTAAAACACCAATTCAAAGTCCCCAAGTATTAACACACCTCTACTTAAAAACATTAAGCCCCATTTTTTTAATGATAGACTCTCTCAATTTTGTTGTTCACGGCCTTGGCAAAAGGGGTTTATGTTTGTTATTAGTTTCCAAAAAAACAAACAAACCGTAACCGTATCTCCCTTTCTCCTTTGCACTTTGACCAAATCCTTTCGTGAATCAATCACGCGTTCGTCATTCCTGAAACACTTAACACACACATTAAAAACATTCACACATGTTTGTTATCATCAAACACGAAGTTCACATATCGTTGCTACCAACAATCTCCCCCTTTTGATGATGACAAACTATATAGAAGATTTGCACAATAAAGTTCCAAAGTAGTGTGTGTGAAAGTGTGACAATAGAGGATGGCATGCAATGAGATATAATGATGTGCAAACACCGATATGCAAAGTTAGCAATATGCATGCTCCTCCTATCTTCGTGCTCCCCCTATATTCATGCTCCCCCTTAATCAAACAATCAAATACCAAATCTTCCCAATTTTTCTCCCCCTTTGTTATCATCAAAAGTCGAAGCACGAAGTCAAAAATATATACCACGCAAAAAGAGAGTATTATTGACCAATACCAACAATTGCATGAATACAATCATGGAATAATCAAGTCAAAATCCAAAGGAATCAAACAACTACGACTTCAACACCAACGTGTTTAGTGTGATGATTAAAATTGAAGCACATAGGGAGAATCATTAAGAAAGTCAACCAGAACCAATCCACATTTTCCAAATAACATTCTATCACCTAGGATTGATTTTTCCCACCTCATTAAAAATGAGTTCAAGGTACCACACCCCAAAACATAGCCTATAAGGACTCTTAGATGTGGGGGTGGCATTGCTTGACGAGTAAATACACCAACGCTAAAGTTTACCCATAAAGCTTATGTTGGATACTCGTGGGTAATACCGTTGCCACGGATTGTATCCATTTTTCATACAGAGCAATTATTATTCTTTTTCGTTTTTTTTTTCGTTTTTTTTAAAAAAAAACTTATAACAACACTTTCGTTTGCTCAATTTTTATCCATGGCTAGGTATATCATATCCCTTAGATTTTCAGTTAAGTTTTCCTCCTACATTCACTTTCCATACTTCATAAACGATATCTCCAAATGTGCAACAATAATAATACATGTGGAAGTGAAGTAGGTGGTGTAGAAATCAGGTTATTTTCATTCATTGAATATGCTGTGAATATTTAGAAAGATGAACATGCGCATGTGGCACAAGCAATAATACACCAATTTCTACATAGATATGAAAATCATTCGTGCATACTTCAAAGATGAATCACAGAGAAAAGATACACATTTAAGCACCATTTTTTTTTATTTTCTGTTTTTCAATTTTTTATTTTTTTTATAAATGCATGAAGTACTAAAACAAACATGAGATGCAATCACACAAACAAAAAGAAGTCATGCACACAATGCAACTACTAGCACACAATGCAACTACTAGCACACAAAAAAAACTATGAAGATATTCATTAAGTTCAAAGAATGAGATATACCTTCGCGTCGCCGTTTGACTAAGGAGCTAAAAAGTAATGCGACATTCAATTTATCGCTCCTCATCAAATTTCCATCCACCTACAAAAGAGGTGTCGTGTGTGACCTTGGAATCCAACAAGGTCCACTCACGTTAGTCATCAAAGATTTAGGAACCCATATTTGTTTGAACTTAATATTTTTGTTCCTATATTTGCAATGATATGAAGTGTGACCAACGCATCCACATGTAAAGCACTTAGCATGAAAATTTCCAATCTTTGTTGATTCAATGTGAACTTTTCTATATTTTGATTTTTCAACATTTTTAAGACCATATCCTAGTCCTCGCCTATTATTGCCATAAAGTTGATTTCCAAGAATAATGTCCAAATTTTGTTTTCCAATGGAAAATATCTTTAATGACAATTCTAGGGTGGTGACTTTGGATTTCAATACATCGTTTTCATTCACAAGCAAAGTGCATTTACTAATGAAAGCTTGCTTGTTTTCCTCTTCTTTCTTTTCAAAATCCCTCATTTTTTCTTTAAGTTCAAGATTTAGCATGTTAATCTTTTCAGAAAGAAATTCATTTTCAGTTTCAAGCTTTATCTTATCTAGCTTATACATGCTAATATCCTTTAATAAAGAGGGACATGAAAGACAATCAGTTTTTTCAGACAAGCTAGCTTTCTCTTTTTCTAACATAGTAATGGTAGATTTGCATGCAACAAGCTCTTGTTTAATATTTTTTATTTCTATAGACATGTCATACTCGGTTTGTTGCATATCAAAATTATCATTTCTATAACTATCCACATCAGCTTCTAGTTCATCAATTCTATGTTGCATTCATTTACAGATTTCTAAAAGTTCAGCTTTAGTGGGAGATTCTACCTCATTGTGTTTGGCCATTAATGCCATGCATGAGTGAGCTTCATGTTCCTCATCCTCCCCCTCAGCTTCGCTATCCATGTCCCACGTCAGCACTTTCGTTTTTCCTTTTGCAACTTGAGCTGTGTGTTGTTGTGGGCAATCTTTTATGTGGTGCCCTTTCTTCCTGCATTTAAAACATTCACTTATATTAATAGCTTTCTGATCATAGGAATTTCTACCAAAATTAGAATTATTAGAACGAATGAACCTTTTTCCCATCTCAGCTCTTCCTTGATCAGTCTGAATGTATCTCCTGAAGTTTCTGACCATTAAAGCTTGCTCTTCATCAAGATCATCGGCGTTAGCTTGAAGAGCTAATGGTGTGGAAGCTTTGGTCTTCTCTTCAGGTTTCTCTCTGGCTTCTATACTCTGCAACTCAAGCTCGTGTGACATTAGGTTGCCTATCAAGTCCTCCACTTTCATAGTTGACAAGTCCTTAGCTTCTTGAATGGCGGTGACTTTAGGCCTGAACGAGCTTGGTAGCGCCCTTAAGATCTTTCGTACCTGTTCATGGCTAGAGTATGGCTTACCGAGGGAACTGGACTTGTAGACGATGTCTGTGAACCTCGCAAACATGTCTTTAACTGATTCTATTGGTAGCATGCGGAAGCTCTCGTATTCTGTGCAAAGCAATGCAAGTCTGGATTCCTTCACTTGCGATGTTCCCTCATGTGTCACCTCCAGAGTATGCCAGATTTCCTGCGCAGTTAGACAATGTGAGATGCGATTAAACTCAGATTTATCAAGAGAGCATATAAGTGCATTCATAGCTTTACCATTAAGAGTATAAAGTTTTTTATCAGCTAAATCCCACTTGTCTTTAGGCTTAATCATAACAGTGTCTTCAATTTTAATAGTGGGTAGACTATAACCATTTTCAACAATATCCCACACATCATAATCTACAGACACCAAATAGATTTTCATCCTAGCCTTCCAATATGCAAAGTCTACACCATTAAATTTTGGGGGACGGGCTATAGACTGACCTTCAGCAAAAGCACAATCAGATATATTCATGGTCATCTAAAAATCTAGACTAGATCCTCTAAACTGGCTCTGATACCACTTGTTGGATCTGGATCGTAGCCTAGAGGGGGGGGTGAATAGGCTAATAAAAATATTCGTGCAACCCACGAACAATCCCACGCAGTTATAGGTACAGACATGGCAATAAAATAGCAATCACAGAATACGCACAGATATACCCTGGTTCGGTTGTCCCCACGACCTACTCCAGCCCCCGAAAGCAACTACTAGATAGATATGTAATCAAGTACAGCTACAATGAGTCAAGATCCCAAATCTACTCTCACCTAGCTCGTACGCACACCGCGTGCTCTACACTATCACTCTAGTCAAATGCTCTCCCTCCGTGACGACTCCCAAGTCGTCAGGTCCCCAAAAATAACACAAACAGGTAAAGTTTTCCCCTAACAGAGATCGCTACACGAATAACACAGATATAAAATATAGAGTTTAGGGATGCTCAAATCGTGTCTGTGTAGTCATCTCTACCAATAAGCACGGGTCAGGTCTGAATCTGACAAATCGTAGTAGTCTCTCGCTATCCCTCGGAAACTCCTCCTTTATGTTACGGCCATGGTATGCTCCTTGGTACTTCACAGACTTGGATGACTTGGATCTTGCAAGTTACGGCGGTAAATTATGATTATGTATTTAACTCAGAAAATTTTGGCCACATCCTCCTGCAAAGCAAACAAAAACATAAGTAACTAGGAACTCAAATCAAAATGTAGATGAGAGAAGTAAAAGCTCAGAATTTTGGCCCCTTTGAAAGTTGATCACTGCATCCCTTCAGTCATCAAACGTCTCCCCAAAGATATGCCTTTAAAGAGGTTTCGGAAAAAAAAATTGCTCTTGCACACAAATTGCTAATCCCAATTGCAGAACCCCAATTAATTTTTGCAAGAACAAACTTTGCCTTGCAAAGAGATGATAATTGTCATGCAAATAGACAGTGCCCCGATGTCCCTGAGAAAAAAAAACAAAACACAAAGGTTGTGATTAAATCTTAAACACAAGTTAGTGGAGGAGAACCAAAAGGCATTTCACTTATAATAACAATTTTTACTTCCCTTGCTGATGCTTGATTTTGTGTGTGCACATGGAGAAAGCCCAGACAAAAAAAATTCGACTGCCGTGCCCTTCTCTTTTTCTTGCCGCCTCAAACAATTTTTGTGAGCATCTCTGGGTTAAAAAAAATTTCTTGCAAGCTGTGCTTGGGAATCAAGTTGCTCTTTGAGATTTTGATGAAGTGCGGCTATAACCCTAAAAGATCACAAGAAAAAAAACATGGCGGCTCTGGGGTTTTTTTTGTATGGCTTGGGGATGTTTTTTTTATGCGGCCCTTCCTTTTTGGCTGGGAGAGAGGGTATTTGTAGAAGCACCTTTTTTTAATATATATATATACATGACAAAATCGACTTCAAGGGTGTCAGGTCATTTTGTTTGCCCTTTTTTAAGGGGAGAGAGGATTTTTTTTGTGTGTGGCAGGATTAAAGAAACTGATGGCTATTATTAATAATAGTAGGGTTTGTTTTAAACACAAAGCTATTTACAATTTTGCCATCCTACCATTTTATTTAAAACACCAATTCAAAGTCCCCAGGTATTAACACACCTCTACTTAAAAACATTAAGCCCCATTTTTTTAATGATAGACTCTCTCAATTTTGTTGTTCACGGCCTTGGCAAAAGGGGTTTATGTTTGTTATTAGTTTCCAAAAAAACAAACAAACCGTAACCGTATCTCCCTTTCTCCTTTGCACTTTGACCAAATCCTTTCGTGAATCAATCACGCGTTCGTCATTCCTGAAACACTTAACACACACGTTAAAAACATTCACACATGTTTGTTATCATCAAACACGAATTTCACAGATCGTTGCTACCAACAACACCTTGGTCACTAGGAACATTCTCAAGAGAATCATTAGTAGGGTTAGTTTCAACAGAATCAATAGCATGAGATATATCAACAGAATCACTAACTGCTTCCATAGAATCATCGTCATCGATAATTCTAGGAGGGACAAAATTTTCATTAAATGAAACAAGAAGAGATTTCTCGATTGTTGAGGTTCTTTTGTTGTATATTTGGTAGGCTTTGCTACGGGAGGAATATCCAACAAATATCCCCTCATCGGATCTTGAATCAAATTTGTCCAAACTACCATACGTGTTCTTGATAAAACATTTTGCACAAAAAACTCTGAAATGTTTAACTTGAGGTAACCTACCAAACAAAAATTTATAACAAGTTTGTTTAGTGCCGGGCCTCAAGAGTATTCTATTAAACACATAACAAGCGGTATGTACCGTTTCTGCCCAGAATTGATGGCCAAGGAGGCTATCATCAAGCATAGTGCGAGCACATTCCACTAGCGTCCTATTCTTTCTCTCAACAACACCATTTTGAGGGGGTGCGCGAGGGAAAGAGAAGGTGTGAGTAATACCAACCTCATCACAGAAGTTTGAGAAAGACTCGTTCTCAAATTCCTCTCCATGATCACTACGAATAGTGACAATGGTGGTTCCAATGAGGTTTTGTACTTTCTTAACAAATACTGTGAAGTTTTCAAAAGCATCATTTTTATTAATTAAAGTAAATACCCAAGTAAATCTAGAAAAGTCATCAACGATGACAAGTCCATATCGGGCATTTCCTAATGAAGCAACTCTAGTTGGCCCAAAAAGATCTAGATGTAAAAGCTCTATAGGCCGTTTAGAGGATATGCTTTTCTTTGGTTTGAATGACGATTTTGCAAGTTTGCCTCGTTGACATTAGTCGTAAAAGCTTTTCTTATTGAAGGAAAGCTTAGGGAATCCTTTAATAAAATCTAGCGTGGATAGTTTGAAAAGTGTTCCAAAGTTCGCATGACCAAAACGTCGATGACATAAGTGTTGCTCACTTGTGTTGGCAATAAGACATTGTTCATGAGAATTTGGAATATCTAATATATATAAGTCCTTATGGCGTGTGCCAGAGAACAACATATTATTATTATCATATCTTAAAATATGGCACATTCCTTTCTCAAAGCTAACTTTGTAACCCTTGTCACAGAGTTGGCTTATTGAGATTAGATCGTGATTTAAGCCTTTAACAAGGTAAACATCACTTATAAGGGGTTTAGAGGGGTTACCAACTTTTCCAACACCTATGATGGTTCCACTCTCGTTGCCTCCGAAGTCCACTCGTTTTCCATTTTCAATTGGTAACACTTCGGATAACAATTGAGCTTTATCAGTCATGTGTTTTGAGCACCCGCTATCAAGTATCCAACCATTCTTGGAGCCAAATTTTGATTTGTCATTCTTTTTTTTTCTTGAGTACCTGAAGATAAAAATATCGTATCATGGTACCCAAGGTCATTGGGTCCTAAGAGATTAGACCTTTGGAAGCCAAGTCCAGTTGGACTTAGACTTCCCAACATAGTCATCATTGTGCATAACATTCATGAAATAAGAATTAATATACGCTTGTTTCTCATGCATGCTAGTGTCCTTCGGGCCCCAAATAGTGAATGTCTTGGGAGCCATATTCCTATTGGGAGCATGCACATGTGGTTGATTTCTACGTGGTGCATGTGTTCTACGAGGAAGTGGCCTAGTGTATGCATGATGTGGATAAGCATGCGGCACATGATGAAATGGTGGTGGTAACATATGATACGGTGCATGATGATAATCATTCATATAATAATGATGTGGGTGAACATATGCATGTGGGGGAACACGTGCGTGAGTGTGTCTCACTTGGTGTGCACGTGCTCAGGATGTGGAGCATAGAAATCATCATAAGTGTGAACTTGTGGAGTAGGAGGCGTGTTCCTACGTGGCATAGTATTTGTGTACATAAATGCATGACCCTTCTTTGGAGGTCCATCCAAATTGGGTTTCTTTTCAAAAGGGGATGTGTACTTAGTGGAAGTACCATTGGTAGATGAACTACCCATGTGGTGTTTACTCCCACTAGTTGAGGCATCGGAGGATGGCCTTACAAAGGTGGTGGAAGATTTGGATGAATTTTCCTTCTTATACCCCAAACCAATATGATGATTGGCCGGAAGTAAGTCATTCAGAATATTATCCAACTGATCCTTGCCTTTGTTGAATTTCTCAATTCGGCCTATTGTGGACTCAAATTTCTTAGTGAGAGAAAGTATTCTAGTATCCAAAGTGGACACTTGTGTTGTGAGTTCACAAACACGTGACTTAAGATTCTCATTCTCAATACTCAAAGTTGAGTTTCGAGAAATCAAATCGGATATCTCGTGTTCATCCAAATCCTCAAGGTTAACATGCTCAAGTTGAGACTTGAGATTTACAATCTTAGTTCTCAAGGTTTCAACAACGGTGTCGTTGTTGGTGATGACAGGCTTAGGTGTGTTTTGAAGACTAGTTAGCTCATCTTTGATTTTAGTATATCTATTTACCAATTTAGAATACTTAGACCAAATTTGTTCATTAGCTAATCTTAGGTCATCCATAGTTACCTCTTCACCTTCATCCTTGCTTTCATCTGAAGCGGTCTCTTGATCACGTTGCTCTCTTGCCATGAAGCACATGTGTGCTTTCTCCACTTGTTCTTCATCTGACTCTCCACTTGAAGAGTCCTCTTTCGAGTCAGTGAATGTGCCGACAAGCCCTTTCTTGTAATCCTTATTGTACTTTCTTGACTTGTCGAACTTGGGTGCCTTCCACTTCTCCATTTGTTTGTTGAGAGGACAATCGACCTTGATGCGTCCTGGCTTATTGCATTTGAAACACAAAGGAGCAGAGGCATTAGTAGAACCAACTATAGATTTGTTCTTGAAATTAAATTTTCGGAAGAACCGGTTGAACTTCTTTGCCGTGAGGGCCAAAGATTCCATATCCAACTCATCTTCTGATTCTTCACTATCGGTAGGAGTGGTATGAGCGGCCTTGAAAGCAATCGCCTTTTTCTTCGGCTCTTCTTGCTTCAAGAATGCCTTCATCTTGTCCTGCATCTTGATCTTGCTGTCCTTTCGTACCTCATATGACATCAAGGTACCCATTAGTTGAACAACAGTATATTTGGACATATCATTACCTTCCTCGATAGCGTAAGTTCGTTTTTTCCAACTCGAAGGAAGTCCGTCAATGATCTTAGCAACCTTATCTTCTTGGGTATATGTCTTCCCAAGGGCTTCCAACTTGTTGGTTATATCCACGGAGCGAGCATAGTACTACTTAATCCTTTCACCCTGTTCCATATGAAATAACTCGAATTCTTTGTTAGCAACAGTGAGTTTAGAGTGCTTTACCCTACTTGTTCCTTCGTGTAAGATTAGGAGTTGGTTCCAAATCTGATATGCACTCTTACAGGTGCATATCTTGTTGAAATCTTCAGGTTCCAGTGCACATTATAAGGCATTCATTGCCTTGGCATTGTTCACCTCCACGGCGACTTTCGCGGCAGTCCACTTTGTGAAGTCTTCTTCAGTGGGCTCAACATACTCCGTTAACGTGGCTCTCCATAGTGATGCGCTCCGGAGGAAGGTTTCCATCCGGCATTTCCAGTACCCATAGTTGGTACCGTTGAAGTGAGGAGGCGTAGTTGAGGAGTGTCCTTCGATCACTGATGAAGCTCCTTCACGATTCTTGTAGGGGCTGTAGTCGGAAGGTGGTCGAACGGCCTTGTTGTCGTTGTTTGTCATAGCTATGAATTTGGCTCTGATACCAAATGTAATGCCCTGAAAGCTACTGCACAAGTACTAGAGTGGAGGTGAATAGTAATTTAAAATAATCACGAGTCTAATTTCTAATTATCGTGCAATCACAAACAACTATGCGGAATTAATAAGTACAACAAGAGAATCACAATGCAAACAAACGATGTAGTGGGTTCGGATCCACCCAAGTCTCTCCGACTAGTTTCCGATGATCCTACGTCCCAGACACCCGGATCCCTTACGACTACTTGAGTTAGAATCCACTAACTCAAGGTTCCACTAACAAACTTCTTGTAGAAACTACTACAAGATCAAAACGTTACCACAATTCGTATCGTGAATCCCACAAACCGGGATCACAAATTTCTCTCACAAACCGAGAGAAAAACATAAATAATAGATTTAATGAAATAGAAAGTGCTTACCACAAAATCCTATGCCTTGAGAAAATACTTACGGATTTAGGGCAAGGAAGGATTTTGAGAAAGAGTGAGCACGAAACCCTAGCACCACCAAGATGAACAGCGTGAGATGGCTAGGGCAAAGATGACGGTCGTGATTCAGCCTCTCAGAAGTACGAATGCACAAAGCTCAAGATCTCTTTGAGAATTAGGTCAAGAATGAGAGAGAGAGAGAGAGAGCTTTTTTCGAGAGGGAGAGAGCGCTTGAGAATTGATAAGCGAATCAATGAATTCGAGATCTGAAATCCCTCTGATAATAGACAAATTTCCATGTTTGAAACGAGTCAAACAGATAAGGAAAGAATCAAAACAGATCAAGAAAAATCGTGAAAATAAAATCTCCAACGCCTGGAAAATTAAAGCAGCTTAATCGGTCTAAGAAGGATCACAGACCGACTAGTTTGTGAACTAGTCGGTCGGTGAACCTTCTTAGACCGACTAGAAGGTTGACAGAGAATATAGTGAAACAAGGAGGATAAACTAGTCGGTCTAAGAAGAAACACCAACTGACTAGTTCTCAAACTAATCGATCGGTGAGCCTTCTTGGACCGACTAATTGGTCAACAGTAAGTATGCCAAAATTCACAAGGATGACTAGTCGGTTCAAGAAGGATTTCCAACCGATTAGATTGATATCTAGTCGGTTGGTCCTTCTACTTGAACCAACTAAGATGCACACAAAGTATGGAACGAAGCGATAAGCTAAGGAGAAACTTTCTAAAGGCTTCTAAGACAATCCTAGAGATAAGCTAGGATAGAAATAAGGATAACTAGGCAAGTACTACTCAAGGCTTAACATTCTATGAAATGAAGCTAGAAGACCAAATAAATAACAAGACAAACCGTCTTCAAATCTTCAACATGGAGAATCAGAATCCCTTGACTTCATTAATAACTCCTTGAGCTTCAATGAAGCTTCAGGCACAATGATCACACGCTCTAAGAAAGTCTTGGGATGTCGCTTGAGATCTTCAAACTAATTTGGCGACGATCTCCATAATTGCGCTCAAAGAGAATTAGTACACGATATTTATGTTTGTTCATCATCAAAACCAAATCAAGGGAATCAATACTCAACAAGTTTGTGTGCCTCTAGGCCCCGTTTTCCTTAATTTGGGATTGTTTGGTTTCGAGGGCATATTCCCAAGATGGCTATCACTCTTCTTCGGGCTACGCATCGCAAGCTCCTCACTCGGGACATGCTCATCCGCTGGGGAGTTGCTACCTCCCACGTTTGTGTACTTTGTGATGATGGATCTCAGGAGTCTGTTGGTCATCTCTTCTTTGAGTGTGGTTACACGAAGTACATCCTCAGCAGATGCATGCTCAAGTTAGGCATGGTGGGTTCGTTGCCTTCTTCTCTTTCTAGTGTGGGTGATTTGTTTCTTTCCATCTTTCAGAAGAAGGATAGTATTGGCACCTTGGCCAAGACTGTTCTGGCGGCTATGGTTTGGCATATTTAGAATGAGCACAACCAAAGAGTATTTGAGGATGTTAGCTCACTCAAGACCATCCTCTTCGATGTTATCTCAATGGACATCAGGATTGCACTTAGACATATTGAGTGTGATCATCCTTCAGCTGTTGGGCCCCATGCTAAGTGGGGGTTGATATATGACGTGTGCTGTCTCTTGTGAGTTTCTACTTTTGGGTGTTAGCTTGGTTGCCAAACGTCTTTGTATATTTTTGTTCTACTGTTGGGAAAGTGGGAGTTTGGTAGTAGAGGGTGACGGCGCTTGTGCCCTCTCCCCTCTCTACCTTCCTCTCCCCTCTCCCTTGTAGACTTGTTTTCAGATTAATATAGAAACTCACTTACCTTTCATATATACATGTGTGTGTGTACATATATAAAAAATGGCCGATAATTATGGAGGGAGCGATCTAGGCGATCCAGGAGGCGACGACGGCGCTCCTTCAAACTCCGACGGAAATCCTTCATACTCCGGCGGAAATCCTTTAAACTTCGACAGAGAGAACACAGATGGCCATTCGTTTTTAGGGGGCGCCCAAGGTGAGGGTAATTTTTGCACTGGAGATCTCGAAAATCAAGCAACGAGAAGGGGAGATCTTGGGTTTCCACGAAGCGATGACTTTAGCAGGGCAGATCCGAGAATAGTCAATCAAGGAGAAAACAACGGTGGCTGGAAATTTGTGAAGAGGAAGAATAGAGGAAAGACCCAGGTAGATGGTCGGGTTGGCGATCGAGTTGGAGGACCTGGGCCGAGGGTCGGTGGTGATCCTTCTTCCAGATTGAGAAGACACGCTCATGGAATCAGGTTGACAGGCGCTATGGTGGAGGCGATTCCAAAAAATTGAAGTCTATATCGCTGCATGATAGGAGCAACATAGCTGATGCACATAAGGTGTTTGATCGGGTGCCATTACGTCCAAATGTTGCAATTAATATTAACACTGCAGGTATAAAGCTTTCTTTCTTTGATGTATGTGCTAATAGAAGATCTTATGATGAGACTGCTGCTATGACTTTTATCCCCCCACAAGTTAAGGAAGATGGTTCACAGATTGGTAGAGTAGTTAACTCCTTGTTGGAGAGGGGATCTGAGCATTGGAAGAACATGCTAGTGGGCTACGTCCTTGGTGACGTACCCTATTATGGGCAATAGCGTGCATAGGTGGATCATTTGTGGAGGTTGAAGAAGGGGATTCAAATTTACAGTCAGGATAATGGGTTCTTCTACTTTAAATTTGAGTGTGAAAAGGAGTGTGAGAGGATTTTATATGGGGGCCGTGGCTATTTGATGGCAGATTGACAGTGCTTCAAAAATGGAGTCCAACTTTTCGGCATGAACGGGACATCCTAGCTTCAGTACATGTCTGGGTTCAATTTCATGGTTTGTCACTTAATATGTGGACCCTAGACATCCTGAACATCATTGCTTCTGTAGTATGTACCCCCCTTTGCCTGGACAGAGCGACTGCAAAATTGGAGGGACTCTCTTATGCCAGGTGTCTAATCGAGGTTGACGCCAAAAAGCCACTTCCTAATACTATTGGAGTAGAATTGGATGACGGATCCATCATTAATATAGAAACCAAATTTGAAGGTGAACCACCAAGATGTAGTCATTGCATCTTTTTTGGACATGCCAATGCTCAATGCCCAGCAAAGCTCTCTTCAATCCAAATCCCAGAACAAACTAAGCTTTCATCAATTACTGGAGTTTCCTCAAATCAGCAGAATACAACACATGAATTATCACTACCCAGTACGACTGGGGGTGCATCAACACAATCTACTATGTTGCATACAGTGGGCATTGATGATCAGGGGAAATTAGATGGGCCATCCACATATCCTGGCATTTCATCCTCATTGACTTCTGAGGCATTCGGTAGTGTTGGAAAATTGAGTGGGAGTATGGCTGAACATATTGCTCCCTCTCCATTCACATCAACAGATAGAGATTCCCAGGGGTTACATACTAGTTCAAGTGATATGGCAGTTGCGGGTACTCATGGAGATGGGCGCTTGGCAGTGAAATCGCCTACTTCTATTAATTTGGTTGCTTCAAATTCTGCTGAAATTGCTTCTACAGGAGTCCACAACACTGATGTCCCAGGAACAAGCTCACGGCTTGAGCATCTAATTCCAAACTCTGCACCACCTAATCCAACAATTGATCGCGACCGGATATACACCCGAAAAACGACTTGTAGTCTTACCGCAAGCGCACGGTGTAGCGGCGAGTAGGTATCGAACACAGGGAGGACAAATGACAGTATCTCACTTTAATTACCTAGCTATCAAGAGAACAAGAGTAATTTTGGTGTAATCGTCACAAACATTCAAATAGCAAGAAATATCAATATAATAAAGCGTCTAGGGATAGGAAATCCCCATTACGGACCATCTCTCATCCTTGTGAATTATAGATTTCATTGTTGCTAAGCTTAATTATAGGTGAACTAGTCGCAACTTAATGTAGAACCAAGTTCACGCTCTCGCGCTATTGCCGGTCTATAGCAAACCTAGGTTAGAGCCCACTCTCGTGCAAACCCTAGCCTAAGCCGCTAGCGTGAAGAACGACATCATTGTCCAATTGCATCTCGAGCCCACTCTCGTGCAAACTCGAGCTACGATCTATGTTATGATAATTCGTATTCGTCCAATCTCTTGCAAATGAATATTAATATAGATTCATAATTAAAAATCCTAGCTTTGGTCCAATCTCTTGCAAACCAAGTCTAAAGAAATTCAATTATCAATCTAAATCGAATATCTAGGACTTCCTGTCAATTGGGACCCAATCTCTTGCAAATCCCAATCGATATGAATTCCTATCTACTTGTAATATATCAATCACAACCTAACCATTATCAATTCTAGCAACAAATCTACAAATTCATCAAAATTCAAAAGATCGGGTCCATAGGGTTCATCCCTACACCCTAGAACGACGGAACTACTCACTAATCATCATGGAAATCTCAGAAATAACAATAATAATCATGGCACAATTCATTGCAAATAAGAAACAATTCATAAAAGTGAGATTTTTAATAAGAAAGAACAAACCAATGACGTAGCCAATGATCTCCAGCTAAGATTTCTCCGAAGAATAGCCGTCAAAAACCTAAAAGAACTCTTTAACAAATAATTCAAGTCTCTCCTAAAACTATGGTAAAAACAGGGCTGAAATACAAGCCAAAATCATCCAAAAAATCGTGACAAAAACTGCCCCTGCGATGCACAAAATTCTCATTCCTAGCAGCAGGTAGAGAGGGTCACTCGGCTGAGTAACCCTTGTCACTCGCCCGAGTGACAAACCCTGTAAAATAACAGTAACTTCAGGGTTTTCAGGGGTCCGTCTCTCGGGGTGGCTCGGCAGAGTAGTCTTCTTCATTCGGCCGAGTAGCAATCATGCTCGGCCGAGTGAGCTTCCTTAGATTTTCCAGTAACTTTGGCTCTTTTCTGTCTGAATTCCCTGATTGACTCGGATGAGTGAACTTTCTTACTCTGCCGAATGAAATTCCTTGCTCGGCAGAGTGAACGTCTGAAATCTTCGATACGTATCCGTTCTACTCGGGCGAGTGTGATCCTTCACTCGGCCGAATGAGCAGTCTTGCTCGGCCGAGTGTTGTACTCCTGAGCTTATTTCTTCTCCTTTTCGCCTCCTCGTCGCTCCTATCGATTTCCTTCTTCTTCCACTCATCCTCCATCGCTGATAAGTCATCAAATAAGCCGTGGGTGACACTCCGAAGTGCGTGAAACTCCTTTGATCTCAATTTCACTCCAAATCGCTCCATATCTCCTGAAATACGACAAAAACAAGAAATAGTGAAAAGCATCGTAATATCGTCGAATAATCGTGAAAAACGCAATATGGGTGATCAAAACATCATGAAAACATGCAGAAAAAAGTTGTAAAATATGGAGTGATCAAAATCTCCCAAGCTTACCTCTTACTCGTCCTCGAGGAAGACAAGCAAAAGGCGAAGCCGGCGGAAAAAATAAAGAGAAGGAAAAATGAAAGATATAGAAGATAGGAAGGAAAACAAAGAAGGAGGTGCTAGATCATTTCCTCGGGACGTGGGTTTTGCTTACTCACATAGCACACGATGAATACAAAACACATGCCAAAGACTTTTATCTCGATATCATAATCATATGGATGCATTCAAAATAGAAACCCAAGAATATCAAAATAGTATGAAATATGGAATCATTCTAGAATTAACATCGTCTGAAGCATCTAAAGCTGCATACATAATCATAGACCACACACTTTTCAATTGAATGCTTTCTATTTGGAGTATAAGAGATATCACACAATATGGATCAATGAGAATAGAAAGGTGTGGCTTTCATGAAATGCATGCTAAGTTTCAATTCCTGGATTTTGTAAAAACTTTTAGTAATCTCACCGAGTATAGAAAATTACCTAGCTTAGGTTGTCATGCTCAATCAAGTAGTCACTCTCTCACACATCATTGGATCATCTCCCCCAAACTTATCTATAAGCGTGGTGGCATAAGATGAATCATTAAGCTTATTCCCCATTTTTGAAGCTCCAAAGAAAACAAAAATAAAAGAGGGGAGAAAGAGAGAAAGAGTATGAGATGGGATCATATAAGAACTTCTTTTCTCTTTTCTTTTCTTTTCTTTTTTTCTGTTTTTCTTTTTTTTTTGCAATCATATATACAACTGTGATCCCAAATCAAAAGATAGAAAGATATACAAGAATAATTTTTTTTCTTTCTGATTTTTGGGGGTATTGGAGCATAGATTTTTGTAGCGGGGGAAATGCCAATATAAGAATCGCTAAAGGGAGATTCACCAATGATTTTAAGTATATAAATAATGCTCAAGATATGTGGAGAAAGAAATATATGTAACATGAAACAACTTTCAGCAGAGTAATGTAATCTACTCAGTTTAATCACAGAAAGTAAACTAATCAAGTTATATCAACCTAGCATACATTCAATCAACCTGAAAGTGAAGCGTACAATTTTCATGCAATAAGAAGTGATGTAAGAAAAGAAAGCAGTACTCCAGATATAAGCAATCAATGCGTGAAGCTTGGTGTGTTTTTTATGAAGAGTCTACGGTAAAAATTATCAGACTCAGCTAATAAAACAATTTCATCCATATACATACATGAAAGTGCGAGTTACTATCTCAAATGCATAGTAAGACATAGCATATGATATCTGAAATAAAAACTATGGCATGACAACATAATATGCATATGGAGATAAGCTAATACCATGTCATCATCATCACAGAAAATTCATCTCTAGCAAAAAGGATAAAAGAAATAAGGATAAAGAGAATAAAAACTATTGTTCAATGCAGCACACTCAAAAGGTAAGAAAACGTGATGCATGGGAAAAAAATGAAAAAGTGGGTGAAAATAAATGTAAAAACGAAGAAATGTGGGAAAAAGAAAATAAAAGGCGACAAAAATAAAAAGGTGCGTGAGAACTCACTCCCCCAAGCTAAAGTGCACAATGTCCTCAATGTGCAAAGTGAGGCACACCGAGAGGCAAAAATGTGGCTGGGGTGGGTGAGGATGCATGCAATAAAATAAAAATAAAAATGAAAATAATAAGAAAAAAATGCGATGGAAATGCAAGTGATGCACGCAGAGATCAAAATAGTGCCAGATAGGTGTCCCCAAAAGTACTCCCTCACTCCCAAAAGATATAGACAGGTATGAACAAAAAGTATGTGGAGGAGGGGCACAAAATCAGCAGTCTCAGAACAAAATATCCAGCGTAATAATAGCAAACATCGAAGGCATCTAGTGTGTGCCTAGGTGGGTGGGGGTTCACCAGCACTGTCCTGTGGCGGAGGTGGTGGTCGTGGAGGCTGCTGGGTAGGGATGGGTGGCTGAGGCAAACGCTCAAGAATCTGGTTCAAGCAATCCTAAATACCAGGAAGCAAGGCGACGCAGGTCTGGACAACACTAACAGTATCGGAGAGGGCCCGAAAATCTGCTCTAAGTCCACTCACCATCCCCTCAAGAGCACAGAGGTGCTGAACTAGGGTGTCGGGGGGGAGGTGGAGCAGAGGGTCGAGCAGGATGAACAGGTAAAGAGCATGGCTGCCTCGCTCGGCTACTGTAAAGGATGGGTACGACAGTGGGGTGGTGAGGTGGTGCTATGCTCACTAAGTGTCGCTCAGCCTCAGTGGGAAGCTGAGACGTGGGAATGGTCAAAGAGGAAGGAGCAGCAGCAGAAACGGCAATGGTGGAAAGCGACGAGACGGGCAAAGAGGTCAGTGACACAGACGTGGAGACAGACATCACGACACTCTCGGATTATACAACAGTGGTGGAGACAGTGAGGTCGATGACTGGGGAGGTCGTGAAGGGTGCAGAAAATGACTCCCCAGGAGTCGAGAACAAAAATGAGGAAAGGGTCTCCACTGCAGAAGCAAAAAAAGGCTTGCCGCACTCAACTATGGTGGGGGCGCTCGAGGCTAGCTGCGTGCAGAAATGGGATCTATGGATATGGGCATAGTGGTGGTGGTGTGGGTGGACTCAGCTAAAGTGCTCCCGACGCTGACAGACGTGTGCACAGAGGCGTCGGGAGGTGCTGACAGGGTAGGTGCAGGCTGAGGGATCACGGGGTCAAGTGGTGGAAGGAGGGGCTCCTACTAAGTACCCTCAGGTTGTAGCATGTATGCGGTGGGGATGAGGAGATCCATCGTTGGAATCCACTCCCCGCCCGCATGTCCAATATGTGTCCGAGCAGGGCTCGGGAGAATCATGTAATCGGCACCGTGGGGACCGTGCAGCCACACCCAGTGGCGCTGACCGTGAGGACGAAGCATCCTCATCTGGGCCATAACATCTATGGAGAGTGAGGTGGGGCCCGGTGGTCTCAGCAAGCCAGCTGGGAGGTCAACTTCGCACAAAAGGGCAAAGAGGGTAATCAGACCGCCGCAACAGATAGGCGTCCGAGCACCGACAGAAATAATGATGTGGTCGATGTACCAACTGGCGATATCAATCTCTATGGTGGGGACTAGAATGTCTCCTCCATCAAAGACCTTAGAACGCGTCATCGCGTAGAGCATGTAGAGCTCTGGCATCGACAACGTCCCGGGCTCGTACCTCGCAAGAAAAGTGGTCGCCATAAGGTGATGTGCAATGCAGAGGCACGGGTGGAGGACGGCAGAGGCCTTGGCCTGACTAGGGTCAAAGGCAAGGGGAGATCCCGTGATCCGTGTACAGAAAGCGTGGGTGTCGAATGCCGGGGGTGGGATATGCTTGGGACTGTAAGCTCGGTCTGGGTCCGGGACGGCGGGCCACTTGAAGAATGCTCGAAGCATGTCAAGAGTGACCTCTCACTCCTGATCCATCTGGTGAAAGGAGCATCCTCCAGGGGTCCGGTCAATAGAACTAAGGACCTCTAGTGTCAGACGGATGTAAGTGTCCACCGACACCGACAAGAAATCACGCCACCCCACGTTGTCATACAACTGGAGTAGCCCCTCTAGGACCCCTAGGTGCTCAAGGTCAACTAGGAGTGCAAACCTAGTGGGTATGATCAAGCGATGGGAGATACGCTCAAATCTGGCGCTGAGCGTCATTTTTGAACGTGATCCCCATCGCATCGAACACGGGACGGGCTGTGCTGGTGGTGGAATGGGTGTTGTAGGGGGCGGCTGTGTAGGTGGAGGTGGGCTAGGTGGCGAGGAGTCTGCCCTAGAGGAAGAGGGACCGGGGTCACCTGACCTCTTCTGCTTGAAAGCAGGCTCCCGAGTGCATGGCCTAAGACGGGGCGGCATGTGTGCCGCGAGACGTGCCCACCCAATTGAAAATGTGACGGGCTAAAATAATGGAACGAGTATACCTGAGCATGCCACGAGAGAAAAAAGTGAAGAGTGCGAAGAATTGCCTCATCCGTGAAGCTCCAAACATCCATAATCTCCCCCAAGCTCCCCCAAGCTAACCTGAAACACAAACAACCAAACCAGTGAATGATAATCAAAATACATGGGGAAGATATGGGGTAATAGATATAAATGGGATTTAATTTGAATTTGGGGCGCAATGGGCATACGGATTGGAGAAATGGACGAGAAATGAGAATTCTAGGCGAAATTGGGGAAGTGCGACGAAGGGGCGGTGGCGGCGGCGGTGACCGACGACGGGGCGACGTCGGCGATCGGTGTGGGCGGCGGTCATCGGAGAAGGAGCGGCATTCGGGCGAGGAAGAGGTGGATTCGGGCGAGGGAATGCGAAATGGCTCGGGCGCTGCGGAATGAAGTTGGAAATTTTGGGGATTTCGGGATTTGTGCAGCGCCCGTTCGGCTTTATAAAGATGTGCGACTCGGCCGAGTGATGCTCTCACTCGGCCGAATGGAACTACGTTTTAAAAATTTCGAAATCTCCACATATGTTACGACTCGGCCGAGTAGCTCTTCCCATTCGGCCGAATGGACAATTTCCACTCGACCGAGTAGCAAGGCCACTCAGCGATTTTTGAAGCGTGTGGGATATCAGATTCACTCGGCCGAGTAACATAGTCATTTGGCTGAGTGGAAATAGTACTGTAAATCACAGAAAATAACAGAGAGTGGGTCTGTAGGATCTTTCCTGATCGGTACTCTACTCGGCCGAGTAGAGTCTTCACTCGGCCGAATGAAAAGTTCATTCGGCCAAGTGGCTAGCTGTTTTCAGCCTTGGCTCTTTGTTTTTGCGCCATTCTCTGTTTTTCTCGTCCCCGTCAATTTCTTCCTCTTCCTAAGGCTTGAGCACGTTCCTAGAGCGCTCTCCCTTGCCATGGTCATCCTCCATATGAATGATTTCTCGTTCTCCATCTCCTGTCATGAAAAATAGAGCCCGTTATCATGATTTTTATTGACTCTAGACTCTAAATACTAAGAAAAATCTAAACAAAAAATAGAATTCGACTAAAACCAATATAAAACCGTCGGGTTGCCTCCCGACAAGTGCTCATTTAAGGTCTTGAGCTCGACCCCTTATGATTTTCGTTTAGTGCGTGATATTTGGCGCATACGAGATGCGCCCGTCAAATTTGCCGGGAAAGCCACTTGGATTTGGTTGTTGATATTCGTGGTCATTCCTCGGCTTCCCCTCATCATGGGTAGTGTTGGAGGATAAGTCCCCCAAGCTTGAGCTTGTACCAATCTTTTTCTTCACCGGCGATGATGCTTTCTTATCCAGCGGAGCTTTCTTCCATTTGTTGGTCACGGAGAGCTTGCATAGCTCCCTTATTCTCGCAACATCGGCGTCGTCTTTGTCATCAACCATAGAGCTCTCCAGAGGATCTTCCAACTTTTCTCCATCACAAGGAGATTGGCCTTCTTCAAGGCCGTCATTGTGTAGGGCTCCAATAGAATGTTGTATGGCTTCATCGATTACCTCATCGAGTAGGTCCACATAGTTGACATCCTCTTGGTAGGGCATATGCTTCATCGCTTTAGGGATATGGAACTCAACCTCGATGTTTTTGACATTCAAAGATAAAGTACCCTCTCTCACGTCGACTATCACGCCGGCGGTGGCTAAGAAGGGGCGTCCGAGTATAAGTGATGTATCGCCCTCCTACTTGATGTCCATAATGATGAAGTCACACGGCAAGCATATTCCTCCCGGAACTTGGAGCGTTATGTTCTCCTCAATTCCCACCGGCCTAGTAACTCGACCATCCGCAAGTTGTATTCTCATATCCGTTTGCCTCAAGTCGGTCCCCGTATTCAATCTCTTAAATATGCTTAGGGGCATTAGGCTCACACTTGCTCCCAAGTCTACAAAATCCTTTTGTAGCGGGACTCCTCCAAGTGTGCATGGGATGCGGAAGCTTCCGGGATCTTTGAATTTTGTCGGCTCCTCCTTCCGGGTGAACCAAGTTCCTTGCTCGGCAAGCATTATCTTCTCCTTTCTTTTCTTTCCCGAAATTAAGTCCTTCAAGGACTTGGTATATGACGGGATCTCTACGATCGCATCCAAGAAAGGTATATTGAGACTTACTCCTCGCAAGTACTCAAGGAATTTGGCAAGCCGCTTCTCAATCTTAGCTCTTGCCAACCTTTGCGAAAAGGGCATCGATGGCATGTAGGTGCGCTCCTCATTTGGCTTCTTAATTTCAGAATTTACACCTCCAAGTGGCTCTTTTTGGCTCTCCTCCTCAATAGCCGGCTCTTCGTCATTCAAAACTTCTTCCGCGGCTCCTTGGTTTGGACCATTGCGGGAGTAGTGTCCTTCCCGCCCCTAGTAGTAACCACCACTACCGCATTGATGTGGCCGGTATTCCCCTGTGGATTTGGCTCTGGTTGAGCCGGCAATTGTTGAGTATTTTTATCGAGCAACGTAAGTTGCTCCGCTAGTTGAGCCACTACGGTATTGAGAGAGTCTTGTTGTGCAATCAATCCAGAGTTTATCTTCTTTTGCTCCACCATAAATTCTTCCACCCTAGCTTCATGATCTGATCTCGGTGGTGCTTGTGGTGGGTTTGGAGCTCTCCACCCTTGATTATAACCCGGCAGCCTATATGGTCCCGCTTGTTGCCTAGGTGGGTAGATTTGTTGTGACGGCCCTCTCGGTTGATATTGAGGTTATAGAGGTGGAGGCCGAGCTTGAGGTTGTTGCGGCGGTGGTGGGTTTAAAGCTCCGTCATTATTAGCATATGAGAAGCTCGGATGATTCCTCGTGGCCGTGTTGGCCCAATAACCGGTGTTCCCCGCAACATATTGGATTTGCTCTATAGCACCCTCTCAGTGCTCTCCTCCAACGAACATCGCTTGAGTTTGGTCTTGCCAATCACTCATATTACCTCCCGGTGTAGATGTGGCAGGAGTTCCATGCGGCTCGGTAATCAACTTCTCCAATCTCTCCACGACCTTGTGGAGAGAGTCAAACTTCGTAGAAAGCTCCGCTACGGCCTTGGCCTCGTATATGCTTGTCGGCTTCAGGGAGGATGTAGAATGTCCTCGCTCGTCGCCCCATTATTGGTTATTAGAGGTCATCTCCTCTAATAAGGCCGTAGCTTCATCCGGTGTCTTCGATAGAATGGCTCCATTGGCGGTTGCATCTATAATTTGCTTGGTGCCCGGTTGGAGTCTATTGTAAAAGCTATGTACTAGCTCCCATGCTTCATTGCTGTGATGGGTGCATTGATGTTGGAGATCTTTGAAGCGCTCATATGCCTCGTATAGATTCTCCTGTGGTCCTTGCTTGAAGGACATGAGTGTGCTCCTTATCTTCACTGTCTTGGATGGTGGGTAGAATTTATCAACAAAGGCACTCGCCAACTCATCCCATGTAGTAAATATCCACTCTGCTTGCATCCTCAACCAATATAGATCTTTGTCTCTGAGAGTGAATGGAAAGAGGCGCAGTCAGATTGCATCGACCGGTACACCGGGCATCTGAAAGGTGGCGTACTTGGACAAGAACGACTGAAGGTGGTAGTGTGGATTCTCATGGGAGTTGCCATGGAATGGGTCTTGTTGCATTAGAACCACAAGTCCCGCCTTGAGCTCGAAATTCTTATCCGCCGCAAACTCCTTCATCGCAATGGATGAAGTAGTAGAAGTAGTCTTAGGTCGTAGCCTATCTCTGATAGATATTATCCTCACCATGCGTGCCGCTAATTCTTTCAGTGTTTCCTGTCGGTTCATGCAATCGTCCTCTATATTAAGTCTTCTCTCGGCTCTAAGTCTCCTTTCGGTACGCTCGATCTCCGGATCAAATAATAGATCTTCTTGATGCTCCGTCGATCTCGTGTACATGCACAGAAAAATAGAGTTTCGATGGAATTGTTAGCTTGATAGAGGAATAAAAGGATAACAATAAAAAATTAAAAAGAAATAACTAAGTAAGAAAATAAAATACCGTTGCCTCCCTGGCAACGGCACCAAAAACTTGATCGCGTCCGGATATACACCCAAAACGACTTGTAGTCTTACCGCAAGCGCACGGCGTAGAGGCGAGCGGGTATAGAACACAAGGAGGACAAATGACAGTATCTCACTCTAATTACCTATCTATCAAGAGAACAAGAGTAATTTTGGTGTAATCGTCATAAACGTTCAAATAGCAAGAAATATCAATATAATAAAGCGTCTAGGGATAGGAAATCCCCACTACGGACCGTCTCTCATCCTTGTGAATCATAGATTTCATTGTTGCTAAGCTTGAATATAGGTGAACTAGTCGTAACTTAATGTAGAACCAAGCTCATGCCCTCGCGCTATTGCCGGTCTATAGCAAACCTAGGTTAGGGCCCACTCTCGTGCAAACCCTAGCCTAAGCCGCTCGCGTGAAGAACGACATCATTGTCTAATCGCATCTCTAGCCCACTCTCGTACAAACTCGAGTTACGATCTAGGTTATGATTATTTGTATTCGTCCAATCTCTTGCAAACGAATATTAATATAGATTCATAATTAAAAATCCTAGCTTTGATCCAATCTCTTGCAAACCAAGTCTAGAGAAATTCAATTATCAATCTAAATCGAATATCTAGGCCTTCCTATCAATTGGGACCCAATCTCTTGCAAATCCCAATCGATATGAATTCCTAGCTACTCGTAATATATCAATCACAACTTAACCATTATCAATTCTAGCAACAAATTTACAAATTCATCACAATTCAAAAGATCGGGTCCATAGGGTTCATCCCTACGCCCTAGAACGATGGAACTACTCACTAATCATCATGGAAATCTCAGAAATAACAATAATAATCATGGCACAATTCATTGCAAATAAGAAACAATTCATAAAAATGAGATTTTAATAAGAAAGAACAAACCAATGACGTAGCCAATGATCTCCAGCTGAGATTTCTCCAAATAATAGCCGTCAAAAACCTAAAAGAACTCTCTAAAAAATAATTCAAGTCTCTCCTAAAACTATGGTAAAAACAGGGCTTAAATACAAGCCAAAATCTTCCAAAAAAATCATGACAAAACTGCCCCTGCGCAGCCCAGAATTCGCATTCCTAGCAGCAGGCGGAGAGGGTCACTCGGCTGAGTGACCCTTGTCACTCGCCCGAGTGACAAACCCTGTAAAATAACAGTAACTTTAGGGGTTTCAGGGGTCCATCTCTCGGGGTGGCTCGGCCGAGCAGTCTTCTTCATTCGACCGAGTAGCAATCAAGCTCGGCCGAGTGAGCTTCCTTAGATTTTCCAGTAACTTCGGCTCTTTTCTGTCTGAATTCCCCGACTGACTCGGGCGAGTGAACTTTCTTACTCGTCCAAATGGAATTCTTTGCTCAGCAGAGTGAACGTCTGAAATCTTCGATGTGTATCCGTTCTACTCAGGTGAGTGTGATCCTTCACTCGGCCGAATGTGCAGTCTTGCTCAACCGAGTGATGTACTCCTGAGCTTATTTCTTCTCCTTTTCGCCTCATCGTCGCTCCTATCAATTTCCATCTTCTTCCGCTCATCCTCCATCGCTGATAAGTCATCAAGAAACCATGGGTGACACTCCGAAGTGCATGAAACTCCTTTGATCTCAATTTCACTCCAAATCGCTCCATATCTCCTGAAATACGACAAAAATAAGAAATAGTGAAAAGCATCGCAATATCGTCGAATAATCATGAAAAAATGCAATATGGGCGATCAAAACATCATGAAAACATGCAGAACAAAGGTGTAAAATATGGAGTGATCAACAATCCATATAGTCACGCCAGTAACTTTGGTCAGGCCTGCCCCCTCTAGCACATGTGATGTTCCTCGAACTGCAATATATAGCAACCCTACAGAGCTCTCCATTGATAATCTAGAATGGGAATCTGAACTAGAATCTGCTAAGGGGATGCATGGGGATAATATTATGATCTCTGTGCCCAGAAAGGCTACAGGCCATGCAGCTACAGGAGGAGGAATAAGGAAGAGCTCGCGCATTGGAGCTGGTGGTAAGCTTACCCAAACTGTTAATTTATGAGTCTATTTATATGGAACACGCGAGGTCTCAACAACGCTATCAGAAGAAGAGATCTACGCGATAGATTAAAGAAGATTAATCCAACTTTTGTGATTTTACTAGAAACCAAGCTGAAGGAAGGTGACTGTAAATGGAAGGCTATGTTCCCTAAGCATTGGAGTACAATAGATAATTTTCCTTTGCAGAAGGGAGGCCGCATCTTAGTTGGTTATGACAGCTTGATATGGGGAGTTACTGTACATTTAATTTCCCACCAACATATTACTATGCAATGCAAGAATAATTGGGGGGGCTCTCAGTTGCTATCACTGTAGTCTATGGTTCTAATTTGCTCTCTGTTAGGAACCAACTTTGGGAATTATTGGAGTTGGATGTGGGATTGATTGGTGGGGAAGCTTGGTTAGGAGGAGTTGATTTTAATTGTATCATATTCACTGAAGAGAAGACGGGGGGTAGAAGATGTGATGAGAATGTGCTTGATGAGTTCAATAATTGTCTTAATAATTGCTCGCTTATGGACATAAAACATTTTGGTCGATCTTTGAGTTGGTGTAACAAGAGGCTGGGTCTACATCGTATCGCTGCTAGGCTAGACAGAGCCTTATGCAATCCTGGATGGCTTGGAATACTGCCAAACACATTCGTGGAATACTTGGATCCCCACACAAGTGATCATCCCCCAATGTTGATCAAGCTTCTATATACGGTGAAATCCTATCCTAAACCTTTCAAATTTTTCAATGTTTGGGTTAAATTGCCTAGCTACAGCAACCTCCTTAGTTCGATATGGGATCAGTATATTGGAGGCTCTCCAATGTACCGAGTTGTTACTAAACTTCATAGGCAGTAGAATGATCTGCGTAACTGGGCCCAACAGCATGGCCGGATCAATAATGTTGATGATTGCCGCAGGAACTTGGAGAAGGTTCGTTCATTATCAAATCTGGATCTAGACACTAATTTACAAAAAGAGGAGCAAGACTTGTCGTATAAACTGGTAAATTTGATGGCGATTGAAGAAGATATGATGCGATAAAAGAGTAGGCATGATTAGCTAAGCTTGGGGGACAAAAATACGAGGTTCTTTTACATTGACATGAAGGCTAGGCAGAACCATAATAACCTTGGTCACTTGGTAGATGCGGATGGAAACTATAGCATATCCTATGAGGAACTCCGTAGCAATGCACCCAACTTCTATGAATCTTTGTACAACCAGACTCACTATTGGAATGTATTTCCCATGTTGTCACCGAAGCGTATTCTAACACCTGATGCTACTACTTGGCTGGAGAGGAGAGTTACTAATGATGAAATCAAGGATGCAATGTTCCAAATAGGGGTGGATAAATCTCCTGGCCTAGACGGCTTTAATGGCTACTTTTCTCGGTATAACTGGAACATTATAGGTAAAGATGTCTCTGAAGCAATCCACTCTTTTTTCAGATCTGGCTCCATTATGCACCCTATTAACCATACCCATCTTGTCCTGGTTCCTAAAAATTCTAATGCCTCTGGGCTTGGAGAATACAGACCCATTGCTTGTTGAAATGTCCTCTATAAAGTGATTAGCAAAATTATCTGTAATAGATTGAGAGTAGTTATCCACGAATAAATCTCGCCCAACAATCTGCATTCCTGAATGGAAGATTATTATCTGATTGTGCTTTGCTAGCGCATGGGTAGATTAGGGATTTTAGCAACCCTACGGGTTCCAGATCTTGCCTCAAATTAGATCTGAGAAAGGCATTTGATGGTGTTAACAGGGAATTTATTTTTTACATGCTTCATCGTATGGGTTTAGGTAGAAAATTTATTTTATGGATTCAAGAATGTATATCTACCCCACATTCTCTGTCATGATAAATGGCTCCCCAGGGGAATATTTTGAAGGAAACAGAAGTCTTAGGCATGGAGACCCACACTCCCCATGTCTTTTTGTCATCACCATGGAGGCATTTTCTTAAATGATTGATAAAGCTATTGTCGGCTGTAGTATTCACCCTATGAGACGTACGAGTGCCATTAGCCATCTTCTATTTGCAGACGACCTACTACTATTTATCCGAGCTAACAAGCATTCTTTTGAAGGTCTTAAATCTATATTATCAGATTTTTCTAATCTTACTGGATTGCAGATAAATTGGGATAAAAGTACGTATATTTTTAGTAAAGGTACCAAAAACCCAATTGGTTTATCTGATGTATTGGGGATCAAGCTGGGTACCTCAATTACGACATACTTGGGACTCCCACTCTCTACAAGATACCCAAAGCTTCTTTGTATAACAGGTTGATTGACAAATGCAGGAAGAGACTTATGGGTTGGACGTTTTCCTTATTATCCATTGCAGGGCGGATTGAATTGGTCAGGAGTGTCATTTATGGTATGGATATTTTTTGGCTACAAGTATACCGCATCCCAAAATCTATACTTTGCACTATTACATCTGCTTGTAGGAAATTTATTTGGGGCTCCTCCCACACTTGGGCCTGGACAGACATGTGTACTCCAAAGGATGAGGGGGGAGTGGGTATAAGATTGCTCCATGATCTTAATCATGTAGCAGGTGTTAGATTGACATGGCGAATACTGTCAACAGAAGGTTTATGGGCTAATTACATGCGTACTCATTATGACATTGGAAATTTCTTTGCAGCTAAAGGTAACTTTTCCCACTCAGGCACCTGGAAATTTATGTTGCACTGTAGAGTATTCACCAAAAAACTAATTAAGAGGTAGGTAAAGGATGGCCACTTCACCCTCTTTTAGCATAACAATTGGTTGCCATGCGGTCCCCTGAGTGACCTTTATGATGTGCCTATTGATTCAAGCAGCAAGAAGGTGGCCGATTATAAAACCCGCACAGGTTGGGCAGATGCTCAGGAGATCAACCATATTCGTCACATTATACTGCTATTTCTCTCTCCATAGGCGCAGTGCCTGGGTATGGGCACCAAGATCAAGCTTTCAGTTCAGGGATGCTTGGGAAGGTATGCGACATCGAGGAATTAATTTCCCTTATGCAAAACTGATTTGGTTTAAAAATCATGTCCCCAAAATGGCTCTTACCTTATTAAGATCATTTCATGGGAAGCTACTTACCAGGGACATGCTCCATAAGTGGGGTATTAGCACCAATACCCATTGTGTTTTATGTGATGACGGTGTTGATGAAAATATCAACCACCTATTTTTTGGTTGTTGCTACACCAAATACATACTGTGCAAGAGCCTGCTAAAATTGGGTGTATCAGACCCCATAGAGCCTCTCCTCTCTGCAGTGGGTGACCATTTCTTACTCCACTATGCCAGGAAGGACACTATTAGCTTGCTTGCCAAAACAGTACTTTCAGCGCTAGTCTGGCACATTTGGAAGGAGCGAAATAGGAGAATATTTGATGGACTGAGGAGGTCTAAGACACTACTATTTGAGGATATTGCAACTGATTTCAGAGTTATACTCAGAGACCAAGACCCTGACTCTCCTGATGCCGCGCATGCCATGAAGAATTGGGAGTTTAGAGATGCAGGCTGATTGTGCGCATCTATTGTTTGGCTGTTTTGCTTGCTGTTTCATTTCTATGTACACTTTGGTGGAGGAGGGAGAGTTTGGTAGTAGAGAGTGACGGCGCTTGTGTCCTCTCCTCTCTCTAGCATTCTCTACCTTCCACGCAGCCACATATGTCATTCTACACTTTTACTGATCAATAAAGACTCACACTAACTTTCCTATATATATATATATATATATATATATATATATATATATATATATATATATATATATATATATATATATGATTTAATGTAGAAAAGGTGGCACCTGATCCAATGGATCAGGTACTAAGACACAAAAAAGGTGGGAAGTACAAGCCCACAATGGGATTGTACTCGCTGGGTTTCACCTTTTTATGTATTGCACCTGATCCATTGGATCAGGTGCCACATGTTCTACATTAATCCCATATATATATATATACACACACACACACACACACTAGTCATAACCCATGCCCGCGGGTACGGTGCATTTAAGATTTTTTCCCGCAAAATCTTTGTCCCTAAAAAAATATTTCTACAGCCAAAATTTAAAAGAACAACAAATTAGCATAAAAAAATTTAGAGGCACGGCCGCCTTCGGCGAGGAACAATAATTAGGTGCGGGCGCCTTCGGCGCAGAACAACAAATTAGCGTATAAAAATTAAGCGGGCGCCTTCGGCGCGAATGGGTTGGTCAGACCTCTGCTTGACGCCCAAAAAGCTCAGCCCGCCTCTTTCAATGCACATTCCCTGTGTTTTTTTAGGTTTCAATTTTTTGGGTCAGCCGAAATAAAGTTCTCTTTTGCATACTTGTAATTTAAGTTGCATATTTTTTTAGTTTCATTTTTTTGTGTGTGTTTTTTTTTTGGTTTCATTTTTTTCGGTCTCATTTTTGGGTCACTTTTTAATGAAGGGTATTAAGTTCTGATGCTGCCAATTTCAAAAAAGAAAAGCTTTTATATTCTTCCACCAAATTTCTCTTCAATGCTTGTGTGTATTCCCAACATATTTTCTCAATCCAAGAAATTTCCCCCCAAAACTTAACATGAACTGCCACATAGGACCAATTCAAAATCTTCCCTCAATTGTTATATATATATATATACACACACAAACATCATCATCATCATCCATACAACATCCCAAAGTATGACTAACATCTATATAAGTGTTATAAGCACCAATACTAACATCCAAAATAAGATACACACATCCATAGGCAGACACTCAAACCGTAACAAAAAGAGGTCCTTTGGTGGGTAGTCTCTGAGCTCCTTCAGTCAATCTGGATGATAGTAGGATCTGAAGGTCGGCCAGGCCAACGGAACATCAGTCCAGTAGGGTACACAGGAGCCTTCCTCCTTGATGACGATGAACCGCCACCAGCAACAGGCTCTGAGAGCTGAACAGCAGTAGGAGGAAGCTGGGTGACCTCAGCAGGAGAGGCATGAGCATCACCTGAGAATGAGGAACATCAGTATGTGTGACATCCTTAGAAGGAGGAAACAAAGCTTGTTAAAAATATTATAAACCTTGTTAAAAATATAAAAGTGGTCAAATGAACTCCAAAAATTATAAAATAAATATCGGGGTGATCGTGGTGACGAGAGTGAGCTAACTAAGAAGACTGATCTCAATTTCGACGTCGGACGACGAAACTAAAAATAGGAACGTCTCCCGTCAAAAGTGAGAATCACAACGTCTCTTCGAGTAAGATTAAATTGTGGGAAAACGACTCGAGAAATGTCGTCCCAAAATAGTGCCACTATTTAGTACTCTCAGAGACGTTCACAACGGCATATCACACGAAAGTGTTCACAAACAAACAAGGTCTAAAACAAACACGTGCACGGCCAAAAGCACGTGCACGAACAACGTACGACGAAAAGTGGTCGTTACATCCTCCCCACCTTAGAATAAAGTCTGTCCTCGGACTTTCTAATATATCTAGTCGCTCTAGTAACTACCCCAATCAAGTCACATTATAATTCAAACCAGGTATAGTCATTACAAGTGCTTATATATGCACTAGGTAGTCAAACATTAACCCTACCAACACGTATATATATATATATATATATATATATATATATATATATATATATATATATATATATACATTCACATACGTCATATACTTATACCTATTATAGTCAGTCAAATTCATACACGTATTTCATTCTTATATATAAGCATACATCCCTTATATAACTACTACTTACCTAGTACAAAACAATTGTTCAGATACTCACATAAGGATAGTCTCACACTTAGCAAATACAATCATTGCTCTACGTATAGATAGCTACCTATGCACAAACAACGTGGGTATACAACTCCCTAATATTTCCTAGTGTACATCCAACACCAAACATATCAACTCAAGTGGTCACACCACACAATTATTAATCAAGCTTCACTATATCTATCATACATTCACCACTACTATGGTTTCACAATATATAGTCATTCAAATAGTTCACCATATATTGACATCACATACGGTCCTATAACTGTATTTACGACACGCCACATATACTATAGTCACCAATAATTATAACTAAGCACATACTTACCCGTGCATGGTGCACACCCATACACGCTAACATTTCATTTACAAACACCAATCTACAATTATATATCCAGTACATCTGCACACCTAGTTTAGCTAGCACACATACATTCACACAGGCAAGTCCTTAGTAATTAACTATACCACAAGACCAACACATATGACTATATACTGGTGTAGCGACCCACAATCATGTGTGTAACACAACCAGGCACAAACACTCCTATCACTATACATACATCAAACATTGCTATATTCAACTACAAACATACATTCAATATACTTAGAGTATACCCACTCAAGCTTGAGTGAGACTCAATACACATATCAGAATATTCTATATACGTAACACGGCATTCATACCTATACCAATACCACTCCAATATTTATACGTCTACCAATACAACCATATACATACCTTAAGTCAATCACACTTAATATTTAGTCAGGTAACACTCACATAGTTCAATCACTCTATATACCATAATAATAATACAGACATCAGCACACATATAATTATAATACACTCCTTAATACATACGCATACATCGTATAGTCACACACATGTAACATATATGTTCACACCATAGCCTACTACCTATAATTAGTATACTAACACATCTACGCATACATAATTAAGATGTGCAATAGTCGTGTATACCTCACGGTATGCACGCATGCAACATCCCGCAAAAGCAAGCAATACCAATCAAAATTATAATCCTACTACCATATGTATATCACATTTATACTCAGGCAACAAAACATAACTACTTACGTCTAAACACTATATATATCTACCTACGAGCACATACTCACACGTACTAGCATATAGGTCATATAATAGGCCTACTCACTTAACTATACGAACACTTATTATAGTCACTCCTAATATACACATAGCTTTACCAATCATTTTATTTCAACCATTACAAGTATCTCTAACTACACGCACTCCATTAGATATTCTAACACTAACTCATATATACACATGCATCCCTAGTATGGTATAGCTAACCACACACCAATCTATAAATTCTAACACACAAACAACTTCATAATATTACGAATAACTCCGAGTATATATACATTACACAATAGACAAACATTAATATACTATGGGGGGTACACTCATTCAAGCTCGCGTACATAACTTAGGTACAAGCACTACGACTACCTCACGAGGTCCAAGGCCCTACTACAACTTACAGTTGACACAGACATTGGCGGGCACTAAAGCCTAAGCAATAAAGGGAGATCGGGGTCGAAAGCGTGATGAGGGAAGGATCGATAAGCACGAGTTCAGATAGGACGAATACGAGGAGACAGCTTGGTTAGGGAAAACTGTGATTCACTGGTGAATGTTTAGGTAGAGGAAAGGGAGATGTAGTGGTACTTATATAGAATTGAGAAATGAAGTAACATAAGCTAAAATACGCGAAATTGAAAATTTTTGTACTTCAAAAGTTGAAATCCTCGTCTGTATAAAAATATTTGGAGATTGATAAAACAAGTTGTTCAAAATAAGTTTGAGTCGAATATTCATAATAAGAGAAAATGGTCTATTGGTTTAAAAAGTCATTATAAAAGGAAGTAAAATCATTTACACGAATATTAAGGACATGGTTAAGAAAATTTTATACGTCAGTAATTTAGTATAATGTTGTCAAAAGTTTTTGAAAGTCAAAGAATGAAATCAAGTAACGGAAGAATTTAAACTCATGTTAAATGCTTTCAAAACTTTTAGGCTATGGAAAATTTAAAATAATCAATATTGAAACTACTCTTAGAGAACCGGGGTTTGCCAAAAAAAATGAGAATCTGATTTACACAAGGTTCTTAATATACGAGCACATCAAGTCTGGTACGGATATAAAAATAATTGAAAGTATGTACGGTGAACAGAGGGATGACTTAGTAGTAAAATTATCAAAATTTGTAATAAAGCTTTAAAACCAAATTACGGGGAGTCTAGATTAGGAATAGTAATTTGAAATAGCGAAAACGATGGGCATAAAACCGACTTGCTGAAAGCTGAAATTCTATGTGAATTTAAAAGTAAACATGATATATTATTCGAATGGCATAAATAAGAAGGAAAATTATAAATCGAATTGGGCAAAATAAAAGTACGGTTCAGAATAAAATTAATATATGAAAGGAAAATGTATTTTCATATGTACAAAAGTGTAGGCTGAGAAAATAACATAAGCTAGTATCCAAAATTTCGACAAAAGTTTTAAGAATTCAAGTCAACGAAGGAGTATGAAATATATAAGATATATATATATATTAAAAATTGAGCAAATTCAAACTTAGGGAAAGAGGAAATCGAAAAATACTTTCAGAAGATTCAAGGTTTGTAATGGGGAGGCTCGAAAATTGACGACGATCTTCATGAGGCGATCTCGTGGATCGAGGCAAGGAATGGTCAGATGATCAAATCATACATACGCCTAGGATATGGATCAGGAAATTCTACGGAAACTCCTACGGTCGACCAACTAAAGATTAAAACTAAGCGCTAAGACTTCTAAAGGCTAGATGGTAAAGAAATGCGTTCAGCTTGGTCCGAAATCGATGAACCCAAGCGAACGACTAAAGGAAATTCTAGAAGTCTAATATGGTCAGGGGTAGACATGAACCACTAAGGTAACTCCTACGACGATTAAATCAATTGCTAGAATGGGGTCTAACTATCAATCAGGGGCCTCTAAATAGCAAGCACAGACGTCTAACTAAGTCTTCTTACCACCTAGTGTCATAAGAAAACGACTAGACTCAGGGCTTCTGACTCGGATGTTGCAATTTATTTAATGGACATTCTGTTATTATCGTTGTTCCGTTAATTCTCAATTGCAAGACTGGACCTGCATGGGCCACCAACAAAACCTGTCACGCCCCGCTTCCCAAAAATATGGAGGCGAAGCGTGAGAAGGTCCGCTCAGACTTGAAGCTACAAAGCTGCAAGTCCGATAAGCGTCAATCAAATTTAAAACAACAGGTCCTTGCAACGCGAACGAAACAAGATAATAATAATGAAATGAGACAAAAGAGATATCTCAGAATATCCATAAAATAAGTTTCAACATCACAGAAAAAGCCACCAGGCTAAAAGAAAAGAGTCTAAGGCCCACACAGGGCCAACAAAAGTACAACGTACAGAGAAAAGGTGCCACGCACCGACAACTAATAACAAAACCTAAAACAAAAGAAAGCTCAGCAAAGTCACCAAGAAGGGTCACCGGTGTCCACAAAACTCCTCCTGGGTAGACATGGACTCAGGATCAGCATCAGCAAAACACCACGTACTCAGCAACGGTCTCTGACTCAGGGTCTAACATGTGACACCCAAAAGAGCAAGGGGCACATGTCAGCAAGTCTACAAGAGACTTGTGCAAGGAAACTGAAAATAGAGCAACCTAGCAGTTCTAGCATGATGCAATGACATGGCAGTTAAAGTATGAATGCAGCAGGTAAGGAAAAACAACAAGTAAACTAGCATGGCATGGCAAGTGTGGCAAGACTATAAACATTTACAAGGATTTCTCTAGTCACGTTTTCATGTCATGTGCAGAGTTTACGCCTTACAGCTGAAATGGCTTTCTTTCACACTGAGTGGCCGCTTAACTCCGCCCCAAACCCAGAGTTTACGCCTTACAGCTGTAGTTGCTGATCAGGCAGACTCCCAACTGATTGGCCGCTTAACTCTTACCCCTCCCATGTGTATCGAGCCAGGGCCTTACCCCCGAACGGTAATGCTCGCTTCTGGAACACGAGCCAGGAAGTGTTTTTCATGATGGCATAGGAGTGCACCTAACCGGACAAGGAAGTTCAAGGACAAGTAATGTAGCGTGTGCTACGAATGCAACATTCAATGCATGGATGACATGACATGGCAAGTAGTAAGGCGTACAGGTAAGGAAAAGTAAACGTGACAGTTTAGTATGCATGAACAACAAGTTTAAAGGGTTGGATCTAGCTTCATTGTCAAGCTAGATCAATTAGGTGACGGATCTAGTTTCGTTGTCAAACTAGATCAAGTAGGCGTCTAGCCAGCTATCATTTCACTGACTAGTCTCTTTTACGCTAAAAACAAGGAAGTGGCCTAAAAACATGGCCCTACACAAGAGTTGGCAAGTTTCACTTGCCTGCAAGCACAATGTCTGAGCACACCGTCCAATGAGAGTCCAAGTCACAAATAACCTACGTGCACAAGTCCACCGGCCTAAAGTCCATATTATTAATCTTGATTAGTGAATTTAAAACATTTAAAATACTTTAAAAACATCAATTTTAGTCTTGATTAACAGGCAATGGGTTGGGGGTCCTAGGGGTGCAAAGCGTTACCTCAACACGACGTGAATGCTACACTGGCGTCGGGTAGCGACGCCAGGGGTTGGAATAAAAGAACGCGCTCCAAGTCCTGATTCCAATATAGATCCCTCGCTGGAAAGTTCAGAGCATCGACCGGAGCAACGGCTCCAGATTCCAAAGCTAGCACGTGCGACGACGGGCTACGACGTGTCGCAACGTCGTACGCGACAATTCCTCGGAGGGCAAGCACCTAGGTGGGGCCCACAGTAGTCCTAGGGGCCAATGGGGGACCCACAATACCTCTGGAGAACTTGGAGGGCCCACGGTGGCAAGTGGTGTGACGGGTGCGGGGTTGCGACGTTTGGCTCTCGGTCGTACAGCCTCGGTGCAGGGAGCTCCGTCGGTCGGGCACTAGGGGAGCGAGGTTGCAACGCTTGGGGGTGTGCAGCGGTACGGGCGGAAGATTGGTGCGGGGCTTTGCTTCGGTCGGAGCGGGAGACAGCGCCGGTCGGGCGCTAGGCGGGTGCGTTGCAACGTTGCAACGTTGCAACGTGGGGCGATGCGGGCGTGAGCGAGCGGGGGCTTCGGTCAGGCACGGGGGAAAGCAGTGTGCGGAGCGGCCTTGCGAGCGGGTGCGGGGCGATGCGGATGTGCGGAGCGGGCGACCGGTCTGACCGAGAGTTTCTCTCGGTCGGGCACGGGAGATGCGGAGCGATGGCTGCTGCGGTGCGGGCGGAGCGGATGAGCGGGGGAAGCTGTCGATCGGTGCGGGGGATTTGGGGTGTTTGGCTCGGTCGGTGCGGGGAAAGTTCATCGCAACGTTGCGACGATTCGTCGCAACGTCAAATTTGGGTTTTGGAAGCGGCTAGGGTTATTTTCTTGCGAAAATAGGTCTTTCTAAAGGTTGTTTATATAGTGTAGAGGGGTTGACTAGGTCTAGGGCTAATCCTAATGAGATTAGGAGTTTAAAATAATTTAAAATTCAAATCTCATCATCTCCAACTCACCCAAGGCTTGGGTGGGGCCCAAATGAGCTGGAAATTGGCTCAAAAATTATTTAAAACGTTTTAAACTCAAATAAATTTTCTTTGGCCGAAATTAATATAAAAATTAATTATTAAAAATATTATAAACCTTGTTAAAAATATAAAAGTGGTCAAATGAACTCCAAAAATTATAAAATAAATATCGGGGTGATCGTGGTGACGAAAGTGAGCTAACTAAGAAGACTGATCTCAATTTCGACGTCGGACGACAAAACTAAAAATAGGAACGTCTCCCGTCAAAAGTGAGAATCACAACGTGTCTTCGAGTAAGATTAAATTGTGGGAAAACGACTCGAGAAACGTCGTCCCAAAATAGTGCCACTATTTAGTACTCTCAGAGACGTTCACAACGGCATATCACACGAAAGTGTTCACAAACAAACAAGGTCTAAAACAAACACGTGCACGGCCAAAAGCACGTGCACGAACAACGTACGACGAAAAGTGGTCGTTACATCCTCCCCACCTTAGAATAAAGTCCGTCCTCGGACTTTCTAATATATCTAGTCGCTCTAGTAACTACCCCAATCAAGTCACATTATAATTCAAACCAGGTATAGTCATTACAAGTGCTTATATATGCACTAGGTAGTCAAACATTAACCCTACCAACACGTATATATATATACTAGTCATAACCCGTGCCCGCGGGCACGGTTCATTAAAGATTTTCCATCGCAAAATCTTTGTTCCCCAAAAAATTATTTCCACAACCAAAATTGCGCGGAATAACAAATTAGTGTAAAAATATTTAGTGACACGGGCGCCTTCGGCGCGGAACAACAAATTAGCGAAAAAAAATTTAATGGGCATCGACGCGGAAAATTATTCTCATCTTGTTGCCACATACGTTGAAGAGACTGTGGGCCCCGCGTTGAGAGAGTGATCATTCGATCTGCGTCAGTATTCGATCTGCAGCATTAAGTGCAAGGTAAAGTTTTTTTCCCAAATGCATTAATTGCAGTTTACTATTCCCCAGAAAGTTTCATTCCCCATAAACTTTCATTTTCCAAAAAATGTTCTTCCCTCTTAAAATTTCCACAAACTCTCATCTCAACGGTTAATTTTTCAAGATTAAATCTCAACCATCCTTTTGTCAACCTGTTTGTCCTAGTTAGCTTGTTCTAGTCAGCGGACACATTTTAATTAAGATTTTTCCTCGCGAAATCTTTGTTTCCCGAAAAATTATTTTCACAGCCAAAATTTAAAAGAACAACAAATTTGCTTAAAAATATTTAGCGGCACGGGTGCCTTCGACGTGGACTTTCGGTACGGAACAACAAATTCAGTGCATGCGCCTTCGACACAGAACAACAAATTCGACGTGGGTGCCTTTGGCGCAGAACAACAAATTCGGCGTAAAACAACAATTTCGGCGAGGGCGCCTTAGGCACGGAACAATAAATTAGCGTAAAAAATTTAGTAGGCGCGGGCGCCTTTTAATATATACATATAACCCGTACCCTTGGGCCACTGTTCATTTAAAAATCTTGGACACACTAATTTTAAACAAACATCAATAATTAAAGCTCAATAATTATTAATTCCCCTCAAAATCTTAGTTTCGAAAAATTTAATTTCTCCTGAAATATCAGCAGATGGGATCGATATTTTACTGGGTTTTGCAACGCTGATCAATGAGTTGGCAGCATCTAACACGTTCATTCTCTCACAGCTCGCATTCATTCCCACGATGAGATTGTGTGTATGCAGAACATTTTTTTCATAACTAATATTAAATGAGTTGGTTTCCCCCCACTTTTATTCCCCCTAACAAATAAGTTTTCAAAAAAGTTTCAATACTTTTGTGTATTCCCAACAAATTTCCTTTCAATTCAAGAAATTTTCCCCCAAAATTTGTTATGACACTGCCACATAGAATAAGTTCAAAAACAACCCTCAATTGTAATATAAATACATCGGTTAGTCACTAATTAAAGGAGTTAGTTAGCAATAAAGATCGATCTTCAGCTTCTTGGGGAACGGCATATGCGCGTCACACTTGGGGCACCTGGTGTCCACCATCGATGTCAGCAGGTACTGGAAGCACCCGAGGAAAACCGTCAACTTCATCGTCCCGGACCCATAACCCGAATAGCACAGGCCGTATGTTCCCACCATCTCGCTCGCCCGCCGCTTCGACGACAACGCTGTAGAGCCGTCCGATCTCGGGTTCGGGTTCGGGTCGGAGTCGCGCATCGCCCGATCCAGTGTAGATTTGACTTTCTCCAAGGTGCAAACGCTGGCGAAGGAGGGGACAGGAGACGGCGGTGGGGGCAGGTTAAGGTCGTGGAGCTGGCGGTCCCCGGGACCGCCTTCCGTCTCATGGGAGAAGCTCGACTTCCTCGACTGTGCAAAAAAAAAGTAAAAAATAAAATTAAAAAATGGGGTTTTGTGTTAATTTCTCTGCTATAAGCCTATAATGGGATCTGCATTTAAAAATCATTGTCAGCTCGTATTCATCGTCTGTCCATGTTGTGAGCACCCACTGACGTTGGTGCAAGAAGAGGATGAGAATTACCTAAGAAAAGCAATGAATCAGAGGAAGAGGGGTTTACCTTCATGAAAATGGCATCGCGTTAAGGAATGAAATTGAACATATCACCACCCACATGCTACCATCTGGTCACCGTTACTAAACAAATGACTTGAAAATTTTATGATTTTAATAAAACAACGCATAACTATCTTTCTTTGAAACCATCAAAATCTGTAGAATGAGCATCATGTCATGTTTCACATTTACAGATAGTGCAACGGAACTTTGTATGCTAGAAAACGAAAATTTGAACTAACCGATATGATCAATTCTATGTCTCACATTGGCTCAGACATTCCCTTGCCTCATCCCATATATACCTAAATTTGCATCCATGAAGCCATATTATTCCATTGGCTGCAACGGTTGCAAGCAAATGATTGCTTACCTCCATAGCTGCCTTGGCATCATATATGACATATTATGAAGGGAAAATCATCATCGCCTCATTATATACATATTGGGGACTATTCGACTGCGAGTGGTGTTCACACAAAGCCCAGGCAAATGGGCCTCTGTTCGTCTGATGAGATCAAATGGCTTTATCGCATTACAAAACGCGGACGAACCCTCCTAAAAACCATGTAAATGAAAATGTTAGAAACAACTTGGTATTAATAGAAGGATACTTGAGATATTATGTTAGCATATAAATGAAAATGTTACCTAGCGAATACCTTTAGCATAGAAAATGTAAATGTATGTAAGCAATGGCTCAGACATTCCCTTGCCCCATCCCCATATACTTATAAATATGCTTCCATGAGTCCAAAATGTTCCATTGGCTGCAATCGTTGCAATTACATTGTTGCTTACCCACCTAGTTACCTTGCCATCAAATAGGAACTGTTATGAAGAGAAAATCATCATCGCCGAGTAATCTTCAGCTGTTATAAAGGGAAGCACATGATATAAGCACGCTGACAATGATATAAGCATGCAGGAATTAGGAAAGGTATACCACAACTTTTTCACCACATGGAAACTGAATTTTTAATGTGTTTGAAAATCTGCACGTAAAATCAAAGATAATTATTCTCAGTTAATTCAAGTATAATATTAATTCATGAAGCAAAATTTCAGTGTGAAACGCACCTCAATTTCAGTTTGTGATTAGGATATCATATAAATTCTTTATGGTATAATTATATGGACAAATATTCACAATGAAATGACACCCACCATGTTGGATATATGCACTATATATTTGCCAAATATATTAGATAAAAATGAAGTATGGATATGACATGATATCTGGTATAAATATATTGATTGATTCACGAATATAAAAAACTTACAGGGATATGTAAACGCTTCAAACACAGGTAGTAGTAGACCACCTGGCTTAGGCTTAAATAGGACGCAGACGCTAAGACTGTGTTACAGAGAGCAGACCCGATGAGACTTAAGTCAAGTTGAGCAGAAAATTCAAACTGACCATCATTAAAATGAAATAAATTGAAATCCTCAGCAGTTGCTTTTGCTTCCCACATGCGAAGACTAATCGTATTTTTTGGAACATGAAAATGCAAGGGATTTGACATCACCAGTGGAAGAATAATCATGCAGTTCTGTGCAATTATAACAAAAGGGAAAAAATTAGGAGTGGATAGTTTTGCTAATATAAACAATGTCGTAATAGCACCAACCTCATGTATTATCCAATTGTAATTATAATTGAAAAGATGTTGTACGGTGCAATGGCTCAGACATGCCCTTTCTTCATCCACATATCCACATATCCACATATCTAAAAAATTTAATTGGCTGCAACTGTTGCCAGCAAATACTTGCTTACTCCCAAGTTGCCTTGCCATCATATAGGCCTAATTAGCAGCACAAATCATCCTCGTCCCGAAATTTGTGGGTGTCGTTAATCACAAGTTTCAACAAATGAACCATTTTTCAAATATGCACCGTTTCTTATGACATCAGCACTTGTATCTCATAGTAACAACTGCATTATAGTGCAAAGAAAAAGGCAACATATAAAGATATAATTGTTATGGTACTCAAATTAACCGAAGTGTTAAAATTAGGGTAGAGTTCCTTCTGATTGACTTATACTATTTTAACCCCAGTTCAACAAATTCGATTATCTCTGTTTTTCCTCAGTCACTTTCAAAAATCTTGGATTGAATCATCTCAAAAGTAGGCAAGCCTTCACCTTGCCCCATTAACATAGACTCTAGCATTTGCAAATGCCACATTTGGAACCAGAATTCATGAAAAGCCCACTGATTCCTACTCTAAGCTCCCAATAAAATAGCCCAAGATTGCAAACATATTAAATGACAACCAAATTGATGATTAATTGAACGAAAATTTCAAGATAATATTATCCTTGAAAGGGTATGCGAGAAAATTCTGTATGATACACACAAAAATTTCCTTACAATCTCCAGTTTTTTGGTACAATTTCCAGTTTTTATAACATCGAGACAAAAAAAATTGATTCCCACAAATTGACATTGTTGAGGGTTTCTGCTTGGTTTACCTGTGGGCGGTCGGGGATCTGGAGGCATAAGTTGATGTAGCACATCGACGGTAGTGCTTGGGTCGAGCAGCGCTCGAGCTTGGGTCGATCGGCGCTAGGGCTTGGGTCGAGCGGGCGAAGCGGCGCTAGGGCATGGGTCGAGCGGGAGAAGAAGAGGGCATGGGTCGAGCGGCGCTAGGGCATGGGTCGAGCGGTCAAGAGGGGCTTGGGTCGAGCGAATGTAGCACAGTTGGAGAAGAAGAATCCCTAGCGGTCGAGAAGAGGGAGGGTCTGAGCTGCTGCGTGGTTGGGGCTTGCGAGAGAAGAGGGATGTGTCTCAATCACGGGGAGGGGGGGTCTGCGCTACTGCATTACCAATTGAGACGGAATTATGCAGAAAACAGCCTTCAGCGCACCTACATATGCTTGTAATGATAGAACACAAATCTCAAACCCCCATCAAAAATATGACCGAAATTTCAAAGATCTGAAGAGAAGGAAAGATAGTTTGAATACCAAAAGTTGGCGCTTTTTCTCCCAAATCTCCTTCTGAACTCCTCCGCAGCCGCCCAACAGATCCCTAGTCACCAGCTCCTCCTTGACAGCGTCTTTGAGAAAAGGCATTAAGAGCTCAGATCAGAGGCGAGTTCAAGCCATATAGGTAGGAGGAAGGAGCTCAGGGCAGTAAGAGCTCTGCGGTTGAAGCCATGCCCTCGAGAATTGCTGCTCTCCCTTGCTGTTGTAGACTTGGCGAGAAGACCCAGAAACCTTTGATGCTCTAGCGTTGATGTTCTTCATGTTTGGGGAAGAGCAATGGCTGTTGATCTCCCCCAAAAAATGCCTCTTGCTCTCCCCCAATACAAACAGATGCTTGCTATCCCCCAGGTCAGGCAAAGAGACTGAGTAAATACAAAAGGCTGAGTTAATACAAAATTTTGGGGACCACAAATCAAAAGGCTGAGTTAATACAATACCATTCATCCAAACCGTTGATTCTCCAAGATTAAATCCTGGCCGTCTTTTATCTACCCCCTTTGTCCTAGTCAGCTTGTCCTAGTCAGCCCTAGGATTCAAAAAACTCTGTCAAATGTAATATAGATATATATATATATATATATATATATATATATATATATATATATATATATACATTCACATACGTCATATACTTATACCTATTATAGTCAGTCAAATTCATACACGTATTTCATTCTTATATATAAGCATACATCCCTTATATAACTACTACTTACCTAGTACAAAACAATTGTTCAGATACTCACATAAGGATAGTCTCACACTTAGCAAATACAATCATTGCTCTACGTATAGATAGCTACCTATGCACAAACAACGTGGGTATACAACTCCCTAATATTTCCTAGTGTACATCCAACACCAAACATATCAACTCAAGTGGTCACACCACACAATTATTAATCAAGCTTCATTATATCTATCATACATTCACCACTACTATGGTTTCACAATATATAGTCATTCAAATACATGCAAATAGTTCACCATATATTGACATCACATACGGTCCTATAACTGTATTTACGACACGCCACATATACTATAGTCACCAATAAATATAACTAAGCACATACTTACCCGTGCATGGTGCACACCCATACACGCTAACATTTCATTTACAAACACCAATCTACCATTATATATCCAGTACATTTGCACACCTAGTTTAGCTAGCACACATACATTCACACAGGCAAGTCCTTAGTAATTAACTATACCACAAGACCAACACATATGACTATATACTGGTGTAGCGACCCACAATCATGTGTGTAACACAACCAGGCACAAACACTCCTATCACTATACATACATCAAACATTGCTATATTCAACTACAAACATACATTCAATATACTTAGAGTATACCCACTCAAGCTTGAGTGAGACTCAATACACATATCAGAATATTCTATATACGTAACACGGCATTCATACCTATACCAATACCACTCCAATATTTATACGTCTACCAATACAACCATATACATACCTTAAGTCAATCACACTTAATATTTAGTCAGGTAACACTCACATAGTTCAATCACTCTATATACCATAATAATAATACAGACATCAGCACACGTATAATTATAATACACTCCTTAATACATACGCATACATCGTATAGTCACACACATGTAACATATATGTTCACACCATAGCCTACTACCTATAATTAGTATACTAACACATCTACGCATACATAATTAAGATGTGCAATAGTCGTGTATACCTCACGGTATGCACGCATGCAACATCCCGTAAAAGCAAGCAATACCAATCAAAATTATAATCCTACTACCATATGTATATCACATTTATACTCAGGCAACAAAACATAACTACTTACGTCTAAACACTATATATATCTACCTACGAGCACATACTCACACGTACTAGTATATAGGTCATATAATAGGCCTACTCACTTAACTATACGAACACTTATTATAGTCACTCCTAACATACACATAGCTTTACCAATCATTTTATTTCAACCATTACAAGTATCTCTAACTACACGCACTCCATTAGATATTCTAACACTAACTCTTATATACACATGCATCCCTAGTATGGTATAGCTAACCACACACCAATCTATAAATTCTAACACACAAACAACTTCATAATATTACGAATAACTCCGAGTATATATACATTACACAATAGACAAACATTAATATACTATGGGGGGTACACTCATTCAAGCTCGCGTACATAACTTAGGTACAAGCACTACGACTACCTCACGAGGTCCAAGGCCCTACTACAACTTAGAGTTGACACAGACATTGGCGGGCACTAAAGCCTAAGCAATAAAGGGCGGTCGGGGTCGAAAGCGTGATGAGGGAAGGATCGATAAGCACGAGTTCAGATAGGACGAATACGAGGAGACAGCTTGGTTAGGGAAAACTGTGATTCACTGGTGAATGTTTAGGTAGAGGTAAGGGAGATGTAGTGGTACTTATATAGAATTGAGAAATGAAGTAACATAAGCTAAAATACGCGAAATTGAAAACTGTTGTACTTCAAAAGTTGAAATCCTCGTCTGTATCAAAATAAGTTTGAGTCGAATATTCATAATAAGAGAAAATGGTCTATTGGTTTAAAAAGTCATTATAAAAGGAAGTAAAATCATTTACACGAATATTAAGGACATGGTTAAGAAAATTTTATACGTCAGTAATTTAGTATAATGTTGTCAAAAGTTTTTGAAAGTCAAAGAATGAAATCAAGTAACGGAAGAATTTAAACTCATGTTAAATGCTTTCAAAACTTTTAGGCTATGGAAAATTTAAAATAATCAATATTGAAACTACTCTTAGAGAACCGGGGTTTGCCAAAAAAAATGAGAAACTGATTTACACAAGGTTCTTAATATACGAGCACATCAAGTCTGGTACGGATATAAAAATAATTGAAAGTATGTATGGTGAACGGAGGGATGACTTAGTAGTAAAATTATCAAAATTTGTAATAAAGCTTTAAAACCAAATTACGGGGAGTCTAGATTAGGAATAGTAATTTGAAATAGCGAAAACGATGGGCATAAAACCGACTTGCTGAAAGCTGAAATTCTATGTGAATTTAAAATTAAACACGATATATTATTCGAATGGCATAAATAAAAAGGAAAATTATAAATCGAATTGGGCAAAATAAAAGTACGGTTCAGAATAAAATTAATATATGAAAGGAAAATGTATTTTCATTGGTACAAAAGTGTAGGCTGAGAAAATAACATAAGCTAGTATCCAAAATTTCAACAAAAGTTTTAAGAATTCAAGTCAACGAAGGAGTATGAAATATATAAGATATATATATATATATTAAAAATTGAGCAAATTCAAACTTAGGGAAAGAGGAAATCGAAAAATACTTTCAGAAGATTCAAGGTTTGTAATGGGGAGGCTCGAAAATTGACGACGATCTTCATGAGGCGATCTCGTGAATCGAGGCAAGGAATGGTCGGATGATCAAATCATACATACGCCTAGGATATGGATCAGGAAATTCTACGGAAACTCCTACGGTCGACCAACTAAAGATTAAAACTAAGCGCTAAGACTTCTAAAGGCTAGACGGTAAAGAAATGCGTTCAGCTTGGTCCGAAATCGAGGAACCCAAGCGAACGACTAAAGGAAATTCTAGAAGTCTAATATGGTCAGGGGTAGACATGAACCACTAAGGTAACTCCTACGACGATTAAATCAATTGCTAGAATGGGGTCTAACTATCAATCAGGGGCCTCTAAATAGCAAGCACAGACGTCTAACTAAGTCTTCTTACCACCTAGTGTCATAAGAAAACGACTAGACTCAGGGCTTCTGACTCGGATGTTGCAATTTATTTAATGGACATTCTGTTATTATCGTTGTTCCGTTAATTCTCAATTGCAAGACTGGACCTGCATGGGCCACCAACAAAACCTGTCACGCCCCGCTTCCCAAAAATATGGAGGCGAAGTGTGAGAAGGTCCGCTCAGACTTGAAGCTACAAAGCTGCAAGTCCGATAAGCGTCAATCAAATTTAAAACTGCAGGTCCTTGCAACGCGAACGAAACAAGATAATAATAATGAAATGAGACAAAAGAGATATCTCAGAATATCCATAAAATAAGTTTCAACATCACAGAAAAAGCCACCAGGCTAAAAGAAAAGAGTCTAAGGCCCACACAGGGCCAACAAAAGTACAACGTACAGAGAAAAGGTGCCACGCACCGACAACTAACAACAAAACCTAAAACAAAAGAAAGCTCAGCAAAGTCACCAAGAAGGGTCACCGGTGTCCACAAAACTCCTCCTGGGTAGACATGGACTCAGGCTCAGCATCAGCAAAACATCACGTACTCAGCAACGGTCTCTGACTCAGGGTCTAACATGTGACACCCAAAAGAGCAAGGGGCACATGTCAGCAAGTCTACAAGAGACTTGTGCAAGGAAACTGAAAGTAGAGCAACCTAGCAGTTCTAGCATGATGCAATGACATGGCAGTTAAAGTATGAATGCAGCAGGTAAGGAAAAACAACAAGTAAACTAGCATGGCATGGCAAGTGTGGCAAGACTATAAACATTTACAAGGATTTCTCTAGTCACGTTTTCATGTCATGTGCAGAGTTTACGCCTTACAGCTGAAATGGCTTTCTTTCACACTGAGTGGCCGCTTAACGCCGCCCCAAACCCAGAGTTTACGCCTTACAGCTGCAGTTGCTGATCAGGCAGACTCCCAACTGATTGGCCGCTTAACTCTTACCCCTCCCATGTGTATCGAGCCAGGGCCTTACCCCCGAACGGTAATGCTCGCTTCTGGAACACGAGCCAGGAAGTGTTTTTCATGATGGCATAGGAGTGCACCTAGCCGGACAAGGAAGTTCAAGGACAAGTAATGTAGCGTGTGCTACGAATGCAACATTCAATGCATGGATGACATGACATGGCAAGTAGTAAGGCGTACAGGTAAGGAAAAGTAAACGTGACAGTTTAGTATGCATGAACAACAAGTTTAAAGGGTTGGATCTAGCTTCATTGTCAAGCTAGATCAATTAGGTGACGGATCTAGTTTCGTTGTAAAACTAGATCAAGTAGGCGTCTAGCCAGCTATCATTTCACTGACTAGTCTCTTTTACGCTAAAAACAAGGAAGTGGCCTAAAAACATGGCCCTACACAAGAGTTAGCAAGTTTCACTTGCCTGCAAGCACAATGTCTGAGCACACCGTCCAATGAGAGTCCAAGTCACAAATAACCTACGTGCACAAGTCCACCGGCCTAAAGTCCATATTATTAATCTTGATTAGTGAATTTAAAACATTTAAAATACTTTAAAACATCAATTTTAGTCTTGATTAACAGGCAATGGGTTGGGGGTCCTAGGGGTGCAAAGCGTTACCTCAACACGACGTGAATGCTACACTGGCGTCGGGTAGCGATGCCAGGGGTTGGAATAAAAGAACGCGCTCCAAGTCCTGATTCCACTATAGATCCCTCGCTGGAAAGTTCAGAGCATCGACCGGAGCAACGGCTCCAGATTCCAAAGCTAGCACGTGCGACGACGGGCTACGACGTGTCGCAACGTCGTACGCGACAATTCCTCGGAGGGCAAGCACCTAGGTGGGGCCCACAGTAGTCCTAGGGGCCAATGGGGGACCCACAATACCTCTGGAGAACTTGGGGGGCCCACGGTGGCAAGTGGTGCGACGGGTGCGGGGTTGCGACGTTTGGCTCTCGGTCGTACAGCCTCGGTGCGGGGAGCTCCGTCGGTCGGGCACTAGGGGAGCGGGGTTGCAACGCTTGGGGGTGTGCAGCGGTGCGGGCGGAAGCTTGGTGCGGGGCTTTGCTTCGGTCGGAGCGGGAGACAGCGCCGGTCAGGCGCTAAGCGGGTGCGTTGCAACGTTGCAACGTTGCAACGCGGGGCGATGCGGGCGTGAGCGAGCGGGGGCTTCGGTCAGGCACGGGGGAAAGCAGTGTGCGGAGCGGCCTTGCGAGCGGGTGCGGGGCAATGCGGATGTGCGGAGCGGGCGACCGGTCTGACCGAGAGTTTCTCTCGATCGGGCATGGAAGATGCGGAGCGACGGCTGCTGCGGTGCGGGCAGAGCTGATGAGCGGGGGAAGCTGCCGGTCGGTGCGGGGGATTTGGGGTGTTTGGCTCGGTCGGTGCGGGGAAAGTTAGTCGCAACGTTGCGACGATTCGTCGCAACGTTGCGACGATTCGTCGCAACGTTGCGACGATTCGTCGCAACGTTGCGACGATTCGTCGCAACGTCAAATTTGGGTTTTGGAAGCGGCTAGGGTTATTTTCTTGTGAAAATAGGTCTTCCTAAAGGTTTTTTATATAGTGTAGAGGGGTTGACTAGGTCTAGAGCTAATCCTTATGAGATTAGGAGTTTAAAATAATTTAAAATTCAAATCTCATCATCTCCAACTCACCCAAGGCTTGGGTGGGGCCCAAATGAGCTGGAAATTGGCTCAAAAATTATTTAAAACGTTTTAAACTCAAATAAATTTTCTTTGGCCGAAATTAATATAAAAGTTAATTATTAAAAATATTATAAACCTTGTTAAAAATATAAAAGTGGTCAAATGAACTCCAAAAATTATAAAATAAATATCGGGGTGATCGTGGTGACGAAAGTGAGCTAACTAAGAAGACTGATCTCAATTTCGACGTCGGACGACGAAACTAAAAATAGGAACGTCTCCCGTCAAAAGTGAGAATCACAACGTCTCTTCGAGTAAGATTAATTTGTGGGAAAACGACTCGAGAAACATCGTCCCAAAATAGTGCCACTATTTAATACTCTCAGAGACGTTCACAACGGCATATCACACGAAAGTGTTCACAAACAAACAAGGTCTAAAACAAACACGTGCACGGCCAAAAGCACGTGCACGAACAACGTACGACGAAAAGTGGTCGTTACATTCCTGCTGAGTGAGAAAGTGAAGATCTTCACCGATCACAAAAGCTTGAAGTATATTTTTACTCAGAAGGAGCTCAACATGCGACAGCGTCGATGGTTGGAGCTCATGGCGGATTATGAGATTGATTCGCAGTATCACCCTGGCAAGGTGAATGTGGTTCCTGATGCGCTGAGTAGGCTTCCAGCGGTGATGTTGTTGACTTCGCAGTGGAGATTGCAGCAGGATTTTTGCGAGTCTGGATTTGAGATTGTTCTTCCTGGGGAGGCTTCTCCGTTGATGTGTATGCAGATACAGTCAACGATCGTGGAATGAATCAAGGCTGGTCAGGCTGGAGACCCGAAGTTGGTGAAAATTCGGGAGTTGGTGGAAGCAGGTCTGCGGACTGACTTCTTGATTCATGAGGATGGCTCGCTGAGGTTTGGAGCTAGGTTGTGTGTACCAGCTGGGGATATTAGAGAGGAGTTGTTGGTTGAGGCACACAGTTCGCCGTATTCTATGCATCCTGGTGGGACCAAGATGTACAAGGATCTTCGTCTGAACTATTGGTGGCATGGTATGAAGAGGAGCGTGGCTCGAAGTGTAGCCAAGTGTTTGGTTTGCCAGCAGGTAAAGGCGGAGCATCAGCGTACGGCAGGGTTGCTACAACCGCTTCCGATTCCGGAGTGGAAGTGGCAACACATCACTATGGATTTCGTGACTGGACTATCTCGGAGTCCGAAGCAGAATGACGCGATTTGGGTGATCGTAGATCGATTGACCAAATCCGCGCACTTTATTCCTTTCCGAGTAGGACAGTCCACTGAGGCGCTAGCGAGGAGATACATGGAGGTAAATTCTTTTACTCTCCGTTTCTATTTCCTTTTCCTAGATTGATAGTGATGTAACGTGAATCGTGCAGGAGATCGTACGAATTCACAGAGTCCCTATGATTATCGTGTCGGACAGAGACACGAGGTTCACATCTCAGTTCTGGCAGAGTTTGCAGAAGAGTTTGGGTACGCGTCTGAGTTTCAGCACGGCGTACCATCCGCAGACAGATGGCCAGTCCGAGAGGACGATTCAGATCTTGGAGGACATGCTGAGGGCGTGCATGTTGGATTTCAAGGGTTCGTGGGAGGACCATCTACATTTGGTGGAGTTCTCTTACAACAACAGCTTCCAGGCGAGTATTGGCATGGCACCTTTTACCGCGCTGTATGGGAGAAAATGTCGTTCGCCATTGAGTTGGGATGACGTTGGTGATCGGGAGCTGTTGGGACCTGAGATGATCGTGGAGGCCGTGGATGTTGTCATGAACATTCGGGAGAGGTTGAGGATTGCTCAGGACCGTTTTAAGCATTGGGCGGATGCTAAACGCCGTCCTTTGGAGTTTCAGCCGGGCGACCATGTGTTCTTGAAGATTTCCCCGAATCGTGGAGTGATTCGTTTTGGGAAGCGAGGGAAGTTGAGCCCGCGATACATTGGACCGTTTGATATTCTGGAGAGAGTTGGCGAGGTAGCCTACCGCTTAGCCTTGCCGCCATCTTTGGAAGGAGTTCACAATGTTTTCCAGGTGTCGCAGCTTCGTTGATACATCAGTGATCCATCTCATGCTGTGGATTTCTCGGAGATCACCGTTCGCCCTGATATGACGTATGACCAGCATCCAGTACTGGTTTTGGACATGCGTCAGAAGTCGCTCCGGAACAAGGTTGTCAATCTTGTGGGGGTGATGTGGCGACACGGCTCGCCAGGAGAGTCTACTTGGGAGAGAGAGGATGAGATGCGAGAGCGCTACCCACTTTTGTTCCCGGACACGTGAGTGTTAGCAAATTCTGAGGACGGAATTTTTCTTAAGTTGGGGAGGATGTAATGAATGGTTTTTCATGTATTTGGATTATCTATATTATATATATGTTTCGGTGGATTTTCTCCTTACGTGTGGTTTCCGTCTCCGTAGCTTTCGTTTTCGTTCGTTTCGTTGTGATTTTCTAGCTTCTTCCTTAGATCGTTGAGTTTGGAGCAAGTCATTCATGAAGAGCTTCATATCGCTCATATCTTAGAGATATGTTGATCTTAGAAGCCGTAGGAATCTTCCCGAAGCTTCGCGCTTCGATTCGAGACTTTTTGTGCACCTTAGTTGGTTCAAGAAGGGGTACCAACCGACTAGATTCCAATCTAGTCGGTCAGGTACTCTACTGGAACCGACTAGTTCATTGAATCAATAATTTAGAAGTTACTGTTTGCCCTTAGTCGGTCTAAGAACAACCACCGACCGACTAGATGTGAAACTAGTCGGTCAGAACTTGCTCTCAGACCGACTATTTCCTTTGATAAATTTCACCTAAGTTACTGTTTATCGTTAGTCGGTCTAAGAACGTTTTTCGACCGACTAGGTTGCAAACTAGTCGGTCAGCCATTGTTCTTTAACCGACTAATTCATTGACCATTATGACGACCTGAGTTACTGTTTGGTGTTAGTCGGTCACAGTTGGTCGACCGACCGACTAGTTCTCGAACTAGTCGGTCAACCACTCTTCTTTGACCGACTAATCGACCCCGTAAACCTAGGGTTTGCCCAGCCGCCGCATGATTTTCTATTTAAGCATCTGATCGTTTTCTTTTCTTTCTTTCACTTCTCTTGGCCGTTTTCTTTCCCCCTTGGAGCTCTGATCTTCCCCAACACTCCCCAATCCATTCCTTCACCCCCGGAGCCCCCTCTCACCCTCATTTGGGCCGGCCACCTCCCTTAGGCCGCCGGCCAACCCCAAAACACCCCCAAATCCCATTTTCTCCAGATTTTCTCGCCATTTCCAGATCTGAGCCGTAGTTCTTCGGATCGTTCTTCAGTTGCCATGCTTGCTCGGTATCGTTCTTCTGCTACGATACGGGTAGTAAATCGATCCTTTAATATTCTCTTAACCCACTTTGTGATTTTTGTTAAACCCTAATAGAACTGATATTGTTTTGCCATGGCAGCGATCCCAACCCCGTAGTCTAACATTTTGTGACGTGCCTCGTTGATCGTCATCCTCGGTGCTAGGCAAGTGAAACTTGCCACTTAGGGTTTTAGGCCATGTTTTAGGCCATTTGCTTGTTGTAGGCGTAAAAGAGACTAGGCGACGAAATGATACTCGCCTAGGCGCAAATTTCAGGATCTAGCTTGACAACGAAGCTTGATCCGACTACTTTTAATTATTGGCACTTGTCATCCATGCATCTTATCTGCCATGTTTAAATTCAATTAACGGTACGCGAATTATCTGTACATGCCATGCTATCCATGTTGAATGTTGCATTCATAGCACACGCTACATTACTTGTACTACTTGATCCGGCTAAGCACCCGTTATGCGGGCATAACCCTACGCCATACGTGTCAAAAACACTTCCTGGCTCGTGATCCAGAAGCGAGCATACGTGTTCGGGGGTAATGCCCTGGCTCGATACACGTGGAGGGGTAGGGATAAGCGATCACCTGAGTTTACGAGTTGGCCTGATCCGCCACTCTAGCCAGAAGACGTAATCTATGTGCACGACGTGTTTACTTGACGTGATTTACTTAACTTGTACTTGTCCGTGTTTATGCTTGTAAAACTTGTCATCCATGCCATACTTGCTACTTGTTACTTGTTACTTGCTCCTTACCTTATTTGTTACTCGCATACTAAACTTGTCATGATATGCATCATACTATAACTGCTTGGTTGTTAGTTTGCTTTCCTTTCAGTTTCCTTGCCCAAGTCTTTTAGACTTGCTGACATGTGCCCCTTTACTCTTTTGGGTGACACATGTTAGATCCTGAGCCTGAGGTTGCTGCTTAGGACGTGGTGTTCGCTGACGCTGAGTAAGAGCCCGCGTTCATCGAGGAGTTTGAGGACACGGGCGATCAGTCGTAGAGACTGTTTGTGTTGTTGTTAGACTAATTTTGTTATCGGTGCGTAGTGTAATGCCCTACCAGCTACTGCACAAGTACTAGAGGGGGGGTGAATAGTACTTTAAAATAATAAGGAGTATAATTCCAAATTAAATTGCAAACAACTACCAAATCAATTTGCGGAAGCTTAAATTGAATGACAACACAAAATTAACAATGCTAACAAACGATGTTAATGGGTTCGGATCCACCCAAGTCTCCCCGACTTGTTCCCGGTGATCCTACGTCCCAACCACCCGGATCCCCTCCGGATACTTGAGTTCGAAACCCTAACTCAAGATTTCCAAAATGAATATCTTGTGAAAAACCTTCACAAGATCAAATCAATCATGCAATAGCAAACGTGAATCCCACAACCCGGGATCACAACCTTCTCTCACAACCGAGAGAATCACAAAGCAATATTAAAGAGTTTAATATGAAATAAACAATCTTACCACAAAATCCTATACCTTGAGTTTTTCTTACCCAAATGATGAAATGAAGGATTTGAGGAAGATGAAGTCACCAAGACCTAGCACCAAGGAAATGACCAGCAATCGGTGCCTAGGGATGATTTGGAGACTTGGATCAAGCAATAGCTTGAAGAGCTCACCAAGAACAACCTTCTCTCTAGATGGATTCTAGATCTAGAAATGAGAGAGAATGGGTTTCTTGTGAGGAAGAGAGCTTTAGATTTGAGTGAGAATAGCTATCTCTTTTGATCTCAATGAATCTCTGAATGGAAGCTCTAACCTAGATAGAAATGACCTAGGTTCGTATTTATAGGGTCCCATAAAAACAAGTTAGGTCATTCTCCAACGGATAGAAATCTGTGAGAATTAGTCGGTCAAAGAACAATCACTGACCGACTAGTTCATCAACTAGTCGGTCAGTCAAACAGCATGGACCGACTAAGTGAAGATCTGAGAAGAGATAGAATTTCAGACCTAGAAATCTAGTCGGTCCAAGAAGACTTTCTGACCGACTAGTTTCACAACTAGTCGGTCAGTCAGTGAACGTAGACCGACTAAGAGGCAAAATGAAATAGTCTGAACACAAGTTGACTTAGTCGGTCCAAGAACAAAAGTTGACCAACTAGATTGTCAACTAGTCGGTCACCAAACGTTCTTAGACCGACTAACGATAAACAGTAGCTAAGGAGAATTTTAGCATGAACAGTAAGTCACAACTAGTCGGTCAAAGAAGCATCACTGACCGACTAGTTCACAAACTAGTCGGTCGGTGAGTCAACGTAGACCGACTAACTGTAAACAGTAAAGTCCAAGAAATTAAGGAATCAAACTAGTCGGTCAAAGAAGAGTTGCCGACCGACTAGATCACCATCTAGTCGGTCAGTACTTGTTCTTGTACCAACTAACATGCACAATAAAGTCCGAATCGAAGCGCGATGCTTCGAGGAAGTTAGAATGAACTTGTGCAAGGATCCTAGAGCTACAAAATGAGCGTGATGAAGATAGAAACGTAAGATATACTCAAGGCTTAACATTCTATATATCGAAGCTAAAAGACTATAAATAAAACCTTAATAAACGGTCTTCGAGAGCTTCGATTGAATCTTCATAACTTCCAAAATGGCGCATGAGCTTCAACGAAGCTTTAGGCATGAATACGAGCTATGGGAAGTGTTGAGATGTCGCTTTGAATGTTCTCGTGAATTTGGCGACGATCTCCAATACTGCGCTCACAAATTGTTAGTTCATGGATTATTTATGTTTGCTCATCATCAAAACCAAATCCGGGGAGTCCAATATTCAACATTCTCCCCCTTTTTGGTGATGACAAACCAACATAAATAATAATCAAAAATAATGATTCAAATGTAAAATACTTTGACACGTTAATTTCAAAATGAATATATATGAATTGCATCAAGCAGACGAGTAAGATAAATAAAGAGAATCGATTTTTGAAATATCGGATTTTGAAAATCCTTATATATATCTTAACTCCCCCTGAATCTAACATATCAAACTAGATTCTTGGAAATTGAGTTAAATTTTCATTTGCGCTATTTATTATCATTATCTCTCCCCCTTTGGAATTATCCCAAAAATGGGGGGCATACAACGACAACAATTAGGAAATGGAAAATCCAACATCGGGAGTCGTAGACAATGACGATGGACCAAATTGACACCAAGGGAAAAATGTGGAAATCAAATCAAGGTGTGCCAAAATGTCCATCATCAAAAAAAATAATCAAAATCATCAAAAATACCAAATAATTATTCATTTCTTGAATAAAGAAACATACTCTCCAATATTCAAAAATCATGGCTAAATTTGTGCATGGAAAACAATTCTATACAATTATAGAATTTAAATCTATTTAACCAAGTTTGCATGCGTCGAGCGACGAATTCACACATCACATGTATTGAACGAATATTAAATGTGCACGACGAATTAAGACAAAGAGAACGACGATGTATATATATAAATGAGAACATCATGAGTACATCAAAATAATATCGATATATCAAATGCAACATACCCATCAAAAAGAAATACATCGTCATCATCCACATCAAAATAAATACAACATCATCATCCACATCAAAATATAACAACATCATCGACATCATCCAGAATACATCAAAATATCATAACCCTCATACTCTATCCTAACCCAAAATACTCTCACTAAGATATATCATCCAAAGCGTAGTGGAGAGTCCTCGGAACAAACGATCACGAGGAAGTGGCTGGATCTGCAGTGTCCGTGGGTCCAGTCGACGGAGTGGACTCAGGCTCTACAGGGAGTAGAGGTGTCTCAACAGATGGGATCGTCAGGGCAGGAGTCGAGACGTCAACGACGGGCTCAACGGCAGATGTGTCAACAGGAATATCAGCAGGCTCGGCAACAGGGTCAGCAGCAGGCTCAGAAGTCTGAAGTGCTGAAGCAGAAGTCTCTGGAGCACCGGAAGTGGTGCCATCTCCAGGAGCTGAAGTGGTAGCAGCAGCAGCAGCAGTGGCCTCATCGCCACGGGCTAAGTAAGTGACAAGCTCGTCAAGTTCCTCATCGTCCATCTCCTCGGCCTCAGAAACTGAAGGAGGAAGATCAATCCCCATCATACGAGCCATACGGCAGACTACCTCCTCAGTACGAGCCAAACGGGAGTCGTGCTGACGAAGTAGGCGTACGACATCGTCTAAAGTGGCAGGAGGAGCGGGGGCTGCAGCAGCTGATGGAGTAGACTGGGAAGCAGATGCGGTAGACCTCTGAACGTGACGAAGCGCCGCTAGAGATTTCTTCACAGCCGTCGCGTTTAGAGGAGTACCCAAGAGACGCTCATCGTCAGGAGGGAGAGGGACTCGGAAATGACGAAACACGAGGGTCAACAGACAAGGGTATGGAATATGCGCAGATTTATTGGTCTTGCGTATACACTCGAAAGAGTCCATCTTATCGAGTATCACGCGAGCCCAATTAATCTCGCACCCCAAGAAAAGAGCGTAGATCAATTTCAAGAACGGCTGGGATGGAAGTGAAGATGATCCATACTTAGGGAGTAGGCAAGACTTCAAGATCAGGTTAAGGACCCACGCATTCGGCTTGAAAGATTTCGATGGAACACCAATGAATGCGGAGGGGATAACCTGGAAGATATCTGAAAGAACTGACTGATCCAAGGAAGATATGTCGTCTACGGAAATGTCCGAAGGAAGGAGACCACACGACGAACAGCCAAGAATCTCCCCCAAGATTTCTGCCGTGAGAACTATAGGAGTTCCCAAGACAGTAGTCTCAATGGAGTGACTGACATCGTACTGGCCTCGAACGCGATTGGCATAGAACAATTTCACAAGGCGAGGATATGGTTTAGGATTGGCCTTAAGATCATATCGGAGATAATCAAGGAGACCACTATAGGATAGGAGATCGGCTAAGCCAAGGAAATCTGAAAACTGGACGTAGTGCTCCAATAGCATCGGGCAGTATTCAATACGGTTGTAGGCCGCGAGACACAAAGGGTCGTCGCGACACAACGATATGTCAACACCCCCCGCTGGCATTGGGCCCTTTCCCTTTGGCTGGCGAGTCCTAGGACGAAGTGGAGGAGTGGGTTCCTTAGTGCTAGGCTCATCCTCAGGGATAAATTCAGTGTCGGAATCGGGAGGAGTAGAGGGTGAGTGGAGAATAGCCTTCTTGGTCTTAGATTTACGGGGTTTTACGGTCGCCGTCCTCTGCTTCTTCAGAGGAAGCGAAGACGGAGAAGCTTGGGTTGATTTGGCACGACGTTTAGGCTTAGGGGGATTCCTAGGGTCGGAAGGCCCTACGGTCATGGGAGAAGCCCCAGAAGAGGCGATGGGAATCCTCGTCTTTGCCATGGTCGTGGCACGACGAGCACAAGCAAACGATGATAAGATCAAAAACAACCTAGCACAAACCCTAGAAGAGAGAATCCGAAACACAAGCCCTAGGTTAAAATTTGAAACCCTAGGAGCTAGAACCCTAGGTGAGATGTAAAACAAACCCTAGAGTAGGAATCGACCTAGGAGGAGGAGGGAGATACCTAGGAGGAGGAGGCGACGGCGGCGGATGGCGGCGATGGCCGGAGAAATGGCCGGAGTCGACGGGAAGATGAAGAGGCTCGGAGGGGGTTTGGGTTTTTCGGGCTTGAGCTGAGAAAGAGACCGACTAAAATGAGATTTAGTCGACTGAAATGAGATTAAGTCGGTCGAGATCTGGAAAAGACACAACTGCCCTAATATACTTAGTCGGTCACAGTTCAAGCACTGACCGACTAGATTACGATCTAGTCGGTCGGTCAATGAGCTTGAACCGACTAAGTCGAAACAGAGGCAAATAGTGATTTTTAGGGCTAGAATTAGTCGGTCTCAGTATATTCACTGACCGACTAGTTTTCAATCTAGTCGGTCGGTAAGTGTACTGTGACCGACTAAAGAAGGAAAATGATAAGATTAAGATTGAAGCTTGATCTAGTCGGTCTGAGTTCACTTGCTGATCGACTAGATGAGCATCTAGTCGGTTGACAAGTGAACTGAAACCGACTAGAAGAGTCCAAAAATTGATAATTGATTTCTCTTCACAAACCACTTGGACGAAACATCTTAACACTCTCATTAGTCATCTAAATTACCCCATAAAACGTCGAAATCTTAAATACGACATTGAAATACGAATTCGATCATAAATTCAAACATATCACATAAAATTCCCAAAAATTCAATAAATCTAGCATGAATGAAATATCGCAAAATATAGTAGCATGCAAGATAATTGAATGAAATATGAATCCTATATCTCGGATTCACCCATAATCCCCAATTCTCGACGCAACCGCACAAAGGAGTCCTCCTTTAGGGGTTTCGTGAAAATATCGGCGATTTGCTTTTGGGTTTCAACGTACACTAAAATGATGTCCTTTTTAGCAACATGATCATCTAAGAAATGGTGTCGGACATCTATGTGTTTTGATCGGGAATGGTGCACCGGATTCTTTGAAAGACAGATAACACTTTGGTTATCCACCATGATAGGGCTAGTATCACAGTGAATACCAAAATCCTTCAAAGTGTGTCTCATCCAAAGAACCTGGGCACAAGCGGCACCGGCGGCAATATATTCCGCCTCGGTGGTTGAAAGTGATACGGAATTTTGCTTCTTGGAAAACCAAGAGACAAGAGAATTTCCTAGAAAATGGCAAGTGCCACTAGTACTTTTCCTGTCGGATTTGCATCCCGCATAATCGGCATCACTGTATGAGACTAACTCATACGTGCTAGATTTCGGATAAAGTAATCCAAAATCTAAAGTGTAACTTAGATAACGGAAAATACGCTTTACCGCTACTAAGTGAGACTCCTTAGGTTGAGACTGATAACGAGCACATACGCATACGGCAAACATAATATCGGGCCTACTTGCGGTAAGATAAAGTAAACTACCTATCATACCTCGATATAGACGAATGTCTACATCCTTACCGCCCGTATCCTTGTCAAGATGCGTAGTCGTGCTCATTGGAGTCTTTTTCCCGGAAGCACTTTCCATTCCAAATCGCTTAAGCAACTCCACCGTATACTTCGTTTGGTGGATGAAGATTGCATCGTTCAATTGGCGAATTTGGAGTCCTAAGAAATATTTGAGTTCGCACATGTGGCACATCTCAAATTGGTCCTTCATAACATTAGAAAACTCTTCGCAAAGAGTGAAGTTAGTAGCACCGAAAATGATATCATCAACATAAATTTGAACTAATAAAATATCATTATTCGCATGCTTAACAAAAAGTGTAGAATCGGCTTCGCCCATTTTAAAATTCAAATCCAAAAGAAAATTCTTTAGGCGATCATACCAAGCTCGAGGAGCTTGTCTCAAACCATAAAGAGCTTTCTTTAGTTTAAAAACATGATTTGGAAATTTTTCATTTATGAAGCCCGGAGGTTGAGAAACGTAAACTTCCTCAACGACATCTCCGTTTAAAAATGCACTTTTAACATCCATTTGAAATAACTTAAAATTTTTATGACATGCATAAGACAATAAAAGTCTAATTGATTCTAATCTAGCTACCGGAGCGAAGGATTCTTCGAAATCGATACCTTCCTCTTGGCGATAGCCTTGAGCTACTAACCGAGCTTTGTTCCGGACGACGACTTGATTTTCGTCGGTTTTGTTCTTGAAGATCCACTTTGTCCCTATGACGGTGTGGTTCTTCGATGGCAAAGGAACAAGCTCCCATATCTCATTCCTCTTGAATTGAATGAGTTCCTCCTCCATGGCAAGGATCCAAGCACTATCTTCGCACGCTTCAACGATATTCTTTGGCTCTATCGATGAGGCAAAGGCACAATTGGCGAAGTGGTGGACTTGAGATCTCGTCTTGACACTATCATTAATATTGCCAATAACTTGCTCATGGGGATGGTCGCGAACGGTATGAAGCCGCTTGGGAATACCTTGATCACTAGGCACATTCTCAACAACTTCATTAGTAGGGTTAGTCTCAATAGAATCAATTGAATCAATAGACTTAGAATTTTCAAATGAATCACATAAAACATCCATAGAATCATTATCATTTGAAATTCTAGAAGTAGTAAAATTCTCATTAAAAGAGACATGAAGTGATTCCTCGATCGTAGAGGATCTTTTGTTGTATATCCGGTAGGCTTTGCTACGTGAGGAATACCCAACAAATATCCCCTCATCCGATCTCGGATCAAACTTGTCCAAATTATCATATGTGTTTTTAATGAAACATTTTGCGCCGAAAACACGAAAATGTTTAACTTGAGGCAATCTACCAAACAACAATTCATAGAAAGTTTGTTTGGTGCCGGGCCTCAAAAGTATTCTATTAAACACATAACAAGCGGTGTGTACCGCTTCCGCCCAAAATTGATAGCCAAGTTGACTATCTTCGAGCATAGTACGAGCACACTCCACAAGCGTTCTATTCTTCCTCTCAACAACACCATTTTGAGGAGGTGCGCGAGGGAAAGAAAACGTGTGAGTAATTCCAAGATCATCACAAAAATTTGAGAAAGACTCATTCTCAAATTCACCCCCATGATCATTACGAATAGTGACAATGGTGGTTCCGATGAGATTTTGTACTTTCTTCACAAATATTGTGAAGTTTTCAAAAGCTTCATTTTTATTACATAAGAAAAATACCCATGTAAATCTTGAATAATCATCAACGATGACTAGTCCATATCTTGCATTTCCTAAGGAAGCAACTCTAGTTGGCCCAAATAAATCTAGATGTAATAGCTCTAGTGGCCGTTTCGTAGAAATGCTTTTCTTAGGTTTAAATGAAGATTTAGGAAGCTTGCCACGTTGACAAGAATCACAAAAACTTTTCTTTTTGAAAACGAGCTTCGGAAAACCTTTAATGGAATTTAATTTCGAAAGCTTATAAAGTGTTCCAAAGTTCACATGTCCAAAGCGTCGATGCCATAAGTGTTGTTCACTTGTGTTGGCAACGAGACATTGTTCATATGACTTAGGAAGATCCAAAATATAAATATCTTTATGGCGTATGCCGGAAAATAATAATTTATTATTATCATTTGAAATATGACACAATCCTTTCGCAAAGCTAACTTTGTAACCTTTGTCACAAAGTTGGCTTATTGAAATAAGATTATGATTTAAACCATTAACTAGATAGACATCACTAATTAAGGGTTTAGAAGGGTTACCCACTTTACCAACACCGATGATGGTTCCGCTCTCGTTGCCTCCAAATACGACGCGATTTCCATTTGCAATGGGAACCACTCCGGAGAGCAATTGAGCGTCACCCGTCATGTGTTTTGAACACCCGCTATCGAGTATCCAATTCCCTTTGGAGCTAAATTTAAATTTGTTGCTCCTCTTCTTTTTCTTTTCCTTGAGTACCTAAAGATAGAAACTTTCATTACATGGTACCCAAGGTCATTGGGTCCTCAAAAGTTAGACCTTTGGAAGCCAAGTCCAGTTGGACTTTGACTTCCCCACATAATCTCTACTATGCACAACATCTGAAAAATAAGCATTCATATATTCTTGTTTTTCATCCATGCTTGTGTCCTTTGGGCTCCAAATAGTGAAAATTTTGGGAGCCATCATCCTATTGGGTGCATGCATGCGTTGTTGGTTTCTACGTGATGCATGACGTGGATAGGCATAAGGAACATGATGGAATGGTGTGCGACGAGAATTATTCATATGATGTTGTGGGTGAACATATGCATGTGTGGGAACACGTGCGTGAGGGTGTCTCACATGGTGTGCACGTGCCCGTGAACGTGTAGCATAGAAATCATCATATGTGTGAGATGGTGGAGTAGGATGTGTGTTCCTACGTGGCATGTTATTGGTGTACATATAAGCATGCCCCTTCTTTGGAGGTCCACCCAAAGTGGGTTTCTTTCCAAAAGAGGGTGTGGACGAGGTGGAAGCACCATTGGTAGATGAACTACCAATAGAGTGTTTGCTACCACTCGTAGAGTCACCGGAAGTTGGCCTAACAAAAGTAGTGGCCGCTTTGGATGGACATCCCATCGTATACCCCAAACCAATGTGGTGATTGGCCGGAAGTAAGTCACTTAGGATTTTATCCAAATGGTCCTTACCCTTATTGAATCTATTGATTCGGCCTAATGTGTTCTCATATTTCTCTTTGAGAGAACGCATAGAAGTATCTAATGTGGATACTTGCGATGTGAGCACATAAACACGAGATTTAAGATTCTCGTTCTCAATACTCAAAGTCGAGTTTTGAGAAGTTAAATCCGCTATCCTATGTTCTTCCGGATCATCAATGCTAACATGTTCAAGTTTAGATTTGAGATTGACAATCTCATTTCTTAACTCTTCAACAACGGTGTCGTTGTTGGTGATGATAGTCTTAGGCGAGGTTTGAATGCTAGCTAGGTCATCTTTTACTTTAGTGTATCGATTTACTAATTTTGTGTATTTAGACCATAAATGAGAGTTAGCATCCCTAAGATCATCCATAGTTACCTCATCGCCTTCGTCGTCGCTATCATCGGAGGAGGAAGATCCTTGATCATGCTCCTCTCTTGCCATGAAGCACATATGTGCTTGCTCCACTTTCTCATCATCCGACTCTCCGCTTGAGGAATCCTCGGAGTCGGTGAATGTTGCTCCGACAAGTCCCTTCTTGTACCCCTTTTTGTACTTCTTTGACTTGTCGAACTTCGGCGCCTTCCACTTCTCCTTTTGCTTGTTTTGAGGACAATCCGCTTTGATGTGTCCCGGCTTATTGCATTTAAAGCACAAAGGTGGAGAGGCGTTAGTAGAAGTAAACTTAGATTTTTGTTTGAAGTTACCCTTTCGGAAGAAGCGATTGAACTTCTTTGCCATTAGTGCAATGGATTCCATGTCCATTTCTTCTTCAGAGTCCTCATCATCGGTAGAGGTGGATGAAGCCGCCTTGAATGCAATCGCCTTTTTCTTAGGCGCATCTTGGTTCAAATAGGACTCCATCTTTTCTTGTAACTTCACCTTGCTATCTTTGCGTACCTCGTATGACATCAAAGTACCCATTAGTTGAACTACGGTATATTTGTTCATGTCATTACCTTCCTCGATGGCGAAGGTACGTTTTTCCCAAGAAGAGGGAAGTCCTTCAATAAGCTTTGAGCACTTCTCCTTTTGAGTATAGGACTTGCCGAGGGCCTCTAACTCGTTTATAATGTCAACGAAGCGAGCGTAATATTCTTTCATCTTCTCGCCCTGTTGCATATGAAACATTTCGTAATCTTTGTTTACGACTACGAGTTTAGAGTCTCTTACCCTACTCGTCCCTTCATGAAGAATGAGGAGGGAGTTCCAAATTTGATATGCACTCTTACATGTGCATATCTTATTGAAGTCCTCGGGCTCCAATGCGCATTGCAAGGCGTTCATTGCCTTGGCATTGCTTACCTCCGCGGCGACCTCCGCGGTAGTCCATTTCTCAAAGTCTTCTTCTTTGGGTTCGATGTATTCCTTCATTGTAGTCCTCCATAAGGATGCACTCCGGAGGAAGGTTTCCATCCGGCATTTCCAATACCCATAGTTGGTACCGTTGAAGAATGGAGGCCTCGTAGAGGAATGTCCTTCCATCACCGAAGATGCTCCTTCACGGTTCCTGAAGGTGTCATAGTTGGAAGGTGGAGGCACGGTCTTGTTGTCGTTGGCAGACATAGCTAAGTATCTGGCTCTGATACCAAATGTAATGCCCTACCAGCTACTGCACAAGTACTAGAGGGGGGGTGAATAGTACTTTAAAATAATAAGGAGTATAATTCCAAATTAAATTGCAAACAACTACCAAATCAATTTGCGGAAGCTTAAATTGAATGACAACACAAAATTAACAATGCTAACAAACGATGTTAATGGGTTCGGATCCACCCAAGTCTCCCCGACTTGTTCCCGGTGATCATACGTCCCAACCACCCGGATCCCCTCCGGATACTTGAGTTAGAAACCCTAACTCAAGATTTCCAAAATGAATATCTTGTGAAAAACCTTCACAAGATCAAATCATACATGCAATAGCAAACGTGAATCCCACAACCTGGGATCACAACCTTCTCTCACAACCGAGAGAATCACAAAGCAATATTAAAGAGTTTAATATGAAATAAACAATCTTACCACAAAATCCTATACCTTGAGTTTTTCTTACCCAAATGATGAAATGAAGGATTTGAGGAAGATGAAGTCACCAAGACCTAGCACCAAGGAAATGACCAGCAATCGGTGCCTAGGGATGATTTGGAGACTTGGATCAAGCAATAGCTTGAAGAGCTCACCAAGAACAACCTTCTCTCTAGATGGATTCTAGATCTAGAAATGAGAGAGAATGGGTTTCTTGTGAGGAAGAGAGCTTTAGATTTGAGTGAGAATAGCTATCTCTTTTGATCTCAATGAATCTCTGAATGGAAGCTCTAACCTAGATAGAAATGACCTAGGTTCGTATTTATAGGGTCCCATAAAAACAAGTTAGGTCATTCTCCAACGGATAGAAATCTGTGAGAATTAGTCGGTCAAAGAACAATCACTGACCGACTAGTTCATCAACTAGTCGGTCAGTCAAACAGCATGGACCGACTAAGTGAAGATCTGAGAAGAGATAGAATTTCAGACCTAGAAATCTAGTCGGTCCAAGAAGACTTTCTGACCGACTAGTTTCACAACTAGTCGGTCAGTCAGTGAACGTAGACCGACTAAGAGGCAAAATGAAATAGTCTGAACACAAGTTGACTTAGTCGGTCCAAGAACAAAAGTTGACCGACTAGATTGTCAACTAGTCGGTCACCAAACGTTCTTAGACCGACTAACGATAAACAGTAGCTTAGGAGAATTTTAGCATGAACAGTAAGTCACAACTAGTCGGTCAAAGAAGCATCACTGACCGACTAGTTCACAAACTAGTCGGTCGGTGAGTCAACGTAGACCGACTAACTGTAAACAGTAAAGTCCAAGAAATTAAGGAATCAAACTAGTCGGTCCAAGAAGAGTTGCCGACCGACTAGATCACCATCTAGTCGGTCAGTACTTGTTCTTGTACCAACTAACATGCACAATAAAGTCCGAATCGAAGCGCGATGCTTCGAGGAAGTTAGAATGAACTTGTGCAAGGATCCTAGAGCTACGAAATGAGCGTAATGAAGATAGAAACGTAAGATATACTCAAGGCTTAACATTCTATATATCGAAGCTAAAAGACTATAAATAAAACCTTAATAAACGGTCTTCGAGAGCTTCGATTGAATCTTCATAACTTCCAAAATGGCGCATGAGCTTCAACGAAGCTTTAGGCATGAATACGAGCTTTGGGAAGTGTTGAGATGTCGCTTTGAATGTTCTCGTGAATTTGGCGACGATCTCCAATACTGCGCTCACAAATTGTTAGTTCATGGATTATTTATGTTTGCTCATCATCAAAACCAAATCCGGGGAGTCCAATATTCAACACGTAGCACCAATACTTTGTGCCTTGTTGGCTTTTGTTGGCCATGTTTTGGGCCTAGACTCTTTCTTTTAGCCTGGTGGCTTTTCTGGATGTTGAACTTAATTTTAATGTTTGGACATTGCTGAGATTTGGGATTTTATTTCTGTATCTCCTTGTGTTATTATCTTGTTCTGCTCGTGGTTACAGGGACCTGCACATGCTTTATTGACGCTTATCAGGCGTGTAGCTCCACAGCGCCACGTTTGAGCGGACCTTCTCACGTCTCGCCTCCATTTTAGGGAAGCGGGGCGTGAAAATGTTGCTACAATTATCATTATATTTATTACAACTAACATCATGTTTACTAAAATTTGGACTCTGGATACAACAAGTTTAAACATAATACTCCCAATTCTTGAGTTGTGAAATCCTACCTTGTTTAATATGAGGAGATTGAGAGAGAGATCCTCTAAACTTTTTCATCCTCCTTTTAATCCTTTCTTCCTTCTAATACTTTCCTCCTACTTCAAGCTTCAAGTTGCACCAAAAGAGAAACGGTGGGGGTGTGGTGGTGGTAGGGGTGCTCAGCCAAGGGAGGAAGAGAGGGAGAGGGGGGGTGGTGTCGGCCAAGGGGGAGGGGTGGAGAGGGCGTGGCAGCCATAGAGGAAGAGAAAGAGAGGAAGAGAGTTCACTTTTGTTTTTCTTTTCTTCTCCGCTCTTTTTACTCTATTTTTCTCTTTTGTATTTCTTAATCCATAATTATCATGCTAATTAATTTGGGAAAGACAAGTGGAGGGTAAGGTGTCGCATGCCTAGCTAATTTTGCTTAGTAACATAACACATCGTAGGTGGTAGGTGAGGATAATTAGGAGGAGACCACATGGATGGTGAGGTGGCATGGAAAGAAAATTGGAATTTTCTTTTTTAGAAAAATTGTAATACAAGTAATTAAACCATATAGTATCCAAGTAGTATACAACATAATACATAATATAGTAAATTAGAATGTAGTTTAAATCTAAAAATAATTTTAGTAATATTAAAGATCTTTTAAAAATTATGGTAAATTCTCCAAATACATGAAAAATATACGTGTATCAAATACGATCAAAAATACGTAGTACAATACATGTATAAATGAAAATATGGTTTACTTCCTACACACCTTAAAACAAATTCCGTCCCTAGAATTTCAAAACAAAACTATGAGGAAAGATACTTCTATACATAGAGTCAAAATATAGGTTCGGGGAAACAAACTCCACTCAACGAACAAATAGTGAGTGAGTGTGTGTGTGTGTGTGTGTGTGTGTGTGTGTGTGTTATTTTCAAGTAAAATAAAATTGTATTGGAGCATCATCTATACCATCCTTACGCATATTGCAGTGTGAGATGACCTGCATGGGCCACCATAAAAACCAGGTCATACCCCATTCTTCAAAATACCTAGAAATATGAATTTTTCCACGGCATATGTAAAGAACGGAAGGTGACAAAGCCGCGGCAGTAATTAGACCCAATGATTTGAGCCCTTGACACTAAATACTACCCAGCGTAAATTGAATATGATGATATACATCCTACAGGCCACTGCGTATGCTGGGACAATACGGATGACAGATAAAAGAAATACTATACATGCTTCAAAATAAAGAAAAACCACATAGTCACAAAAAATACTTTTATACGTTTATCTGTATAAAAAGTACTTCGGATACTTACACGAAGGTTACAAGTGAAAACTGAGAAAACCTGAATACATCAGAAATTCAAATGAAATAGAAAGTGACCACAACCCGAAAGTACAACTCACTCCTTATAAACAAAAGAACGAAATACTCTAATATTGTGCAACATCCTGGGGAAATGATCTTGGAAATATCTAGCTTTAGACCTGGGGAAAAAGGCGGGCTGACATGTTAAGCGTGACTAGTAGGGAAACACAACTCAAGTATGGAATATTATATTTAAAATTGTTCAATTCAACTATGTATCTGGTAACATGTGACAATAAAGAAGTTATCTAACTAACTCTGTAATGTTAACCAAATTAGAAACATGTACCGTACTTGATCATAAATGTAAATAAAACAGAAATGGAACACATGATGAAACTCAGGCAGAAAGGTAAATAAACTACTACAATTTAATGAAGGGGTTTAATGAACATCGATTGCATTGTTATTCTTGTTATGGTTACACTAACGCTTTGGAACCCCAAGTACAATGTAATACATAAGGATCTGGACTCTCACCCAGGGTGGGTGGAAAAGTGGTACCCTGCCAGTGGAACACGGGCACTGTGAACTCTCGTAACTCCTAAGTTTCAGGAGTGAGAATACAATACACATCAATTAGCTCATGGTGCATCACGAGTACACCACGGGCCTCTCCAACTTTGTCCAACTCCTCCTGTCACCTGCCGGGAGTGTGAGTGAGATTCATATCAATTTTAGTCCAGTCATTATGTACACATTCCACTCGAGTTTTCCCCAAACCCTGTTTCTGGAATAACTCGCCTACGTCGGGGTAGATCGAGATATTCGGGCTATTAAAATATTCTCGTGTCCTCACTCAAATAGAATTGATCATGTCCATCATCTCATATTCATGCAGTCATAACCACCGCTAGCATCAATCCATATGCCACCTTGATCATGCTACTGTCAACCATCCATAGCCATCATTTAATCTCCATGATTATATGTAAAATGGCATCAACATCTTATAATGGAAGGAAACTCCTACAACATAACTTCATCACATGCTTAATGAATATCAGCATTGGCATGAATAGAACTACATGATATTTGCTTGAAGTAAGACATCATCAGCATAGCATTATAGTTTAGACAAAACATAACATCAAGTAGCACTCTAACATGGTGTCTAGTAGCATGGTATGCTTGACGCATAAGAGACATAAACATAACATCGTAATCATAGCCTCAAGCATCATGGTGAAGACATAACAATGGCATCATGATATAAAGACATAGACATGGCATGACACAAACATGGCATAAAGGAAATAACATAATATACATGCATAAGTATAGTATCATGGCTTGTAGTATAGCATGGTAAATCCTACACATGGGGGCTAGTAGCATGAAATGTCATGGCATAAGGAAACATAGGCATGGCATAAACTTGAAATGGCTTAAATATGGCATAAAGGACAAAACATAATATCCATGCATAAGAATAGTATAATGGCATGGCAAATCCTACACATGTGGGCTAGTAGCATGAAATTTCATGGCATAAGGAGACATAGACATGGCATAAAAATTGCATGGCATAGACATGGCATAATGGATATAACATGATATCCATTCATAAGAATTGTATCATGGCTAGTAGCATGGCATGGTAAATCCTACACATGGGGGCTAGTAGCATGAAATGTCATGGCATACTGAGACATATACATGGCAAAAACATGATATAAAGGACATGGCATTATATCCATGCATAAGAATAGTATCATGGCTAGTATCATGGCATGGTAAATCCTACACATTGGGGCTAGTAGCTTGAAATGTCATGGCATAAGGAAACATAGACATGGCATAAACATGACATGGCATAAGGAAACATGAATATGGGCATAAATATGGCAAAAAGGACATAACATGATATCCATGCATAAGAATAGTATCATGGCTAGTAGCATGACATGGTAAATCCTACACATGGGGGCTAGTAGCATGAAATGTCATAATGAGCTTACCCTAATGGACATGGCCTTTGCTACAATTAACATATTGGCATGTAGCTACAATTAACATTATATGCATGTAGCTACAATTGGCATTATATGCATGTAGCTAAAATTAGCATTATGTAGCTACATTATGTTGATTACAACTAACTTCATGTTTACTAAATTTGGAGTGTAGATGCAACAAGTTTAAACGTAATACTCCCCATTCTTGAGTTGTGAAATCCTACCTGATTAATAGGAGGGGAGAGAGAGAAAGAGAGAGAGAGAGAGAGAGAGAGAGAGAGAGAGAGAGAGAGAGAGAGAGAGAGAGATCATCTACTCTTTTTCCTCCTCCTTTTAGTCCTTTCTTCCTTCTAATACTTTCCTCCTCCTTCAAGCTTTAAGTTGCACCAAAAGAGAATGGAGGTGGTATGTGGTAGTGGTCATGGTGCTCGGCCAAGGGAGGATGAGAGTGAGAGGATGGTGGTGGTGGTGTCGGCCAAGGGGGAGGGAGAATAAGAGGGGGTGGCCGACCATAGAGGAAGAGAAAGAGATGAAGAGAGTTCACTTTTGTTTTTCTTTTCTTCTCTTCTCTTTTTCCTTTCTTTTTCTCATTTGTATTTCTTCATCAATAAATATCATGCTAGTTAACTAAGGAAAGACAATTGGAGGGTTAGGTGTCTCATGCCTAGCTAATTAAGCATAGTAACATGACACATGAAAGGTTGTAGGTGAGGATAATTAGGGGAGGCCGCATGGATGGTAAGGTGGCATGCTAAGAAAATTGGAATTTTCCTTTTTAGAAAAAATTGTAATACAAGTATTTAAACCATACAGTCTCCAAGTAGTATACAACATAATACATAATATACTAAATTAGAATGTAGTTAAAATCTAAAGATAATTTTAGTATTATTAAAAGTCTTTTAAAAATTATGGAAAATTACCGGAATACATGAAAAGTATATGTGTTCCAAATACGATCAAAAATATGTAGTACAATACCAATATATATGAAACCATGGTATAACATACTCTAAGCATGGCATATGACATAGCATGATGATTGTTACTCCTGCGTGATGTAAGAAGATCGCTAGATATGACTGTTGAGAGTCAATTTAACATTGATATATAAAATCTTATCCAGGTATGTTAATACTGTATTATTTGCTCTAGTTTGCTAACTCACTTTGTTTATTTTATCAAAATTTTATGCATATTAATAGGTCGCAAGTTCTCAACCTGGGTCCATACATTTATGTATCCATGGTGTGTATAGTAGAGGTTAAGGAGACTTTTCTCATGTTACAATAATAGCTAAGTGATGTAAATGAAACAAGTCACGATAAGGACATCATTTACCAAGAGCTCTGAGAGCAAGTGAGATTTATGAGGGAAGGAAAAAAAGTGCAAAGAGACAAACTAAGGAAATATACATGCGCATAGATTAGCTTGAGGCTGAAAGGGTGACAAAGTGATCATATACAAAGAAGATCAAAAAGTAGCTAGAGAAGCTAAAAATAAAGTAGCATGGTGTTAATAAATCTATTAAAGAACTAATGAATGATCAAGATGAGTGGATGCATAAAGTAACCCCAAGGTCGGATCCATTTTTCAGCATGTATAAAGCTTGGAAAAAGATGAATGATTTCCAGAAATATTTCACTTGAAACATCTATCCTTAGGTATAGTGCTTGTGGTAAGGAATGAAAGGTCTCTTTCCTTAAATTAGATCTCTCTTGTCACGATCTTTATAAGGGCATTCTGGTCAGAGAGGAAGGCAATGAAGAAATAGAAGATGATGTGGTTGATTTTGAAATTACAACATTTATATCCAACCCCCCCCCCCCCCCCCCCCCCCCCCCGGTTGAAGAGATGACTATATTGCATTTAGTGTAGTCTTGAGACTCGGCAAGAAATGTAAAGAAGATCAGTATAAGGTTAAATATGGAGTGGACTTCATGGATGCATCAGATTATGTATTTTTTACCTAATGGCTATGTAAATTCACCATTTATGCTAATAAAATATTTCTTATACTTATTTGAAATAACGACTTAGCTTATTCCGTGAATTATTTTTGTTGATTAAATAGAATTCACTTCTCTTGAATAATTTGTGTAGCACATGTTCTTATCTTTAAGGATGGTATGATGATTTTGTTATCTAAATGATTTATATAGCAAAAGGATGGGATGTCATTGTTTGTCACTTATCCACATTTATTGGTTAGAACACATCCCAACTGGTGAGTGATGAAGTTTGGGCCATTAGTGAGTGTTGTCTCTCCTTCAAAAACATTTTTAAATGTTAATAGATGTCATCACTAAGTACCTATCCACTAATATCTTCGACCACCCATCATGGGGGTTCAAGTTTTTGAAGAGTTAGTGAGTATAATCTCTCTATTAGGAACCTTAGAGCATGTTGTTGGGACATTAACATCTAGTTCTTAACCATATATGCATTTCAATTTGTCATTAGAATATAGGTTTAGGTGAGTTGAAGTGAAATTAGTGTATTTAACCTCTCCATTCCTTCTGGATGCATTGATGATGTTGGGCTATTAGCAGTGATTGCTTACCCCATTCATATTCACTTATACAAGATATGAACTTTAACTTTTCATCTTGAGATGGGAATTCAAGGTGACATAACTAGATGGTAAACATAGATGTCTTGAGATGGGAATTCAAGGTGACATAACTAGATGGTAAACATAGCATGAAGATAAAAGAAATAACACTTTATTCAATTAGTGGGAAAAGGTTACATATAGACTTTTCATACATATAAATTCCACATTATTAACATTTATAGAGTATATTGTGTATTGGTGGAAATATTTTTAATTAGAGGATGTTCCACACATGAAAGATCTCATTACCACTCATGTCTTTGTTAGGGAATGTATGCCCTCCGTCAATTATTGTAATCGATGCATCTTGTTCAAAATGATGGTAAGCTATTTGGTACATCTTTATCTATGTAATTCATAATGCATTTGAGTATGTATGTATGCATAGCTAGAAAATTACATGAGTATGAGTAAAGTACATGGATATATATGAGGGACATTAGGTTCATGATGAGACCATGATAATAAGACCCAATGTTTTCGCTTAAGCATATATCCTAAATGTTCATGGTCATAGGAATATCAAGACACATGAGATTGATAATATAGATAGACAAGTATACATTCATCTTTAATCTATGATGTTAGTGGCCGGTCTCATAGCCACACGATGTGGGGTCATCAACATTTTCACCATTTTATGTACTTGTTAGGTATAATTAGAAGCATGCGAAGAGAGTGGTTGTTTAGACGTGATTTCTCCCCTCAGGTATGGGGGTTTAGTGATGCGCTCTGGATTTACACCCGGAAACTACCGCAAGTGCACGGTGTCAGAGCTTTGTAATAGAGAAAGATATCGATCCCACATGAAGGTGATGCTAATAGACTTGGGTATTTTCTAGATCTTTAAAATGTTGTCATCTGGTGTACCTAAATTGGTTGTCACAAATATCTCTTATCAAGGATTATCAACAATATAAAAAGACTAGGGCATTAAGAGTCACCACTAGGATCGTCGGATGTCGATGCTAGGCTAGAACTCTTACGTTGAATTGGCTTTACTAGGGAGAGATTGTCGCATCTAAAAATGTAGAACTCATGGCCAACTATCGTTGAGCCACTTGTCTAACATATCCCGTGTTAGCCCCACCTCGTGGATAGACTCCTACGTGATACATGTATTACGATTGACAACTATACTCAATCTTGCTTATACCACCTCGTGGGAATTAGAGCTCGATATGTGACTTGATGGCTCTTATGAGTAATATAGGAATGCACGTAGCTCCTGTTAGAAGTTCACGCCACCTCGTAGGAATACGAACCCTAATTGGATCTCCTAACATACCTAATTAAGTCCATAGGATATCCGTCAGAATTCACGCCACCTCGTGGTAATACAAACCCTATATGGAATCTCCTACAAAGTTGGCTGGATCAACCAAATCACATCCCTTTTATACCAAAACAACCTAAAAATCCTAACCTTACATCTAAATCCTAAGATCATATGGCTAATTCATCAGCCTTAGATAAGACTACTCATGGATCATGGAAATAACAATAGAGAATTCAATAAGAACAATAGAGATCACCATCGCAATAGAAAACATTAAAACAAGCAATAGAAGTTTAGAAATGGTTACCAAAACGTTGCAGCTTAATAGACAATCGCAGAGAATTAAGGACTCAAGATTCCAAGTAAAAGCAATAGATAAAAATCCAATCTTTGTCTTCTACAAAATTACGACGGCTAAGAAAATCTCTCTCTAAAGCTAAACTAGAAACTAAACTAAGGAAAATAGTAGCCTCTTCAAAGTAGGGTAAAAATAGTGCTTATTTACAAGGGGTAGGGACCCCACAAAAATCAGAAGATATGGGCACTTGGGCCCACCAAGTAGTCTGGCCGATGTGCCTTACTCGGTCGAGTAGCGGTGCCGCTCAGTCGAGCTGACATGTGGCTTTCGCTTTGCTACTGCTTTGGCTCTGGGCTGATGCGGGCTACTCGGTCGAGTAGTCCCTCCACTCGGTCAAGCTACAGTAGGCTGAGATTCTCCTCAAAATACTGCTCTGTTTTAATTTTGCTCAGTCGTGTAGAATTTCTGCTCGGTCGAGTCGACATGCTTGCTCGGTCGAGCTACTGTGCTGGGAGAGTGGCTCGAAATAGTCATTATGTTTGGAGTCAGCTCGGTCGAGTCGACATTTTTGCTCTGTCGAGCTACAGTGCTGGGAGAGTGGCTCGAAATAGTCATTATTTTTGGAGTCAGCTCGGTCGAGTGCTACGTATCAGATCTACTATGGTTATGAGAGTATCAGCTCGGTCTAGTGCTAAGCAGCTCGACCGAGCTGACTATGAAATCAGCTCCAAGTGCCACTAGAGCTCTCAACTCTTGTTCTCTTCTCCTATACTCCTCCAATCTTCTTCCTCACCTCTCCAAACACATGTTGAACCTTGCCAATGATGCTCTAGACGCCTCGGATGTGTCCATATCCTGTAAATGCTCCAATTCGCTCCAAAGTTCCTGCAAATCCACATTTCTATACAAAACTCGAATATAACGTTAAAAGCACAATAATATATATATGAACTTTGGATGGCAAATATGATATGAAATGATGCAATAAATACATGGAAAATATGGGCACATCAGTTAGTGTCACATAGATTTAATGGATCCATAGTAAAGTCATTTGCCAGGGCAATTGAATAAACTTGTTAGAGAAACAAGTTTCATCCAACCTCATACTATGAGATTACATATGACTCAAAGCTTTAAGATATATTAGGGTTTGACTGTTATCCATATCATAGACACCTTAGTGGCATAGTCTTGATGAAGGGACTAGACTATACGATAGTCGTCACTATCCCGCCCAGAATTGGGCGGAGGAGACTCCAATGTCATATCAACCAGATAATGACGATTCTAAAACAATGGTTGGCATGCACAACTAGTGCTACTATCGATCTATGACATGATAATCAAGTCACTACTAGAATAGGAATCAGGTTATTAGAGTCTCACACAGATAATGACTCGTCATAAAAAGTGAAGGAAGGAACTTTATGTATATAGGATATATGAGACCGATCACAAGTATTGTGATCAAATTTATTTGAGAGGGAATAATGCATCGCAAGGAGTTGTGAATGCGTGTTTGAAATGTACATAAAGAGTTATGAATATTTCAAGTTAAAGAAGAAAGGTAAAAACTCCAAACCAAACCTTACAAGAAGGTTAATTGACTGATTAGTTGACTAATGGCTTTCTATATACATTAATCGACCAATGAAAAACTATTGGTCAACCAACCAGACTGTAGAAAAATAGAAAAAGTTTCTATTTCAAATTAGTCGACTAATGAAGGTCATTAGTTGGCTAACTGGGCATTAGTCAACTAATGACTATGCATTAGTTGATTAATGACCATAACAAATTAGGATTTTGTGTTTATTGTTTGGATATGGATTTATTCCAAGAGTTGGATCTAGAACCATCCCAAATAAATAGAGTTTAATTCTAAAATGAATTACTAATAGTTAGGAGATTCATAAGAAATTTGGTTTAATAATCCCACCTTGTTTTAGGATAAGTTTTTGGATTCCACTTTAGAATCCTAATGGAATTAGAAAACCTAATAAACATTCTTTATTCTACTATCATGTTTAGAGATTGGGTTGGATGGCAGCTCAAAAAAATAAAGCAATTTGTATGAGGTTTTCGGCCATCTCTCTATCTCTCAATGCGAGAGATTTTTCCACAAGATATATTAATGCAAGTTTGCATGAATAAAACCAACAACTGCATGACTCGATTTTTTTCCTCCAAGCAAAAATCACACACACACAAGGTGTGTGACAATTTATTTTCGAATGTAAAATATATAACTCGTGCGCAAAGGTCCAATGCAAAAGAGATAATAATGCAAGGTTGTGTTTCTTCATGCGAGGGAAAATTATTCAAACATGTGATGAGCGATTTATTTTTTTGGTTCCATACCTTGAAGTTCTTCCTTCTCCTCTACCCTCAGACTAGCAATGTATGGTCACTGGTTCGAGTCCTTAGAGGGCTCATGAATTGTGAAAGGGTGTGTCATCAACGTGAATCCTCTAAAGCGACTGATTGATGAATGGGATTAGGGTCTTTACCAAAAGAGAATTTGGCGCCATGGATATTGTTTAAGAATATCTATGCAAATGTATGATTTTTATCTCAACATTAAATTCAAGTATTTGCAATTTGATCTTAGCTTTTATATGCTAGTATAGAAAATTTTGATTTTTTTTAAGTCTTCAGCTGTTTTTCTAAATTGTTTAGAAAACCTATCAATTTATTTACAACGTCAAGCTGTTAAGTTCATATCTTTATATGAAGGTTTTGATGTTGTAAGAAACTTCCTATTTATGTTTAAGATTGCCTTCATTCATAGCATCTTTCCCACTAACATCAGCTCTTTTGAAAACCAAAGTATTGACTTTGAACCACCTTCGTCTTTTTTTAGCATTGCACTATTATGTTGCTCGTTGCTTTTACAAGGTCATTCTTCAATATTCATCCTTATGCACCTGAGGCAAGAGATTGAGATAACAAAATAGTACTCTATTATTAATTCTGAGTCAAACATGGATGAAGGGTGACCTCTACAGGAACAAAAGCATCAGCCTCATACATGAAGCCTAGTAAGGGTCCATTATATGGTATGTTATGATCATAAAATACCAAATTGGTTCATCCACCCAAGTACCAACCTTCTCTTCGACATTTTTCAAAAGACTGTTAAGTATAGTCGTGTTGGTTACCATAGCTTAACCATTGAACTAAGAATACCCAACTATTATGACACATATATCAATGTGTAAAGTATAATAAAATTGGAAAAAGGCTTGGTTGTTAAAAATCTTGCCATTATCAGTGATGATTATCTTAGGTATTTCAAAGTGGTAAATAATGTTCTTCTACATAAAGTCTTCCACATTTTGTTTCACATGTGGCTCGCATTATACCCACTAAGTAAAGTAATCTAATATGACAATATGTTTGTTCCTATATGCCAAAACTGATAGGTTAGTATTGTTGAAACTCACAACTCCTCATATGTTTTTGATAATACAAAAATATTATTTTATTTGTACTAACTTTGTCTATATAGATATTATAGCACAAACAACTAAGACAATCATCAAGTATGCAAGTTGCAAGAAGCATCCACTACAAAACGAAGCACATCGATGATATTTTGTATCTTGTAAAAAAAGATGTAATCTTTATTTTTTTCTATTGCCTATACTTAGAATGTAAAAGCCTTGATGATGATCTCTCTTAGTCGTTTAGGATCCGTCTTCAAAAAATCAAGTCAAAAATCCAATTAGTCGACCAATCCCTAGTGCTAGTCGACTAATTTAAATATTAAAATATTTCAATCCTAAAACTATCAGACCTACTTTAAAGTCTCTAGGATCATTTTCCTACAAATTTCTAAATTTCAAATTTTTAGTCGACTAATAGACTTTGTTAGTCTACCAGACATTTTTAAATATTCATGTTTCTAAATGATTTATCATTTAAATAATATATTTTATTAATAGAAGTTAGAACTACCACAAACGGCTAGTTTCTGACAGTTTATATCCATTTACAGAAGTTACTTTCCGTTTTCGAAAGTTACTTTCTGAAAGGACACCTCAACAGTCAAAATCCTAGTTAGCAGTCCTATTAGTCGACCAGTACATAACATTAGTCAACTAATTGAACAAAAATTTCCGAATTTTTTTTGAAAAATTAGGCAGTTGTTTAACGTTCAAGAACTACCTTTTGAGCTATAAATATACCCCCAGACACTTTCCTAAAACACGAAAATTCACACACACACACACACACACTCTCTCTCTCTCTCTCTCTCTCTCTCTCTCTCTCTCTCTCTCTCTCTCTCTCCCCCCCCCCCCCCTTAAGTTTACTTTCTCTCTCTAAAAAGTGAGTGATTTTCAGATTTTTTTGGGGAACCTCTGTAGAAATTCTTCCTCAATTAGAAGTTCATTTTCCAAGTGTGTTCTACATTCAATTCTCATCCAGAATCTTGGAGAATCACCTACCTTGCACCATAATTCCTACATTATCAAGGCTATATGTGATATTGTTTCATACTCTTTCTTTATTTTATTTGGTGAATCTCTTGTTGAAGAGATTGTACAAATTTGCAATACGGAGAACGTTGGCATCTTTGTATGTTAATTACTTGCGGGAAACAATTGTTATAGTGGATTCAAACCTCTATGGGGTAGAGGACTGGACATAGTATCACAAGAATCCGAACTCTCTGTGTTTACGTTTGTTATTCTATGGATTTTTTTCATTTATTTCCGCACTCTTATTGCAATTTTTTATTTACTTTTAATTTTTCAATAACGTCGTGAAATACACTATTCACCCCCTCTAGTGTATTTAGTGTGCCAGGAGATCCAACAAGTATGCTTTTAACACACAACATGTTTATTCATGTAATTTTTCATGTTTGTTATGATGGTGGGTTAGTAATAACCATGGAGAATAGCCTTCCAAGTGATTGTTTGAGTAGCTTGGTTACCACCATATATTCCCACATGAATCTCTCTAAGGGCATAATTTGCTTCATCTAGATGCAAACAACTCAACAACAGTTTACTATTAGCAATAGTGAAAGAACTTTTGTATAGCATGTCTCTAACTAGAGTATAGCGTAAGGACTTTCTATTCAACTTTTTAGCTTTTTTTATTGTCAAGAAGATCTCCTTTGTTAAGGTACTAATAACCGGTCCATCTACCCTTGTTCAACCACAATTTCTATATTCGTGTCATTTTCTTTACTAAGAACACTTAATACATCTACACATCATGCATTCATTACTAGGCTAATAGTTAAATATGGATAAGGCATCTGCCACTATGTTGTCATATTTTAATTCTTGGTTGACTTCAACTTTTTCGAACTTTCCTATTAGCTTTTGGATTATTGCCTTGTATTATGCCATAGTTGGTTCTTTCCCTTCATACACATCAGCTCGATTTCCTACCACCAGCTAAGAATTGCTAAATATAACCAGTACATCTACTAATGGTAACGGCAGCAACTTCATAACATGCTCCGTTCTTTGTTGCATCAAAGTCTATCTTTAAGGAAGGTCTGGTCTTGGGCTCCTTGTGACCATACAAGAAAATTTGGCACCTGCTCTGCTACGATTGGATGCTTTATCCATGTACATGTTTCACCTTGAATTCTATCTTAGTATATCAAATGTTTGTGTTGCCTTATATGGTTCCTTCTCTCTGATAGAATTCACTACCAAAATATTGACAAGCACTTGGGCCTTGATGGCTATCCATGGTTTGAACTGCGTCTCGTTTTCAAATAACTGAATGGCCCTAGAAAGCACAGATGCTAAGTATTTTTGGGTTCTTAAGGCTTTACCAAGTGGTAAGTTAAAAGGTACGGTCACAATATGAGCCAAGAAATATGATTGTAGCTTCTTTTCTGTGATAACAACAACGTATGCTAACTTCTCAATATGTGAGGAATTCAACTCACTGGTATTAAGTAATTTGTTGATACAGTATATCAAATTATTCATGCATCTCTCTGTCGGATCTTGTGGATGGCAGACAACACTAGAAGGGGGTTGAATAGTGTTGTATATAAATAATAAAAATTTTCGCAAGATAAAATCTCTTTTATCGATTGCCTAATTCTCCAAGAAGATTTACCTCTCTTGGTACTTAATCAACACAACTATAATTGCTTGCAATAAGATAGGATGCACATCGAAAAACTAGATCACAAGCATGTAAGATGTAATGTGCAATAAGAGAATAATCACAGCACCGACACAAAGATTTATCCTAGTTCCACCTCTGGTTACGACCAGTGCCCGACCTCCCGTGGGATTTAACCCACTATTGAAACAATTAATACAATGGCTTCACTCGCTAGAAATTTCCTAACTCATCCAGTTACACCAAAACCAGGATTTCAAACCAATCCCCTTTTCACAAAAGGAATACAAACCAATACTTGATCTTACTGATACACTTACAAAATGCCTCCCTTGAAGCTTACAAACCTTTGTAGATGAATGAAGATTACACCCTTGATCCTATAGCCAAAATTTGGAGCTTTTAAGTGCTTTTGTATGGCTATAAGAAAAATCGAATCTTTTGATCTCAAAATTAGATTTAAGTGAATTTCAAAAGATGAAAAGAAAATTTGATCAAATTTCTTGAAATAGAATTTAAGAACAGAGATTAAAACAAGTTTTTTAAGGCCAAAATATTAATCAAAAAGATTAGAAAGAATAAGCACAAAATTTTTAAAGCATTGGTCAAAATGAGATCTTCTATATCTTAGAGAGAGCTTGAGAATTCTTTTCAAAATAATAGAAAATTACTTTAAAATTCATATATAATAATTTTGCACTATCTGGTGTATATAGATGATCAGATAACTCAAAAATAATTCCCTAAAATGATCTCCTAACTGCTACAAAAAAATGCATCGCGAAAATCATGTTTTTGTGATTAATGAGCCATTTGACCCAGATAGTAGGCTATTTTGTGGCTGATAGTCGGCTATCTTATGGCTGATAATCGGCTATCCAAAGGAGATAGTCTGCTATTACAGGACAGAGAATTCTAGTTCATTTTCCACTTCAAGATAGTCGGTTTTCTGGGTGTGGTAGTCGGCTATGTTGTGATACGTGGCGTTTTCTCTTTCAAAATGATTTGAAACTTTGTCAAAACTTTTATATACTATTTTAAAACCTTTTAATACTATTTAAAATCATTTTTTATATTCTAGTGTGTGTGTAGCTCCAAAATCTAAAGCTTTTACATACTGTGACTAAACTTACACAACTTGAGATAGTCTTGAATCTTGAGTCTTGTCCACTTTATCTGTAGCATTTAGGCTTCATTTGAGTCCTCCGCTTAAGCATGTAATCTTCAGTTCTTGCTTGATATCGTGTCTCTTGAATGGCCCCAAGTTCATATCTTTATGTCTTTATCATGACCTACTCCACATCATTGTTCTCCATGGCTTTATATTTTGTTTCTTATGTTCTAAAGCTTTGATCATCATATTGTTCATATCCTAAACACTTAATTGAGAATGTTAGTATCATATCAATTGTGGACATCATTAAAACTCCACTGGGAGTGCCTCAATATCCCAATACTCTTTCCCCTTCTGATGATGACTGGTTTAAAATCTATTATACAATTCAGGACTTTTGTCCTATGTGGCAGCTTTTGTCCTACGTGTCACGGTTTGTCCTATGTGGCAAAAAAATATGACTAGAACAATATACGGTTGAAAATCTACTTTTACAAACGGTCGTAAAAAACTACTCCGCGCTTCCCACTTTTACTGTTTTACAGTAGGGGAAAATCCCCTACCTCATCCTCTCACAAACACCCTTCCTCTTCATCCGATCGCAAATCTCGATGGGAGTCCACTGATGGCGCTTCAACCCCGCTGGAGACTAAGGCTGCCAAACCCTTGAACCCCAAAGAAGTCCCCTCTTTGTGGACGCCGATGTTCAATTCTCTGCCAAACCCTTGATCGCCGTCCGTCGGTCCTTCAATCGCTGCCATGATCTTTTTCAGTGTTTTATTCGATCCTCTCTTTATTTGATTTAATTGCAGGAAGGATGAATCAGATCTAATTCCCCAAAGACGCTCGAGGTTAGAAAACAAAGAAGTCCCCTCTTCATCTGCCGCCGCCAGTGGTGCACCTGTCTGCCCTTCGCCGGTCCCCGCCTCCGGAAGCGGTACTGAAGTCCCCCCTTCCCCGCCCTTACGTCGATGGCCTACAGATACCAAAACCTCGAACGTCGAACAACTGTTCTCTTCGATGGCAGCGTTCGACATTGACGACGTAAACCGTGCAACAGATTTGACAAATTTTGGGACAACGAAGGTAAAAGTATTACTGTCCTAGGAATTACTATAGATAATCATTCGGTAGGAATTTCCCTAGCGTTTGGTTCGGTAATTTTTTTGATCCCCAGGTTGCTTTCTAAATCCACGTTATTTTTGAAACAATTTGTTAATTTTTGCTTTTCCATGTCATGTTCGCCATTCCAGGTTGCTTTCAGAAATCCACGTCATGATCCACATTTTGCCATTCCAGATTGCTTTCAGGTTGTTAATTTTTGATATTCAAGATTTCTTTAAGTTTGTTAATTTTTGCTACTCCAGGTTGCCAAACAATGATTTTTGAACACAGACTAATCATTGTTAATTTTTTATATTCCACGTTGCCAAACATTGTCAAACATTGATTACGAAAGTTTTCATAATTCTTATTTTTAAATCTCCTTCTGTATGGAAATATTACACTGCCGAATCAATTTGACAATTTTTATCAATTTGGGATGAGGTGGAAGATTTATTACACTGCCTTTGTGTGCCGCCTGAACCACAACAAACCTCTATGAACCGTCGTATCATTTGCATCCTGTGAACTGTTGTCTTTGTTTGCACGCTACGAACCCAAGTTATTGCATGAGGATTTTGGATCCGTACATACTTAATTCAATAATCCCACGACTACCATGTCGTCATTTCCTCCGTTAACTGACTGTCCTACTCGGTTTTACACCCAGAAAACGACCTTCGTCGTGCCCTACGGGCACGGGTTATGACTAGTGTAACGACTGGTTTTTCTATGTTAGTGTTATCTGTAATGCCATACAAGCTACTGCACAAGTACTAGAGGGGGGGTGAATAGTACTTTAAAAATAACGAGGAGTATAATTCCTAATTATAATGCAAACAACTACCAAATCAATTTGTGGAAGCTTAAATTGAAGACAACAACAAAATTAACAATGCTAACAAGAGATATTACTGGGTTCGGATCCACCCAAGTCTCCCCGACTTGTACCCGGTGATCCTACGTCCCAACCACCCGGATCCCCTCCGGATACTTGAGTTAGAAACCCTAACTCAAGATTTCCACTATGAAATACTTGTGAAAAACCTCCACAAGTCAAATCATACAAAATGTAATTTGTGACTCCCACAACCCGGGATCACAACCACACTCTCACAACCGAGAGTGAAACTTACAATTCAAATATGAAATGAAATAAGAAAACTTCTTACCGACAAAATACCTATGCCTTGAGTAATGCTTACGAATTAGGGCAAGGATGATTTTGAGGAAGAAGTGGCACCAAACCCTAGCTCCAAGATGTAGATCAGCGATGGAGAGCTTTGGGGATGTTGGTGACCTAGAATCAAGCACTTGGCTTGGAAGGCTTCACACTCAATGAATCTCTCTTTGGAAGTAAGAGTTAGGAGAGATTATTGAATGGAAAGAATGAGCTTTGAATGAGCTTGGAATGATTTCTCTTGATCTCTAAACGTGCAATAATATCAGCCTTGGCAGCAATGAATGCAGCCCATCAAGTATATATAGGTTAGAGGAGAGAGAGAAAGAAATTCGAGTCATTAAATGCTCCAATGGCTCTATTCTAAACCCAACTAGTCGGTCAAAGAACAACCACCGACCGACTAGTTCATCAACTAGTCGGTCGGTCAATAAACCCAAACCGACTAAAAAGTGAACAGAGAAAAGATCAAAGCACAGACATAAGGAACTAGTCGGTCCAAGAAGAGTAGCTGACCGACTAGTTTCACAACTAGTCGGTCGGTTACTCAACGTAGACCGACTAACAGATAAAACTGAAGTCTGAGCTAAAAATAGACTTTAGTCGGTCCAAGAACAAATGTTGACCGACTAATTCACCAACTAGTCGGTCACCAAATGAACATTGACCGACTAACAATAAACAGTAAGTATGGTGAAAATTTTGTATGTACAGTAAACTAAACTAGTCGGTCTAAGAAGGAAAGTTGACCGACTAGTTCATCAACTAATCGGTCGATCAATGAACACAGACCGACTAAAGATAAACAGTAGCATAGGCTCAAATGTGCATGTACAGGGAAAGCTCAACTAGTCGGTCACAGAAGCATCACTGACCGACTAGTTCATAAACTAGTCGGTCGGTGAGTCAACTTAGACCGACTAACTGTAAACAGTAAAGAGCTATGAATTAACTGAGAAGAACTAGTCGGTCCAAGAAGCTTTGCCGACCGACTAGATCACCATCTAGTCGGTCAGTTCTTCTTCTTGAACCAACTAACATGCACAAGAAGTCCCGAATCGAAGCGCGAAGCTTCGGGAAGGATTGTATGGACTTCTACTAAGATCCTAGAGCTAAGATATGAGCGTTATGAAGAATTAAACCGTAAGACCTACTCAAGGCTTAACATTCTACGAAAGAAGCTTAAAGACTATAAATAAAACTTGACGATACCGTCTTCAATAGCTTCAATCGAATCTTCATGACTTCTAAATTGGTCCATAAGCTTCAACGAAGCTTTAGGCATACGATCACGTGCTTTGAGAAGTCTTGAGATGTCGTAATTGATATTCATGTGAATTTGGCGACGATCTCCATAACTGCGCTCACAAAGTGTTAGTTCACGATATATTTATGTTTGTTCATCATCCAAAACCAAATCCGGGGAGTCCAATATCCAACATTCTCCCCCTTTTTGGTGATGACAACCCACAATAAATAATTGTAGGATCCTGCCAAAACAGAGTTAGGATCGATAAATGAAGTTGAGACTTACGCTTGCGTATGCGGCACGGTAGTCTAGGAACTTCGCCTTCGGATTCGCCACGACGGATCGAGTCTTCTCACAAACGGAGTAAGGCTACTAAATCCACAATCTAAATCTCTACTTTTAGATTAAGAACTTGGATAAAGAGAGAAGAAGGATTTCGGTAGAGCTTCGCTAGAATGAAATGCAAGGCAAGAATACCATGCAAAAGTGTAAGGAAATGGCTAACCCTTGGGTCTTATTTATAGCCCCCAAGGTAGTTATTTTAGGAGTAATTGTTCCTTTGGAACAATTTAACTAAGGTGTACCATCGTATATGGCATATTATAAGCTTAAGTTGTACCATATGCATGGTACAACATAAGCTTAAGATATTACCCCTTTATTAGCCATATGTCGCATGCACTTATACACATATAATGCTACTTTCCCATCAATCTAGAGATCCTCTCCGCAAGGGAACATATTCCCTTTGCACACGACTTTGTGTACGTGACGTTCGAGGTCCGTATTCCCTCGTACATCCCCTACAAGGGTGTACTAACGTCTTCCATATCCAACATCTCCCACTCACACTTGAGGGGATTGTAAGAGAACGTCTTTCTCTTAGTTATTTCATCTATCATACCGAGAAATAGACCGTGCGACCGTCATGCGCGTAGAGTCTGTTGTTGTGCACTTGTTAGAGATACACAACGACCTCGAAGGTGCAAAGTTGAGTAGTTCAACACATGCTTTACCCTAGATTATTTCTTCACATTTCTTATACTGTATATTCAACAATTGAATCCCATCTGGATCACAATTGGCTGGCCAGCTTTGAATCATTAAAGTCCAAATGTCTGATCAGACACCATAATGTCTGACTTTGAGTCCCTTATTCTACTCAAATAATCCTTTGGACTCACATCCCGCAATTAGACAGATAGGATTTCAAAAAAAATCCTCTTAGATCTTTTGTAAGCACCCATATGATGCAGATCTTTCATGCGACCATTTTGTTTAAGTCATGACTCTTAAATCATCCGTCTGATGATTTTGACTTCAAACAGGTCTCATCTCTATTCCATCCGTCTGATAGAATAAGGCGGTTGCTCATGTGAGAGAGCCAACCTTAATCTGTCCGACATACTAGAATTCAGCTGAGATTTCAAAAAAATGTACACAAACATTTCTTAAGAGATTCATATGCAATGTTTGAAAAAGAACTTATTCTTTTATTAATTTTGATCATTTACAAACATGGGAATTTACATTGGTACAACTCAGCTCTTACGCAATCCTTGAGATGATAAGTGTTTGTAAAACACATCTCTGGGGATAGCCTTCGTAAGTGGATCCGCTATCATCTCATGCGTAGATATGTACCTTATGTCTACCTTCTTGGTCTTATCATAGTCTTTTGCAAATTTGTAGCGGATATCTATGTGTTTGGTCTTACAATGGAATTTCGGATCTTTGACATAGGCTATAGATGCTTGACTGTCGCTGTGTATGGGTACAGCACCTGAGTCACTTGCATTAATTAGCCTGTCTAAGAACTTCCTAAGCCAAACAGCTCTTGGACTGCCATGCTAAATGCTACAAACTCGGCTTCCATGGTTGAAAGTGCGATGCAGGATTGTTTCTTGCTACTCCAGGATATTGCACCAGATCCGATTAGAAAAACATATCCTGAGGTCGATCGTCGCTCATCGAGATCACCCGCCCAATCAGCATCATTGTAGCCTTCGAGCCTCAAGGCATCTCCTTGATAGCATAAAGCAAAGTCTGCAGTTCCTTTGAGATACCGCATTATCCTCTTAACCGCTTTCCAGTGTACTTGCCCTGGGTTGGATTGGTAACGACTTATCATTCCAACGGCAAAACAGATGTCCGGTCTTGTACACATCATAGCGTACATTAGACTACCAACTGCACTGGAATATGGAACTTTTTCCATAATCTCCTTCTCTTTTTGGTTCTTCGGACATGATTTCAGACATAAATTGTCGCACTTGCTTATTGGAGTATCAATGGACTTGCAGTCCTGCATATTAAAACGTTCTAGAACCTTCTTTATATAAGTCTCCTGTGAAAGAGAAAGAAGTTTCTTTGAACGATTCCTTGAAATCTTAACTCCAAGGATATATGCGGCTTCTCCCATGTCTTTCATCTCAAAAACTGATGAAAGCCAAGCCTTGATATCCATCACAAAGCCCTTGTCATTTCCGGCTATTAAAATGTCATCTACATATAGAGACATAATAACATACTTGTTCTTATTCCTCTTGATATATACACAGTTATCTTCATCAAGCATGGAAAATCCATTTGATAAGACAACCTCTTGAAATCGTATATACCATTGCCTCGAGGATTGTTTAAGACCATATATGGATTTAAGAAGTTTACAAACCTTATGTTCGTTTCCTTCTTTTACAAACCCTGTTGGTTGTTCCATATAGATCTCCTCGTCCAATTCTCCATTGAGAAAGGCAGTCTTTACATCCATTTGATGTAATTCGAGGTCTAAGCAAGCTACCATTGCCAGAATCAGGCGAATTGAGGTAAAACGAACAACAGGTGAGTAGGTCTCTTCGTAGTCTATCCATTCCTGTTGCGTAAAACCTTTTGCGACAAGGCAAGCTTTATATCTGTCAATAGAGCCATCAGCCTTATGCTTGATCTTGAGAACCCATTTGTTCCCAATAGCTCTACGTCCTCTGGGTAAGTCAACTAAGTCCTAGACTTGGTTAACTTTCATGGATTCTAACTCCTCTTGCATCGCTTCCATCCATTTGTCTTTAGCAGGGCAAGATACGGCCTGTTTGAAAGTAGCAGGCTCGTCATCTTCTTGTAGTAAAGTCATAAAGGTTTACGGAAATTCATCCTCAAATCTTAGAGGAGCCAACCTTGTACGACTACTACGTCGTATTTGAGATTCTTCAAGTCCTTGTTGACTTGAGTTTAGATCAATTCTAATATCACTCCCACTTGGAATGTCGTTAGAATTGCTCCCACTAGGATCATTATTCCCGTATGGAATAGGATAATCGTCATTCGTATAATCCATTGGTGAAGGTTGAAACGTATTTTCGTTTTCACCAAGAATTCTCCCACTCGAATGAGGTAATCCTTCTTGATCATAAATCTCAAATAGAGATAAGTCCTGACTTATCTCGCCCTGTCTTGGAAACTCGTTTTCCAAGAAAGTGACATCCCTCGACTCAAACTCAATTAGCCCATCATTGTCTTCCTGACTAACAAAAACATAACCTTTGGAGTTTTCTGCGTATCATATAAAGATACATTTCCTTCCCCTTGGCCCAAGTCTGCCATACTTATGGGAGGAAATATGTGCGTAGGATGCACAACCCCAAGGTTTCAAAATGTTTAAGTCAGTAGACCTTTGGTTCCACAACTCATAAGGAGTGGAGCTAACTGATTTCGAGGGTACGCGGTTTAAAATGAAAGCGGCCGTCAATAATGCATCACCCCAAAAGGTGATTGGCAAGTTAGCTTGCGCCATCATTGAACGGACCATTTCCATTAAAGTCCTATTTCTCCTTTCTGCAACACCGTTTTGTTGAGGAGTATAAGGCATAGTTACCTGATGTACTATGCCTTTTTCATCACAAAGTTCCTTAAAACTTATTGATTGATATTCACCGCTCCTATCGGTTCGCAAGACCTTAATCTTGCGATCTAATTGATTCTCCACTAAACTCATATAGTTTTTAAAGCAAGCCAATGCTTCACTTTTGTGGGATATCAAATAGATATGTCCGAATCGGGTGAAATCATCAATAAAAGTGATGAAAATAGGACTTTCCGTGTCTTGTCTTGACATTCATCGGACAACATATGTCCGAATGGATAAGCTGTAATGGAACCTCGGCCCTTGTGCCGGTTCCAAACGGCTTGCGACAAGATTTCCCCACAAGGCAATGTTCGCAGGTCGACATTTCAACCTTTGAAACATTGGATAGAAGGCCACGTTTGGCAAGTCTATCCATACGCGTTGGTCCAATATGACCAAGCCTTGCGTGCCAACAAATCACATCAGACTCATAAGTCTTAGAATTTGCAATAAGGAAATTTTCATTACATGAGGAATCATACATTGTACTCATTACAATAAATCCTTTAAATACAAACCCAGTACCAATAAGAGTATTATTACAACTTAAGTCCACATTACAATCATGAAAAAACCAGTTATAGCCAAGACCCATTAATACGACCACAGAAATTATATTCCTTCGAATATCTGGAGCGAAGAGGACATCATGAAGTAGGAGAGTGCGGCCGTTGTCCAAGACTAGCTTGCAAGTCCCAACGCCTTTCACTTCAACACGTGTGTTGTTTCCTACATAGATCCACTTCGTTCCTTGGGGTATCCGGTGATACTCCACGAAGGACTGTCTGTCCCTTGCTATGTGGTCGGTGGCACCTGAATCAATTATCCAAAATGGATTAGATTCCACAAGAAATATTGAACTAGAAACACATATGTAACTAGTATATTTACAAGTTACCTCGTTGCCTCCACTCGTACACGAACGAGCATAGTGACCGAGCTTGTTGAACTTGAAGCACTTGATCCTCTTCAAGTCTTTCTTCTTGTGCCATTTCTTGTGCCCACCCTTATGTTTGGGTTTCTTGGTAGACTCAGGTTGCTTATTACGTTCATTAGTGAACTTCGAACGATCTTTCTGTTTCTTTCCCCCGTGTGAGGAACTAGCAACCATGTGCACTTCTGCACTTGGCTTGGCAGCCGCAAGCCGCTCTTCCTCTAATTCGAGGTGCTTGGAAACATCGCTGAAGGTCTTGATGCTCTCATTGTGAGTGAGATGCATCTTCATTTGATCCCACCCATTTGGTAGGGAACGTATAACTGCTTGGATTTGTTGCTCATCAGTGAGCACATGACCTGCGTCCTTTAACTCCGAGATAAGGTTCGCCATATGTCGCAGATGTTTCCCCATGGAATGATCTGGACGTTTCTTATATGTATCGAACCTTAGAGTTAAGGCGCAAAGTTTGGACACCGATGTGCCACCGAACTTCTCCTCTAGCTTGGACCATATGTCCATGGCTAGGTCATGTTCTTGGAAGATGCGCATTATGTCATCAGCCATACTGCTTAATAACGTAATGCGTGCTATCTTGTTCTTCCGAGACCAAGCATCAAAAGCTTCCTTGTCTCGTCGGTGTTGGACCGTAGTGCCCAACTCGGGTTCAATCATAACGTTCTTTAGAGTTTCGAGCACTTCTTGCTCCTCTAGAACGTATTGTATCTTGATGGACCAAAGTTTGTAATTATCGCCGTTGAGTTTTTCACCTCTGTTTAACTCAACGACGATATTCTTTGAAGCGGAAGACATTTTACTTTTAAAATGCTGCAAAAGACATAAAACCAAAGGTTTGATCAAAAAATTGCATTTAAAATTCTTAAAATACAATTCCCATTTGAAGTGATAGTAGAATATCCCATTTGGATAGTTCTAATTTCAACTCCCACTTGGAATGATATTTATAATTTGATAAGTTACTTTCGAAAAATATTGAAGATGTTACTCTAGAATCGGAAAGGTCACTATGTTTCCAATCACCATCTAGAGTAACTTTCAATATTTCTCCCTCACTTTATCAAATGTTAGTACTCTTATAGTACTTCGCAGCGGAAAAGCGTTTTTGAAAACGTATTTTTCAAAACGTATGAAAACGTATTTTTCAAAAAAAAATGTATATTTCATCTTAGTACCCTATGATACTAGTGAAACATTCGGCACTTCCTGACCATTTGTCGGGAATGAGCCGTAGCTGTGCCAAAGTCGGATCCCCCATTTGGGATTTTTCTGCAAACTATCGTCGCCGGCTCCCGTATGGATCCAGGCGTTTCCCCCCATATGAGAGAATTTTGATGCAGACGACTGTCATTTGGCCCCGTATGGGCAAGTCGGCACGTTCAAGTTCGACCAAGACCTTTTGCCGAATTGGTCTGAAACTTCTCCCGGCCAGGGCCTCTGCACTGGCCGAGGCTGGCCAAGGGCCGGCCGGCCAGGGGCCCTGGCCCCCTCGGCCAGGGCCCCTGGCCGAGGCCCGCCAAGGCTGGCCAGGGGCCCTGGCCCCTCGGCTAGGCCCTGCCCTGGCCGAGGCTGGCCAAGGCCGGCCAGGCCATGGCCGAGGCCAGGGCATCGGCCCTGGCCTCTGCCAGGGCCGGCCAGGCCCTTGCCACTGCCAGGGCCGGCCAGGCCGGCCAAGCCCTGGCAGTGGCCAGGGCGCCGGCCCTGGCCGCCGGCCATGGCCACTGCCAGGGCCGGCCAGGCCGGCCAGGGCCGACCCCTGGCCTTGGCCGGGGCCGGCCACTGCCGGCCTGGCCGGGGCCGGCCACTGCCGGCCTGGCCATGGCCGGCCACTGCCGGCCTGGCCATGGCTGGTCATGGCCAAGGCCATTTTGGCCTTGGCCGGCCATGGCCCTTTGGCCATGGCCGGCCTCCCCTTGTGTGGGGTGGCCACACACCCCCGCCGGAGGGGGTTGCCGTGGTGGTTATTGGCAGTAGCCAACCCCCTCCGCATGGGGAGGGGGGTGCATGGACTTCATAGCCCATTTGGCCATGGTGCACATGCACTAAAATTCATCTTCCCTGATGGGAATAACCAACACCTTCTTCTCCGGTGAAGCACCCGTTCGTCGAGGAAGTAGTTGTCCTCCAATGGCCGTGTGCCAAAAAATGAACCCACTTCAAAAATTCGTAAACTACGCGCTCCACATGAAGAGAGTTCACATTCCCTATGAATGGAGACTCAGTATCCATGAAGAGAGCAAGCTTGACGATATGAACGGTCAGTTCTTCCCGTCACGGAGAGTTCCTACCATATCCATAATGATAGGATACCCTAACGTGAAAAGAACAACCGCTGCGTTCTCTCCGTCACGAAGTGTTCCTACCATATCCGTAATGGTAGGATACCCATTCGTGAAAAAGACAACGACTCGTTCATAGTTTCGAAGGGGCGACGGTTTGACCGGGGCGAACCCGTATGGCTCTGATACCAATGTAGGATCCTGCCAAAACAGAGTTAGGATCGATAAATGAAGTTGAGACTTACGCTTGCGTATGCGGCACGATAGTCTAGGAACTTCGCCTTCGGATTCGCCACGACGGATCGAGTCTTCTCACAAACGGAGTAAGGCTACTAAATCCACAATCTAAATCTCTACTTTTAGATTAAGAACTTGGATAAAGAGAGAAGAAGGATTTCGGCAGAGCTTCGCTAGAATGAAATGCAAGGCAAGAATACCATGCAAAAGTGTAAGGAAATGGCTAACCCTTGGGTCTTATTTATAGCCCCCAAGGTAGTTATTTTAGGAGTAATTGTTCCTTTGGAACAATTTAACTACGGTGTACCATCGTACATGGCATATTATAAGCTTAAGTTGTACCATATGCATGGTACAACATAAGCTTAAGATATTACCCCTTTATTAGCCATATGTCGCATGCACTTATGCACATATAATGCGACTTTCCCATCAATCTAGAGATCCTCTCCGCAAGGGAACATATTCCCTTTGCACACGACTTCGTGTACGTGACGTTCGAGGTCCGTATTCCCTCGTACATCCCCTACAAGGGTGTACTAACGTCTTCCATATCCAACAATAATAATCAAAAATAATAATTCAAATGAAATTTACTTACTCCCCCTGCATTGATGACACGTTAATTCCAAATTAAACAATAATAATACGCATCAAGTAGACGAGTGAAGTATATAAAATGAGAATCAATTATTGAATTATCGAATACCAAATGAAGGTTATTGAAATATCGGATTTGAAAATCCATTTATATATCTTAACTCCCCCTGAATCTAACATATCAAATTAGATTCTTGGAATAGTGCTCTAAATTTTCATTTAGCACATCGTTATTATTATATCTCTCCCCCTTTGGCATAAGCAAAAAGAGCGGGAGGATAACAACGACAACAACAATGGCCTCAAATTAAAAGCACATGAGTCGTAGAATACGACGACGGTTCAAGTGACACCAAATAAATACGAATAAAATCAAGGCGTGTCAATGAAACCATAGTCGAAAAATCGTAAAACGAAAGCATCAAAACTCAAATCAATATTAAGGACTGAGTTATGGAATATACTTTCCAATATCAACATTGTTGGTTAATTTAGTGCATGGAAAACAATTCTATGTTTCCATAGAAGAAATTTCTATTAAACCAAGTTAATATCGTCGAGCGACGAAATCAAACATCAGAAACAGAAAAAAAAATATAAATTGTGCACAATAGAATGAAATGTCAACTGCGATGTATATATATATAAAATATGAACCAGAGTACATCATTGAAATAGAAAACATCGATCCACCGATCGGTGCACAAAAAATATATCATCATTTCACAGATATCAGAGTGTCAAAAAAATATACACCATCATCAAAAGTATCAAAATGATCCAAAATACATCATCAACAAGATCATAAAAGTACATCAAAAAGATCCAAAATACATAGCCACACACACTATCCTACCCAACATCTCTCACAACTAGATATGTCATCCAATGAGTAACGGGAGAGGCCTCAAAGAAACTCAAGAGGCAGCGGGAGGATCAGAAGCAACTGCAGGCTCAGCAGGAGCATAGGTGGTGACTGGATCAGTAGGAACGTCTGGAATATCAGCAGGAGCGATGGCAGAAGTGGCAATCTCTGGAGCAGCAACCGTAGTGGCCTCGGGAGCACCAGTCGGAGTATCCACCGCAGGAGCGGTGGCAACAGGTGTGCTCTCGGGGGCACCAGAAGAGAAAGCACCAGCAGCAGTACCAGAAGGGCCCTCGGGGGCACGAGTAGAAGTACGACAAAGCTCCTCAATGTCCTCCTCAGCCAACTCATCCATCTCCTCATCCTCAGAATCAGAAGGAGGAAGCTCAACACCCATCAGACGAGCCATACGGCAAACTACCTCCTCGGTACGAGCCAAACGAGACTCGTGACGACGAAGTAACCGAACGACATCATCAAGGGTGGCAGAGGGAGCAGCAGAGGCAGACGCAGAGGCAGACGCTGAAGGTGTCGTCCTCTGAACGTGACGAAGCGCCGCAAGAGATTTCTTGACGACCGTCGCGTTCAGGGGAGGACCAAGTGGACGCTCATCGTCACGAGGCAAGGGGACACGGAAGTGACAGAACACAAGGGTTAACAAGCAAGGAAATGGGATATGAGCCGATTTAGAGGACTTGCGAATACACTCGAAAGAATCAATCTTATCGAGTATAATGCGAGCCCAATTAATCGAGCTCCCCATGAATATGGCATAAATCAGCTTCAGAAAGGGCTGGGACGGGAGAGATGAGGAGCCGTACTTAGGAAGCAAGCATGACTTCAGAATCAAGTTGAGGACCCATGCATTCGGCTTGAAAGATTTAGATGGCACGCCAATCATGGCAGGAGGAATCTGATGGAAAATCTCAGAAAGGACGGTCTGATCAAGGTAAGAAATATCGTCAACAGAAATGTCAGAGGGGAGGAGGCCAGACGAAGAGATACCCAAAATCTCTCCTAAGATTTCTGCCGTGAGGACTATAGGAGTCCCCAAATCAGTCGTCTCAACAGAGTGGGTCTCATCGTACTGACCCCGGATCCTATTGGCGTAGAATAGCTTGACTAATCGAGGGTAGGGGTGAGGATTCGCCTTCGGGTCATATCGAAGATAATCGAGAAGACCCGACGACGAAAGAAGATCAGCTAACCCTATGAAGTCACTGAACTGGACGAAATGCTCCAGAAGCAGCGGGCAATGTTCGATACGGTTGTAAGCCGCGAGACACATAGGGTCGTCGCGACACAACGAGATATCGACACCGCCCACCGGCATCAGACCCTTTCCCTTAGGCTTACGGGTAGACGTACGAGGGTGGGTGCTAGACTCAGGATGGGTAGGAGGAGTGGGTTCCCTATGAGTCTCTGTCTCGGGGTTATACTTGGTATCGGAATCGGTAGGAGTATGGAAAGAAGAGCGAGAGGCAAGATCCTTGGTCTTGGGCTTAGGCTTGGGCTTGGGTTGACCTCTAGGCTTGACGGTCGTCGTCCTCTTCTTCTTGAGAGGAGGCGAAGACGACGAAGGTTGGGTGGTCTTAGCTTGGCGTTTCGGAGGGGTTGGATGATCGGGATCCGTAGGGGTTGGTTCTACGGTCATCGGCGAGGGGCTAGAAGGAGTGATCGGGATTCGTGTTTGAGCCATAATCGCGGCACTACACGAGACACGAGATCAAATCAAAGAATCCTAGCACAACCCTAGGAAATCTGAAACCCTAGAAGCTCTAATCTGAAAAAGAACAAACCCTAACCCTAGGAGTTGAAAACCGAACCCTAGATAGGAGAGGGAGGAGAGAGGGTTACCCTAGGAGGAAGAACGACGGCCGGCGACGGCGGAGGAGGTCGGAAAGTGGCCGGAAGTCGAAGGGTCACGAGGAAGTCGGGGATTTTTAGCTGAGAGAGAGAGAGGAAGTTTGATCGACTAAAATGAGAAGAAACCGACTAAAACGAGTTTAAGTCGGTCGAAGGCTCAAAAGACCAAACAGTCCCTGGCACAACTAGTCGGTCACAGTTCAAGCACTGACCGACTAGATCACGATCTAGTCGGTCGGTCAATGAGCTTGAACTAACTAGTTGCAAACAGTGGCTGAATCCAAGTTTAACTGACAAGAATTAGTCGGTCTGCGTTCATTTACTGACCGACTAGATCTCAATCTAGTCGGTCGGTCACTGAACATGAACCGACTAAAGAGTTAAGATGGAGAGGAAACTCAAAAAGCTTGAGTTAGTCGGTCTAAGTTCTTCTACTAACCGACTAGATTGGAATCTAGTCGGTTGGTGGTTGAACTGAAACCGACTAAATGAGTCCAAAAGTTGATAATCAAGATCTCTCCTCAATATACTTGGACGATACATCGCAATCCTCTCAATAATCATCTAAACTACCCCATTAAACATCGAAATCACAAATACGACATTCAAAACATGAATTCGAGCAAAAATTCAAAATATCACATAAATTTCCGAAAAATCCAATAAGTCTAGCATGAACGAAATATTTCGAAATATAATAGCATGCAAGATTATTGAATGAAACATGAATCCTATATCTCGGATTCACCCATAATCCCCAATTCTCGACGCAACCGCACAAAGGAGTCCTCCTTTAGGGGTTTCGTGAAAATATCGGCGATTTGCTTTTGGGTTTCAACGTACACTAAAATGATGTCCTTTTTAGAAACATGATCATCTAAAAAGTGGTGTCGGACATCTATGTGTTTCGAACGGGAATGGTGTACCGGGTTCTTGGAAAGACATATTGCACTTTGGTTGTCAACCATGATAGGGCAAGTATCACAATTTATACTAAATTCTTTAAGTGTGTGTCTCATCCAAAGAACTTGAGCACACGCGGCACCGACGGCAATGTATTCCGCCTCGGTGGTTGAAAGTGATACGGAATTTTGCTTCTTGGAAAACCAAGAGACAAGGGAATTTCCTATAAAATGGCAAGTGCCACTAGTACTTTTCCTGTCGGATTTGCATCCCGCATAATCGGCATCACTATATGAGATTAACTCATATGTGCTAGATTTCGGATAAAGTAATCCAAAATCTAAAGTGTAACTTAGATAGAAAAAATACGTTTTACCGCTACTAAGTGAGACTCCTTAGGTTGAGACTGATAACGAGCACATACGCATACGGCAAACATAATATCGGGCCTACTTGCGGTAAGATAAAGTAAACTACCTATCATACCTCGATATAGACGAATGTCTACATCCTTACCGCCCGTATCCTTGTCAAGATGCGTAGTCGTGCTCATTGGAGTCTTTTTCCCGGAGGCACTCTCCATTCCAAATCGCTTAAGCAACTCCACCGTATACTTCGTTTGGTGGATGAAGATTGCATCATCCATTTGGCGAATTTGGAGACCTAAGAAATATTTGAGCTCACCCATGTGGCTCATCTCAAATTGTTCCTTCATAACATTAGAAAACTCTTCGCAAAGAGCAAAGTTAGTAGCACCGAAAATGATATCATCAACATATATTTGAACTAAAATTATATCATTATTCGAATGCTTAACAAAAAGTGTAGAATCGGCTTCTCCCATTTTAAAATTCAAATCCAAAAGAAAATTCTTTAGGTGATCATACCAAGCTCGAGGAGCTTGTCTCAAACCGTAAAGCTCTTTCTTTAGTTTAAAAACATGATTTGGAAATTTTTCATTTATGAAACCCGGAGGTTGAGAAACGTAAACTTCCTCAACAACATCTCCATTTAAAAATGCACTTTTATCATCCATTTGAAATAATTTAACATCCTTATGGCATGCAAAAGACAATAATAATCTAATTGATTCTAATCTAGCTACCGGAGCGAAGGATTCTTCGAAATCAATACCTTCCTCTTGACGGTAGCCTTGAGCAACTAACCGAGCTTTGTTCCGGACGACGACTTGGTTTTCGTCGGTTTTGTTCTTGAAGATCCATTTTGTCCCTATGACGGTGTGGTTCTTCGATGGCAATGGGACAAGCTCCCAAACTTCATTCCTCTCGAATTGAATGAGTTCCTCCTCCATGGCTAAGATCCAAGCGCTATCTTCGCATGCTTCATTAACATTTTTTGGCTCTATCGAGGAGGCAAAGTCACAATGAGCGAAGTAGTTCACTTACGATCTCGTCTTGACACTATCATGGATATTGCCAATGACTTGCTCATGAGGATGGTCACGAACGGTATGAAGCCGTTTGGGAATACCTTGGTCACTAGGAACATTCTCAACAACTTCATTAGACGGGTTAGTCCCAATAGAATCAATAGAATCATTAGACTTAGAATTATCAAACGAATCACATAAAACATCCATAGAATCATTATCATTTGAAATTCTAGTTGGAACAAATCCTTCATTAAATGAGACATGAAGCGACTCCTCGATCGTTGAGGTTCGTTTGTTGAATATCCGGTAGGCTTTGCTACGCGAAGAATATCCAACAAAAATCCCCTCATCGGATCTTGGATCGAATTTGTCCAAACTACCATACGTGTTCTTAATAAAACATTTCGAACCAAAAACACGAAAATGTTTAACTTGAGGCAACCTACCAAACAACAACTCATAACAAGTTTGTTTAGTGCCGGGCCTCAAAAGTATTCTATTAAACACATAGCAAGCGGTGTGTACCGCTTCCGCCCAAAATTGATGGCCAAGTTGGCTATCATCAAGCATAGTGCGAGCAAACTCCACTAGCGTCCTATTCTTTCTCTCAACTACACCATTTTGAGGAGGTGCACGAGGGAAAGAGAAGGTGTGTGTAATACCAATTTCATCACAAAATGTCTCAAAAGACTCATTCTCAAATTCACCTCCATGATCACTACGAATAGTGACAATGGTGGTTCCTAAGAGATTTTGTACTTTCTTAACAAAAATTGTGAAGTTTTCAAAAGCTTCATTTTTATTACATAATGAAAACACCCATGTAAATCTCGAATAATCATCTACGATGACAAGTCCATATCTTGCATTTCCTAAGGAAGCAACTCTAGTTGGCCCAAATAAGTCTAGATGTAATAGCTCTAGTGGCCGTTTAGTAGAAATGCTTTTCTTAGGTTTAAATGAAGATTTAGGAAGCTTGCCACGTTGACAACAATCACAAAAACTTTTCTTTTCAAAAACGAGCTTCAGAAAACCTTTAATGGAATTTAATTTTGAAAGCTTATAAAGTGTTCCAAAGTTCACATGTCCAAAGCGTCGATGCCATAAGTGTTGTTCACTTGTGTTGGCAACGAGACATTGTTCATAAGACTTAGGAAGATCCAAAATATAAATATCTTTATGACGTGTGCCGGAAAATAATAATTTATTATTATCTTTTCTTAAAATATGACACAATCCTTTCGCAAAGCTAACTTTGTAACCTTTGTCACAAAGTTGGCTTATTGAAATAAGATTATGATTTAAACCATTAACTAGATAAACATCACTAATTAAGGGTTTAGATGGGTTACCCACTTTACCAACACCGACAATGGTTCCGCTCTCGTTGCCTCCAAAGACTACCCGGTTCCCATTAGCAATGGGCACCACTCCGAAAAGCAATTGAGCATCGCCCGTCATGTGTTTTGAACACCCGCTATCGAGTATCTAATTCCCTTTGGAGCTAAATTTAAATTTGTTGCTCCTTTTTTTTATTTTCCTTGAGTACCTAAAGATAGAGAATTTCATATCATGGTACCCAAGGTCATTGGGTCCAAAAGATTAGACCTTTGGAAGCCAAGTCCAATTGGACTTAGACTTCCCCACATAATTTCTACTATGCACAACATCCGAAAAATAAGCATTTATATACACTTGTTTTTCATCCATGCTTGTGTCCTTTGGGCTCCAAATAGTGAAAATCTTGGGAGCCCTCATCCTATTGGGTGCATGCATGCGTTGTTGGTTTCTACGTGATGCATGTCGTGGATAGGCATAAGGAACATGATGGAATGGTGCATGTGGATAATTATTCATATGATGTTGTGGGTGAACATATGCATGAGAGGGAACACGTGCAAGTGGGTGTCTCACATGGTGTGCACGTGCCCGAGAATGTGTTGCATAAAAATCATCATATGTGTGAGCCGGTGGAGTAGGACGTGTGTTCCTACGTGGCATGGTATTGGTGTACATATAAGCATGCCCCTTCTTTGGAGGTCCACCCAAAGTGGGTTTCTTTTCGAAAGAGGGTGTGGACGAGGTGGAAGCACCATTGGTAGAAGAACTACCAATAGAGTGTTTGCTACCACTCGTAGAGTCACCGGAAGTTGGCCTAACAAAAGTAGTGGCCGATTTGGATGGACATCCCATCGTATACCCCAAGCCAATGTGGTGATTGGACGGAAGTAAGTCACTTAGGATTTTATCCAAATGGTCCTTACCCTTATTGAATTTATTAATTCGGCCTAATGTGTTCTCATATTTCTCTTTGAGAGAACGCATAGAAGTATCCAAGTTTGATACTTGCGATGTGAGCACATAAACACGAGATTTAAGATTCTCATTCTTAATACTCAAAGTCGAGTTTTGAGAAGTTAAATCCGCTATCTTGTGTTCCTCCGGATCTTCAATGCTAACATGTTCAAGTTTAGATTTGAGATTAACAATCTCATTTCTTAACTCTTCAACAACGGTGTCGTTGTTGGTGATGATAGTCTTAGGCGATGTTTGAATGCTAGCTAGGTCATCTTTTACTTTAGTATATCTATTTACTAATTTAGTGTATTTAGACCATAATTGAGAATTTGCATTCCTAAGGTCATCCATAGTTACCTCATCACCTTCGTCGTCACTATCATCGGAAGAGGAGGATCCTTGATCATGCTTCTCTCTTGCCATGAAGCACATGTGCGCTTGCTCCACTTGCTCATCGTCCGACTCTCCGCTTGAGGAATCCTCGGAGTCGGTGAATGTTGCTCCGACAAGTCCCTTTTTGTTTCATTTCTTGTACTTCTTAGACTTATCGAATTTCGGCGCCTTCCACTTCTCCTTTTGCTTGTTGAGAGGACACTCCGCTTTCATGTGTCCTGGCTTATTGCACTTGAAACACAAAGGAGAGGAAGAGGCGTTAGAAGAACCAAATTTAGCTTTGTTCTTATAGTTACCTTTTCAGAAGAAACGGTTGAACTTCTTGGCCATGAGTGCCATGGACTCCAAGTCCAACTCGTTTTCTGAGTCTTCATCATCGGTTGATGTGGATGTGGATGGAGCGGCCTTGAAAGCAATAGCCTTCTTCTTTGGCTCGTCTTGCTTTAGGTAGGACTTCATCTTTTCCTGCAATTTTAGCTTGCTATCCTTGCGTACCTCGTATGACATTAAAGTACCCATTAGTTGAACTACGGTGTACTTATTCATATCATTACCTTCCTCGATGGCGAATGTACGCTTTTCCCAAGAAGAAGGAAGTCCTTCGATAAGCTTCGAACACTTCTCCTTTTGGGTGTAGGATTTGCCGAGAGCCTCTAACTCGTTTATGAGGTCGACGAAGCGAGCATAATACTCCTTCATCTTCTCGCCCTGTTGCATATGAAACATTTCGTAATCTTTGTTAACAACTACGAGTTTAGAGTCTCTTACCCTACTCGTCCCTTCATGTAGTATGAGGAGGGAGTTCCAAATTTGATATGCACTCTTACATGTGCATATCTTATTGAAGTCATCAGGCTCCAATGCGCATTGCAAGGCGTTCATTTCCTTGGCATTGCTTACCTCCGCGGCGACCTCCGCGGTTGTCCATTTCTCAAAGTCTTCTTCTTCGGGCTCGACGTATTCCTTCATCGTGGTCCTCCATAGAGATGCACTCCGGAGGAAGGTTTCCATCCGGCATTTCCAGTACCCGTAGTTGGTACCGTTGAAGAATGGAGGCCTCGTTAAGGAATGTCCTTCCATCACCGAAGATGCTCCTTCACGGTTCCTGAAGGTGCCATAGTCGGAAGGTGGACGCGCGGTCTTGTTGTCGTTGGCAGACATAGCTAAGTATCTGGCTTTGATACCAAATGTAATGCCCTACAAGCTACTGCACAAGTACTAGAGGTGGGTAAATAGTACTTTAAAAATAACGAGGAGTATAATTCCTAATTATAATGCAAACAACTACCAAATCAATTTGCGGAAGCTTAAATTGAAGACAACAAAAAAATTAACAATGCTAACAAGAGATATTACTGGGTTCGGATCCACCCAAGTCTCCCCGACTTGTACCCGGTGATCCTACGTCCCAACCACCCGGATCCCCTCTGGATACTTGAGTTAGAAACCCTAACTCAAGATTTCCACTATGAAATACTTGTGAAAAACCTCTACAAGTCAAATCATACAAAATGTAATTTGTGACTCCCACAACCCGGGATCACAACCACACTCTCAGAACCGAGAGTGAAACTTATAATTCAAATATGAAATGAAATAAGAAAACTTCTTACCGACAAAATACATATGCCTTGAGTAATGCTTACGAATTAGGGCAAGGATGATTTTGAGGAAGAAGTGGCACCAAACCCTAGCTCCAAGATGTAGATCAGCGATGGAGAGATTTGGGGATGTTGGTGACCTAGAATCAAGCACTTGGCTTGGAAGGCTTCACACTCAATGAATCTCTCTTTAGAAGTAAGAGTTGGGAGAGATTATTGAATGGAAAGAATGAGCTTTGAATGAGCTTGGAATGATTTCTCTTGATCTCTAAACTTGCAATAATATCAGCCTTGGCAGCAATGAATGCAGCCCATCAAGTATATATAGGTTAGAGGAGAGAGAGAAAGAAATTCGAGTCATTAAATGCTCCAACGGCTCTATTCTGAACCCAACTAGTCGGTTAAAGAACAACCACCGACCGACTAGTTCATCAACTAGTCGGTCGGTCAATTAACGCAAACCGACTAAAAAGTGAACAGAGAAAAGATCAAAGCACAGACATAAGGAACTAGTCGGTCCAAGAAGAGTAGCTGACCGACTAGTTTCATAACTAGTCGGTCGGTTACTCAACGTAGACCGACTAACAGATAAAACTGAAGTCTGAGCTAAAAATAGACTTTAGTCGGTCCAAGAACAAATGTTGACCGACTAATTCACCAACTAGTCGGTCACCAAATGAACATTGACCGACTAACAATAAACAGTAAGTATGGTGAAAATTTTGTATGTACAGTAAACTAAACTAGTCTGTCTAAGAAGGAAAGTTGACCGACTAGTTCATCAACTAATCGGTCGATCAATGAACACAGACCGACTAAAGATAAACAGTAACATAGGCTCAAATGTGCATGTACAGGGAAAGCTCAACTAGTCGGTCACAGAAGCATCACTGACCGACTAGTTCATAAACTAGTCGGTCGGTGAGTCAACTTAGACCGACTAACTGTAAACAGTAAAGAGCTATGAATTAACTGATAAGAACTAGTCGGTCCAAGAAGCTTTGCCGACCGACTAGATCACCATCTAGTCGGTCAGTTCTTCTTCTTGAACCAACTAACATGCACAAGAAGTCCCGAATCGAAGCGCGAAGCTTCGGGAAGGATTGTATGGACTTCTACTAAGATCCTAGAGCTAAGATATGAGCGTTATGAAGAATTAAACCGTAAGACCTACTCAAGGCTTAACATTCTACGAAAGAAGCTTAAAGACTATAAATAAAACTTGACGATACCGTCTTCAATAGCTTCAATCGAATCTTCATGACTTCTAAATTGGTCCATAAGCTTCAACGAAGCTTTAGGCATACGATCACGTGCTTTGAGAAGTCTTGAGACGTCGTAATTGATATTCATGTGAATTTGGCGACGATCTCCATAACTGCGCTCACAAAGTGTTAGTTCACGATATATTTATGTTTGTTCATCATCCAAAACCAAATCCGTGGAGTCCAATATCCAACATTATCGATAATATATATATATGTGTGTGTGTGTGTGTGTGTGTGTTTGGTGGATTTTCTCCGTATGCGTGATTTCCCATCTCCGTCGCTTTCGTTTTCGATCATTTCGTTGTGATTTTCTAGTCTCTTCCTTATATCATTGATCTTGGAGTAAGTCACTCATGACGAGCTTCTTATCGCTCATATCTTAGAGTATAAATCGATCCTAGAAGCCGTAGAAATTTTCCCGGGGCTTCGCGCTCCGATTCGACACTTTTCGTGCACGTTAGATGGTTCAAGAAGGAGAACCAACCGACTAGATTGAGATCTAGTCGGTTGGCAATCCTTCATGGACCGACTAGTGGGCTTTGATTATAATTCAGGAGTTACTGTTTATCGTTAGTCAGTCTAAGAACAACCGCCGACGGACTAGATGTGAAACTAGTCGGTCAGAACTTGTTCTTTAACCGACTAGTTCCTTTGATTAATTTCCCCTAAGTTACGGTTTATCTTTAGTCGGTCTGAGAACATCTTTCGACCGACTAGATTGTAATCTAGTCGGTCAGCCATTGTTCTTCAACCGACTAGTTCATTGATCATCTTCCCAGCCGAGTTACTGTTTACTCTTAGTCGGTCTATGAACACTCACCGACCGACTAGTTCTCAAACAAGTCGGTTGACAAGCCTTCACAGACCGACTAATTCAAAGCTCATTTTTCCTTCAGGAGTTACTGTTTGCTCTTAGTCGGTCATAGTTATTCGACCGACCGACTAGTTCCCAAACTAGTCGGTCAGCCACCCTTCTTTGACCGACTAATTCACCCAGAAACCCTAGGTTTGCCCTAGCCACCACACGATTTTCTATGTAAACACCCAATCATTTTCTTCTCTTCCCTCTCTTCTCCTGAACCTCCTCCTTCCCCAAATCATCCGCCTTCATCCCCAAACCCTTCCTCCTTCATCCCAAGCCATTCCTTCCTCCCTTGGAGCTTCCCTCTCGCCATTTTGGCCGGCCACCACCTCTAGGTCGCCGGAAAACCCCCAAAAATCCCCAAAACCCCATTTCTCCATATTTTCTCCACATTTCCAGATCTGAACCGTAGGTTCCTCGGATCGTTTCTTCCGTCGCCGTGCTTGCTCGGCATCGTTCTTCCGCTAATGATTCGGTAATAAATCGATCTCTTAATACTCTCATAACATGTTTGTGATATTTGTTAAACCCTAATAAACCTAGGTTGAATATTGTTCTAATGATGTTTTGCCATGGCAGCGATCCCATTCCCGTAAATTAGCGCTTGTGGGAGAACCTTCGTGATCGTCTTCCTCGGTGCTAGGCAAGTGAAACTTGCATCTCTTGATTTGGGCCATGTCTTAGGCCATTACCTTGCTTTAGCGTAAAAGAGACTAGACGGTGAAAGGATAGCCGTCTGGACGCCATTGACCTAGCTTGACAACGAAGCTTGGTCCATCACCTTCATCATGCTTGTATGTCACGTTTACTTTCCAATTGACGGTACGCGTATTAACTGTTCATGTCATCCATGCATCCTTAACTGCCATTGATTCCATTTTAACTGCCATGTTTAATTTAAATTAACGGTACACGAATATGTTCATGTCATTGCATTTTTCCTGTCACGTTTAATTTCAATTAACGGTACGCGGATATCTGCTCATGTCATTGCATGCTTGAACACTCATCGTGATTGCGTAGCTTCGCTACATACTTGTACTATTTGTACCGGCTAGGCACCCGTTTTGCAAGCACAACCCGAGGCCAATTACAATTCTGGCTCGTGGTCCAAAAGACGAGCTCAATACAGCCTGCGGGCAATAGGGCACTCTCTGAGTGATCCCTTGTACATGACTACAGCCTGCATGCAATAGGGCACTCTCTGAGTGATCCCTTGTACATGACTACAGCATGCGGGCAATAGGGCATCCATGTGTGGGTGATCCCTTGTACTTGTACTTGTTTCATGACAATACATGTCACAACTACCACTTGTTACTTGACGTGTTCACTTGACGTGATTTACTTGACTTGTACTTGTCCGTGTTTAAACTTGCAAAACTTGTTATCCATGCCATACTTGCTACGTGCTACTTGTACTTCCCTTTACTTGTCACTTACATGCTATATTTGCCATGTTATGCATCATACTATAACTGCTAGGTTGCTAGTTTACCTTCCTTTCAGTTTCCTTGCTCAAGTCTTTTTAGACTTGTTGACATGTGCCCTTCTCTCTTTTGGGTGTCACATGTTAGACCCTGAGCCAGAGTTGTTGCAGAGGACGTGGTTGTTGCTGACGCTGATGTTTGCTGAGGATGAGTTGGTTCTTTGTTAGGTTTGCTGTTAGTTGTCGGTGCGTGGCACCTAGTTTGTATGTTGTACTTTTGTTGGCCATGCTTGGGCCTTTAGACTCTTTTCTTTAGCCTGGTGGCTTTTTTGTGATATTGTAATTTAATTAATGGATAATCTGAGATTGAACATTTTATCTGTCTCTCCTTCTTATTATTATTGTTGTTTTCGTATTGCATTACAAGGACCTGCCATTTATAGTTCTATTTGACGTTTATCGGACTTGCGGCTTTTCAGCTTCAAGTCTGAGCGGACCTTCTCACGTCTCGCCTCCACATTTTTGGGAAGCGGGGCGTGACAGGTTTTGTTGGTGGCCCATGCAGGTCCATTTGCAAATGCAAGCTATCGGAACAACGATAATAATTATAGAATGTCCATCAAATAAATTAGAACATCCAAGTTATAAGCCCGGAGTCTATGTTTTTAGCGTTCCTATGCCTTAGGTGGCTAGTAGACGTGTTAGGGCACCTGACCCAGCTTGGTTGTAAATCCATTAGGTCAGGACTATAGTGAGACTTAGTTAGAAGTTTTGCTTGCTGGTTAGAGGCCCCTGATCGATATGATAGTCTTAAGAGTTACTTTAGTGGTTACTGTCTAGCTCTGACCATGATAGATTCGTAAGATTTCTTTGGCCGTTCGCTTGGGTTCATTGATTTCGGACCAAGCTGAACATATTTCATTATTGTCTAGTTCCTTAGAAAGTCTTAGCGCTAAGTTTCCTAATTTTTAGTTGGTCGACCGTATGAGTTTCCCGTAGGTTCCTGAGTCATATCCTAGGCGTGTTTATGTTTCGATCATGCGACAAATTCCTAGCCTCGATCCCCATGACCACCACGTTTCGATAATTGTTGATCTTTCGAATGTCTTCCTTCGCAAAGCTTGATTTCTCCTTCAAAGTTATTTTCGATTTCCCTTCATTAAGAGCTTTTACTTAGTCTAAATTTCATTTAAAAAAACCCCTTCTCGTATATTTCCCTTACTTTCGGTTGAGTTAAAGCAATTCTTAGATTTCAAAGTCTATTTGGTCGTAATTTTAAATTACTATCTTGTAACCATTTTCTAATCTATATTTTTCGCATTTTGGTTTAAGGACTCTAATACTATTTTTAAAAATCGATATACCATTTTTCTAAACTATGAGATTTATTCTAACCGTTTAGCATACATACTTTAAAATCTCTTTATCGCAAATGCTGAATCTTTGGAAGTGTTTTCGATTCCCTTATTCGCTAAGTTTAAACTCATTCGAAAACTTTTAAATATATGTATTTGGACTTCATGCTTTCCGTTGACTTAAATTTATTTTGAAATTTCGAAAGTTTTGACGAGATTTTGATTACTGTTTTATAATGTTTTTCCAGCCTGTACTTTTCATACCTATTTAAATATCTTGTTCCTTTTCACATATTAATTGTATTCTGAGCCGTATTTCTATTTTTTCTCCCAATTCGATTTATAATTTTCCTTTCTTATTTATGCGATTCAAATGACTCGTCGCGCTTCCTTTAATATACCTTTCAAGTCGCATATGATTTCAGTTTTCAGCAAGTCGATTTTAAGCTTAACGTTTTCCCTAGTTCAGATCTTCGTAAAATTACTTTCATAACCATTCCCTGACCTAGACCCTTCATAAAACGATTTTAAAGTTTTAATGCCAACTTGATGATTTTATATATCCTTACTCCTTTCCATACTACTAAGTTAATATTATCTTTCCGTTTACCATGCATGCTTTTAGAATAATTTCTAAATTAAATAGAATTTCAATTATTTTTCATTGAGCTCGTATGTTAAGATCTTTGTGTAAATCAGTTTCTTTTGGCGAATCCTGATTCCTCAAAAAGTAGTTTCAATATTTATTACTTTAAATTTTTCCCTAGCTTAAAAACTTTGAAAGCGTTTAACCTGAGTTTAAATTCTTCAGTTAATTTAATTTCATTTCAAACATTGCAAACGTTATTAAATTACTACCGTGTAATATTTTCTAAACTACGACCTTAATATTCGTATAAATGATTTACTTCCTTTTATAATGATTTTATATAAGCCAATAAACCGTTTCCTCCTATTATGTATATTCGACTCAAACCTATTTCGAACAACTTGCTTTATCGACCTCCAAAATATTTTTATACAAATGAGGACACCAACTTTTGAAGTACAACAGTTTTCAAACTTTTCGTATTTTAACTTAAAACTTTTACATACTATTTTTTTCTCTATTCCATAAGGGTATCCTTACATCTTACTCTTCCCACCTAAGCAATCACAGTTTTACCCTGGTTCATCTAACCAATCTGGCTCCTTACCTTCGTCCTAGATGAACTCGTGCTTTTCGGTCTTTCCATTCGTCACGCTTTTGATTTCGGTTTCTTTCCTTTTGTCTAGCCAATAGAGCTTGTCGTCGCCCGTGTCAACCTTAATATAGTTTGGTGAGCCCTTTAGTGTAATTTGATATGTCGTCGTAGTGTATTTAATTTCATGGTGCTTATGAAGTTGTATGTGTGTTGGTATTGGTATATTGTGTGTAGGTAATTATGTATTGGCTGCATGAGTATAAGTGTGCGGATGCCTGTAATATTATTATGGTATATATAAAGTGATTGAAATATGTGATATTACCTGATTAAATATTATGGGTGTTTGACATTATGATATGTATATGGTTATGTTGGTAGATGTGTATGCATTAGAATAGTATTGGTATATGTATGGATGTTGTGTTACGTATATAGAATACTCTGCGATGATTTTGAGTCTCACTCAAGCTTGAGTGGGTATACTCTATGTACAATAGTGTATTTGTATGTGGTTGGTGTATAGTGATGGATGATGTATGTATGATGATTAAATTGTTTGTGCCTGGTTGTGTTACGCACACGATTGTGGGTGGCTATACCAATATATAGTTATATGAGTTGGTCTTGTGGTATAGTTATTCACTAAGGACTTGGTTGCGTGAATATTTGTGTTCTAGCTAAGCTAAGTGTGTATAGGTGCTGAGTATATAGTGGTATATATGAATGTTACATTAGCGTGCGTGGATGTGCACCATGCACGGGTAAGTATGTGCTAGTTATAGGAATTGGTGACTATGGTGTGTGTGGTGTGTCGTGAATATAGCTATAGGACTATATATGAGGTGACAATATGGTGAAATGTGTGCATGCATTTGAATGACTATAAATTGTGAAATTATAATGGTGAATGTATATTAGATATAGTGAACTTGTTTTAATAATGGTATGGTGTGATTACACATGTCGATTGTTTGGTATTGGATGTACACTAGGAGATATAGGGAGTAGCGTATCCTTATTATTGTGGTTCATAGGCAGTTATCTAAATGTGGCGTGAACTATTTGGTCGTTTGTGAGTAGGTGCACCAAGGTATGTAATAAGTATTTAATAGTTATATAAGGATGTTGTGACTATATGAATGAATGAAATACGTGTATGAAATTGACTGATTGTAATAAGTATAAGTGTATGATGTGCGTGATAGTGGTGTTAATATTTGATTACCTAGTGCGTATATAAGCACTTGAAATGACTATACGTGGTTGAATATTAATGTGATATTGATTGAGGGTAGTTACGAAAGCGACTAGATATGTTAGAAAGTCCGAGGACGGACTTTATTTTAAGTTGGGGAGGATGTAACGACTGGTTTTTCTATGTTAGTGTTATCGATAATATATATATATATATATATATATATATATATATATATATATATATATATATATATATATATATATATATATATGTTTGGTGGATTTTCTCCGTATGCGTGATTTCCCATCTCCGTCACTTTCGTTTTCGATCGTTTCGTTGTGATTTTCTAGTCTCTTCCTTATATCGTTGATCTTGGAGTAAGTCACTCATGACGAGCTTATTATCGCTCATATCTTAGAGTATAAATCGATCCTAGAAGCCGTAGAAATCTTCCCGGGGCTTCACGCTCCGATTCGACACTTTTCGTGCACGTTAGTTGGTTCAAGAAGGAGAACCAACCGACTAGATTGAGATCTAGTCGGTCGGCAATCCTTCATGGACCGACTAGTGGGCTTTGATTATAATTCAGGAGTTACTGTTTATCGTTAGTCAGTCTAAGAACAACCACCGACCGACTAGATGTGAAACTGTCAGAACTTGTTCTTTAACCGACTAGTTCCTTTGATTAATTTCCCCTAAGTTACTGTTTATCTTTAGTCGGTCTGAGAACATCTTTCGACCGACTAGATTGTAATCTAGTCGGTCAGCCATTGTTCTTCAACCGACTAGTTCATTGATCATCTTCCCAGCCGAGTTACTGTTTACTCTTAGACGGTCTATGAACACTCACCGATCGACTAGTTCTCAAACTAGTCGGTTGACAAGCCTTCACAGACCGACTAATTCAAAGCTCATTTTTCCTTCAGGAGTTACTGTTTGCTCTTAGTCGGTCAAAGTTATTCGACCGACCGACTAGTTCCCAAACTAGTCGGTCAGCCACCCTTCTTTGACCGACTAATTCACCCAAAAACCCTAGGTTTGCCCTAGCCGCCACACGATTTTCTATATAAACCCCCAATCGTTTTCTTCTCTTCCCTCTCTTCTCCTGAACCTCCTCCTTCCCCAAATCATCCCCCTTCATCCCCAAACCCTTCCTCCTTCATCCCAAGCCATTCCTTCCTCCCTTGGAGCTTCCCTCTCGCCATTTTGGCCGGCCACCACCTCTAGGTCGCCGGAAAACCCCCAAAAATCCCCAAAACCCCATTTCTCCATATTTTCTCCCCATTTCCAGATCTGAACCGTAGGTTCCTCGGATCGTTTCTTCCGTCACCGTGCTTGCTCGGCATCGTTCTTCCGCTAACGATTCGGTAATAAATCGATCTCTTAATACTCTCATAACCTGTTTGTGATTTTTGTTAAACCCTAATAAACCTAGGTTGAATATTGTTCTAATGATGTTTTGCCATGGCAGTGATCCCATTCCCGTAAATTAGCGCTTGTGCGATGAACCTTCGTGATCGTCGTCCTCGGTGCTAGGCAAGTGAAACTTGCATCTCTTGATTTGGGTCATGTCTTAGGCCATTACCTTGCTTTAGCATAAAAGAGACTAGACGGTGAAAGGATAGCCGTCTGGACGCCATTGACCTAGCTTGACAACGAAGCTTGGTCTGTCACCTTCATCATGCTTGTATGTCACGTTTACTTTCCAATTGACGGTACGCGTATTAACTGTTCATGTCATCCATGCATCCTTAACTGCCATTGCATTTTAACTGCCATGTTTAATTTAAATTAACGGTACACGAATATGTTCATGTCATTGCATTTTGCCTGTCACGTTTAATTTCAATTAACGGTACGTGGATATCTGCTCATGTCATTGCATGCTTGAACACTCATCGTGATTGCGTAGCTTCGCTACATACTTGTACTATTTGTACCGGATAGGCACCCGTTTTGCGGGCACAACCCTAGGCCAATTACAATTCTGGCTCGTGGTCCAGAAGACGAGCTCAATACAGCCTGCGGGCAATAGGGCACTCTCTGAGTGATCCCTTGTACATGACTACAGCCTGCATGCAATAGGGCACTCTCTGAGTGATCCCTTGTACATGACTACAGCCTGCGGGCAATATGGCATCCATGTGTGAGTGATCCCTTGTACTTATACTTGTTACTTGACAATACATGTAACAACTACCACTTGTTACTTGACGTGTTCACTTGACGTGATTTACTTGACGTGATTTACTTGACTTGTACTTGTCCGTGTTTAAACTTGCAAAACTTGTTATCCATGCCATACTTGCTACGTGCTATTTGTACTTCCCTTTACTTGTCACTTCCATGCTATATTTGCCATGTTATGCATCATACTATAACTGCTAGGTTGCTAGTTTACCTTCCTTTCAGTTTCCTTGCTCAAGTCTTTTTAGACTTGCTGACATGTGCCCCTCTCTCTTTTGGGTGTCACATGTTAGACCCTGAGCCAGAGTTGTTGCAGAGGATGTGGTTGTTGCTGACGCTGATGTTTGCTGAGGATGAGTTGGTTCTTTGTTAGGTTTGCTGTTAGTTGTCGGTGCGTGGCACCTAGTTTGTATGTTGTACTTTTGTTGGCCATGCTTGGGCCTTTAGACTCTTTTCTTTAGCCTGGTGGCTTTTCTGTGATATTGTAATTTAATTAATGGATAATCTGAGATTGAACATTTTATCTGTCTCTCCTTCTTATTATTATTGTTGTTTTCGTATTGCATTGCAAGGACCTGCCATTTGTAGTTCTTTTAACGCTTATCGGACTTGCGGCTTTTCAACTTCAAGTCTGCGCAGACCTTCTCACGTCTCGCCTCCACATTTTTGGGAAGCGGGGCGTGACAACTAGTCTATTATACAATTCAGGACTTTTATCCTATGTTGCAGCTTTTGTCCTACGTGTCACGGTTTGTCCTATGTGGCAAAAAAATATGACTAGAACAATATACGGTTGACAATCTACTTTTACAAACGGTCGTAAAAAACTACTTCCGCGCTTCCCACTTTTACTGTTTTACAGGAGGGGAAAGAAAATCCCCTACCTCATCCTCTCACAAACACCCTTCCTCTTCATCCGATCGCAAATCTCGATGGGAGTCCGCTGATGGCGCTTCAACCCCGCAGGAGACTAAGGCTGCCAAACCCTTGAACCCCAAAGAAGTCCCCTCTTTGTGGACGCCGATGTTCAATTCTCTGCCAAACCCTTGAATCGCCGTCCGTTGGTCCTTCAATCGCTGCCATGATCTTTTTCAGTATTTTATTCGATCCTCTCTTTATTTGATTTAATTGCAGGAAGGATGAATCAGATCCAATTCCCCAAAGACGCTCGAGGTTAGAAAACAAAGAAGTCCCCTCTTCATCTGCCGCCGCCGCCAGCGGTGGACCTGTCGGCCCTTCGTCGGTCCCCGCCTCCGGAAGCGGTAATGAAGTCTCCCCCTTACCCGCCCCTACGCTGCCGGCCTACGGATACCAAAACCTCGAACGTCGAACAATTGTTCTCTTCGATGGCAGCGTTCGACATTGATGACGTAAACCGTGCAATAGATTTGACAAATTTTGGGACGACGAAGGTAAAAGTATCACTGTCCTAGGAATTACTATGGACAATCATTCGGCAGGAATTTCCCTAGCGTTTGGTTCGGTAATTTTTTTGATCCCCATGTTGCTTTCTAAATCCACGTTATTTTTGAAAAAAATTGTTAATTTTTGCTTTTCCATGTCATGTTCGCCATTCCAGGTTGCTTTCAGAAATCCACGTCATGATCCACATTTTGCCATTCCAGATTGCTTTCAGGTTATTAATTTTTGATATTCAAGATTGCTTTAAGTTTGTTAATTTTTGCTACTCCAGGTTGCCAAACAATGATTTTTGAACACATACTAATCATTGTTAATTTTTGCTATTCCACGTTGCCAAACATTGCCAAACATTGATTACGAAAGTTTTCATAATTCTTATTTTTAAATCTCCTTCTGTATGGAAATATTACACCGCCGAATCAATTTGACAATTTTTATCAATTTGGGATGAGGTGGAAGATTTATTACACTGCCTTTGTGTGCCGCCTGAACCATAACAAACCTCTATGAACCGTTGTATCATTTGCATCCTGTGAACTGTTGTCTTTGTTTGCACCCTACGAACCCGAGTTGTTGCATGAGGATTTTGGATCCGTACATACTTAATTCAATAATCCCACGACTACCATGTCGTCATTTCCTCCGTTAACTGACTGTCCTACTCGGTTTTACACCCGGAAAATGACCTTTGTCGTTCCCTACGGGCACGGGTTATGACTAGTTATTCTATATTTGACGAAGAATTGTCCTATTAGGACAAGTGACTAGGACAAAGGAGCTTATGACTTGGATAAGGGCTTGATGACTAGGACAATGACTAGGACAAAGTTTTAGGGTGAAGCTTTTAAATTTTTGGAGGAAAACTATTTGATATGAGTATGAGGTTTAAATTTTGAATTTTGATACAAAACTATTAGGGGGAAACTTAAATTTGGGTGTGAACTTGAAATTTTGTGGGAAAACTTGAAATTTGTTGGGGGTTGCTCAGCCATTAAATAAACCGTGCCCTATGAGTACGGGCAATGACTAGTATAAATATAATATGAGAATTTAAACAGATAGCTTTCTCCCCCTGCAGAGATGCAAGATTTCTATGGAGAAGTTACTCTCCAAGCATCAAGGCTAGTTTGAGATAAGCAGAAATATGCACATTCAGATTATATCTCAAGTGTGTTATCAAAGCAAAACAATGTCGTATGCCATGAATAACCATAACAATATTTAAAATGTATTTCTCTATTTATCCACCTTTGTCTCATCAAAAAGAATAATAAGAGATGATAGCATGTGTCTAATTATTTATCTCATAAAAAGAAATATATTGAAGGGTGAGTAATGGCATAAGCATAGTCAATTAGACTATAATGTTTAATTATGATACTTATGAACAACCACATGTTTAGAAGCATTCTCGTAAACTAAGCAAGCATTATATGTAAATAGTACTTTGTATCCTCTATCGCATAATTGACTGATGCAAATTAAATTTTGCTTTAGTCCACTTACTAAACATACATTTTCAATAAGAGGTTTAGAAGAGTTGCCAACATTACCAATGCCAATAATATTCCCATTTGTGTTATTTTCGAACGTTACCATTCCTCTATCTATCATCTTTAGATAGCTTAGCAATTTTGAATTCCACGGTGCTGTGTGTGGAGCATCCGCTATCTATGATCCACTATCCTTATATTGTACCTGAAATAAGATCACTTAAGTATTTTGTACCCACTAAAGATTGAGTCCATGGTGTTAGCTCAAAAAGATAAATAACCGAAAATAGTTTTTGGACTACGATAGTCAATTATCTGAACTACAATAGTAGGCTATTTTGAGCATATTTAAAAAATATGATTCTAGCACAGTATTTAATATAATCTTTCACAAAGCTATAGAATAATATTTTTAGACTGTTATTCTTATTCTAGGGTATCAAATAAATGATCATGAAGTGCATAGAAACCCATAAAGCATAAAATAAATGAAGTCACCGATTTGGAACCCAAATCCAATTTGGATTTGATTTTCTATGAACGTGTGGATGTCTATAAAATTTCATTTTAATAGCATTGTAAATGTAGACATTTTTGTCATGCAAACTTAGATGTTTTGGTACCAAAATCATGCTGTCAGATATCCTACCATGATTCTTCAAATGATGCACAATAGATGAAGTATTTAATGCAACATGATGTGTTGTTTGGTGTGGTGTATGATGTACATTGTATTTAGCAAATCTACCATACATAAAGGCATATTTCTTCGTAACGTTAATATGTGATTTTACGATATCTCTAGTGGCATGTGAAGTTCTAACATTATGAGCAATGTGAGGTGTAGAGACATATTTCCATGAACGAGTGGCCTTAACACTAGGATTTTTCCTAAGATCATTGAGTTTAAGCATTATCTCTTCGCGCTTGAGCTTATTTGAGTACACATCATTTTCAAGAATATTTATTCTATCATTTACCATGGAAACATATAAGGCTCATTGTTAATGCATTCATAGTCATATAGTAATTCATCATGCTTAGTATTAAGGTTATCATAATCATGCATTAAGTTGCTAGCATCATTATCATGATTACGTGCAAGATTCTCATAATCAATTTTCAAGGTATTATAGATACTCTCTAATTTGCTATTTCTTTTCTTTAATTTTTCAAACTCATTATAGACTTGTTCGTATGCATCTTCTAAGTCAAATTCTTCGTCAAAGTCACTTACCTCATCATCATCGTGTTGATGTGCCATCAAGCTTACTTTCTTTCTGAGGTTCTCATCATTGCTCTCTTTGATTGGTCGTATCTCTATGGATCGTGTCTCAATTTGGGGTTCACCGTACTTTTCTTCCAATATCTTTGTGATTTGGTATGCGGTGTTTGCCTCTGTGATGCCATTGAACACATTATCAAATAAACAAGAGTACAATATATGCATTACCTTGATGTGTACTCCATATGTTTCTTTTTGATCAATGGTCTAAGTGGGTTATGAGGTGGTAGGAACTTCATATGGTTCGTGTAGAAACTTTCCCCACTCAAGGGTGGTTGCCATGACAAACACTTCTATCTTCTTCTTCCATATCCGAAAGTTTGTTCCATCGAAGTAGGGAGGTGAGCTAATGGAAGGACCAGATCTGAATATGTTTATTGATGCCATCATGTCAACCTAAGCTTTGATACCATGTGTCGGATCATGTGGATGGCATACAACACTAGAAGATGGGTTGAATAGAGTTATATATAAATAATAAAAAAAATTTGCAACATAAAATCCCTTCTACTCAGTTACCTTGGATATCATTATTTCTTCACTTTCAAAAAATTATGAGCTCATGTCCACCAATGTTGAGAGATTCGACAAAGGCAAGGACAAATTGGATGTCTTGCTAAAGAATCAACTCCCGACAAACCATCGTGCCATTATCTTGCAAAGGTGGATGTGTGAGTGAAACTAGGTAGCTTATCCAACATCCATATAAACTAATGTTGAGAGATAAAACTTTTTTGCAAGATAAAATCCCTTCAAAAAATTACGAGCTCATGGGTTGAAAAAAGTGGTGAGCTCGTGCACTTGGGTTTTAAGAGCCACATTCTCAATTCCCAAACTAAAGTTTTGTGATAGAAGAGCATCTACAACAATATCATCGCTATCTATGATAGCAACATAATCTAATTGATATTTAAGGTTTTCACTGTGCCATTTTGAGAAAGCAAGGTTGCTTTCTCATTGACAAGTGTGTCAATAATGGTGCCATTATATGTTGTGATGGGTGTGGATGTGTTAGTGAAACTAGGTAGCTTATCCAGCATCCATATAAGAACTAAAAAATTTTTTATATTTACCAAATAATTGTTCATTTGCAAGCCTAAGGTCGTCCATGGTTACCTCATCACCATCGCTTTCGTTATCGCTAGAATCCTCTTTTGTAGCATCCTCTTGTGCCATGAAGCACGTTTACGCTACTTCACCCTTCTCATTATCTGACTCTTTGCTACTTGAGTCATTGCTAGAGGAGTTGTTGCTTGTTCTAATAAGTCCTTTCTTCTTCTTGTTCTTGTACTTGACTCTCTTGTTGTACTTGGGATCTTTCCATTTCTCCTTGTTCTTAAGCAATGTGCAATCCTTCTTTATGTGTCATGTCTTATTACATTTATAGCACAAGGTAGAATTGTTAAATAAATCAATTTTAGATCTAGATTGTAATTTACATTTTCTAAAAAAACTTTTGGAATTTTCTTTCCATCAATTCTACGGATTCCAAATCCATCTCTTGATTGGGGTCCTCACTCTCCGAAGGTGTTTTGAAAGCAATTGCTTTCTTCTTCGAATCTGGTTGTACTCTAAGGTCTTCACTTTGTTCTATATCTTCCTTCCTCACCACATAGGTCATAAGGTGCCCTATGATGTTCTCCACGGTGTACTTCATCATGTATTTTCCCTCTTCAATGGCCATGGTCTTCTTCTCCCATTCCGAGGTCACGACCATGATGAGCTTTCTAACTTTCTCTTGTTGGGAGTACACTTTCCCAAGAGCTTATATGTCGGTCATGATGTTGGTGAACTTCGCATACATGCTAGAAACCTTCTCCTTATCATAGATTTGGAACTTCTCGAATTTTTGTACATAAATATGTAATTTAGACATTTTTTACCTTGGATATCCCTTCATGCGTAATGAGGAGAAGGTCCCGTATATGGTAGGCAGATTTGTAATTTGATACTTTGTTAAACTATCTTGCCTCCAATGCACAAAATAGAAATTTCATCGCCTTTGCATTGTTCAGCACTACACTCACTTGTTTCGGAGTCCCTTTGGAGAAATCCTCTTCGGTTGGCTCCATGTACTCCTTCTCCATGGTTCTCTATAGCGAGATGCTTTTGAGAAAGATGACCATTCGGTACTTCCAATAACCATAATTAGATCAATTAAAGAGTGGTGGTCGAACGGTAGATTGTCCTTCGGTCACGATAGATGCACTATCATAGTTGTTGGTTGCTATAGCTCAAACTTAGCTCAGATACCAATTGTAGGACCTATAGCTTTATGGTAAAAACACTAGAGTGGATGAATAGTGTTTTATAATAATAATCAGAATTTACACCAATTAACCCCCTAATTAACCAACAATGTGGATTAATAAAACAATCAAAGAAATTGGGAGCAATGCAAACACAGATAATTTACCCTGGTCTGGATTCTTGAGTCAAACCTTGACTCCCTGAATCCTACTCCAGCACCCGCAAGTACATCTTGCTTGAGATAGATCCACTATATCCTCTTGTGGAAACTCCAACAAGAGTAATCGAACCACAATTGATAACATTATTCCCACAACCTAGGAATAAGCACTCTCAAACTTGAAGTTAATCTCACAGAATAAATGGGAAAATGTTTGCAATAAACTTGAAATAGTTTCACTTCCCTATGACTTGAAATAATACTTACTTGAAGAAGGCTAGATGAGTATATGAATTGCTCTAAGATAAGTAATGACAGTACTTATAAGATTGTCCAATTGATGAAGCATTCAATGCTTGGATGAGAGATTTTGAGCTTAGTTGGACAATGAAGAATGTGAGCACTAAATGATGAAGATGAAGCTTTGAATTTGTATTCAATGAAGTCTTAATGTATTCAAGAGTTTCGAAAAGCACTAGATCATCTCCTATAAATACTGCCCAATAAACAGCCCAAAAAGCAATAGAAAGCTGGCAGCATTAAATGCTACAATGAAAATAAACGGGCAGATTTAATACAATAAGACGTATGTGTCACTATTTGAAATTGCATTAAATCCACTGTAACGGCTTTATATAAGATGTCTGAAGAAGGGTTTTCAGACGCCTGAGTCACTGTTAAATCGTCTGATAGATATGCATCAGACGCCTAACCAAGTAGTGACCAAGTAGCCAAAACCTTTAACAGCTCTCGGAATATTCTCGTCTACTTATTCAGACGTCTGGAAAACAAATCTCAGATGGCTGGAAACCTATTTAGACAGCTGAGGAGAACACATCAGACGTCTAACGAATCATCTGACTCTAGGCTATGAAAACATGCACATCAAATGTCTAGAAGAATAACATCAAACGTCTTATCCTGGTGTAAAATCTCAGATTTGAGATTTTAAAGCTAGAAATCATATGGAATGATTTAAGGGCTATTCTAATGATATGAGCATAAAATGTAAGAGTTTTTAAGTTGATTACTTCAAGGCTTAAAATTCTAATGTACTCAAAGGGGTGAAGACATAAAGAAATTACATTTTAATCCTCTTCACTTCCTCTTTGAGTTCTTCAATCAACTCCTTGAAATATTTTCAAGTTAATGCTTTATTCAACCACTGCTTTTGATATTTTTTAATCTAACATTAGCGATTCTTTAATTAACTACAAAATAAGGAGTTAGTCACAATAATTTATGTTTGCTTATCATCAAAACCGAAATGGAGAATACAATACTCAACAGATGTTTATAAAGAACATGTTCCTATGGATGTTTCTAAAACATACCAGAAAGCTCGTGTTCTTGGAGAATGGAGTTGTTCTTGTAGCCACTGCCAGTGATATGTCAAAAAGGGCCGCTACGACGGATCTGAGACCTTAGCCAATGGGGCCCCAGGTGAGGGAGAGGCTTCGAAAGAGAACAAGCACAGTGCAGGGGCTGCTATGTAATCCTTGCTCTGCTTCCTCTTTAGCCAAGATGTGGTGTCTTTTGTAATTTCCTGGAAGGATGAATGGAAGTTTGCCTTTTCGCCCCAATCTTTTTTGTCTTCGCCATGTTTGTTTGTAATGACTTGCCCCCATATGTAGAATATCCACTGTAGACGGTAGTGTTCTAAGTTCACCAAGCATTTGGACTTGGATCAGTATTGCAAGGTCAAGTGAGGTTGGCTGTGTAAACCCGATGACGATGGAGTCTGTATTGAATAGAACATTGACCTGGGGGCTTAGCCTAGAAGATAGCATTTCTAGCAACAGCTTGGACCTAATTCTGGTGACAGGTCAATGGCCCATGCACCAGACTGAAATTCCTGATTGGGACAAATCAAGTCGTCCAAAGACAGAGAAATAATGATGCTGGAACATTGAGGTCGGACCAGCAGGGGCCCTAGCTTGAGCTAGGGGCTAGACTCAGCATGACTAGGATCAGGTGTCGTTTGATAGTACTGGGATTGTGAATCTCGACAGCACGTTTAGGGTGTGACGTGATCAAGGTCGGGCACCAAAATTCATCGGTCCTAGTCCATACTGGGGGTAAAAGTTCAAACATGGCATGACTTAGATCAAATGCCAGAGGTCAGTAATGAGACCCTAAGGTCTCGACAGTGAGTGCTCTTGCCTAGGCTAGGAATCTAATGTATACGTGGCATGACTGCATGGAGTAGAATGCCTGAGGTATGTGCTGCAGGCTAGCTGAGGGCTTTTGTTGTGGACATGGTATGACCTAAGTCGAATGCTAGAGCTTTATGCCTCATGCTAGCTGAGCTCTTTACTATGGACTTGGTAGATGTATGTGCCTCAGGCTGGCTGAGGGCTTTGCTATGGACATGGCATGACCTGAGTCGAATGCCAGAGGTCTATGCCTCAGGCTGGCTAAGGGCTTTACTATGGACGTGACATGACGTAAATCAAATGTCAGTGGTCTGTGCCTTAGGTTGGCTGAGGGATTTACTATGGACATGGCATGGCATGAGTCGAATGTCAGATGTCTATGTCTCAGACTGGCTAAGGGCTTTGGATGTGGAATGACCTGAGTTGAATATCAGATGTATGTGCCTTAGATTGGCTGAGAGATTTGCTGAGGGAATAAGAGACCACACTGTGTTTGGAGGCCTAAACCAGTGGATGCATACCACACTAGGGACCAGAGGCTTAAGCCAGAGGAAGAATACCACACTGTGGCCTAAAGGCCTGAGCCAGTGGAATAAGAAGACCACACAAGGGCTCGGATGCCTGAGCCAGTACAAGAATACCACACTAGAGCCTGAAGGCCTGAGCTAGTGGGATAAGAAGACCATGTTGGGGCTTCGGCGCCTCGCCGGTAAAATAAGACCATCTGGGGCTTCGGTGCCATGCCAACAAAATAAGAAAACCTTACTATGGCTTTAGGGCCTTGTCAGTGGAATAAGAAGAGCACAATGGGGCTCGGAGGCTGGAGTAGTGGAATAATACCACAGCAGGGCCCAGAGGACTTAGCCAATGGAATAAGATGACCACACTCTGACCCAGTGGCCTAGGCCAATGGAATAAGAAGACCACATTGGGGCTTCTGGGCCTCGCTAGTGGAATAAGAAGACCACACTGGGGCCCAAAGGTTTGGACCAATGGAATAATACCACACTAGAGCTCAGAGGCCTGAGCCAGTGGAATAAGATGACCACACTAGGACCTAGAAGCCCAAGCCAGTGGAATAAAAAGACCACACTAGGGCTTCCCGGCCTTGCCAGTGGAATAAGATAACCATGCTGGGGCCTAGAGGCCTAAGCCAATGGAATAATACCACACTAGGGCCCAAAGGACTGCGCCAGTGGATTGGTATGGGTCTGAACTAGGGATATTGACTCCAGCATGTGGTGTGGTGACATTGAGTCCACCACCCAAAGGTCTGAGCTGGTGCTCTAGTTGGAGGAAGTGGTGCATAGGAAATAGAGACTACAGTGCCTGCTGGCATAGTTGCTTACTCCATGGGCAGGCATAATTCACATTAATGGCAAGATTTGAAAGCACAGAACCATTTCTCAAGGCGAGGCTTGATCAGTGATTGGGTATTTCTAAAGATAGGATTCTATCGTCGATGTTGAATGGTCATGATCCTTCAGACTCTACCATTGATATAAAAGGATAGGCCAGATAGGCTTCTAGAGAACCATCTTTTACCTCATTTTTACCTCCATCTTGTTGATGTGACATTGTCTATGGGGAGAGTGTGTAGATCATCTTCGAAAAGAAAATGAGAGGCAGTTGCAGTGTCTAAGCACCATGGATGGAAAGATGCTTCTGGACTGAGGTCAACTCTGTCCAAGCTGATGGTGATCAAGCGGTCGTCTTGTCCTTTCCTAGCATGGCTCTTTGCTTGGCGTCGAAGATGGCCAACATCCATGCTTGGCTCCGTATGAGCTACCAGGGATCATAGGGTCGACGTGCCACGCACAGTCCATGATCGTTAGATCCAAGAGTGTGGAAGAAGAAGCAATGAGTTCGGGTGTCTACCCAAACCTAGGTTTCTTTCCCTTTGTTTTTGCCATGACTGCTATGGGTGCCTAAGCTGTGGTAAGGAATGTATGGCCCGATATGAGCTGATGATGAGCCAGTGACTCTGAACCTCTTTCCCACCCCAGTTATCTGGAGTGGTTCAGGCACATGGCTATTGTAGAGACTCCTCTTGCAAGGGTCCTCTGCAGCCACTGGTTTCAGACCAACCATATCGGTTTGAGCTTCCAGCTGTGAGCTCAGAATTCGTGCGAGATGGCAGATTGTTCAGTGTATGGCTCCTCCATGGGGTGCATCTGCAAGGAGGGATCTTCTAGGGGCATTTCAGGAAGTGGGTCTTGGTGAAGAGCCGGCTTCAGTATTGCTCTGCATCCCTAACGCAATCGTGCTTCTTTGTTGAAAGGCTCAACCTTTGTAAAAGAAGTTAAATGGCTTGATCTTTGTAAAAGAATGAAACCACTGGTAGCGGCCGAATTATTGTAACAAAATTTTATGAAATGAAACGGCAATTTGGAAAAAAAAATTAAACCAAGCACCTTCCTTCTTCAAATCATTGCTTTTCTTACTTCACCCTTATTATTCTACTTCTATGATGCATGAGCCTTAAGTCCTTACTCAAAAGACTAACTATTAAAATCGCAGTGTACCGTAGGATATCGCTTTCCAAGCACGAGCTATGGGTACATGCTAGCCCCTTAGTCTATCGAGGGAGGAGGAGGCTGGTGCGCTGACATGTGCATCCTTGGGCTTCGGCTAAGAACTTTGAGGCCAATCTGAAGTCGCATCGATCGGGGGCCCTTATCTGAGCTAAAAGCCTGAGGGGGGTTATCTTTTAAAGGGGCGTTGAGTAAATGTCGTTAGAATCCTGCTATGTTGTACCATTGAAGTTGGTCCAACTGGGGCCCAGACTTGAACTTTGGGCTATGTAGGATTGATTTGGGTTCAATATTGCATATTTAACCCCCCATTTAGCCCTATTTTGTGCTCATGTGATGCTACATTGTTCTCTAATTCATACGTATTTTCTACACATTTATTTATTAGAGAAAACACACTATTTGAGCATAAAACAGCATTTAACGATGCAATTCTGCACATTTTATATTTTTCTTAGCTTGGTCTCGATCTCACGATTCCAACGACTATTTATTTGTATTTTTCTGAGATCTGTGCTAATTAATATGAATTTTTGAATGCAGAATACCAATTAATTGAAGAAATACGGAGGAAATACTTTTAAAATACGCAGCACGAATCGTGGAGCGCCACGTGGCAAGCATCCGTGCGTCCCCGCTCGAATCCAACGGCGCAGATTACTTTGATTCAGAGATAAATACGGGGCGACGTGGCACGCTCTTGGCCGTCCGATACGAATCCAACGGCCAAGAATCAGCCCGCTTCGAATTCGTTTTCAGCTGCAAATGGGCGACGTGGCGCTTCGACATCCATCCGATTGAAATCCTACGGTCCCCAGCGATCCCGACTTTTCAAATCAAAGCGGCGACGTGGCTACTTTCTGAGCGTTGGATGACGATCGAACGGCGCAGATTCAATGCGAATTCGAATCGAATTCGAATACGCAGCGAGCGACATGGCGCAACGTGGGTCGACGATCGTCGAACGAGCGGCCGAGATCCTCTCAATCTGGGCGCGTTAGCGGAGTGGGTATGCGCAGTTTTTAAAGCAACACGTGGCAGCGCCACGTTAGATCCCGCTTGGATCAACGGCCAGGAAATGCCCTGCTTTAGATCAACGGCGTGGATTGATCCGGGTGCGAATATTGTGCGGGTTTGAACCCGTTAAGCCCAATAAACCCGCAATCTTATTATTTAAGCGTATTCTAGGGTTTTTGGGCGTATAATTGGCGTATTGGAGCACTTAGGAGTCGTATTTTCTTCTGCAAAAATTCTGTAAAATTTCAGAGCCTATTTTCTTATTTCCAGAGAGTTTTGAAGACTTTTCAGAGAGAATTGGTGATATTTTCTTCAACTTTAGCTCGTATTTGGGTGTTTTAGCTTGTATTTTGCCCTTAAACTTCCGTATTTTGCTATTAAACTTATGAATTCTGATCTGAAATTTGTGTATTTCTGCACCATGAGTAGCTAAATATTTTATGTGCATGGTATGGAGTAATTAGGTGATGTGAATCGTATTCGTTGGTTGTATTATTGCGCTTAATCGCTATATTTGCTAAAGTTTAATCGTCGCTCTTAAATCTACTTTTGCATATTCCAAAAGAATTGTTCTAGTCGATGATCACCCCACAAGGGTGAGATTTGATCTCTCCAAAAGAGAGCTTTATACTTCATATATACGTTTACAACTTTAGCGATATATTATTAGAATTGATGCGTTAACTCCCAAAAGGACATCTTCCGACGATTCGCTCCCAAAAGGAGGTTTCGTTGTGTTATACTTGATCAACCAAAGCTTACGATTCGCTGATCCTAATGAACCCATGCCATGTACATGCCTTTTATATCTATTTTTCACAAACTAGAATTCGTTGTTTGCATTGATCGCACGTAACAATCCCATCACCACACACTTTTCATACCACTTTCACCATCGCTATTAAAGTGCTTAGATTTTATTCGTAGTTACTCTATTTGATTTGGACTTGTGGTTTCAACAGATTCTCCCGAGGATTCGACATCTGGACTCCCAGATTTTACTACTTGAACGGACTCTTGCGCTTGAGAGAAGCACCTTTCGGAGCCCACCAAGTTTTTGGCGCCGTTGCCGGGGAGAACGGTTTGTTACTACTGTTTATTTCATTCAGAGGACCTTCGGTGAGATCTTTCCACTTTATTGTATATAAACTTTTGTTTGCTTTCATATAAAAAAAATATTTGTGCTAGTTTATGTGGCATAGGACCCCTAGGACACATAGGTTGACTCGACGTTTTGATATGGCTAATAATAATATGGATGAAAATTTTAGCAACAATAACGAGAATAATGTGCAACCTGGAGTGCCTAGGACTTTAAAAGATTTACTCAGACCAACTAGGACTAGCACTGCTTCATGCTTTGTTTTACCTAACGATGCAAATTCTTTCAATTTTAAACCTGGGGTGATCCAACTCTTACCCACCTTTCATGGGTTAGACAAAGAAAATCCATATCTTCATATTAAAGGATTTGAGGAGGTTTGCTTGACATGCTTTGATGGGAAAACTAGCGAGGATACGCTATATCTTAAACTGTTCCCATTTTCATTGAAAGACAAAGCTAAGAATGTGTTGAATGCATTGCCATCACGTTCTATTACTACATGGATTGATTTGCAGGCTGAATTTCTGAAGAAGTTTTTTCCTATTCACAGGACACAGGGACTGAAGCGACAGATTATGAACTTTGCCCAGAAAAGCGAGGAAACATTCTACCAGGCATTTGAAAGGTTCAATGAGTTGCTGCTCGCATGTCCGCACAATGGCTTCGACAAAAGCAGGATTATTGGCTTCTTCTACGATGGACTGCAGCCGCAAATGAAGCAATTTGTAGAGATGATGTGCAATGGAGGATTCTTTGATAAAGAGCCAGACGAAGCTTAGACGTACCTGGAGGAGATAGCAGAAAATGCGCAGACATGGGACACCACTTCAGACTACGAGAGAGGAGGCCATTCTGCACCATCCTAGCCTACGCGAGGAGTGGCTTATAATTTGAAGCAAGAGGATGCGTTGGAGGCAAAGATGGAGGCCATGATCTCAAACAAGCTTCATGCAATGAATTTGAAAGAGGCCAAGGCAGTCGAGATAGAGCAGATTTGCGCACTTTGCGACGTCAGTGGCCATGACACCAGCACATGCCCCACACTTCCAGCCATGAAGAGCATGCTAGGAAATCCTATTGGGGTGAATCAAGTTTCTTCGAACTATCAGAACTTCAATTCTAACAAGGGGTGGCGCAACAATCCAAACTTGAACTGGGGCCCCAATCAGCAGACTCAGCAGCAGCAGGTTCCCCCTCCATTCCGACAACCTCAATACAACAACAACAACTATCAAGGTGGGAACCAGAGGAGGGACCATGAGCCAGTGCAACAACAGCAGATGCAACCATTTGGCGATGCGCTTCAGCAACTTATCCAAATGCAACAAGCTCAGATGCAGCAGCAGCAGGCTCAATTTCAGGCTCAGCAGACTCAGAATCAGCAGATGAGCGAGAGCTTGGCGAGGCTTACAGCGACATTAGAAAAAGGTAAGCTTCCATCTCAGTCAATTCCAAATCCTAATATGGGATCATCTTCTTCTGCAGGAAATAATATGAAGTCTTGCCAAGCGGTGTCCAATTTGAGAAGTGGAAAAGAGATTCAGAAGCCTGATCCACCGAGCAAACAAGCTGAGCAGGAAGAGGAAATTCAGATCCAAGAAGAGGGAATTAAAGAACAAGAGGAGGTGCAGGAAGAGAGCACGGATGTGGGTGTGAGCAAAAGCGTCATTAAAGAGAAGGAACCCGTAGCATATGTACCTGCAGCACCCTACCCTCATCGGCTACTTCAGAAAAGCAAAGATAAGTATCAAACTGAGATTCGTGAAATTTTTCAGAAGTGCCAGATCAATATTCCATTGCTTGATGCTATTAATCAAATACCTGCCTATGCTAAATTTCTGAAATATTTGTGCACTGTTAAAAGAAAGTTAAACGTGAAAAAGAAAGCATTCTTGACTGAACAGGTTAGCTCTATTATGCAACAAAATACACCACCTAAATTTAGAGACCCTGGATCACCCACCATCACTTGCACCATTGGCACTAAGAAAATTGGAAATGCTTTATTGGATTTAGGATCTAGTGTCAATATATTGCCATATCCTATTTTTGTGCAGCTTGGGTTAGGACAGCTAAAGCCTACGTCTGTTATATTACAACTAGCTGATAGATCTATTAAAGTTCCTAAGGGGTGCATTGATGATGTCCTCGTTCAGGTGGACAAATTTTACTACCCCGCGGACTTTATAGTTCTAGACATCCAGGGACCCCAAACTGCCAATGCTACTCCTATCATCCTAGGTAGACCATTCCTAGCGACATGCAATGCTTTAATAAATTGTAGAGATGGTCAACTGAAACTAACTTTTGGCAACATGACTTTGGACTTGAATATTTTTAATACTTGCAAGTTGCCATATGCGGATGATGAGATTGAGAGGGTGCATATGATTGATTCGTTGGTGGATGATTATATTTGTTCTGAATTTTGTGATGATGATTCTATTGTTGAGACTTTTATTGGTGATTCTGATGACATGTCTTTTGTGCAGGAGAACGTGAAGGAGCTCAATGCGGTATGGGAGCCTAGGTTCGAGGCTTTGCCACCTAATGCATCAATTCAAATTTCATCTGAGGTGGAGGATCCAAAGCCAGAGTTGAAGCCACTTCCTAACTACCTTAAGTATGCTTTTCTTGGAGATGAAAACAGCTTCCCTGTGGTAATATCTTCTAAACTTACTCTAGAACAGGAAAGCTCTTTACTTGATGTGCTGAGGAAACATAGAGGTGCTATTGGTTGGTCCATTGCTGACATAAAAGGTATAAGCCCTATTGTATGCATGCATCATATTTATTTAGAGGATGACGCCAAACCCACTAGAGAAATGCAACGTAGGTTAAATCAAACATTAAAAGAAGTGGTTAAAGGCGAGGTATTAAAATTATTGGATGCAGGCATTATATATCCTATTTATGACAGCAAGTGGATTAGCGCTACACAGGTTGTTCCTAAAAAGTCTGGCCTCACCGTGGTTAAAAATGAGAATAATGAGCTTATCCCAGTTAGAGCCACCACAGGTTGGAGGATGTGCATAGACTATAGGAAGTTGAACTCCCGAACTAGAAAAGATCATTTCCCTCTTCCATTTCTTGACCAAATTTTAGAGAGGGTGGCTGGACATGAATATTATTGCTTTCTAGACGGTTATTCAGGTTATTATCAGATTGAGATTGCACCTGAGGACCAGGAAAAGACCACTTTTACCTGTCACTTTGGTACTTTTGCATTTAAAAGAATGCCGTTTGGTTTATGTAATGCTCCAGCTACTTTTCAGCGATGCATGCTCAGTATTTTTGATGATATGGTTGAGAAAATCGTTGAGGTATTTATGGATGATTTTTCAGTATATGGTAGCTCTTTTCATGATTGTTTAGCTAACTTGGCTCTTGTTTTTGACAGGTGCATTGAAAAAAATCTCCTATTGAATTGGGAGAAGTGTCATTTTATGACCATAGAGGGACTTGTCCTAGGTCACCTGATTTCTAAAGATGGTATACAGGTAGACAGAGCCAAGGTAGCAGTAATTGAGAAGCTACCAAGTCCTAAATGCGTGAAGGACATCAGATCATTTTTGGGACATGCCGGATTTTATAGGCGGTTCATCAAAGATTTTAGCGCTATGTCTCGCCCTCTTTGCAACTTACTTACTTTAAATGTGGACTTTATTTGGACACCTGAGTGTCAACTTTCTTTTGAAACTTTAAAGAAGTTGCTGATTTCTGCTCCCATTTTGCAGGTGCCAGACTGGTCCCTACCATTTGAAATAATGTGTGACGCAAGCAATTACGCAGTTGGTGCAGTCCTAGGCCAAAGAAAAGACAAAGTTCCAGTAGTGATTTACTACGCCAGCAAGACATTAAATGACGCTCAAAGGAATTATACAACAACAGAGAAGGAGTTGCTGGCAGTAGTCTTTGCGTTGGAAAAATTCAGGAGCTATATTTTGGGATCACCAATTTTGATATATACTGATCACTCTGCTTTAAAATATTTATTGTCTAAAAAAGATGCTAAGCCTCGATTGATACGATGGATTTTATTATTGCAGGAGTTCAATGGCACAATCAAGGACAAGAAAGGCGTGGAGAATCTAGTAGCTGACCATTTATCACGTTTGACAGTAGGCCTTGATTCATCGGATATGCCTTTGAAGGACTCCTTTCCTGACGAGCATCTTTTTAGCGTTTCCACCTCTCCATGGTATGCTGATATCGTTAATTATCTGGTAACTGGTAAGACCCCTGACACTTGGTCTATTCAAGACTTTAAACGGTTCAAGTACGAGGTAAAATATTTCTTCTTTGATGATCTGTACTTATATAAATATTGTAGTGACCAAATTGTTAGGAGATGCATTCCTGATCATGAAATAACCATTGTGATATAATTTTGTCATGATGGAGTGTGTGGTGGACATTTTTCTGCGAACAAAACTGTGACAAAAATCTCGCAATGTGGCTTTTATTGGCCATCTATGTTTAAAGACACATTTCATTATTGCAAGACTTGTGCTGCATGCCAACAATTAGGGGGTATTACTAAACGTAACATGATGCCTTTAAACCCCATTTTGGAAATTGAAATATTTGATTGTTGGGGCATAGACTTCATGGGACCTGTCCCACCTTCATTTGGATATGCTTATATTTTGGTTTGTATTGATTATGTTTCTAAATGGGTGGAAGCTATTCCTTGCAGGTCGAACGACACTTCCGTCGTGCTTAAGTTCCTTAAAGAGAACATTTTCTCTAGGTTTGGAGTGCCAAAGGCCTTGATCAGTGATGGAGGGTCTCATTTTTTCAACCGTATGTTCGCTACTTTAATGAAGAGGTTTGGGGTCACACATAAAGTTTCTACTCCGTATCACCCCCAAACCAATGGTCAAGCAGAGTTAGCAAATAGAGAGATCAAAGGAATTTTGCAGAAAACGGTGAATCCATCAAGAAAAGATTGGAGTTTGCGCTTACCTGAAGCGTTGTGGGCCTACAGGACGGCCTACAAAACAATTTTGGGGATGTCACCTTACCGCCTTGTATTTGGGAAGTCTCGTCACTTACCTGTTGAGATAGAGCATAGATCTTATTGAGCTATAAAGAAAATGAATTTTGATACTGATGTCTCTTTTTCTTCTCGCAGGTTACAATTGTTGGAGCTGGAGGAGTTGAGGATAAATGCGTACGACAACGCTAAAATTTCAAAAGAGAGGATGAAATCCGTCCACGACATGATGATCTTGAGGAGGGAGTTCACCCCAGGCCAAAAAGTATTGCTATACAATTCTAGGCTGCACATCTTTCCTGGGAAGCTTCGCTCTAGGTGGTATGGACCTTTTGTCATCAAAGAAGTTTTCCCACATGGCGCTGTGCTCTTACTAAATGAAAAAGATGGAAGCGAGTTCAAGGTGAATGGCCAGAGATTGAAACATTTTCACGAGCTTTGGACCAGGGAAGCGAGCACCATGGATCTCACAGACCCACCTTCGGGTGGGAACTAATCAGGTGTGTTCTTTCCATGATTCCCTCTTCCTAACATTGAGGACAATGTCTATTTTAAGTTGGGGGGAGGGAAATAACTTTTAGTAGGATTTTTATTTGCTTTTTCTTTTTCTTTTAGGATTTTTATTTTCTTTTTCTTTTTATTTTAGGATTTTATTTTTTTAGTTCCCTTTTTGCATTGAAAAAAAAAATTTGAGTTAAGAAATATCACCAAAGTATATCTTTACCTAGAAATGATCCCTATGTGATGAAATTTCTCGATATTTATTCACTACCGTACACTCGTAATTTATTTTCTCCACCACTATTATTCAACATTTCAATCTCATTTTACATGAATTTGAGTGCTTGTGGTGAATTTCTATTTATACATCTCAATGGCAAGATTAATCGATGACTTAATGAATCTAAAAATTATGGATTAGCAAGTGGTATGCTTTCATTGGAACACACCAAAGTTCATGTACCAATAATTCATAAATTAACTGGAGCATTGTTCTTTATCTCGTATTCATTGCCATTTGCATGCTTGGTGTGATTTTGGGTAGAAAAACGTACCACGTCATTTGAAATGATTAGGATACCCATTCTTGTGAAAAATTAAAGAATAGGAAGTTATCTTGCCAAGTTGTTTATGCACGCACAAAAGAAGAAAAAATGAGATGAATGAGGAAGAAAAAAAATGAATAAATGTGCTATTAAGGAAATAACTTGGTTGGCTCGAGTAGTACAGTCCGAGGGGCCCTTCTTGGCCTAATGCCCTATTATCGTCTGATTTGGGAGCCATTGACCGGAACCTCAATTATTTGATGGAGCGATCTAAGTTATATACTTTTCCGCGAATGTTTCTTGATGCGCGTTACACGGAACTATGGAGAAAAGTGAAAGAAAATAGAGAATAAGTGTGCATGATTAGCGAGGCACGAGAACTTCCAAAGCTTAAAGAAAACGCAAGATGTGGTGTGAGTTCCTATGAATAGAGATTGACGTGTGTATGTATTGATACCATCCTATTTTTTTGATGCTTGCTTTGCATGAAACATCTACGCTCCAAGTTAAAATATTTGATTGAACGGTGTGGGCCTTTGATTTTGTATACTATGAGCTATGAAGTAATTGATAGTGAATTTGAGTCTATTTTATAACCATTTGAGATGCTTGACTTTCATTTTTGAAAACCCGCAAGTACCATTACTTAATGAGTTTGAAATATTGATATTAGTGTTTGGTTATCTCGTTTGTCGTTGTAGTATGGTGGTGAATGATTTGAGATCTGATAAGGTAATCTAGGCGTATTTTTAATCGCTCTTTTTGCTAGAGACTAGCAAAACGCTAGTTGGGGGGTGTGATTTGGGTTCAATATTGCATATTTAACCCCCCATTTAGCCCTATTTTGTGCTCATGTGATGCTACATTGTTCTCTAATTCAAACGTATTTTCTACACATTTATTTAGTAGAGAAAACACACTATTTGAGCATAAAACAGCATTTAACGATGCAATTCTGCACATTTTATACTTTTCTTAGCTTGGTCTCGATCTCACGATTCCAACGACTATTTATTTGTATTTTTCTGAGATCTGTGCTAATTAATATGAATTTTTGAATGCAGAATACCAATTAATTGAAGAAATACGGAGGAAATACTTTTAAAATACGCAGCACGAATCGTGGAGCGCCACGTGGCAAGCATCCGTGCGTCCCCGCTCGAATCCAACGGCGCAGATTACTTTGATTCAGAGATAAATACGGGGCGACGTGGCACGCTCTTGGCCGTCCGATACGAATCCAACGGCCAAGAATCAGCCCGCTTCGAATTCGTTTTCAGCTGCAAATGGGCGACGTGGCGCTTCGACATCCATCCGATTGAAATCCTACGGTCCCCAGCGATCCCGACTTTTCAAATCAAAGCGGCGACGTGGCTACTTCCTGAGCGTTGGATGACGATCGAACGGCGCAGATTCAATGCGAATTCGAATCGAATTCGAATACGCAGCGAGCGACGTGGCGCAACGTGGGTCGACGATCGTCGAACGAGCGGCCGAGATCCTCTCAATCTGGGCGCGTTAGCGGAGCGGGTATGCGCAGTTTTTAAAGCAACACGTGGCAGCGCCACGTTAGATCCCGCTTGGATCAACGGCCAGGAAAAGCCCCGCTTAAGATCAACGGCGTGGATTGATCCGGGTGCGAATATTGTGCGGGTTTGAACCCGTTAAGCCCAATAAACCCGCAATCTTATTATTTAAGCGTATTCTAGGGTTTTTGGGCGTATAATTGGCGTATTGGAGCACTTAGGAGCCGTATTTTCTTCTGCAAAAATTCTGTAAAATTTCAGAGCCTATTTTCTTATTTCCAGAGAGTTTTGAAGACTTTTCAGAGAGAATTGGTGATATTTTCTTCAACTTTAGCTCGTATTTGGGTGTTTTAGCTTGTATTTTGCCCTTAAACTTCCGTATTTTGCTATTAAACTTATGAATTCTGATCTGAAATCTGTGTATTTCTGCACCATGAGTAGCTAAATATTTTATGTGCATGGTATGGAGTAATTAGGTGATGTGAATCGTATTCGTTGGTTGTATTATTGCGCTTAATCGCTATATTTGCTAAAGTTTAATCGTCGCTCTTAAATCTACTTTTGCATATTCCAAAAGAATTGTTCTAGTCGATGATCACCCCACAAGGGTGAGATTTGATCTCTCCAAAAGAGAGCTTCATACTTCATATATACGTTTACAACTTTAGCGATATATTATTAGAATTGATGCGTTAACTCCCAAAAGGACATCTTCCGACGATTCGCTCCCAAAAGGAGGTTTCGTTGTGTTATACTTGATCAACCAAAGCTTACGATTCGCTGATCCTAATGAACCCATGCCATGTACATGCCTTTTATATCTATTTTGCACAAACTAGAATTCGTTGTTTGCATTGATCGCACGTAACAATCCCATCACCACACACTTTTCATACCACTTTCACCATCGCTATTAAAGTGCTTAGATTTTATTCGTAGTTACTCTATTTGATTTGGACTTGTGGTTTCAACAGATTCTCCCGAGGATTCGACATCTGGACTCCCAGATTTTACTACTTGAACGGACTCTTGCGCTTGAGAGAAGCACCTTTCGGAGCCCACCAAGGATGCAGCATCATCAGCGGCATATCCCCAGCCCATGCTGCTTGGGAATAGGCCATTGTGGTTGGCTTTGTCTCCATCTGGAGTTCGACCGAGGGGGTTAGTTAACCTGAATTGAAAGCTGGCACCGAATGACAAGTTGTATCAGGGGCACAGGCGCACCGATTCCTGAGGCTGCTCATGGGAATTTAGTGATGAGGTTGTCTTTGTGGGGTACAGGTACAGAAGAGCGGACCCTTCGGGTGTGACCACTAAGACCGTCCTTATAAAGTGGAGCTCATTTGAGAGCCGACCAAGATGTGACCGTGTGGGCCATCCTTGTTGGGCATAACTTGCAATGGAGCGGGCCATGGGGGAACCACTAAGCTCTCCATATAGAGCATGGCACGTGGAAGGGTCGAAATCAGGGTAGTCCTTAAGAACCAGGAACAGTGAGATCTGGGGCTTCCTCTACCACAAGGCATGACGGAGGAAGCACTGAGCAGCATGGATCTAGGATGTTGAAGAAGATGAGATCTGAAGAAGAGGGGCTGCCTCAGCTGGAGCTAGGGGTTTCGTAGTCATGAGGTGAGATCTGAATGAGATCTACACGGATATGCTGGTTTAAAAGCATATGTGACAGATGTTGTCACAAGGCCCTTCTTCTAGCGCCAACTGTTGATACATGGATTCTTGGTTGACCAGATCAAACCACCAGGCATCTGGGCAGGTATTTAGGGACACGTAATCCCGTAACAAGTTAGGCTCGGACAGGTCGGTTTTGTTATGCCATCCTCCTCCTCCAGTACCTGAAATGGAGAAACAAAGGCTCAGAGGTCTCGGTGGGTGCAACACCCTATTTGGGGGGATAGACCCCACGTCTCCCCTCTAATGCCTTAGTCATGCAAGATTAGAAGAGGAAAGGATGTGATGGGCGTAAGATAGCCCATGTGTGGTGGCGCATGGGTTGAGCTTGGTTATGCTCATGACCGTTGGGAGTTGTAAATATGGAGATGCTTGCTAGGGTTGCTTGGGATCAAAGAAAGAGTACCTTCGGGGGGGCACGTTTCTCTTATGTAGAGAGGATACGGGCCAATGGATGCTTGACATGTGTACAGCTACATGTTTCTGGGCATAACCAACTTCGTACGCAAGGAGCCACCGACAGTGTCAGTATATAAGATAGGCATTAAATAATGATTGCACTTGGAGAAAGAATGCTGATCGGTTTCCTGAGATCGTGACATGTGGATGACGTGGGCCAGTATGAGCTACTTAGGGTTGACCTTCAGCAGGAAAGTCATTCTGGGGAGCAGTCCGCAGACCCTGAGGTCGGGCGTCCATTTGGAGCTATTCTGGGGTGGGGTCCAACTGAGGGGCATCACTCGACGTGACGAGAGGGTCCACGCTGACGGGTCCCATCCGTTGCATTGGGCTGGGCTTCACGGCTAACCGAACCCAATTGCTGAAATCGGTATATATCTACAGGAACTTTTCCCAATAATGCCCATTCAGTGCCCACTGTGAAATGATTTTCCAACATGTCTTTAGGAAATTATTCATTGGAAAAGTCATGTGCCGGTATCATCTCTAGCGGTAGAGCTAGTGGGCAAATTACTACCATAACGTTTAAATGCAAAGATCGGAAGACACGGTAACAACATACAACATTAACTCCATACTGTTTGTTCTCAGTTGATGAATGCCTGTCATGGTTGGGCATGATTAAAAAGCTACCTATCCAATGCATGGATATTGATGTAACACAAAGCAAAAGCCAACAAGCCTTTGTGGTACGTAGGCTCATCATCCAGTCGTGAGCCAGCCAAAAAAAGCAAGCAATCAACCATCGTATATGTCAATTGGCAAGTTGCTCTTGTGTTTGTGGATACAATCAGTGTCTAAGTTGACGAGTTGAATTTGGCATTTGGATTCCACACGAATTTCCTCAAAACTTGGACCAGGGAACAGCTGAGAGATTGTGATAAAGTTTGACAGGAATTGGAATGTGACTGCAGAGAGAGATAATAGCATCAGCAAACACAGGGCACTACCAGCTACAGCGTTTCAATGTGGCAAAAGCACATGCAAGTTGAACCATCATGTTACTAAGGTGAACAGAACCCCCACCAAGTCCAACACCACCGAATTTATCATTCAGGAGTGCAAATTGTAACACAGCATGCTGCATGTAGGGTTTCATGTTTGGGAGAAGGAGAGCGGGGCCCGCCCGGTCCGGACAAGGGGTCAGTGACAAAAGTCCATCAGAAGGCTCAAATATACATAGCAAAGAAGATAATCAATGGAAAGAGGTATAACATGGGGGAATACCATCTTAAGCTTGCATGGACAGACCTGCCCTTTAGGTTGTGTGGGCACGGGTCCCCACAACATTTGACTAAAAGGTGTATACATATGTAAATTTGTATATATATTGTGTGTATTTATATGTGTACTAGTCATAACCCGTGCCAGCGGGCACGGGTCATTTAAGATTTCCCTTGCGAAATCTTTGTTTCCCGAAATTTTTTTTCAAAGCCAAAATTTAAAATAAAAACAAATTAACTTACAATACTTAGCGGTACATGCGCCTTTGGCGTGGGTGCCTTCGGTGTAGAACAACAAATTCGACGTAAAACAACAATTTCGACACGGGCGGGTGCCTTAGGCGCGGAACAACAAATCAGCGTAAAAATATTTAGCGGGCGCCTTCGGCGCGGGCGCCTTCGGGCTTCATATACATACAACCCGTGCCCGTGGGGACACTGTTCATTTAAAAATCTTGGACCCACTAATTTTAAACAAACATCAATAATTATTAGTTTCCCCTGAAATATCAGTAGATGGGATCGAAATTTTACAGGGTTTTGCAACGGGGATCAATGAGTTGGCAGCATCTCCCGCTTTCATTCTCCCACAGCTCGCGTTCATTTCCAAGATGAGATTATGTATGTGCACAACATTTTTTTTCATAACTAATATTCAAAGGCTATCCATAATTTCAATGTTTTTGTGTATTCCCAACAAATTTCTCTTCAACCCAAAAATTTCCCTCCAAAACTTGATGTGACATTGCCACAAAGGACAAATTCAAAATCTGCCCTCAATTGTAATATAGAACTACATATATTAGGCCCCCACTTGAAATATATATGTATTGAGGCCCATCATACCAAAGTTCCGGTTCCACTACTGAGCATGAGAAGAACTCAATGCCAAAAAAATGCTTAAAATTTTACTTTACGTAATGCGCCTTGCTCCACAATATGGGAGCATTTTGCTTTATTCAAACATTAGCTATAACATACAGTCCATTAACAAAGAATACTCAAACGTTTTAGTGTGACGCTCCTTACTCTTGCATATAGGCCTAAAAGGGAAAAGAACGTATGACCTTCCACGTAAATAGCAAAGAAGTATTGAAAGAGATATTGGTCTCATATCACAAGGACGATATTTTTCATCATTAAGGATGACTACAAGCAAAAAAGGCTCTTTGACTCTCCAAAACCCATATCTTATTAAGTATAGAAATAACTTTAGCCGTGTGGCTCTTATTAAGCACCATTCAAACAATTGTGGCGTATCTCAACTTTATTATGCTATAAAAGATACCAAGTTCAAGACGTCTCAACTATATGTTGTAAGGACACTGGCTATGAGGAAAACACTAAAAGGTGGATTGAATATTGTTTATAAAATTTAAATGATAGTTATACCAATTTAAATCCCTAGCCAACAATAAATGCGGAAATATAAATTAACCCAAAATGAAACAAGCTAAAACAAAGGATGTTTCAAGAGTTTGAATTACCCAAGTCTAATCCCGACTTGCTCCCGGTAATCCTACGTCACTTCCGCCTGGATACCACCGGATACTCAAGTTAGAACCCTAACTTGAGGTTTCCTTTAAACCCACTTATAGCAACCCTACAAGTGTAATCGAACAACAATCATTGTCCTTGACTCCCACAACTTGGGATTAAGCAAACCCACTCTCACAAACCGAGAGTGAAATCGAAATACAAGATAATGAAATTCGAAATGAAAAACACTTATAAACACCTATGCCTTGAAGTAGAACTTGAAGGAGCAAGTGTGTGTGTGTTGATGTCTCTTCCAAGATGAGAGAAAGCCCTTGTACTTGTCTTCACCAAAGCATGAAGCTCAGATTTAGTTTAAGTGTGAAGACAAGATTGTAATTGAGATTTCTAGGGCTTGAGACTTTAGGAAAAGAGAACTTGAGAGATTGAGCTTAGGAATGAATGCAAAGTATTCAAGAGTTCAAGAAGAAGATCTCCAATGGAATAGTAGGATACCCTTTTATAAGTTCTCTAAACCCCTCAAGCAAATTATCCAAAACCCCCTTAGAAATCCGTCTGGAAAAAGCCAATGGATAGAAAATACGCGCCAGACAGTCGACTGATGAAGAACTCACAGTCGCCAGCTGCACTGTATCAGAGGGTACGTAAGAATTCAAACAGTAACTTACCATGTAGGACAGTCGACAGATTAAGGTCTGACTAGCGCCTATAAACCTACAGGCGACTGACATCCTAAGTGTGTAAGTGGTGAAAACTCAGGAATTATTGGAAGGTGAGAACAGGCGACTGTAGAAGCATATACATTTGTTTTACCTCTCTTCTTTCTAGTGGAAGATCTTGAAGACTTCTTGAAGCTACAATCTTCATCTTCGATTATACAATCCACTTTACGAGCTTTGATTGATCCTTGAGTGACATCCATTGCTAATTGATCTTCATGATATGTGAAGGCAATAGATTAACTGCAAGTAAGGGATTAGTCACAAGTATTTATGTTTGCTCATCAACAAAACCAAGTAGGGAGAAGTCCAATACTCAACATTCTCCCCCTTTTTGGTGATGACAAACAAACATAAACAAAAAGATAAATAATTATGCTTAAAAATACTTACTCCCTGTACATAGACGCCAATCAAGTTAGTCAATATAAATAAGGGTATCCATTAATCAATTAAAGTAAATATGTAAGATATGCATGAATGAAATGATTTCAAGATTAGACATTTAGGATTTTAGAATCCAAGTTCATTATATCTTTCTCCCCCTGAATCTAAGGCAACTTCAATCTTAGATGCAAATTTAGATTATACTAAGCACAAAATTATGATTTGTTTATTTCTCTCCCTCTATGACATTATCCAAAAAGAGGAAATATAAAAACAACAACAATAGTGCTAAATAAAACTAAAATAATTATGAGAGTTTGAAGGATATGATACATATGCAATATGATACCAAAATACAATCGAGAAAACATGAAGGTGCAGCACACTAATACATATCAATAACGCATCAAAAATGAAATTCTAGTTGACTAATGGAATGAGAGTCCAATATCAACATTACTTATGCAAAATTTCTCACAACACATCATATATATAAAAGAGCACACATGGAGACAAAATTGCACAACATATACACAAGGATCACATCAGAGAGTAAAGAGACAAAATGTGATATCATATATATATACATATATATATATACATATATATATACACACACACACACATATATATATATACATATATACATATATATCTATCTATCTATCCATCTATCTATCTATCTATTATACATTTGACAACGTTTTTTGAATTCTAGGGCTGACTAGGACAAGATAAAGAGTGGCTGGGATTTGATCTTATGAAATGGAAGGTTGAGATGAAGCTTTGAAACCATGAATGGGACCCTTGAAATTTGGTCCAGCCTTGAAATTTGGTCCAGCTTTGAAATGATGAGAGCTTTGAAATCATGAATGTGAGCTTTGAAACTTGGTCCAGCTTTGAAATTTGGTCCACCTTTGAAAGCAGCCAGTGAACATGTTTCAAGATGAGGCGTCCGCTAAATTTTCTTACGCTGATTTGTTGTTTCGAGCCGAATTTGTTGTTCTACGCTAATTTGTTGTTCCGCGCCGAATTCCGTGACGAAGGGGCCTGCACCGAATTTGTTGTTCCGCGCAAAAGGCACCGAATTTGTTGATCAACGCTAATGCACTTTGGTTATTAAAATGTGTGCGATGACTAGCGGCCGAAGGCGCCCGCTAAATTTTTGTTCGTTTTAATTCTTGGGGAGAACAAAGATTTTGATGGGATATCTTAAATGAATCGCGTCCGAGGGCGCCCGTACCGAAGCTACATTTTTGTTCGTTTGAATTTGGGAGGGAGAAATAATTTTTGGGGAGAACAAAGATTTTGCAGGAAAATCTTAAATGAACCGTGCCCGCGGGCACGGGTTATGACTAGTATATTATATAAAACAGAGCATATTTTGAATTTTATCCTACTAGGACAAAGTTTGTCCTACATTGCCATAAAATGCTGACTGGGACAAAGACAAAATGCTGACTAGGATAAGTTTGGGGATAAGCTTTGGAAAGGGAGGGAAATTTGAAAGTTGAAATTTGGTTTGAAAACATAAAAATTTGAAATTTTCATATGAGAACAAAACTTTTGGGTGAAGGGGAGATTCTCATCTGACTAAACTTTGGGGACCCTCTCTCTCTCTCTCAAACTTTGGGGACCCCCCCCTCTCTCTCGGCCCCTCATGCCACTAAAAGTTTTGGGGATCTCTCTGTATCCATCTATATATATATATATATATATATATATATATATATATATATCTCTCTCTCTCTCTCTCTCTCTCTCTCTCTCTCTCTCTCTCTCTCTCTCTCTGCCCCCATGCCACAAAAACTCACTCCCTGAGGAAGAAGCATGAGGAAGTCGATCCAACTCTTGCATACAATGAATGTCCCTTCCCGTTCTGCCAGATCTGAGATTTAACTCCAGGTGTTTTGCTATCAATCTATTTCTATCGATTCTTCTCTGATTTCATTTTGATTTTTAACCTTGATATTTCGTTTTTAGGGGGTAATCAACTGCATACTTCCAAAAGAGTGGAAATGGGGGGATTGGAGCAGATCGTCATGTATTTTGACTTAGATTGCCATTTCGACGTTCTCCGCCTTGGAAATGCACTGAATCGTCGGATAATGGAAGCTTGTGGTGAGCCATTTCTTTATCCTGTTTCTCACAAATTGATATGAAACACAGAGAAGTGTCTCCAAGTAGAATATAGGGTAAGTAGAATTGCATTTTGTGTGTGGTATTTTGTGTATGATTTCAGTTTTTGAATTGGATTTTTTCATCCGGGTTCTGTATTTGTTGAGCAAAGTAAATGTGGTATCTTTGATCTTGGTTGATTCAGGTTCAATGGACTCTCAGGAGATGAAATCAAGAAAGCCCACCAATTGCTTGACTTAATGCCGCAATGATACCGCATTAAGGTTAATATCCTTAATAGTAATTTATTTAATTAAATCGATTATTAATTTATGGTTTGAATGAAATGTTTGTGAATGTATAGTAAGTTATATACTCAAGCAAAAATAAAGTCTTATTTTCATATTGCAATTAAGTAGATAATGTATTTAAGTATCCTATAATTAGATAGCATACTTAAGTATCATGTAGATAGCTTATTTAAATATTTAAGTAGATTGCAATATCCAGTAAGCAGATAGTGAAGTAGATACCAGATAAATGTTGAGATGTTTATGTGGTTTCATCTTTCAGATTATTACTGTTGAGTTTCCATACATGCCTCAATAACATTGTAAAAACATGCTGCATGCTTACAGAATAATTCTAGGTGCCATCATGGAAATAAGATACCAGACTTCGATGAATCGTTACATCAAAATAGGTTGCATGAAGCTTTGAATAGGCTTCTTTAGACTAATAACTTCCATAATTCACTGGCCATGTCTGCCAAGTGCCTTGCAAAGGTTCATGTGTTTTGGTATCATAGAGAACCACGTGTCAATCAAATGCATCGAATGCTCTATTATAGATGGCCCTTGAAGAAGGATGGATGGTACCTCGGCCTCCGCGTCAAAGATCTGGGTATGTAGCTATTTTTTCTGCTAAATGATGGTGTACTCTATTAATTCATTTGAAGTGTACTTCCATTAATTTTTTGAGGAAATATTTAGTACGAAACTGGATGTAGCTGTGACTACTGGATTCCTTCAGATTACCAAATTATTTCCTATTATTCATTTGGATTTTTTTATGAGATTGTGACTTTGTTGGCATGTAGGAAGAAATTTGCTATACTTGGCAGTGCTCCAGCTTTTCCAGCCGCTGGCCTGCTGCTGATCAACTAAATAAGATGGGGGTACTGGGTCACTTTTTAGAAGCATACTGATGATATTAGGGACTTGATGATGTATGGAGTTCCAAACATGAAGACTGACATGATTGATATTGTTTCATGGAGTGTGAACCTTATAGCCGAGGAAGGTGTAAAGTGACATGCTGCCTAATTTCACCGTCTGATTCTGAGTAAGATTCTAAACGCTTTAAATAAGGCTCTATTCAAATTTCCAGAGCATTGTTTCATGTAGGGTACCACTTGTGATTAGTATGCTTATCCTCTAGAATTTCTGCTATTTGACTGAAATTTTCTTCGAATGCCATTAATCAGTCAGAGTACAGTAAGCTTCGACGCTTTTGAGTGGACGTATTGATGCAAGGAAGCAAGGTGAATATTGATCTTGTGGGCAAATTTATACCTTCAACATTTAAAAACCGTTTATGTTTACGAACTACTGACAATGGTCAAATTTATACTTATGGTTCTTAGTTATCTTTATACTGCACATGATAGAAACTTTGATGGCTCATTTTTGCTTACACGTTTGGATGTTGCATTGTCTCAATCCAAACATAACAACACCTACAAAGTCGATTAAGAGTAGGTAATAGGAGTTCATCTTTTGACTCTTTTTAATTTTCTGTCTGTCATATAATTCATGGTTATCTTTTGCATCTCCTTCTGCCATTTTTTCTCTTTAGTAGCTGGCAAGTTGCATATTAGGTATGTATAATGACTTTGACTTGAACATGTGGTTCCAGTTCATTTGTATGGATACAAATACTTGCACAGCATTCTGCATACTTATTTGTTAACTGATTAAGAAATCATATACTTTTCATTGTTTATTCTCTACCGTAATCCATATCGATATTTTCTTAAAAATGTATTTTGCCCATCGTTATCAATAGTTGACATATATGCTCTCCAATTTTCTAGATATTCCGGTTATTCATATTTATCGTTATCAATAGTTGAGTCTATGCATCTGGCATCAAATGCAACTACAAATGATTCAATGTATTTTGTGTTGCGTACCATAGATAACTTTCACAGGTGGCTAATTTTATAATACTTTGGTGCAGTGGTGGTCAAAAGTGGTTCATATGGTTTCCTAATTAAAATATGTGATGGCAGTAATTTAAGGTGTGTTCCCAACAATCCTTAGGAAGGACAAGTGCCAGGCTACGCGCCTCACCCTGCTATTGTATTAAAGATGGAAGATGGAAGAGATCTCCTTCTGCCTATTATAGTTTGTAAGTATCATATTAATTTTCAGATGTAGATCATTCATTCATGTCATGTCTTCCATGGGTTACCATCTAGATTACTTATTTTTCGGTGGAGATGCCGAGCGTGCTGCTAATGGCTGTAGTTTGCAATGTTCAAATTGTAAGTTTTTGTATTCTTATTTTAAAATATATACCTTTAAACAACAGTATTGATCTTTAAAATTTGTTCACAGACCTCTAAATTTTTTAATATGGATCCTTTTGCATTTTCAGGCTAGGCCTACTGTATACCATGTAGTGAAAGAAATGATTGAATCAATTAACTAGATGGAGAGAGCTGCATCTCAACTTGGCCAAAAAATTTGACTATTTAGGTGTCACTATGATGAGTTAATCAGTTTTCAGTCCTTTCCTTGCATTCATGTAATTTGTTCGGTTTGGTGTAGGGATGGGATGGGCCAGCGGGGGAAGTAGCTGATGGAGCTTGCAAATATCTGTTGAGCTTGCAAATACATTGGAAGAAACCAAATGCCAAAGGTAAAAGTTGTTACAGTAGACAGATGAATGGGAAAAGGTGGGGAAAAATTAATTTTGATAAGAAACATGCTTATTTTTAGTGATTTATGTTACCTTTTTTCAAAATAAAGAACGGATTTTGATGTTGACCATACCAATTTCAGTAATTTAAGAAGCCACCTCCAATTTACAGTGACATTCATTTTATTGGAGGTTATTTCTCACAAAACTACTTTTATCTTTCATATTTTTCTCAAAATTTACATTGATTTATGTGAACTTATATCTTTCACATTCATTGAATTTGGGGGGGAAATTTGAAATTTCAAAGTAACAAAACTTGAAAATAATAATAATCAACTACTCTGGCAGAACTACATTGCAAGAGATTCTGTTAAAATTCATAGCATTACCCATACTTGCATGATCCAGCCATCCACATGATAATTTGCAAGCGCTTGATCAGAAATCTTATCCCAATCCATTCAATGTAATCATCATTTTCATGTGCTTTCTTACTGTCTTCTTCCATTTGTGTTCATTTGTTTCTCATTTAATTTTCTCATATTCCTGACCTATGCCGGAGAGGCCCTTGCAAGGCTAAAGAGTGAAGACAGAAGAGGGGTTTGCTGTCATTTGAGGTGCCATGTTGTTATGCTCTTGGATCTTATACACATCGAAGCTGAGACCAATAGCCAGATTTGGCTTCCACCATACCGTCATGAATGAAGTTGTCGCCAGTCTTGAAGATGGACCTAAGACGGACCTCAGCTCAAAATAATATGACTACACACTACCTCTGCATCATTTTCATTGCCATCAACGCATCGCTCATGTTTGCCTCGGATCCGAGTCCCTTCCCAGACTTCTGCGTCGCTGACATGTCCAAAGGTATACACACAGCACATTTTGCTTAGATTTCTTAAATAAGTTTCGTCTGAGTTCTCGAAGTCAAATTTAGTCCCCTAACTTACCCATTGATTGCATAAGCTAATGCTGCATGAAACATGTGAATATGATTACCATGGCAATTCCAAACTTTTACCCTCAACAAAAGTAAAATGGAATTTAGAGGGTTAATCAACTGATGAGAGGCAATATGAAAATATGATTACCATGGCAAAGGCTATAATATTGGAGTTTTTCGTGTTTCAAAGCCTTTAGGATATTTATGTAATGAAATTTTCATAAATTCTCTTCATATTACTAGAATGCCAAGAAATTGTTGCTGGCAAAAAGGAATAAATAAAATGTTATTTGGGGAATGTTATTTTTCTCATTGTGTTTTGTTATAAAATATGCTCTATGATATGGTTTATAAATCAAGAACATTTTTTCGATAGATATGCAATCATTTGATCCATGATATGGTACAAAAATTTTTGTAATGATGCATTGGTTATAGGTCAGAGAAGGCGAGAGTTGAGCAGAGCGATCTATTGAGGTTGGAGAGTATCAGGCACTCTCTCATTTGACAGGAGGATACCATCATATTTAGCCTATTGGAAAGAGCTCAATACTGCTACAACCATGATGCATATGATCCTAATGTTTTCTCAATAGATGTATCCTCAAAGTGACTACTCGGATCGAAGCTAACTACTCGGATTCAAAGTGACGAAAATGTATCCTCAATAGATATGGGAGTATAAGGATTGAAAGATGATCGGCTGGTGTTTTAAATGGCCAGGGGCCACGTTCGATCGTATATTCTATATGTAAATGGGTTGTTTAGGATTGGTTGCATCATTGTGCTTTGGCCATAGCCATCGAGGTTTTGTGCATGTAAAATAAACCACTGTATATTGAGCTTGCACTCTATTGTCAAATCAGGTTTCTTTTGATTTGTTATATAATATTGATCATCCTCCCGCGCCTTTTTGGATGGTTAGCTTACTCTGTTGTTCCTGGAGTTGTTTGCAATTGACTATAGAAAGTTTGTGAAAAATTGATATCAAACTCTCTGAAAGTTTGTGTTGGTACAATTCAGTTTCCTTTTGTTAAAATGCCAAAAAGTTTTTATGTTAAGTTGTAGAAATTTTTAACGCTTTGAGTGTATACTAAATATTCACAATGGATTTGTTTTGTGATAGTTCCAGTAAACTCCAAGTTTAGTTCCAGTAATCTCCAAGTTTAGTACCTATAGTTCCAGGACAACAGATGTGAATCGTTGTTGTTGGGTTCAACTTAAACCCATGAAAATTAATTTGACGTGGTACTGATGACATGGGACTGACTTAGAAAGGGATCATGTTGGATTAATTTGATATTTAAATTGTTTGAGAAATAGTTTTCAAAAATATTTGAAGTTACAAAAGTTAAACAAAATGATTACCTGGGTATAACTTAAAATAATTACAAAAATGATTACACAACAAATTAGCGTGCCGTAGGCACCCGCGCCACTAATTTTTTTACGCTAATTTGGTGTTCCGTACCGAAGGCGCCCGCGCCGAAATTGTTGGTTTACGTCGAATTTGATGTTCCGCGCCGAAATTGTTGTTCTACACCGAAACTGTTGTTCCGTGCCGAAGGTGTCCTGCCGAATTTGTTGTTATGTGTCGAATGGGCATGCGCCGAATTTGTTGTTCCGCACGAAGGCGCCCATGCCGAAGATGCCCGTACCGCTAAATATTTTTACACTAATTTGTTGTTCTTTTAAATTTTTTCTGTGGAAATACTTTTGTGGGGAACAAAAATTTCGCGAGGAAAAATCGAATCGTGCCCACGGGCACGAGTTATGACTAGTATATATTAATGAGGCAAATGTGCCTGAGAATGTGCGCGGGTAACATACATGCGTACACGCCCTCTCCGGGGGATTTTAAAGTATTTTTTTGAATTTGTTTTGCAGTAGGTAGTTCTAAATGTTAAGTAGCCCCCCACAAAATTTCAAGTCAAACAAACAACATTTGTGCATCGAAACATCCATGACAAAAAGGTTGCAAAAAAATTTGAGAATTCTGGACTGTTTTGTGCAACTTTTTTGTGATAGATGTTTCGATGCCCAAATGGTGTTTGTTTGACTTGAAATTTTGTGGGGGGCTACCTAACATGTAGAACTAACATCTGCAAAAAAATTTTAAAAAAATACTTTAAAACCCCCCGAAGAGGGGGTGTGCGCTGGTAACAATACCTGCGCACGTTCTTAGGTACATTTTTTGCTATATATATATATATATATATATATATATATATATATATATATATATATATATATATATATATATATATATATATATGAATTTAATGTAGAAAAGGTGGCACTTGATCCATTAGATCAGGTGCTTAAACACAAAAAAGGTGGGAAGTACAAGCCTCCACATGGGCTTGTACTTGTGGGGTCCCACCTTTTTGTGTCTTGCACCTGATCCAATGGATCAGGTGCCACCTGCTCTACATTAATCCCATATATATATAATATATATAGGAAAATTTTGAAATGAAAACATTTCACACCGTGCGAAAATGTATTTAGTTTTTTTTTAAGTTTTTTTTTCAAAAATTCTTTTTTCCATCCTCATTATATGTTGTTATACCCCCCTCAAAAAATAATCGTTGAGAAATAATGTCATTTGGCCTTCGATCAAGGCATTTCATCAAATTCGCACGTTTTGAGACCGTTAAATTTGTAACGGGTGGATGTGTGCTCTAATCCCCAATGGGTTCACCTATTATTTTCCCTGAAGAGGAGAAGCCCACTGCGACGATAAATGAAGTGGAAAATCTGAAGTTGATGAGCCTCAGAAGGAGATAATATATGTGCCACCGGTACCATTCCCACAATGGTTGGTAAAGGCTAAATTGGAAAAGAAATTTACTCGATTTCTGGAGTACTTGAGAAGGATAAACTTAAACATCCCGTTCCTTGATGCCATAATTGAAATCCCAACATACGCAAAGTTCCTTAAAGACCTGATCATGGGAAGGAAAAGCTATGCTTTCCAACCAAGGTACGTGGTTCGTCAAAAAAGATAAGTTACCGAAGAAATTGAAGGACCCCGAAAGCTTTATAATTCCATGCACACTTGGCGGAGTCTCCCTACAAAAGGATTTGGTTGATTTGGGTGCAAGCGTGAGTCTCATGCCTCTCACGATGTTCAAAAAACTGAATACGGGGACCGATCTCAAGCCCACCGACATGAAGATTCAACTCGCCGATGGACGTATCACTAGGCCGGTGGGGCTCGCTGAAAATGTGCCACTACAAATACCGTGAGGACTTTGCGTGACATGTGAATTCGTTATCATGGACGTGAAAGAAGAAAGAGACACATCTCTTATACTTGGGCGCCCCTTCTTAGCCACCGTCGAAGTCATCATGGACGTGAGAGAGGGAACGTTGTCACTCAACGTTGGAAATATTGAATTCGAATTCCATCACCCGCACACCATGAAGAATAGGTCCTTGCTAGAAGAGAATGATTATGTCGACCTACTTGACGAGGTCATCGACGAAGCTATGCCATATGCCATTGGAGCTTTGCATGTGGATAATCTTGACGGAGTGCCAAATTCTAAAAATGGCATTCAACATGAAGATACCCCGAATCCTCTCACCAAGGAAGAGGAGAACGATGCTGACATCGTGATGATAAAAGAGCTCTGCAATCTCTCTTCGGTGAATCAAAGAAAGCACGTGCCACCGGCGAATACTTCATCACCGCCAGGAAAGAAGAAGGAAGCCAAGAGCCGATGCTTAGGGGAGTCATCCCTCACCATCATTAGAGAGAAAGCGCTCATAAAGGATGCCAAGCAAAAAGGGGCACAACATCTCAATCCTACCGGCCTCCTCACAAAATTTGATATGCGCATCTCCTATGCGCCGAACATCACGCGCTCAACGTAAAATCATAAGGGGTCGAGCTCAAGACCTTAACCGAGTGCTTGTCGGGAGGAACCCGACGTTTCTATCTTAGTTTTTAGTTGAATTTCAGTTTTCATTTTTGATTTAGATTTTTATTAGTTTAGTGGGTCAAGAGTCTAGAAAAATCTGACAATGGGCAACGTTTTTTATCGCAGGAAGAAGATATGAGGATGCCATTCGAATGGAGGGTAGCCATGGCTATGGGGAGTAGCCCCATAGATGTGCTTAAATGATAAAGGAAGGAAGAAACTGAAGGGAGAGGGAGAAACAGAAGACAGAGAAAAACAGAGAGCTGAGAGCTGAAACAGACAGCTTACTCGGCCGAGTGATATTCTCACTCGACCGAGTGAAGAATTAACTCGACCGAGTGAAATACTGAACAGGAAAGTCTCAAAACTCTTTTTGAAATTGTTTTACCACTCGTTCGAGTGACATAGTCACTCGGCCGACTAACCCTGCAGCAGACAGCTCAAATTTCATGCTCTGCAAGGCCTCTTCACTCGGCCGAGTCATTAGTTCCCTCGACCGAGGGAATAATTCTACTCGACCGAGTGGGAGAATGCAGCAAAAACATTTAAGGTGTTTGTAGCCAATTAGTGCATTTTGACTTCCTTGATTGTCTCTCTCATTTACTCCTTGCTTGATTTTTGGGCTGAAGTCAAACTCAATTTGAAATCTTTTGAATTCTCTTTTGGCTCTATAAATAGAGAAGCCTTGAGATATTTTTCCTCACCAATTTTCATTCTTGAGCTAAAGCTAAAACTCTCTCAAAAATTCTCAACGTTCTCATCGCTCTCAAAGGTGTTCATAGCCAAGCAGTTTTCAAAATCACTGATCTTATTGTTTTCATTTCTATATATTTTTAAGATCAATAATTTTTAGCTATTGTTACTTGGTCTTTTAAAATCCTTCTACTTCGATTTTAAATTCTCTTATTGGATTTTTTTTTTGAAAACATCTCTTCTTGATCACAACGGATTAATTCGATATTCTGTATGTAATCAAATGAGAATTTCCTATAAGCCACTTAGAGCACTAATTGCAATATTCTTACTTAGCTATAGGTATTGTGGGTGTAAAATCCAATCTCCACTAATTCATTGGGGTGTATTGGATCTAATCTTACTTGGAGTCCCTTGGAGATAAGGGTGTTGGAAATCCTTGTTGTAGGCAAGGAGTTTGTAAAAGTCCTCGACTTGTGAGGCAAGGGAAAATACTTGTTGTAGGCAAGGTGGTTGTAAATCCTCTCGGCGGGAGGTGGTTTGTACTATTTACCTATAATAGTGGATTAAAGCCGACAAGAGTATCGGGGACTGGACGTACATAGGTTGTGGGGAACCAGGATAAAAATCTGTGAGTTTACGATTGTTATTTATTTACTTGCATTTACATTATGTTGCTTAACTTTATTATTGCAAGTATTATTTTGTGTTTATTAGGATTAATAATATGTAACTCTTTATTAATTCTAGGGAGATTTCTAGTGGAATTTTAATTTGTGAAAACACAATTCACCCCCTCCCTTCTAGTGTTCTCTTTGCCATCTATAGGATCCAACACTTGGTATTAGAGCGAGGTTACAAGATGGCATCAACAAGAAGACAACTTCCACATATCTTCGATGGATCAAATTATGACGATTGGAAAAGAAGGATGAAAGTCTACATTCAATCCAAAGACATCAACTTGTGGAGATTTTTGGAGAAGCCCCATTACCCACCTACCATACCTGAATCACAGTGGACAAAAGAGGAAGAAGAAATGGAAATCAAAGATGGAGAGGTAATTGGATATATTCAAAGTTTTTTTAGTAACAAAATTATTAGTCTTGTGTCGGGAGCTACTACGGCGCATCAACTATGGCACATGGTAAAGGAGCTTGAAGCATCCACCTCTAAATGCTCGTTCTCCAATAAAGAAAGAGAAGGTTCTTATGCTTGCTACACGGCACAAACAAACAATGAGGTAAACTATACCTCTAGTGATGAAAATGACAATAATGATTTACTTCGTGCTTATAATGAGTTAGTTAAAGATTATAAATCATTGAAAAGTAAATTTAGTTCCTTAAAGCATGATCATAGGAATTTAAATAAAGATAATAATTCTTCTTATTGATCATGATAAGTTAAAGAGTGAGCATAATGCTTTATTAAATGAATATGAATGTTTAAAGCTTGTGCATGATGAATCTCTTGAAAGATTGAATAATGCTAAGTCTATTATTGAACAATTGAGAATTGATAATGATAGACTAGTAGTAGAAAATTCTTTGCTTATGAATGAATGCAATAGTATGAATGAATGCAATAGAATTAATGGTAGAATTGATTTGTTGTTTAGTGATTTTTCTATGCGTAAAAGTATGTATGAAGAGCTTGTTTCTAAATTTGATAATTTCAAGCGCAATGCTAGCTTGAATACTTTTTCTTCATGCAAACATGATTTCATGATTAAGAATGTTGTTAGAGACAAAAAGAATTATGTTAGAAAGAATATGCATGCTAATGTTTCTAGAAAGAAATATGCTTTCGTGTATGGTAAGATTGCATGCAATAAATTGATGAAATCCAATGTTTCTAATAGTTCCATTCATAAGATGGATTCTACTAATCATGTGACTATGCATCCATATGCTAAGAATAATTATATGTCCATGCGTAGATTACATGATAATATGTATTTGGTGGCAAAGAATTTGAGTTTGATTGATAGACATGCAAATATCCATAATATCGTGATGAATATGCATAATTCTAGAAATTCTTTGTATGCTAGGAAAACAAATCCTAAATGGGTTTGGGTTCATATTGGATGAACTTGCATGAACCCAATAACGTTGAGTATCTATGCTTATTGTATATTTTTAGGATACTCAAATTTAAGGCATATTGAATATTGATGTGTCCATATTTTACACCTTTTTCCATAGCATCATGACATCGCATCACATGCCATTCTCGCATCCAAATCCCATATTTCCCTACGATATCGCATTTTTGACGTTATATTCGAGTTTCGTAGTATTTTATGAGTTTTCAGGGATTTTGGAGCGATTTGGAACTCAATCTAGGTATGGACACATTTGACACGCCCGTGAGCTCGTTGGCGAAGCTCTACAGGAGTTTGCCGTGTTTTGGGAGCCATGGGAGGAGTGAAGGAGAGAGCAGGAGGAAAGGAGAAGCTTCAGGAGCTTCAGCAACAATTTTCCCAGATTACTCGACCGAGCAGAGCAGCTGCTCGGTCGAGCAGATGCAAATGAAGAAGCAGCAGCAGATACGTAGGCTGCTTGGACTGAGCACTCATAGTGCTCGGTCGAGCAGCTATTCATTCTGAAGCCCGACTAATTCTTGCATGGCCCGAGCAGTTCCTTCAGTGACCGAGTCAGCAATCTGCTCGGACCGAGCAGAGCTGACTCGGTCCGTGCAGACAGAGTAAAGATTTTGGAGTATCACGATTTCCTGTCGTGCTCGGTCGAGCAGTACATCTGCTCGGACCGAGTGGACGACCGAGCAACAAACTGCTCGACCGAGTCATCCACTCGGTCGATGATGCTGAGTGCCATTTTTGGAAAGAATTTGGAGCGGCTGTGGCGCGATTTGGGGGGAATGAAGTCTGGGAGCAGCGACGGCGTCGGGGGCGAATTCATTCCTAGTTTTTTTTCAATAGTTTTTGGGAGCGGAGATTAGAGAATAATTTTGTTAGATCTAGATTAAAAACACTTGAATATTGTTGGATCGAAATTGATTGGAAGCTTATTTGTTCTTCTCACGCTCTTGGAATCTCGGTTTTCTTTGGATCTATTAATCGCTATTTTTCTTTATCTCTCGCTGTAAGTTCTCAATCTTCATTTGTCAATTTGTTATGATGTTTTCACCTCTAAAAATTGTATTTTTGTTCGTGAATATTGTCATGAGTGAGTAGTCTTTTCTAGGATTGATGAGTTAGCCCTAAGATCCCAGGGGGAAGACGTAGATCTGGATCCATATGTTGAATTAGGAATTTATGGGAGTATTTCGGTCGATCCTACCGAATCCCTAGATAACCCTTACTGAGATCATGCCCACGGTCTGTGGAATTGATGTGCTTAAGAGGTATCCTTAGGATTCGAATAGGAAAATCGGTGGATCCAACCAAGGCTCGTGACCATGCCCGACCCGTGCCTTGAGGGGATCCCCGACGACATATATCGCTACGTTGACGGCTACCGCTATTGCGTCAACGAGAGCCACTGAAATACCTCGCAATTCTAGCCCACGAGAGTGATACGAATTGGGAGATTAATCCCCTAACCCTAATGCAACGTAAGGATTCTATTCCAACGTCGATCCCTGACGATCTTAGCGGTGATCCCTAATGCCCTAGTCCTTTTTATTATTAAAACAACAACAACACAATAACCAATTCTCTCACCTGATATCTATCTCACTTCGAGATATAGAAGTAAACTGAGAACCCTGTTGGACGCAACGATCTAGGATCTTTGGTTTGATGATGACAAACGTGTGCGAACTATTTAACGTGTGTGCTAAGTATGTTTCAGGAATGGCAAAGCGGTAAATTCTCAAAGTGATGATTTAGTCAACAGGTGGAGTAATTGCTATCCACACAGCTAATGGACTTGATCAAAGTGCTATACACAAAGCGATTTGACTTGGTCAATATAGAGGGAGATGGAATCTGTGTGGGATTTGGTCAAATCAATTAGAGATTTATTCCAATCTCACATCCAATTTGAATTGCTATCAAATACCAACTTGATCAAATCATATCTCCTATTTGTGGTGCAAAGTGATAGAACCAAATCTCTAACTCCTATTCAAAATAGGATTCCCCACAACCGCATCACCTTAGCATCACCCTATAAAACCCATCATCTACAAGGGCAAACGTGCGCGGTAACCAAAAGTCTCCAAGAGCCCTAGACAAAAAATCCCCAGAAGAGCACATAGCCGAATTCTATTTGGGTGATCAAAAAACATCCGGCCATCATCAAAGAAAAGGGAAGGATCTCTCTCTCAAAAAATTTCAATACTCTAGCCGCAACCTTTGACCATTGCAATTCTCCACACACAAAAAGAGGCCGAAACTTTTTTCTCCTCATTGAAATCATAAAGAGCCGGTCTTTTTTTCCTCTATCCAATCAAAGAAGCAGGCGACGCACGTCCACAAGGGCACGAACAAAATTTTTTGATTCAGAAGGAGCCGCAAGTTCTTGTGTTCCTGCTCTTCGAAACATTTTCTTTTAAAACAATTTTTTTTAAAAACCATCTTTCTGAGAGCACTTCAAAACATTTGTTTTTAAACAATTCTTTTTTAAAAACCATCTTAATGAGAGCACTTGTTTTGAACGGCATGTGTTCAATGTTTTCCTGGTTTTTACTTCAAAACAATTTTTTGTGAGGAAGCCTGCGCACCTACGAAACTCAGAGAGCCGCACCTTCATGATCCCCTTTCTGAGAATATAATACACATGCATTATTTTTGTTAGTGGGTTCTCCCATGCTTGTGTCATTTCCCAAAGACGAATTGCATCTTGTTTTTCTTCATTATTTTATGTTGCAGGTGCTTTAAAATTTTCAAGTATCAAGAAAAACTCCAGCCGCATCCAAGGAGCAGCTACACACAACGGCCCACGCATAAAACCAAATCAAAGCACTTTTGTTTGTGCACAGGATTTCTGAAAGGGGAGGCCGAATTGTTTTAACAGTCTGCCATTATTTTTGCAAGGTCTATTGATCTTCTTTTTTTGTTGACAGCAGGGCAAACAAAGGCACAAGATTAAGAGGGCAGCAGAGATGAAACGCACAGCGCATCATTGTATTTTCTTTGAGAAATCTTGAAGAGCCAAGTGCCGCAACTTTCGGTTTTTGGGGAGGCGCTAGTTACATCGAGAGGGGGCCGAACTATTGAAGGGACATCGGAGACTACTACTTGTCAGATAGATCTGACCACGCGCTGAACGACAGAGACGACACACCATTACTGAGCATTTCTAAAACTCTATTTATTTATCTTTGTATTGGTGTAGCGATCTCTGTAGGGGAAACTTTACCACATTTTGGGATTATTTTGGGACTTGTCTGGTTGGGGCTAGACAAGTGGGACCCAGCTAGTTTGGGACTAGCTGGTAGAAAGCGTTACTAGGATTGATAGTGAGAGAAAACACAGTGAGTGGGGTACTGAGAGCCTGGCGAGTGTAGAGACGTAGAGGGTGCTCTGAGCGTGCTCTAACTTGTGGTTTTATACCTATTGCACTATTCAATACTAGTATCTGCTTTGGGGGCTGGACTAGGTCGTTGGGACGACCGAACCAGGGTATATCTGTGCGTACTCTGTGATTATCTATCTTTTACTCTGGTTGTGCTGCTATAACTGCGTGTGTTTGTTCGTGGGTTGCACGAATTATTTTATTAGCCTATTCACCCCCCCCCCTCTAGGCTAGGATCCAGATCCAACAGACCCAAATACACTGTCACCATCCTTGTGGGATTCGATATCTTTTATACTACAACTTGACACCGTCCGCTTGCGAATAAAGCCCGGAATTGACACCTTGGGGCCATACCACGCCTGGCGATCGTAACACCGCCGCGTGGAATCTAGGTGTAGGTTTCGGGTGCGTCAAGTTTTTGGCGCCGTTGCTGGGGACGGCAATAATGTTATCTCAGTTTATTTTTATTTTTAGAAGTTTGCTAGCAACTCCAATCATCCATTATCTCTCCATTCTTTTTATTCTTTTATTTATTACTGTGCTACTGATGGTATTTGTCTAGTTGTTTTGGTGCATGAACACTCGTTTCGGGGCATCTACTAGAGAATTGTTATTTGATCCCGAGATCGAGAACACAGCAAGGGCCTTGAGGGCCTCCACAGAAATCCATCTCCCTCTGCCCAAATGGCAGACAACTATACTCCTCCTCCTCCTCGCACCGGGTCCATCAGGGACCATATGAAGCCGACGTTTGGAAACTACTCATCTATCCTTAGACCGCAACTGGCGGTGGTGAGCTTCGAGCTGAAAACGGGGCTAATAAATTTGATGCAGCATGATCCCTTTCACGGGCATCCTTACGAGAACCCCAACCACCACATTGATACCTTCCTTGCAAAGTGTGACACTTTCAAGGCGAAGGATGTGAGTGATGATGCTGTCCAGCTGCGACTTTTCCCGTTCACTCTGAGGGATAAAGCCACGTACTGGCTATGGGCACATCCTCCCAATCATTTCACTATATGGGAGAAGCTAGCACTTGCCTTCGTGGATAAATTCTATCCACCTTCGAAGACAGTACGGATCCGGGGAGCAATCTCGAATTTCAAACAGCTCCCACAAGAATCCCTTTATGAGGCCTGGGAGAGATTCAAGGACCTCCTGCATCAATGTCCTCACCACGGGATCCAGCCTTGGGATTTGGTGCAGAGTTTTTACAACAGGTTGCAGTCCAGCACCAAGATGATAATAGATGATGTGGCGCAAGGTGCCTTACTTGACAAGTCTCCTGAAGAAGCTATAGACTTGCTGGAGCATATGGATGCCAACAATCAGCAATGGAGTGAAGAAAGGACCATTGTGACCCGGACCCTCGATGTCAAAGCTGCCAGCCATTGGACTCTCACATCGAGACCTTATGCAAACAAGTGGCCAGGATTGAACAGCGCTTGGATTCCATCCCTGCATCCACCAGCTCATCTACTTATCATCCTGCAGAGGATTATACAGATCAGGGTTATAGTCCTAGTGAGGGACACTGTGATGGTGCTGAATTGTCAGAATCTGTGCAGTACGTCCAGGGAGAGGGATGAAATCAATGGCAACATCCGGCTGCTCGGAATCATCCAGGATTCTCTTTTGGGAATCCAAGTGGAGGGCTGCAACCTCTGTAGGGATTTTCCAGGTCCCTTAGAGCTAATTTATTGCTATCCGTCCTAAGTCGGACGAACAAAATAAATAAAACAGCGGAAGAAATAATTTATTAAACTATTTAATAAATAAAGCCCTAAGGAAAAATTCCCTAAGCCAGGAAATCTACTGACTCGAGTTGGGTCTGACCAACTCGAGAAAGTTCTAACTACTAATTAAACTAATTGCATATAAAATTGACTCACCCGGAATCTTGCCCTGGAGCAGGCAAGATGTTCCGCACCGTCTTGCGCTCATTAATCTGAGCCGTCTTCCGAGCCGTGTTGCGTCGCTCCTCGCCGCAGACTGGATCAGCTCCCGTAGCGCACCTTGCCTCCGAAGCCATCACAAGCCGTAGAAGATTTCACTTGAGTAAACCCGCGTCGTAGACTTCCGAATCAGATTCGGACCTCCTCGTTGTCTTGCTAGGACTCGGTGGGAGGACAGGAAAATTTATAGAGGAAGAGAATAAATTTAGTCTAGATTAAGTTTGCTCAAAATATTCGTGAGCTCCTTAATCAGAGACTTGGTGCAAGAAACAAAGAAGGGAGTGCCCACCTATTTATATAAGAGGCCGGCTCCCCTTCTTTTGTCATGAGCAATGTGGGACTAATGTTAGGAAGAGGGATATGGATTAATTCAATTTTGGTTAGTGTAGCTTACACAAAGCCTTAACCTTCAACCAATTAATCCTCACTCATCGTTGAGCTCTAGAGATGATACAAGTTATCATTTCGAAGAGCTAGCGATGGTGAACGCGTAGGAACAAACGGCGACGAGATCCGAGTTTGTTTGACCCTTCAAACAATTGCTCAAAGTTGAGCAAAAACCCAAATTTCGTAGCCGTCAAGGGTTTCAACAAAAACCATAAAATAACTTAAGTGGCGGGAGACCCGCTAAGCTTAGCGGGCGCGCCCGCCTAAGGCTACTGGGCGCGCCCGCTAGGGCACACCCGCGCGGGCTCAGCCCGCTGCACCCAGCGGGCGGGCCCGCTGCATGCAGCGCCCGCTGGGGTAGCGGGCTGCGCCCGCTGCACCCAGCGGGCGGGCCCGCTGGGGCAGCGGGCTGCGCCCGCTGCGCCCAGCGGGCGTGCCCGCTGTGGCAGCGGGCGGGCCCGCTGCAACAGCGGGCCGCGCCCGCTGCACCCAGCGGGCGGGCTCGCTGGGTCAGCGGGCCCCGCCCGTTTTGCTAAGTGGGTTTTATCCCACTTCCCCTTTCGCCTTTTCTTGCGTTTCTGGGCTCATCCGAGCTCCGATTCCTACACGGTTTGATCCTCTGGATTCCATACGAAATTTCCTCCATTCCTGAGTGCTCCAATTTCACAACCAACTTGTGAATTTAATATTCTCTTTACATCTAATGATATCCTCTCTACATTCTATCTGTTACTACGACGTGAATATTACTCGGTGTGAGACCCTACAGCCTGACCCTTACTACAGGCCGAGACTCGAAGTCTCAAGACGACAGTGGCCACTAGCAGTAGGTGTCGTCCCTGTTTGGGGATCATCGATTACGTGATAGGTTCGTTTAAGCAAAAGTGCCTGACGAAATCACTCTGATTGTGACTGTGATAATTTCCGCAGTTTTAGTCCCTTCGTCATGACTATGTCACTCGGCTAGTCTAGGGTACGGTAAACTATCAACCCCATTGGCCAGCAGTGGTCGGTATACATCGGTCTCTGGTACATACAGGTTGTACAAGTTACAACATACCTTGGCCAAGGTTTTACCGAGAGCTGTACTGACCCGTGACACTAACTTCCCATTAACGGACGAGACGAATCCTCTGTTGATCACTACTTAGCTCATATGTTTCGAGTGTCACCCAGCCTAAGATCTTTCATCAGGCCTAGCCTCGAAGTTAGATCTTTAGACCTAAGTGACACTGTCCACACATAGCTTCATACAATGATCTCAAGTCCTAAGGACCAACTTACCTATTATCACTTAGAGTTATTAATGATAGTTTAGTTAATGTGTATCCATTTAATAACTCCCTGGTTGGGTCGTTCAGTGAACTCAGCTTTTACTGAGCACCTGCGTCCTGTTTCCGACTTCACCAAGTCGCTTGGTTATGAGACCAACCAGACAGGGACGCAATGGTCTGTCTGATGTGTTGATATCCCCTTTCTCGACACATCTATGACCATGAACACTTTTAGGATTCAAGCTATTAGAGGTCAGACATTTCTCATAATCGTAATCTACATTTCGAAACATGTGTGACCTAACTGTGAATCCAAGGGAATAATCCGAGTAATGAACAACTCAGATAATACTTTACCAGAAAGAACACTTTCATTTATTGAACAAGATGTTTCATCAAGATAAATAGCCACGAGGGCATACATTTCTCTACATCTCCCACTTGCACTCAGGCCTATTTATTTTGGTATCTCATACCATATTTACACGCTAGTTTTTCTAAACGATCACGTGCCAGCACCTTTGTGAATGGATCTGCTAAGTTGTCTTCTGAAGAGACTCTAAGGAGTTCTATATCTTTCCTCTGCTCTATCTCCCGAATCAGGTGATACTTGCGAAGAATATGTCTGGATCTCTTGTGGAATCTAGGTTCTTGAACCAGGCTGATGGCTGCATTGTTGTCGCAATACAACGGTATTGGACTTTCAACGGCAGGAACCATCCCGAGCTGGTTAATGAACTTCTTCATCCAGACTGCTTCCTTTGCTGCATCGTTGGCCGCTATGTATTCGGCTTCCATTGTGGAGTCTGCAATAGTGACTTGTTTGGAACTCCTCCAACTGACTGCTCCTCCGTTGAGAGTGAAAACATATCCTGAGATCGATTTGCTATCATCCATGTCACTTTGAAAGATTGAATCTGTGAACCCTTCAACATTCAGGTGTTCACTTCCATAGACCAAGACCAAGTCTTTAGTTCTTCTTAAGTACTTAAGAATTGTCTTGACTGCTTTCCAGTGTTCTTCTCCCGGGTTAGACTGATATCGGCTTACTACACCTAGTGCATAAGCGACATCGGGTCTGGTACAAATCATGGAGTACATGATAGATCCCACAGCAGAAGTATATGGGATCTTGGTCATCTTTGCCCTTTCCAAGTCGATTTGCGGAGACATCTTCTTGGTGAGGGCTATCCCATGATTGGCTGGCAATGAACCACCCTTACTGTTTTCCATGTTAAAACGTTTTAACACGGTTTCAATGTACCTGGTTTGGGAGAGTCCTAGCATCCGTTTAGATCTATCTCTATGGATCTTCACACCCAGTATGTAGGATGCTTCTCCCAAGTCCTTCATGGAGAAATTTGTTGATAGCCATTTTTTAACAGACTTTAACATCTCTATGTCGTTGCCTATTATCAGAATGTCATCTACGTATAGAACTAGGATGACTAAAGAATTTTTATTACTGGTTCTTTTATAGATGCATGGGTCATCCTCATTTCTGACAAAACCAAACTCTTTGACTGTTTTGTCGAAACGGATGTTCCAACTTCTTGATGCTTGCTTGAGTCCATAAATGGACCTGTGCAGTTTGCACGCCTTTCCATTGCTCCCACTGACTTCGAAGCCTTCTGGCTGAGTCATGTAAATCTGCTCTTCCAAATCACCGTTTAGGAATGCAGTCTTCACATCCATCTGCCAGATTTCGTAGTCGTAGTTGGCAGCAATAGCGAGCACTATCCGAATAGACTTTTGCATGGCTACTGGCAAAAAGGTTTCGTCATAATCTATTCCTAGAATTTGACGATATCCTTTTGCAACCAGTCTAGCCTTGTACGTCTCTACCTTTCCATCTGCTCCAATCTTCTTCTTGAAGATCCATTTGCAGCCAATGGGAACATTTCCCTTGGGCACGTTTTCTAAGGTCCATACCTTATTTACGTGCATGGAGTCTATTTCGGATTTCATTGCATCTAGCCATTTGTCAGAGTCTATACTCTTTATGGCTTCCTGGAAGTGAATAGGGTCATCATCAATTATGATGCTATCCTCGATTCCCCCGTCTATGAGAAAACCGTAGTACCTTTCGGGTGCTCGAGGAATCCTACTTGACTTCCTACTGACTGGTTGGGAGATGTCAAGTTCTGACTCTCCCACTGGTTCCGACACTTGTTGCTGTGTGGGTACTTCCTTCGAGCATTCATTCAAATCAATTACCTTGCCAGTGGATTCCTTCACGAGGAATTCTTTTTCTAGAAAGGTGGCATGTCTAAAGACAACAATCTTTTGTTGTTCTGGATGGTAAAAGACATAACCTAATGAATGTCTTGGGTACCCTATAAATTTACACAGTATAGATCTGTCTTCCAGTTTGTCTGGATTTTGCCTTTTGACATAAGCAGGACAACCCCATACCTTCAAGTGATTGAGGCTGGGTTTCTTCCCTGTACATATCTGATACGGAGTCAAATGCACAGATCTTGACGGAACTTTATTTAGAATGTATATAGCAGTTTCCAGGGCATAGCCCCAGAGGGAAGTAGTTAACTCAGCTTCACTTAACATAGACCGAACCATGTCTAACAAGGTTCGGTTTCTCCTTTCTGAAACACCATTATGTTGAGGTGTGTAAGGAGGAGTGATCTGAGAGAGAATCCCATTCTCTTTTAAGTAAGTGAGGAATTCATGGCTTAAGTATTCTCCTCCTCGATCGGATCGAAGAATCTTAATACTTTTCCCAGTCTGTTTTTCGACTTCGGCACGATACTCCTTGAATCGCTCAAACGTTTCGGACTTATGTTTCATCAAGAACACATGTCCAAATCTTGAGTGGTCGTCAGTAAACGTGACGAAATATGAAAATCCACCTTTTGCTAACGTAGACATGGGTCCACATACATCGGAATGTACTAGACCCAAGAGTTCGATAACTCTCTCCCCTTGACTGGCAAAAGGAGTTTTGGCCATCTTACCTTTGAGGCAAGACTCGCAAGTGTCGAATGACTCATAATTCGAGAGGCCCAAGAGCCCCTCTTTATGTAACTTGCTGAGTCTCTTCTCTCCGATATGGCCTAGTCTACAATGCCAAAGATAGGTTTCATTAAAACTAGATTCCTTACGTTTTCTAGTATTAACGTTTAATACCACCTCATTGCTTAAAGTGTATATTCCATTGCTCAGTGTCCCAAATCCTAGCAACTTACCATCAAGGGCAATGTTCATGACATTTCCGCTGATAGTAAAATTATAACCATCTTTAGCCAAAGCTGAGACAGATATAATATTACATAGGAAATTTGGGATATAGTAACATTGCTTCAAAAGCAAGTTAGCTCCACCAGCTAATGTGTGTCTAAGATCTCCTATGGCTACAACATCAACATTTGCTGCATTTCCCACTTGGAGAATTACTTCATTCTTTACAAGTTTTCTACTGATTCTCAATCCTTGTAACTGGTTACAAATGTGAGAATCTGCACCGGTGTCTAACACCCATGCAGTAGAATTAACTGAAAGAACTACACTTTGTATTTTTGAGGTTAAGGCATAGAGTTCCCTTAATTTTTCCCTTTCTGCTATAGACTTCTTCAACCAGCTATTATTAATATTAAAACCAGTTAATAAATTCTTATTTCGGATATTATTAATCTTACTCATCATGCTGCAAAGATTAGAACTCCTAATTAGCATGTGTTCAAAATATTTTTAAATATAATTAGAATGGGTTTTGTCCAATTATACTCTCCCATTAATAAACAGATCGTTTTTCTCCAAAACATGATTAAAATTAAACGGGAGCAGGAATCCAACAACCTTGAGTCGCCCGACCTTGAGTGTAGCTCAACAAGTCGTTCGACTCGGCTGTAGGTAGACGAACTCTTTGTCGATCATATCAAAATATGACTCCCTAAACGATTTTACCCCTAGTCATTTGTGATCATGAGTGTGCTCAACCAGATCACAATGGCTAGCCTAGTCGGACCCTTGTTTTCGTGTCAAGCCTGACTCGCCCCCTAGCTCGGTGTATGCACGACACGCCGGTTTGGGTCAGAGCTTAAGACTACATTCTTGGTTAGACTTACGCCGAAGCTCTAGGGATGAGCCAACGGTTTCAGTCAGGTTAAGATGTCAATCAAGAAATCGGTTTCTATAAGATTGACCTGTTACGGCTTGAGTGTGCTCAACAACCGAAACACGTTTCTTACAGTTTCCAACTCCTAAAACAAGGAGGGCTACGATTTATCTTGAATAAGATTATTATCGTATTAGACTTAGGTATAGTCGATGGACTTACATAGTTATGAATCGACACCTTGCGGTCCAGCGGACGCGGCCAGGGAATTGACTAAGCCAGGACCACTTGTTACCCAGTCTAGCTAGGTTGGTCCAAAAACTTTAGCCAAGCACATTGACCGACATCATGATCCATTGAAGGTGTTGTCATCATTTCCATGTTCGTTCAACAACTAAATGATTTTTTAAATTACAACTAGTTAATCCTTATCAACTAGTGGATCCCTAAAATTCAAATTTTTATGGGTTTGTTAGACGATTTTTATTAAGACCTTATCATCTATAAGGATTCAAAATATATGCTGCTATCCTAATCGTCCAATAGGCAATTTAAACAATTTAAAAACATAGCAGTGTCTCAAAATTATCACATAAGGTTTGAGGAAATTAATGGCTAACCTAATCGTCCATTAGGTAATTTTAAACAATTTAAAATTTATTAAGCATGGTGTTAAAATTTATCACATAAAGTTTAAGAGTCAATTAATGGCTAACCTAACAAGTCTTTCTTGTGACATCAAAATAAAACAAGAATGCGTCATTAAACTAATTATCACATAATTAAAACATGCAGTTAAAAAGCAGTATAGAACAGAGTAGATCCGGCTCTGATACCACTGTAGGGATTTTCCAGGTCCCTTAGAGCTAATTTATTGCTATCCGTCCTAAGTCGGACGAACAAAATAAATAAAACAGCGGAAGAAATAATTTATTAAACTATTTAATAAATAAAGCCCTAAGGAAAAATTCCCTAAGCCAGGAAATCTACTGACTCGAGTTGGGTCTGACCAACTCGAGAAAGTTCTAACTACTAATTAAACTAATTGCATATAAAATTGACTCACCCGGAATCTTGCCCTGGAGCAGGCAAGATGTTCCGCACCGTCTTGCGCTCATTGATCTGAGCTGTCTTCCGAGCCGTGTTGCGTCGCTCCTCGCCGCAGACTGGATCAGCTCCCGTAGCGCACCTTGCCTCCGAAGCCATCACAAGCCGTAGAAGATTTCACTTGAGTAAACCCGCGTCGTAGACTTCCGAATCAGATTCGGACCTCCTCGTTGTCTTGCTAGGACTCGGTGGGAGGACAGGAAAATTTATAGAGGAAGAGAATAAATCTAGTCTAGATTAAGTTTGCTCAAAATATTCGTGAGCTCCTTAATCAAAGACTTGGTGCAAGAAACAAAGAAGGGAGTGCCCACCTATTTATATAGGAGGCCGGCTCCCCTTCTTTTGTCATGAGCAATGTGGGACTAATGTTAGGAAGAGGGATATGGATTAATTCAATTTTGGTTAGTGTAGCTTACACAAAGCCTTAACCTTCAGCCAATTAATCCTCACTCATCGTTGAGCTCTAGAGATGATACAAGTTATCATTTCGAAGAGCTAGCGATGGTGAACGCGTAGGAACAAACGGCGACGAGATCCGAGTTTGTTTGACCCTTCAAACAATTGCTCAAAGTTGAGCAAAAACCCAAATTTCGTAGTCGTCAAGGGTTTCAACAAAAACCATAAAATAACTTAAGTAGCGGGCGACCCGCTAAGCTTAGCGGGCGCGCCCGCCTAAGGCTACTGGGCGCGCCCGCTAGGGCACACCCGCGCGGGCTCAGCCCGCTGCACCCAGCGGGCGGGCCCGCTGGGACAGCGGGCTGCGCCCGCTGCGCCCAGCGGGCTGCGCCCGCTGCGCCCAGCGGGCGTGCCCGCTGTGGCAGCGGGCGGGCCCGCTGCAACAGCGGGCCGCGCCCGCTGCACCCAGCGGGCGGGCTCGCTGGGTCAGCGGGCCCCGCCCGTTTTGCTAAGTGGGTTTTATCCCACTTCCCCTTTCGCCTTTTCTTGCGTTTCTGGGCTCATCCGAGCTCCGATTCCTACACGGTTTGATCCTCTGGATTCCATACGAAATTTCCTCCATTCCTGAGTGCTCCAATTTCACAACCAACTTGTGAATTTAATATTCTCTTTACATCTAATGATATCCTCTCTACATTCTATCTGTTACTACGACGTGAATATTACTCGGTGTGAGACCCTACAGCCTGACCCTTACTACAGGCCGAGACTCGAAGTCTCAAGACGACAGTGGCCACTAGCAGTAGGTGTCGTCCCTGTTTGGGGATCATCGATTACGTGATAGGTTCGTTTAAGCAAAAGTGCCTGACGAAATCACTCTGACTGTGACTGTGATAATTTCCGCAGTTTTAGTCCCTTCGTCATGACTATGTCACTCGGCTAGTCTAGGGTACGGTAAACTATCAACCACATTGGCCAGCAGTGGTCGGTATACATCGGTCTCTGGTACATACAGGTTGTACAAGTTACAACATACCTTGGCCAAGGTTTTACCGAGAGCCGTACTGACCCGTGACACTAACTTCCCATTAACGGAAGAGACGAATCCTCTGTTGATCACTACTTAGCTCATATGTTTCGAGTGTCACCCAGCCTAAGATCTTTCATCAGGCCTAGCCTCGAAGTTAGATCTTTAGACCTAAGTGACACTGTCCACACATAGCTTCATACAATGATCTCAAGTCCTAAGGACCAACTTACCTATTATCACTTAGAGTTATTAATGATAGTTTAGTTAATGTGTATCCATTTAATAACTCCCTGGTTGGGTCGTTCAGTGAACTCAGCTTTTACTGAGCACCTGCGTCCTGTTTCCGACTTCACCAAGTCGCTTGGTTATGAGACCAACCAGACAGGGACGCAATGGTCTGTCTGATGTGTTGATATCCCCTTTCTCGACACATCTATGACCATGAACACTTTTAGGATTCAAGCTATTAGAGGTCAGACATTTCTCATAATCGTAATCTACATTTCGAAACATGTGTGACCTAACTGTGAATCCAAGGGAATAATCCGAGTAATGAACAACTCAGATAATACTTTACCAGAAAGAACACTTTCATTTATTGAACAAGATGTTTCATCAAGATAAATAGCCACGAGGGCATACATTTCTCTACAACCTCCACAATTTCAGAGACCACCACCCCCTCCTCAGCAACAACAGAGTCAGCAACAGAGCGAGTTTAGGCTAGCTGGGCCTTATCGCCCGCCAGGTTATCAATTCAACCGGTCGCCTCAGCAGGGCTATGCGCCAAATCCTCCTCGGTCCAATCTGGAGGCTACATTGGAGACCTTTATGAGTGGTCAAGCCCGGTTCATCCAGGACACTTCCACCCAGTTCAAGAGCATAAATACTACACTAGATGAACTGAGAGGCCAGATGTCCCAGCTTTTGAAGAACCAAGGAAGGTTGCCCTCGCAACCAGAGACAAACCCAAGGGCCCAAGCGAATGCTGTGGTTTGTCACCACACATGGAGGACGGGCGACTGACCCCGTCATGGTCCCGGTTGTAAACAAAGAGAGAGCCATTGTTGAAGAAACCGTCGATGACGATGATAAAGAAGAGGCTACTGAAGAGCCTACGAATAATGAGGAGAAGGCAGATCCACCAACCAACACACCTACTACAACGCTGCCTCCTGTTGATGCTGCAAAGAACAAAGCTAGCCGACCTCCCCCGCCATATCCACAGAGGCTAGCCCTGGCTAAGATGGAGAAGAAATACTCCAAATTCATGGTGTTCCTAAAGGGAATCCATTTGAACATCCCGTTCATGGATGCTATTACGGAGATCCCCATCTATGCCAACTTTTTAAGGGATCTGATCACGGGGAAAAGGAAGCCTGAAGAAATAAAGCTTATGGAGGACTCCACCTCCGTTATAAAGAATCATCTCCCCCGGAAGCTACCGGATCCGGGGAGCTTCACCATTCCGTGCTCCATCAGAAGGATGCCTATCAGTCGAGCTTTGATTGATCTAGGGGCTAGCATCAGTTTGATGCCCCTCTCTATATTTGAGAGATTGCAGACCGGAAGCGAACTATAGCCGACGAATATGTCCATCCAGCTTGCGGATCATTCAATCACTTACCCGGTGGGCATAGCCAGGGATATCATTCTCCAGATACCCCCTGGGTTATGTGTTCCCGTTGACTTTGTCATTATGAACATGCCTGAGGGAGGGAGCTCACAGCTTATACTCGACCGCCCCTTCATGGCAACGGCCGGTGTTTTGATCGATGTCCGAGAAGGGACTCTCTCGCTGAATGTGGGGAACATCGAAGCTGAATTCAGGCTGCAAAAGCCAATGAGAGAGCGTGCTCATGAGGAAGGGGCTAGCTATTTAGAGCTCCTAGAGGATGAGGCTGTAGAAGATTTCACCTTTGAGGGGGTCATGAAGGACCCCGTGAGAACAGGTATCGACGATGACGGTGACCCAACCTACCAGAAAGCGGTCGCCGCCTACATTCGAGTGTTGGATGAGGAACTTCTAAATCATTCACCTAATCATGAAGAACCGGAGGCCATAAGCTACTCGAGGGAGAAGCTTGAAGCAGGCGGACACCAAATACCGCCGGATTGCATCATCGGAAAGAACGACGCATGAATTCCACACGTACCAAACGACAATTGATAAATCAAAGGGAGTCGAGCTCATGACTCAAAACAAGCGCTTATTGGGAGATAACCCAATCTCTTAGATTTCGGATTTTCTTTTTCAATTTCTTATTTTCACTTCATTTATTTGAGAAAACCAAACAAAAACGTTATTTATTTCACGCAAAACTATAAAACCACAAAAATTTAAAGAGTTCTTCCTCTGTACAGGTTGAACATGAGGGGGCATGCAGATCGACATTTTAAACGGAAGGAAGCTGGAGGAGAGCACCAGATTTGAGGAGAAAACGAAAGAAAATGGAGCAAAAGGAGACACAGCCGACTCGACCGAGCAACTACACTGCTCGATCGAGCAGCGCAGGGACGAGGCTAAAGATCAAAAATATTACTCTGTCTACACGGCCCGATCAGCATTGGCTCGGTCCAAGCAGATGGCGACTCGACCGAATAGCCTACTGCTCGGTCGAGTATGACAGGCTCTTGGAAATGTGAAGAAAATGATGTTCTGTATACACGGCCCGAGCATGCACTGTTCGGTCCGAGTGATGATCTACTCGACCGAGCAGCATACTGCTCGATCGAGCATACGAGGGAGTCTCTTACCTCTCAATTTTAATTTATTTCTTCAGCATGATCGACCGAGCAGCTTCACTGCTCGATCGAGTCAATTTATCATGTTCTTCGTGGGCCCCACTGCCGAACGAGTTGGGTTTTTAACCAACTCGTTTTCATTTTAACCTAAGCTCAAAATGTTTTTACCCTAATCTACCCGAGCACCCTCCATCACCCCTACTCGATCCCCCTCATCGCCACCGTCCTCCTCCCACACCACCGCCTGCACCGCCCGTCAGGCCACCCCACCTCCGGTCAGTTGCCCTCTCTCTCTCCCCCCTCTCTCCCCTCCCCCTTTCCCCTTTCTAATCGACGATGGCCGCCGACAGCACCACCGTCGTTGATGGCGCCGCCCAACCACCCACCCCAACCCCCCCCCCGACGCCTAGGCCTCCATCCACCCCCATATCCCCCTCTCTCATCACATCGCACAAAGCCCCCCCAACCGCCCGCTGTCGGTGCCCTAGGCCGCTCCCCCTGCTCGATCGAGCACCCACTGTGCTCGATCGCGCAGCCTTCGTCCCCTCGACAAAATCCCCCAGCTGACCGAGCACACCGGTGCTCGGTCCGAATTTCTGACCGAGCAGTATTGCTCGGACCGAGCAGTAGAGCTGATCGGTCGAGCTAGCCCAATTCAGAATTCTCCTATTTTTAATCTCTTTTTCTGACGTTTTTATTGTTTCTATTTCAGGTACCCTTTGCCTACGTCAGCACCCACTATAGGGACCAGCTTGGGAGAGCTCTTCACATTTGCAGCGCTCACAGTCGGTACACTCGCTCCTCTACTTACTTTTTATACCGACGTATCACATTACCATCACCATGATGGTTCGCACTCGAAGAGCCGTCACCCCTCCCATTCGTGGAAATAGGCCGACTCCTGGCACCTCCTCTTCTAGACCCACACGTCGTGCCTGCCTCACCACCACCACCACCACTACCACCCCCTCTACTACAGCTCCTATCACGACCACTGCCATCCCCACCACTACCACCACTGATTTCCCCATCGACCCACCAGTTGAGCCCCAGCCAGATCCTCCCACATTACCTGTTCCACAGCAGAGGGACCCATCACCACCCCCAGAGGGTGGTGCCTCTGCTTGATGTCGTCCCTACCCGTTTTTGCCTCCATCATTTTATATTGTGCCCATCTGTCTGTTAGGGGCCCTGATATTAGATAGCTTGGGGGAGGACCCACGTATGCATCATTTTTCATTCATCACTGCCTCATGTCATGTTTTTACTTTCTTTTTTGCATAGTTCTTATTTTATATTCCCCCACCCACCCCACCCTATTTAGCATCATCTCCCGCTTATCATCGTTTACTCAGCAGTGAGGACATTGCTGGGTTTAGCTTGGGGATGAGCGCTACCGCTTTATTTTTCATTTTTTTCTTTTACATTTTTCCTCCCTTTTCAGCTTTTTAGTTTACCTTTCCACCCCTTTTTCACTTTTTATCATTTTTCTCATTTTGTATCACGTTTTCTGTTTTTTACCATGCATGCATCTCTTTTTCTTCATTTTCCTATTTTCTCCGTCTTTTTCTTTTATTTTGCTAAGGATGTTCCGCATGATGATACTTCTCGTAGCCCCTAGTAGCTATTCACGATGCTTACTATCTGATGACATGCTATTAGGGTAGTTTTAGTTTTACTATCTATATGCGGGCATATTCTTTTGCTGATCTATCTGATTTAATGCTTGAAATGAATTGAAAATCAAATGCATGAATTTGTATCTAGTATGTGCTATGTTGGGTAATGCACCTAGGTTCACACATCACTAGAATACTTGGAGCACCTGATTTATATCTTATTCACTTCTGTTTGCATGCTTACTGTCATTGTGCTTATTACTGCATGCTTTTTCAGTGTTCATCTAGACGAATGAAAATATCAATGCTAGTTATGAGTTTAGTTAGAGTATTATCTTATTAAACCGTTGTGCACCTCTTATGAGCGAACCGACAGATCTATTACTTTCCTTCTCCACATATCTCTATAGTTCTCTACATATCAGTTGGTTACACCCCACAGCTATCCTTACCGCATCTCTCTTTCCAAACCCAAAAAGAAAAAGTATAGCTTCTATGTGAAAGAAAAAGAAAAAAATGTGTATATATGTGTGTGAAAAAGAAAATAATAAATAAAATAATAAATTTTTTTTATCCTTTCATTAGAAGCTATCACATATACTGGAGAAAAGAAGAAAAATTCCATATCCTATTCCTAGATGCGATGCCTCAAGCTAAGCTTGGGTGTGAACCAACTGATCACATGAGTGAGTGTGACATTAGAGTGGAGACGGTGCATAACGGGGAGGTTTGATAATACCTAAACTTTACGAAACCCTTTAGTTTTTGGAGATTTTTCATGACTCGAAATGAATAATTGAATAGCATGATCCTTTCTATTCTATATTGCATGTTGTGTGATTTCTATATGCTCCATGTGTATCTGTGATTGAAAAGTGCATTGCCAACTCTTTTTATACTAGACTCTATAGGCTGCATAAGATTGATATGAGTTGATAGCATTATTTCAGTAGATCCCTATCTTTTGTCTGTATTGCATGCTAGACATATGATATGTAAAGCTTGAAAGTACCAATAGCATGTATTTTTACTATTTAGAGCATCGTGATATACTTCTTAGGCCTGAGATCTGACCGATCATCCTTAGCACCCTCCATTCACTTCCATTCTCTTCTCTTCCTATTTTTATTTCTTATTTCTTTTTGTTTTCCTCCCGGCGTACCTAGTATTCGTCTTCCTCGAGGACGAATAAGAGGTCAGCTTGGGGGATTTTGATGTGTCCATATTTTACACCTTTTTCATAGCATCATGACATCGCATCCCATGCCATTCTCGCATCCAAATCCCATATTTCCCTACGATATCACATTTCTGTTGTTATATTCGAGTTTCGTAGTATTTTATGAGTTTTCAGGGATTTTGGAGCGATTTAGGGCCCGATCTGGGTATGGACACATCTGACACATCCGTGAGCTTATTGGCGAAGCTCTACAGGAGTTCGCCATATTTTGGGAGCCATGGGAGGAGTGGAGGAGAGAGCAGGAGGAAAGGAGAAGCTTCAGGAGCTTCAGCAACAATTTTCCCAGATGACTCGACCGAGCAGAGCAGCTGCTCGGTCGAGCAGATGCAAATGAAGAAGCAGTAGCAGATACAAAGGCTGCTCGGACCGAGCACTCATAGTGCTCGGTCGAGCAGCTATTCATTCCGAAGCCCGACTAATTCTTGCACTGCCCGAGCAGTTCCTTCAGCGACCGAGTCAGTAATCTGCTCGGACCGAGTAGAGCTGACTCGGCCCATGCAGACAGAGTAAAGATTTTGAAGGATCGTGATTTCCTGCTGTGCTCGGTCGAGCAGTACATCTTCTTGGACCGAGTGGACGACCGAGCAACAAACTACTCAACCGAGTCATCCACTCGGTCGATGATGTTGAGGGCCATTTTTAGAAAGAATTTGGAGCTGTTGTTGCGCGATTTGGGGGGAATGAAGTCTGGGAGCTGCGACGGCGTTGGGGGTGAATTCATTCCTAGTTTTTTTAATAGTTTTTGGGAGCGGAGATTAGAGAATAATTTTGTTAAATATAGATTAAAAACTCTTGAATATTGTTGGATCGAAATTGATTAGAAGCTTATTTGTTCTTCTCGCTCTTAGAATCTCTGTTTTTCTTTGGATCTATTAATCGCAATTTTTCTTTATCTCTCGCTGTAAGTTCTCAATCTTCATTTGTCAATTTGTTATGATGTTTTCACCTCTAAAAACTGTATTTTTGTTCGTGAATATTGTCATGAGTGAGTAGTCTATTCTAGGGTTGATGGGTTAGCCCTAAGATCCTAGGGGAAAGACGTAGATCTGGATCCCTATGTTGAATTAGGAATTTAGGGGAGTATTTCGGTCGATCCTACCGAATCCCTAGATAACCTGTACTGAGATCATGCCCATGGTCTGTGGAATTGATGCGCTTAAGGGGTATCCTTAGGATTCGAATAGGGAAATCGGTGATCCAACCAAGGCTCATGACCATGCCCGGCTCGTGCCTTGAGGGAATCCCCCGAAAAACTATATCGCTACGTTGACAGCTACCGCTATTGCGTCAATGAGAGCCACTAAAATACCTCGCAATTCTAGCCCATGAGCGTGGTACGAATTGGAAGATTAATCCACTAACCCTAATGCAACGTAAGGATTCTATTCCAACGTCGATCCCCAACGATCTTAGCAGTGATCCCTAACGCCCTAGTCCTTTTTATTATTAAAACAACAACAACACAACAACCAATTCTCTCAACCCGATAGCTATCTCACTTCGAGATATAGAAGTAAACTGAGAACCCAAATACACTGTCACCGTCCCTGTGGGATTCGATATCTTTTATACTAGAACTTGACACCGTCCGCTTGCGGATAGAGCCCGGAATTGACACATAGGGGCCATATCACGCCTGGCGATCGTGACACCGCCGCGGGGAATCTAGGTGTAGGTTTCGGGTGCATCAAATATCATTTAATTGATTTCATTGATAATATCTTTAACCCGATGGACTTGAAAGAAAAGAGTACCAAATCTTGATTTTTGTAGGTACTCACATATTTGAAGGGAATAAATTGCTTGCCCCAAGATCCCAAAGAACATGCATAGTTTCAGGGGGAGAATCAAAAATATTCTGCATGTATTAAGGGGGAGACCCAGCTTCAATGATGCAAACTTTGAGGGGGAGCCTATGTAAATTTTTTTCTTGGTATATATACTATTATATTTTTTTATGATGACAAGGGGAGAAAAAGTAACAAGCAAGCAAAAACATGAATGAATAATAACTGCGTCTAAGTAAGGGGAGTAAGTACACTTACTCATTGTTTTTATAATCATATTATTCATATGTTTTTCATTTGGGTGTCATCATCAAAAAGGGGGAGAGTGTTGGGAAATCTAGTCCCACCCGGAAGTGGTTTTCTTGATAATCACACCAAATATTGTTATATACTAATCATATTACTTAAGATGTGTAGGTTGAGCAAATATGTTATATTTGAAGCTCGAAGCATACTCCGAGAAGAAGAACTTCAACTACACACATAAAAGATGACGATGGACTTAGCTCGCAATTCAATATCTACATTCTAAAGCTTCAGTTCAAGCACAAGAAGAGTTCTAAGATGAAGCTCAAAGAATGTGATCAAGCTCAAGCTAAAGAGGAGCTCAAATTCAAGTGAAGCCCATGCAACAAGATCAGGCTCAAACATGGCTTCAAGGTCTTCATAGTGTCTAGTGAGTGAGTTGTCTTTCATTTTCTTAGGACTATGTCAAAGTCAAGAAGAATTTGCGCACGCACACACAAAATGATTTTCTAAAACATTTTTAAAACTTGTTTTAGAATTATTTGAGAGCATATTTTTCATAGAAGCTAAGTTTTAACCTGTAGTCAACAACAAACACCCAGTAGTTCACTACCCTGGTTTCTGCCTTCTCCCTGAAATGTACTCTGGGAGTAGACTACCAAAGGTAGGGAGTCGACTACCAACTGTAGTAGAGTTTTCCCTGAAAACTCTATGGGAATCGACTACCTCCTCTCGGAGTCGACTACTAGCTGTGCGTTTTGACTTCCTTGATTGCCTCTCTCATTTACTCCTTGCTTGATTTTTGGGCTGAAGTCAAACTCAATTTGAAATCTTTTGAATTCTCTTTTGGCTCTATAAATAGAGAAGCCTTGAGATCTTTTCCTCACCAATTTTCATTCTTGAGATATAGCTAAAAATCTCTCAAAAATTCTCAACATTCTCATCGCTCTCAAAGGTGTTCATAGCCAAGCAGTTTTCAAAATCGCTGATCTTATTGTTTTCATTTCTATATCTTTTTAAGATCAATAATTTTTTTCTATTGTTAATTGGTCTGTCAAAATCCTTCTACTTTGATTTTAAATTTTCTTAAATGATTTTTTTGAAAACATCTCTTCTTGATCACAACGGATTAATTCAATATTCTTTGTGTAATCAAAGGAGAATTTCTTTTATGCCACTTACAGCACTAATTGCAATATTCTTACTTGGCTATAGGTTTTGTGGGTGTAAAAACATATCTCCACTAATTCATTGTGGTGTATTGGATCTAATCTTACTTTGAGTCCCTTGGAAATAAGGGTGTTGGAAATCCTTATTGTAGGCAAGGTGGTTGTAAATCCTCCTGACGGGAGGTGGTTCGTACTATTAACGATAATAGTGTATTAAAGCCCAACTAGAGTTTCGGGGACTGGACATACCCAGGTTGTGGGGAACCAGGATAAAAATCGGTGTGTTTGCGATTTTTATTTATTTACTTGCATTTACATTCTGCTGCTTAACTTTATTATTGCAAGTATTATTTTGTGTTGATTAGGATTAATAATAGGTAACTCTTTATTAATTCTAGGGAGATTTTTAGAGGAATTTTAATTTGTGAAAACAGTATTCACCCCCGTCTAGTGTTCTCTTTGCCATCCACATGATCCAACGCTTTCATATCCTATTTTGAGCATTTTAATAGCACATTGCTTAGTGTGCGTCTCATGGCATTCAGCGATGCCCCCACTCTACACTAGATCTAGCACTCGGGAGCCCGCTTCCAAGCGGAAGAAGACTGGCGACCCCGGTCCTTCTTCCTCTGTGACGATGCCCCCACCGCATAGCGACCACATAGCAGCACTCTCAGCGTCCACTATACCTCCTGCACCACAACCAGCACAACCACCCCCACTGATTGAGACGTACAGGAGAACTTTCAGAGATGACGCACATCGCGTCAAATTTGAGAGGATCTCCAGACACCATATCATACCCAATATGTTCGCCCACATCGATACACTTGAGCGCCTAGGGGTATTTCAAGGGTTGCACCAGTTGTATGACAACGTAGGGTGGGATGACTTCTTGTCTATGTCTGCAGACACTTTCGTTCGCCCGATACTCGAGGTCTTGAGTTCTATCCGTAGGACTCCTATGGGCTACTCATTCAGGCTCATGGACCAGGAATGCGAGATCTCGCATTACATGGCCCGAGCATACTTCCATTGGCCTCATGTCCCAGATCTCGACCGAGCTTATGATCCCACACACCACACCCCCTCTGTCTTTGCAGCTAATGCATTTTGGGACACGATCACAGACACGCACCACTTCGACCCTAGCAGGGCGAAGGCCTCTTCCATTGTCCACCCCTACCTGCGGATTGCACAGCACCTTTTGGCGACCACCAAACTAGACAGGCCAGAGGTTGGGACCATGTCCACTCCCGAGATGTTCACGCTCTATGCGATGACCATGGAGAGAGCCTTTGAGACTGGTGGGGACGTCTTAGTCCCCGCCATTTCTACTAATATTGCCGGATGGTATCTTGCCTGCATCTTTTCTACGGTCGCATCCACCAAGGCGATATATTATGGTGGTCTGATCACCCTCTTGGCACCTATTTTCGACATCCAGCTTCCTGCTGGCCTGCATCGTGTTATGGGCCCTACGTCCTTATCTGCCAATGTCTTAACCCTCATGCACATGATCCATCCTCACGGACAGCATCATTGGGTCTGGTTACATGATCCATTCTCTGCAGACTATATAGTGCTTCCGAACCCCGTTCAGACCCACGTTGGACCAGAAGGCACGGAGTGGAGGTTCCTGATTGCACGCGAGGGTGTGCACGATCCAAGTAGGATGCACACGTCCTCCTCCCAAGATAAGGAGTGTCCAATGCAATATAAACCCGTGAGTATGGGATCGAATCCACAGAGACAATTCGTTTCACAATCAGCATCCACACCCACCCACCCCTATCTTATATGTCCTAGTGCCACACTTTGCACATTGAGGACAATGTGATGTTTAGCTTAGGGGAGTGAGTGTACTCACACACTTTTTTCTTTTCTTTATTTTTATCTTTATTTTCACTTTTCTTCATTTTTTTGCTTATTTTCACACACTTTTTTTTTTTCATTTTTTCCATTCCACTTATTTTCCTTACTTTTGGAGTGCATGCATGTGTATAGTTAGATTTTATTTTGTCCTTACTTATTTTATTTTCTTTGCTAGAAATGAATTCACCATGATGAATATAGCTTGGATTTCACTTTACTCTTATGCACATATCTCTTGCCATGCTATTGTTTTTATTTCTGATATCATCTGCGATGTATTTACCGTGCACTTGAGAAAAAGAAATTCCAATGTGTTATTATTTGTCTATGAATGAATTTTAGCGTTGACTCATCTGAGAATTACTTTATTGTATACTTTTTATAGAAAACACACCAAGATTCACGCATTGACTGCATTATACTTGGAGTACTGCTTTGTAACTCAACATCACTTCTTATTGCATGAATCGTGTATTAAACTTCCAGGTTGAATGAATTGATTGTCGTTTGATATGAATAAACTAGTTTACTTTTAGAAATCAAACTGAGTAGATGGCATTACCTTGCTGAAGTAATTATGCACATACAAAAAGTGAACCGAGCGATATCATATATTGTTTCTCCACATATCTTGAAAAATATTTCTATACATATTATCATTGGTGAATCTCCCCTAAAGTGAATCTCATTATTGCATCTTCCCCATGCCAAAAAGAAATAAGCTCCATGATCCCAAAAACTCAAAAAGAAAAGAAATTTATATATCTTTGCATCTTTCATTGGGATTGTTCTTGTGTATAAAAAGGGGAGAAAAAGAGAGAAGAAAAAGAAAACGCAAGTTTCATTGTATATACATAATCCCCTTCTTTGCTTCTTTCTTATTTTCCTTTTTATATATGGAGCTACAAAAAATTTGGAAAAAGTTTATATTCTCTATTTTGATGCCACCATGCTTATAGATAAGCTTAGAGGATGAGATCCAATGATGTGTGAAAGAGTGACTACTCATAAGTGCATGACGACCTAAGCTAGGTAATTTCTGATACTTAGGGAGATGACTTTGAGTATAACGACATCTATGAATGGAAAAATCGACATCAAATTCATGAAAACCATATCTTTCCATTCCTATTGATTTGAATTGTGTGATATCTCTTATACTCCAAATAGAAGCAGTCAATTGAAAAGTGTATTATCTATGATTATATATATTGTTTTCTATGCCTTTGACGATGTTTGATGCTAAAATTATTTCATATTTCATATGATTCACGTTGTTCATAGTTTTTCTATCAAGTGTACCCACATGAAATGATATCGAAATAAAAGCTTTAGTGGTGTTTATATTCATTGTTGGTGCAATTTGAGTAAGCAAATCTGAATTCTGAGAGAATGGTCTAGCATTTCCCCTCTTCATCTTCTTTTTCATCTATTTGATTTTCTTTATTTTATTCACCAAGTTCACTTTTTACTCATCTTCCTCGAGGACGAGTAATAAGTAAGCTTGGGGGATTTTGATATAATCATATTTTTACACTTTATTTCAACATTTTTTTCCATGCCATAACGATTGCTCATATCGCGATTTTAACATTTAACGACAATTTTACAATACATTTCACAATTTCTTTGTTTCGTCCGATTTCAGGAAATATGGAGCAATCGGGAGCAATTTGGAGATATGAGCACTTACACGCATGCCAAGCTCACTCGACCGAGTGAGCAGACCACTCGACTGAGTGGTCTGAACGTTCCAGAGCGCCAAAAATATCAGTTTTTCGACTGAGCTGCCACTCGACCGAGTGAGAAGTTCACTCGGCCGAGTGTGCCGTCGGCCCAGTTTTGAAACTAGGGTTTTGTAGCGATCCAGGGGCAGATCTGTCAGGATTTTTAGGACTTTTGGGCAACTATAAATACTCAGTTTATTGGGCAGCCAAAGGGAGACTCTTTTGATTAATTTTCTTAGGAAAAATTTTAGTTTTAGTTTTCTTTTGGCGAAGGGATTGGAGAGCAAGATCAAACTTTTCTTATTCTTTGGAATTTGAACTCAATTGGTTTGTCTAAACTTTTGCAAGTTCATATTTTTATGATGTATTTCTACTTAGATCTGAGTTTTGTGATGAATTCTCTTGCACATCTTATTTCTATTGCTTTTTCTATGATGAATTGTGAGTGGTCGCTTTGCTCTATGGCAAAGGGATGAACATTATACATTTAAAGTATGATATGTGAGATCTATTAAATTGCCATGTTGATAAGCTTGTTAAGGGTTAGGTTGAGATTGATTTACTACGTATAACTAGGGATTTCTATTGGATCTTGAGAGCTCGAGAGAGGATCTTGATCTATGGGAAGCCCTAGATATTTGATTTAGATCTATAATCGAGATTCCCTAGAATTGGTGCGAGAGAGCCACAAAAGCTAGCATCTTTATTATATTTATATAATTATATTCGTTTGTATGACGGTAAAACAGATACGAACTATCACGATCAAGATTCGAATTTAAGTTGCGCGAGAGTGAGCTTGAATTAGAATTTGGATAATATTGTCGATCTTAATGCTAGTAGTTTGAACTAGGCTTGCGCGAGAGCGAGGCTCTAGTTTAGATTACTATAGACTTACGTAGGGCGAGAGCATGCATTGGTTCATAACATGGTTACGACAAGTTCACCCTAAACCAAGAATAGTGATATGGAGATTCATGTTTCACATTGATGTTTCAGATCTATAGTGGGGATTCCCATGTAAGGACCGTCTACCTTGCAATACTAACAACAAACACTCTGGGGGGGGTGAATAGAGTAATGGCAATAAATTGTGCAATTAAAATTAAACTTGCTAATGCGGAATAATAAGTGCAAGAGGAATTAATCAACACAATCAATCCAAACACAAACACAAGAATTACCCTGGTTCCCCAAACTTGGGTATGTCCAGCCACACCAATATCCACTATAATTCTCACACAGAGAAGTGAATACAATCTCACACAGAGATACCTCACACAGAGGATTTGGATTCTCACACAGAGAAATCCTCACTCTCACACAAAGAGACCTCACATATAGGATTTAGGATTCTCACACAGAGAAGATCCTTGCTTTCACACAGAAAGACTTATGCTCTCACACAGAGAGATCTCAACCAACCCTCACACAGAAGGTTATACTCTCACACAGAGAGTAACTAGCTCACACACAGAAAGCTAGGGTTTCAAAGAAATAACGAAGTAAAACAAATACTCTTACCTATGCCTTGAGATGAACTTACTCATTAATGAATGCAAGGCATGGAAGAGGATCTCCAAGTGTTGAGATAAGCTTGAAAGCACTTGGATGAATTCCTTTGAGCTAGACTTCAATGCATGAAGAAGAATGAGAGCTCTAAAGAGGAAATTGAGAGAGTTTGAGAGTGGCTTAAGGATCTCTTGAGATTTTCAATAGCATCAAGAAGCATAAGAGATGGCAGCACACTCATATATATATATATATATATATATATATATATATATATATATATATATATATATATATATATATATATATATATATATATATATATATATATATATGAACCCTATATCAAACCCCAAACCCAAGAAAACAGCCAAAGAATCAATTCTGCAACGGCTAGAAACTGGACGAAAACGACAGGAACAGTCGACTGATGATCAAAAGACAGTCGACTGATCAACGGCTAGAAAATATCCAACGGCTATAATCTGAGTCAGGACAGTCGACTGATGAAGTCGATACAGTCGACTGTAAACAGGACAGGCGCCTGTTAATCCTTCAGCAGGCGACTGCTGCAGGGGATATAATAAAACAGAGAGCTGCACTCTTTCTCCAGTTAAGCATACATGCGACTGATGTCAATAATACAGTCGACTGTCTATTAGTCAGGCGAATGTTAAACCTTAATCAGTCTTCTGTAGAATAAGATGGAGAAACAACAGAGAGATGCAGAGAATGCACTTACGCTATACAGGCGACTGATGACCAATCTACAGGCGACTGTAAATATACAGGCGACTGTGAACTGACCAGTAGTCGACTGTGCGTAAAGCTCAAGTTTGAGTCAATTGAAATGTTGACTTGAGCAGTGCATATCAGGCGACTGTAGAAGGATCTACAGGCGACTGGAAATTACCCAGTCGACTGTGTTTCCTTCAGCAGGCGACTGATGGAAAGCCAGAGACTCCAAATAAGTCTTTGGACAGAGTGAACCTATTGGGTTGGATTCTATGATAATCATAAGGCTCACTAAGATGGTTAGATGCATATGCATGAATGAGTAAACCATCTAACAACACATTACATTAATCCTAGACTCAAAAGAGAGAGAAAGCGATAAAGTAAATTACATGGATTACAATGCTTTCCTTAGAGTCTAAGTCTTCAATCTTGATGCATTGATTGCTCTCCAACATCTCCAAGCTTTGGCACTCCTTGAGTCCAAGCTTTGGCTCTTCTCCACTTGATGGCCATCCTTGCACCAAGTGATTAGTCTCCAAGAAAGATATTCTTGAGATAAAACTGAGAGACTAAAACATGAGAGTCATTAGCAACAACATAATGTTGTGATCATCATCAAAATAAGATTGGTATGAAATACCAATACTCAACAATCTCCCCCTTTTTGTTGATGACACACATTATGTAAAATACAAAGTATTAAAGCACAATGCTAATGAGCTCCCCCTACTTATATGCACCAAATAAACAATGAGCTAGACAATAGTAAATACTCATCCTACCAAATAAGATCATGGTGACATATAATAGGCATGGATTACATAAACCAATTGTAAACCAATTGTAAAAGACAATTATCATGTAAACATGCAAGGTTTATCTAATCTCATATATCTCTCCCCATAGATATATCTCTTCCCATATGCATATGAATATATCTCCCCATATAAATTTACATAATGCATATATCTCTCCCCCTTGACATCGTCAAAAAGGTGGACACCAAAAATATCCCCCTTTGTCATCTTAACTAAGATGTGACAATATGCAAGAAAAGAAAGATATGTATGATACCAAATTGAAAATTTTAGTAGGTATCAATTCACTATCCTATGCTCCCCCTAGATCATAGAAATGGTCAACTTTTGACTTCTAGGATCTAATACCAATTATACAAATAATGGAGCCATTGGCCAAAAGTGTATCAAAGCAATATATATGGAAAAATCAAGCTTCAAATATACACAAGGATATTGCCAAAACAAATATAACATAAAACATGTTGGCAATATACAAGAGGTTTGGTTTGAGACCAAAAATAACCAATTGAAAATAATGATCTCAAATAACCTCCGAAATGAGAGTTAAAATATGTCTTAAGATATTTTAAACATATAATATATTAACTCCCCTATTGACATACATATGGATCAACAAATGCATGTATGTCAATGTCATCCGCAAGATTCCCATTTTCATGAAAAATAAATTGAAAAACATTTTCAAAATAATGAAACACACACAAACAATGGGTATGCAAAAAAATATTTAAGCACAATACCCATGCAATATGCATATGTGTGAGGAACCTAAACATTAGGGAACCAAACCCAAGAGGAGTTTGACTTTCTAATGTAATCACATGAGGTGATCACATCCCTAAATAGAGAGTTGATGTAACTATCCCTCTCTTGCACACTAACCTTAGTGGAAATCCATAAACTCAAGGATTTCCTAGGCAAGGGTTTTGCCTTTGCAAGAGGGATGGATGTGGCATGCTTAGGTGTAGAAACAAATTTCTTGGCATGCAAAGAATGAGGATTTTGCTTCTTAGCAAAAAATAAAGAGTCGTCATTCTTCCTCGTCACCTTGTGATCTACATGCTTCTTGTTGATGTTATTGTTGTACAAGAAAGCATGGTGATTCTTCTTAGGTGCTTTAGCAATATTTCTTGTATTTGCACCATAAGAGGAATTAGAGGTGGGTTTGGTAACCACCTTTGGAGTGTATCCCAAACCTCCTCTATGGTTTGACGGATGTTGTTTTTCAAGCAAACCGTGGAGTGAATCCCTAGAATAAACAAAGCTTTTGAGCTTTTGGGATTCCTCTTCGCATTTCAACGTAAGTTGTTGAATGCGAGTTTCTAAGCTAAGGTTTTGAGCTAATAATTTTTCATTAGAAATGCTCAAATCCTTAACTTGAGAGAGAAGTGTGTCTCTCTCACTAGTGTCACAAACATGCAAAGCATCATTGTCATTTACACTAGTAGATTCTAAGGCATGCAACCTACTCATAGCATTTTTTAATTTAGCTTTCAATTTCGCATATGAGTCGATGCACTTACTTGCCCCATTGGAGACCAAGTTGAAAAGGTATTCGAGCTCCTCGTAGGATAGCTTCTCCTCCTCAACTTCCTCATCACTTTCCTCCTCGCTAGAGCTTGACGAAGACTCTTCCTCCTTTGCCATGAAGCACATTTCCTTGTTGGGGTTGAGCCACGCCACCACCTCTTCATCACTTGAACTCGAGGAGATTGATGAAGAATCATCAAAAGCCGCGAAGCACATATGAGCTCGCTCCTTATCATCCTCTTCTTCATCACTTGAAGTGTCCTCATCGGAATCATCAAAAGTGCCGACAAGTCCCTTCTTTTGATTCTTGAATTTGGACTTGCCTTTCTAATGCTTCTTCCCTTTCCCTTTGTAATTTTCTTTATCGGGCTTGGAAGGGCATTCGGTAGAAAGATGACATTTTTCTCTACAATAAAAACAAATAGAATTGTTAGACTTGGAGGTAAACTTTGACAAAGATTTACCTTACTTGTCCTTGAGGAATGCCTTGATTTGCTTGAATTGCTTGGCAAGCTCGATGTAATCATCATCGCTAACATCATCTTCTTCTACATCTTCACTCAGAGCTTCCCGATTGAACTTCTTTCTCCACTTGATTGGCTCCTTCTCGGCATGGAATGCAACCCCCTTTTGCTTCTCGGGCTTCGTTAGTTGAATCTCTTTCTTATGTTGAAGCTTTACTTCATATGCCAAGAGATTCCCAATGCACTCCTCAACGGTGTATTTGGACAAGTCATTTTACTCCAAAATCCCGTTGGCCTTTGACTCCCATTGAGATGTGAGCGAGTCAAGGATCTTCTCCACTCGATCCTCCTGGGAAATCACCTTCATATGTCCTTCCAAAGCGTTCATGATTTTTGTGAACCTTGTGAACATCTCCGAGATATTTTCACCTTCCTGCATCTTAAACAACTCATATTTAGATCTAAATACGCATTGTTTAGATTTCTTTACCGTCGAAGTCCCTTCATTAGAAATCTCCAATGTATGCCAAATTTCGTTGGCCGTTTTGCACATGGAGATGCGGTTGAACTCATTTGAAGTGAGGGCGCAATGGAATGCATTCATAGCCCTCGCATTAAATTTGATCGAGTCCTTCTCCGCTTTTGTTCTCGAAGCCGCGGGTGGAGTAACCTTCTAAAATGGCGACTCTGTGATGTCCCAAATGTCTTGACCCTCCAAGTAGATCATCATCTTGATCTTCCAACTATGGTAGTTGGTTCCATTGAAGAGCGGGGGTCGAACGGTTGATAGACCTTCTTCATGAGACATGGATGAAGCGTTGTATGCCATCGTTGTTGTATGCTTCAACCTCGCTCCGATACCAATTGTAAGGGCCGTCTACCTTGCAATACTAACAACAAACACTCTAGAGGGGGGTGAATAGAGTAATGGCAATAAATTGTGCAATTAAAATTAAACTTGCTAATGCGGAATAATAAGTGCAAGAGGTATTAATAAACACAATCAATCCAAACGCAAACACAAGAATTACCCTGGTTCCCCAAACTTGGGTACGTCCAGCCACACCAATATCCACTATAATTCTCACACAGAGAAGTGAATACAATCTCACACAGAGGTACCTCACACAGAGGATTTGGATTCTCACACAGAGAAATCCTCACTCTCACACAAAGAGACCTCACACAGAGGATTTAGGATTCTCACACAGATAAAATTCTTGCTTTCACACAGAAAGACTTATGCTCTCACACAGAGAGATCTCAACCAACCCTCACACAGAAGGTGATACTCTCACACACAGAGTAACTAGCTCACACACAGAAAGCTAGGGTTTCAAAGAAATAACGAAGTAAAACAAATACTCTTACCTATGCCTTGAGATGAATTTACTCATTAATGAATGCAAGGCATGGAAGAGGATCTCCAAGTGTTGAGATAAGCTTGAAAGCACTTGGATGAATTCCCTTGAGCTGGACCTCAATGCATGAAGAAGAATGAGAGCTCTAAAGAGGGAATTGAGAGAGTTTGAGAGTGGCTTAAGGATCTCTTGAGATTTTCAATAGCATCAAGAAGCATAAGAGATGGCAGCACACTCATATATATATATATATATATATATATATATATATATATATATATATATATATATATATATATATATATATATATATATGAACCCTATATCAAACCCCAAAACACAAGAAAACAGCCAAAGAATCAATTCTGCAACGGCTAGAAACTGGGCGAAAACGACAGGAATAGTCGACTGATGATCAAAAGACAGTCGACTGATCAATTGCGAGAAAATATCCAACGTCGATAATCTGAGCCAGGAAAGTCGACTGATGAAGTCGATACAGTCAACTGTAAACAAGACATGCGCCTGTTAATCCTTCAGCAGGCGACTGCTGCAGGGGATGGAATAAAACAGAGAGCTGCACTCTTTCTCCAGTTAAGCACACAGGCGACTGATGTCAATAATACAGTCGACTGTCTATTACTCAGGCGACTGTAAAACCTTAATCAGTCGTCTGCAGAATAAGATGGAGAAACAACAGAGAGATGCAGAGAATGCACTTACGCTATACAGGCGACTGATGGCCAATCTACAGGCGACTGTAAATATACAGGCGACTATGAACTGACCAGAAGTTGACTGTGCTTAAAGCTCAAGTTTGAGTCAATTGAAATGTTGACTTGAGCAGTGCATATCAGGCGACTGTAGAAGGATCTACATACGACTGGAAATCACCCAGTCGATTGTGTTTCCTTCAGTAAGCGACTGATGGAAAGCCAAAGACTCCAAATGAGTCTTTGGACAGAGTGAACCTATTGGGTTGGATTCTATGATAATCCTAAGGCTCACTAAGATGGTTAGATGCATATGCATGAATGAGTAAACCATCTAACAACGTATTACATGAATCCTAAACTCAAAAGAGAGAGAAAGCAATAAAGTAAATTACATGGATTACAATGCTTTCCTTAGAGTCTAAATCTTCAATCTTGATGCCTTGATTGCTCTCCATCATCTCCAAGCTTTGGCACTCCTTGAGTCCAAGCTTTGGCTCTTCTCCACTTGATGTCCATACTTGCACCAAGTGATTAGTCTCCAAGAAAGATATTCTTAAGATAAAACTGAGAGACTAAAACATGAGAGTCATTAGCAACAACATAATGTTGTGATCATCATGAAAATAAGATTGGTATGAAACACCAATAATCAACATCATAAGCCCTAGACATTCTTATTAATTGAATTTACAAACAACACCTTACACGATTATGACACCGACATTTCTTGACTATTATTTCACCTCTACCTGGTAATCTATATAGATACTAATAGTTCCTCTCCGTAATTCGACACCCACTCACCACTTAACCGTGCGCTTGCGGTAAAACTACATTGTTTTTGAAGTACATCCGAGAGCGACCACTAATATGGCTCCAACTCCTCTTCTCTGACCTTCACATCCCTCTTCATAATAGGCCTCGCATCTGGTGTGACAATAAGTACACAATCTCCCTATCTTCCAATCCGGTCTTGTGACGGCCTGAAACCGTCTGTAGTATTTTTATGGTTAACCGAACTTATTTTCATGCAGTTTGTATCGTCCCAAACGTGTGGTATGCCATATACCTACCGGGTATGCTATCATGTTATCATACTATATATGTTAAGTACTAATAATTATAATAATATTAAAAGAAAAAAGAGGAGATAAGAGGTTTACGTGGAGCTCTTTAATCCCCAACCACCTCAATATTCCCTTAATTAAGCAATTAAAGTATACATTCCCCCTAAATTTCCTCCCCTCTCTTCGTTGTAGATAAAAAGGGGCAGCAGCGAACTGCCCCTTTTCATTTCTCCCAAACTCCCTTATTTTCTTCCAGCAAACCCATCTCAATCTTTCTCATCCCCTTCAAGAAAATTACACAGCAACTCAAATCAAAAGAGCAAAGATCTTCCTTCTCTTCACAAGCCAAATATCAGCCTCTTCTTCATCAAAATATCAACCACATAACTCCTTCCCCTCTCCATCTCTCACACTCCATCTTTTGGTGACCACCATACTAGACATGCCAGAGGTTGGGACCAAGTCCACTCCCGAGATGTTCATGCTCTGGGCGATGATCAGGGAGAGAGCCTTTGAGGCTGGTGGGGACGTCTTAGTCCCCGCCATTTCTACTGATATTGTCGGATGGTATCTTGCCTGCATCTTTTCTACGGTCGCCTCCACTAAGGCGATATGTTATGGCGGTCTGATCACCCTCTTGGCACCTATTTTCGACATCCAGCTTCCTGTTGGCCTGCATCGTGTTATGGTCCCTACGTCCTTATCTGCCAAAGTCTTAACCCGCATGCACATGATCCATCCTCACGGACAGCATCATTGGGCCTGGTTACATGATTCATTTTCTGCAGACTATATAGTGCTTCCGAACCCCGTTCAGACCCACGTTGGACCAGAAGGCACGGAGTGGAGGTTCCTGATTGCACGCGAGGGTGTGCACGATCCAAGTAGGATGCACACGTCCTCCTCCTAAGATAAGGAGTGTCCAATGCAATATAAACATGTGAGTATGGGATCGAATCCACAGAGACAATTCGTTTCACAATCAGCATCCACACCCACCCACCCCTATCTTATATGTCCTAGTGCCACACTTTGCACATTGAGGACAATGTGATGTTTAGCTTGGGGGAGTGAGTGTACTCACACACTTTTTTCTATTTCTTTATTTTTATCTTTATTTTCACTTTTCTTCATATATTTTTTGCTTATTTTCACGCACTTTTTTTATTTTCATTTTTTCCATGCAACATATTTTCCTTACTTTTGGAGAGCTTGCATGTGTATAGTTAGATTTTATTTTGTCCTTACTTCTTTTATTTTCTTTGCTAGAAATGAATTCACCATGATGAATATAGCTTGGATTTCACTTTACTCTTATGCACATATCTCTTGCCATGCTATTGTTTTTATTTCTGATATCATCTGCGATGTATTTACCGTGCACTTAAGAAAAAGAAATTCCAATGTGTTATTATTTGTCTATGAATGAATTTTAGCGTTGATGACGTGCGTTTATATTTCATATATTCACGCACGTTTTCTTTTGTGTTTCTCCGTATTTTCCGCCGTCTTTTATTCGTTTTCTCGTATTTTCTCGTTTTCTTTCACTTTTCTTTGTTTCTCCATGTTTGCAGGAGATTGCCCGCGTAGGGGACGTTTAACGACGATATCTCAAGTCCCCGGAGCAACGGGAGGAGTCACGCGTGATCCAGGGGGCCAAACGACGAAGATTACATCTTTCAGCCCCTCACCCGGTCGGTTGGTCATCTCCAACCGATCGGGTGATGCACGCGTGCACCACCCGGTCTCAGCCGGAGCTCAAGTGGAAGTCACCCGACCGGTTCACAGGCCGGTTCAACGGGGGCCGATTCTCTGTCTTTTCGAGCCAAATTCCAACCGATCGGGTGACTCTCACCCGATCGGTTCATCTGTAGCTGATGCTGAGGAGCCGAAGACACGGGCACCCAACCGATCCCTTCACCCGATGGCGCCAAGATCTAACCGGTCACTACAAGAACTCAACCGACCGGTTCATATGACCGGGTGAAAGTTCGCCGTTTTCTGTTTATTATCTGTAACGGATCACCCGATCGGTTGACCTGTCAACCGATCGGGTGATACGAGATCCTATAAATAGGACCCCTAGGGTTCCAGAAACGTGGAGCTGTTAGTTTTTACTGTTTTCTCCTATTTGTGACGGTTGTAATTACTCTTTTATTATAAGTTTTCAGATCTTTCTTAAACTTTAGTATTATCTTAATTGCTCTACTACCTTCGCATTTCAATCGCCTGATTATGATTTCAACGGTTCATTTTCGTTTAGATCGCTTTTTAATGAATATTTGTGAGTAGTTCTCAAATCTGGGATTTTGGCGGAAACCCCTTCGGGGGCTCTTCCCGATGCATCCATAGGGTTAGAAAATCGATAGGGATTAGGAATCTAACGGTTACGCGGGGTGTTTATTGTCATCGGCAGGAAAAAGACCGCCTTTGACCGTTGGGCCAATGGGGAATAAACTTGACGGTTGACTCCCTAGCCATAGCTCACGCCCTTAGCGTAGACGCCGAATCCTAGCGCGCGGGAGCGGCAGGATGAGACGTTGGGAGTTATCGTTGCGAGCTTAGTGCTCCCGGAATCGATCAGTGTTAATGGACACGGGAGTGCCCACTGATCGAATCCGGGAAGTCCGGTGTATCATCCTGGGCACCGACCGGAATATCGGGCCCATGGGGTGCCGGTACCACTTTCAGAGGCAACGTCTCACCATTAGACCCTAATTCCGATCGCCTTCCTACCCGCAGGCCGTATCGGCGAGAGTCGCTCGTTGGAGCGGAAACCAAAGTCCCGGGTTTATTTTCTTATTGTTCATACCTTGCATTCCTTTCCGTGACAACCCATCAACCGATTCGGGCTAGCTCGCCCACGGGGTGATTTTGGTCCTCCTTGACACAAGCACATCCTAGCCTCCCTGTGTTCGACCCCCAAGCCACACTACAACACCGTGCGCTTGCAGTTACAAATATCTAAACGCCCACGCGGGTCCCCCGGTCATTTACGGTTAGCAAGCCGGGGCACACGTCAAGTTTATGGCGCTGTTGCCGGGGAGGCAACGTGCTTGTTATTTTAGGATCTCTTGAACCCTAGTGTCTAGCTCTCATCCCTACCTCGCGATAATTTTCGCATTCTTCTTTTTCCTTTTTATTTTCTTATTTTTATTTCTTATCGTATCTGTTTCTCTCCCACTTGTTGCTTCACGGGTGTTTGTTGTTTTTTTATGCGCAGGATTTCAAGAAGTCTCGACGACTTGATTCCCGTTGATCCAGAAATTAACGCCACCCTTAGGCGTTTGGCCGTCGAGAAGCGAAGAAGAGAGGATCCCGAATCCATGGAGGAGAACACCCCGCCTCGCAAGTCCCTGCTGGAGTACTCGATGCCATCTATCGAGTCCACTTCCGCCATCCGTCCTCCAGCTATTACGGCCCAAAGCTTTGAGCTAAAGCCGTCTTTGGTGACGTGGATCCAGCAGGATCAGTTTTCGGGTGCACCCATGGAGAGCCCGATCGAGCATCTAGACTCCTTCTTGGAGAAATGTGACACCTTCCGGATTAATGGTGTCACGACTGAGGCGATCCGTCTGAAGCTGTTCCCCTTCTCGTTGCGAGACAAAGCCAAGCAATGGCTTAGGGGGAAGGACCCCAACACTTTCAATACCTGGGAGAAGCTCTCCAACGCTTTTCTGACGAAGTTCTTTCCTCTGGGGAAGACCATGAAGTTGAGGAGTGAGATCTCCTCCTTCTCCCAGGCCAGCCACGAGTCCTTGCATGAAGCTTGGACGAGATACAAGGAGATGCAGATAAGATGCCCTCACCATGAGCTTCCGAAGTGGCAGATTATTAATCTGTTCTACAATGGGCTGAGGGATGACCTAAAATCTTCTATGGACGCCGCGGCTGGGGGTTCCTTCATGTCAAGGAGCGAGGAAGATACCGGACATATTCTGGAAAATATGGCATCCAACAATGAGCGGTGGTGTGACGAGAGAGCCACACCCAGGTCTAGGGGTATACACAGAGTCGAGGACGTCGACAAACTTTCAAGCAAGTTCGACTTGCTTTCGACCCAGATCTCCGCACTAATGGTAGGAGCCGGTGGGGCCGGTGCACAACAGATTTCAGCGGTAGAATCCGAATTCTTTGGGGAATTCGACGGTGGTGACGTCTCACCACCGTTGGATCAGGCGAGCGCACTATTTTACAACCCCACGGGAAATGCGCTGTATCCGCCAAGAACCAATTCCAACCCGGCCTACTCTCCAAACAACCGAAACCACCCTAACTTTGGTTACCGGGCACCATTCCAGCCCTCGCCGCCTCAGCAGCCGCAGCAACAAACATATCAGCCGCCTAGGCCACAGCAGAGTCAGATTCAGCAGCAACAATATCAGCAGTAGCCTCAGCAACAATTTTACGCCCCCAGGAATCAGCAGCCAATCCAGCAGCAGCAGCAGTATGGCCAACAGAGGGCCGTCTCTCCGGTTGAGTCTCTCTTGACTCAATATATAACCAACCAGGAGAAGATCAATCAAAAGATGGAAATGGGTCAGCGGGCCCTCACGGACCAAGTAACCTAGCTGGGGTTACAAGTGGCGAACCTTTCAAGGTCACAAAACCAATTGTCGCCACAACCTGAGGTGAACCCGAGGGAAGCAACCCAAACGTCGGCACTCGTGCACGAGCACGCAAATGTGTCCGCTATCGTTCTGAGAAGCGGGACACAAATTCCTACTAGAGTGCCCCCTAACAGACCGGAGCACCGTTGGTCGTCGAGCGACCGATCGAAAAATCAAACGACGCCGGTGCTTCGTCATCAAATCCTACGACTCCGGAGGGAGTCTCTGAAGAAGAGAAGAAGAAGAACGAGGAAGGGAGCCCGAAAGTGTTCAAACCCATTGTGCCTTTTCCACAACGGTTAGATCAGGCCAAAATCGACGAGAAATATGGCAAGTTCTTCGCCATGGTCAAGGATCTGAGCTTGCAAATCCCCTTCCTAGAAGCAATCGAAACAATCCCCTCCTATGCGAAATTCCTGAAGGATTTGGTGACGATAGGGTCTAGAAAGGAGAAAGTAGTGTTGACAGCGGAGTGTAGCGCTCTCATCCAGAGGGCAAATCCGCCGAAACTTAAAGACCCGGGAAGCTTCTCAATCCCTTGCACGATCGGGGCAGTAAAGATTCATCGTGCACTCATCGATCTCGGAGCGAGTGTCAGTTTGATGCCCTTATCGATGTATAAGAGGATAGGAATGGGTGATCTGGAGCCCACCGGTATGACCCTACAACTTGCTGACCGGTCGTTCAAATATCCGGTGGGGATTGTGGATGACCTTCCCGTCAATGTAAAGGGGGTGCATGTGCCAGTGGACTTCGTTGTCATGGACATGCCTGAAGACGCACACACCCCCATCATCCTGGGACGGCCTTTCATGGCCACTGCTGGCGTTTTGATTGATGTGAAGAATGGAAAACTTTCGCTAAATGTCATCGGAGAAAAGGTTGAATTTGATCTGGGGTTGTCCATGAAGTACCACGATCCCCCAGATGACCCTCGGTGTAATTTGCTGGAGGTGGAAGAAGATAAAGCTGCTGAAGAGAGCTCCTGGGAGATTCTCTTAAGAAACCCCCCCCCCCCCCCCCCCCCCCCCCGATGACTTGGGGGATTCAGAAGACCAAGACGGCCCCAAGAACAATGATGCTGCTGGGAATGTACAACCCCTCCCGGGTTCCCCAAGGCCCCTCCTGCGAGGAAAACGGGGAAAGAACCCATGGACCTCACCAAAGACGAGGTCCGGATCCTTAAGAAGATGGCGGTAAACGCCAATACGAAAGAGAAGCCCCCGGATCCCAAGAACAAGGAGAGGGTAGTCGAGCAAATCTTTCTCCAGCCGCTGACTACTCCAAAGGCCGTAAGCTCCGATGAAGAAGAGATGCCGAACTTCGGTCATCACCCGTATCAACCACCGTGAACATCACTTGCGGGCGTCGAGCCAACGACGTTAAACAAGTGCGCTTCATGGGAGGCAACCCATGCTCTAAACTTTTGCCCCACTTTTTAGTGTTATTTTTGACTTTATTTATCTATTTTTATAAATAAAATCAGCCGCAAGAACATCCGTTCAGGGACTTAGACAAATCTGTTGGTTTTTGCAGGAAACAAAGCCCCAACCGATCGGTTGATAACTCAACCGATCGGTTGGGATGTATCAGATACAAGCCGCATCTGTCCCCAAATGAACCGATCGGGTGAAGAATGGAGAGACCGGGTGACAGACCGGGTGATCTGGGGAGAATTCTCGGGAAATTTTTGGGAAATATCAACCGATCGGTTGAGTTAGAGCGCGATCGGTTGAGGCGACCGGGTGAGCAACCCCCAATTCTCGGGAAAGATTTGGGAAACGGTCAACCGATCGGGTGACTATTCACCCAGTCGGTTCACCTGTAGCTGTTGGCCGACAGAAAACTTTCGAAATTGGCCTACCCGATCGGGTGAGAACTCACCCGATCGGTTCAGTTTCGCCCCTATAAATACCCCTACCGCACGATGACAGCCACCCGACCCCCGAAAATCCCCTTCACGCGGCTACACACCCTCCAACTGTCGAATCGACCTTCTCCAACCAACATACTGCCCCTAAACCCTCATCCCCACTCACTCCCATACTTCCCCACCCCCGCTACCTTGCCATCGTCGACATTCCATCATCAAAACACCCAAACCCTAACCCTAGCCCCCAAAATTTTCGAAAACCTGTTTCTTGTCGGATCAGTAAGCGGTGACTTCCCGAATTGTTTCCTCCTACTACGCGTGTCCTCCGGGAGCTTGATCTTGCTACATTGATGGGTAACACTCTTCCACTCTACACATCTCTTACTTTATCTGTAATATCCTAAATTGGTGTTGTACCTGCTTCACTTGCTCTATATCCATCATAGGCACGCCCCCACTTTCATTTTCACCACCCACATAGTCACCATGCCTAAGAAAGGGAAAGAGATTGCGTCATCTTCGCGCCGTGATTCGCTCTACGGCCCCTTTTCCCCCTCTTTCCTTGGCATAAACCCTTCTACGGAAGAACAGTCTGACCGTTTGCGAGCACTACTTCATCGCCCGATGAGACCTACACTCTTCGCCGATCGCCCCACACTCGAAGCTCTAGGGCTTTCGAACGGCGTCGCCAGAATTTTCAACTGTATCGGGTGCCATACCCTCTCTTAAATCCATGCTCACACACACAGAAATCTCACGCTTGAATTCCTCAGTTCCCTCGAGTTGTTTGATGGGGGTTTCTCCTTCTGCGCTTTCAACTGCGACTTTTCTCTGGGTTTCATCGAGTTGAACAATATCCTCAATCTCTGTCACCCCGATCTTAATACTGAACATTCCACCCACGATCGAACTGACATCTACTCTCAATTCCGGGCTGATGGTGTTTGGCAACGATTTACCCGGTACACCACCTTTCCACCCGAGGCTCTTGCCTCCTACATTATTCACCCGTGTTACCGCCTCGCCCATTGCATCCTCGCCAACACTGTTTTCGCCCGCGTGGATGTGTCCACTGTATCTAGGGATGAGCTCTTCTTTCTCTATGTCATGTCCGATGACAGGATCCTTGGGCACATCCCTATGCCCATAAACGCCGCTCTTTGGATCGTCCACGAAATTTTTGCTGTTAGCCGCGCCAATTCTGGATCCATCTGTTGTGGGGGGATGATCACTCTTATTGTCAGCTGTGTTTTGAGAGTGCCACCCGACCTCCCTATTTTGCCTGGACGTAGCCGTATTGATCGCAATTACTCGATCGATATCAATATGCTCACTTCCTTCGGTGAAGACCGTGCTGTATACCTCTATGGCCCCACCTGCGCACCTTTCGCGATCCTGCCACCTTTAGCCCCTTTGCGGCTACCCTACCCCCTATCTCATCTGCCTTGGGAGTTTTCCCCCGATCCTTGGTATTCTCCATTAGTGCATCTACCACCCTTGGATCCTCCCGATTGGCACCCAACTGTCGGCCCACCTGGTACGATCTTTCTCCACCACAGCCCCCCGGTGCACATCGATCCTCCCGTGCTCCAGCCTGTCGCCCCTCCTTCCCCCATAAGCACACCCTCCTCTTCCTCTGAGGATTCTTTCATTCACTATTCCCCACCCTCCTCCCCCTCCCCCTACCATTCCAGTACCAGCGAATCCGATTGACCCCCATTGCATATCTCTGCATTTCACGATCACATTTTATTTGCTAGCACTGTCATGTCTAGCTTGAGGGACGTCTATTTTGGTGTGTTGTCGTGTTTTGTTGTTTTTCTCATTTTTGTGTGTGCTTGTTTTTCCCCTTTTGAGTGTCGTGTCGTGTGGTTTTATTTCTATTTTCGTGTCGTGTGGTTTGATTTTGATTTTTCTTTATTTTCAGTTTCATCTCTGTGTTTTCCTCGTTTTCATTTCTCTTTGTGTCGGTGCGTATTCCCCCCATCTTCATTGCCCTCCCGTACTCACTCATATTGCATTGAGGACAATGCAAACTTAAGCTTGGGAGAGTCGCACTGTGTGCGTCATTTGAGTCCTTCTTTTTCGTTTTTGTGTCGTTTTCATCGTGTTTTTTATTTTTTTCCTTTTTCTCTTCTCTTCTTTTTATCTCTTTCTCCTAGAGATGAACCCTATGATGAATCTCCACAAAATCACACACACCTAGCATAGCATCGATAATCACACTCACTGACCCTAGGATTTCGAGTCCTCTTGCATTTCACGCATCGTGGGTCCACTTAGCTTTTTGTGAGTCGTGCGTCGTGCCTAGCTATTTGGTGTGCTTCTACTTTGTGATTTTACTTTATATACCTGTCCAGGAATGACCCCTAGATTATCATGCTTCGATTTGAATATGCGGAATTTATTTTCCCTGTCTGCATCTGCATGCTATATATATATCGTGTACTTCATTTCGCATGTGTCGGGATTCCACAATTAAGGACTAGGACAACCCATTTAGCCTATGCTCTATTTAGCGAGAATAGTTTCCTTTGCCCAAGTGTTTAGATTTCGACTTCTTTTTTGTTTTACTTGGTGCAAATCCCCTCGTCGTGTACCGTTCTCCCACTTGGGAGAGTACACATGTGTATAGCCAAAACCCCAAAAATCAAAAAAAAAGAGAAAAGAAAAGAAAAACCCAAAAAGAAAAGAAAAGAAAAATTTTGTATAGCCAAAAAGCCAAAAAAAATACAAATACCCAAAACCCAAAAAAATTTCAAGTGTGAATATTTTTTCTATCTACCGAGAATAAAGGGAAGGCGAGAATTTGCAACGAGTGTTCTACTCCACATCATCTCAACCCCCATCGTTTTCGAAAACACTTGGCTTAGGAACTTTTTAGCTAGTATCTAGGCTATAGTGGTGTGATTTCCTTAACCCTAGTTGTGGAATCCCCGATACATGATACGCTTCTATTCTTATACTCTTCTCATGCATGCTTGAACTAATATTCACCGCAATTTCAAATTCGAATCGGTATTTGGGTCATTTCCTGGATTTTCGTATATGAGCTCATAGCACATTGTAAAAAGCAACACCATTTGCTAGCACACGACCGCACTCACACGCGCTTCACCGCGTGGGCCCACGGTACTTATTTGGACTCGTTTTCCTAGGTTTAGTGATGTGATTTGACGTTTGCTTGCTTGGTGTGTCGTTTTTGATTTTGTTGGCTCTGACGAACGATCTAGGATATAGAGTTTTCTTTCTCTCTCTTTCTCTCTATTTTTCCCCTCCGAGCTCCTACTCTCACTCGTCTTCCTCGAGGACGAGGAAGAGTTCAGCTTGGGGGATTTTGACGTGCGTTTATATTTCATATATTCACGCACGTTTTCTTTTGTGTTTCTCCGTATTTTCCGCCGTCTTTTATTCGTTTTCTCGTATTTTCTCGTTTTCTTTCACTTTTCTTTGTTTCTCCATGTTTACAGGAGATTGCCCGTGTAGGGGACGTTTAACGACGATATCTCAAGTCCCCGGAGCAACGGGAGGAGTCATGCGTGATCCAGGGGGCCAAACGACGAAGATTACATCTTTCAGCCCCTCACCCGGTCGGTTGGTCATCTCCAACCGATCGGGTGATGCACGCGTGCACCACCCGGTCTCAGCCGGAGCTCAAGTGGAAGTCACCCGACCGGTTCACGGGCCGGTTCAACGGGGGCCGATTCTCTGTCTTTTCGAGCCAAATTCCAACCGATCGGGTGACTCTCACCCGATCGGTTCATCTGTAGCTGATGCTGAGGAGCCGAAGACATGGGCACCCAACCGATCCCTTCACCCGATGGCGCCAAGATCTAACCGGTCACTACAAGAACTCAACCGACCGGTTCATATGACCGGGTGAAAGTTCGCCGTTTTCTGTTTATTATCTGTAACGGATCACCCGATCGGTTGACTTGTCAACCGATCGGGTGATACGAGATCCTATAAATAGGACCCCTAGGGTTCCAGAAACGTGGAGCTGTTAGTTTTTACTGTTTTCTCCTATTTGTGACGGTTGTAATTACTCTTTTATTGTAAGTTTTCAGATCTTTCTTAAACTTTAGTATTATCTTAATTGCTCTACTACCTTCGCATTTCAATCGCCTGATTATGATTTCAACGGTTCATTTTCGTTTAGATCGCTTTTTAATGAATATTTGTGAGTAGTTCTCAAATCTGGGATTTTGGCGGAAACCCCTTCGGGGGCTCTTCCCGATGCGTCCATAGGGTTAGGAAATCGATAGGGATTAGGAATCTAACGGTTACGCGGGGTGTTTATTGTCATCGGCAGGAAAAAGACCGCCTTTGACCGTTGGGCCAAGGGGGAATAAACTTGGCGGTTGACTCCCTAGCCATAGCTCACGCCCTTAGCGTAGACGTCGAATCCTAGCGCGCGGGAGCGGCAGGATGAGACGTTGGGAGTTATCGTTGCGAGCTTAGTGCTCCCGGAATCGATCAGTGTTAATGGACACGGGAGTGCCCACTGATCGAATCCGGGAAGTCCGGTGTATCATCCTGGGCACCGACCGGAATATCGGGCCCATGGGGTGCCGGTACCACTTTCAGAGGCAACGTCTCACCATTAGACCCTAATTCCGATCGCCTTCCTACCCGCAGGCCGTATCGGCGAGAGTCGCTCGTTGGAGCGGAAACCAAAGTCCCGGGTTTATTTTCTTATTGTTCATACCTTGCATTCCTTTCCGTGACAACCCATCAACCGATTCGGGCTAGCTCGCCCACGGGGTGATTTTGGTCCTCCTTGACACAAGCACATCCTAGCCTCCCTGTGTTCGACCCCCAAGCCACACTACAACACCGTGCGCTTGCGGTTACAAATATCTAAACCCCCACGCGGGTCCCCCGGCCATTTGCGGTTAGCAAGCCGAGGCACACGTCAGTTGACACATCTGAGAATTAATTTATTGTATACTTTTTATAGAAAACACACCAAGATTCATGATCGCTCCAAAATGCAACCCTAGAGCACAACCAAAAACTTGATCGGCCCCGGATACACACCCAAAGAACGATTGTAGTTTTACCGCAAGCGCACGGTTAAGTGGCGAGCGGGTATCGAACACGAGGAGGTGGTGTTGGCTCCAATCTATCCTAGGTTGGTTTGACTACGAATGTTTTATTGGTGGAGATGGCTATGGTATGATGTAATGGCAATGGTGATGGATGTCGGTGTCGGAGATAGAGAAATCGGTCAAATATCAATTCAAATACAATATAATAAAAGTGTCTAGGGCTAGGGAATCCCTACTACGGACCGTCATGCATCATTGTGAATAGTGAATCTTAATATTACTAGACTTGCGTTGAGGTGAACTAGTCGTAATTGAATATAGAACCAAGCTCACGCTCTCGCGCTATTGCCGGTCTATAGCAACCTAGATTAGGGTCCAATCTCTTGCAAACCTATCCTACGCCACTAGCATTAGGATCGACATCATCGTTCAATCGCCCCTCGAGCCCACTCTCGTGCAAACTCGAGTTAGGATCTAGGTTGTGATAGTTCGTATTCGTCCAATCTCTTGCAAACGAATATGTGTATAGATTTACAATTAAAAATCCTAGCTTTGGTCCAATCTCTTGCAAACCAAATCTAGAGAAACCCAATTGTAAACCTAAATTGAATATCTAGGCTTTCCCATCGATTAGAATCCAATCTCTTGCAAACCCCAATCGATGGAAATCCCTAGCTATCCGTAATAAATCGATCACAACCTAACCTCCTAGCAATTCTAGCAATTTAGGAATTCATTCATCACAAATCTGAAATTAGATCCATATGGTTCATCCCCAAGCCCTAGAACAACAAATCTACTCTAGCTTAGCAATAACAATATGAGAATCAATAAAAATCATTGCTTGCATACAAAAAGATAGAAAAACAAAGATTCAAATGACAAGAACAAAATACTTAGCTTTGATGAAGATCTTCAATCCAAATACAAGCTTTTAGATCCAAGAGGCCTAGGGCATGGCCTAACCTTTAAAATAATCCCTAAGAAAACATTTGGGAACCTTAAGAAAACATAATGGGGGCCTTCTCTAATGGTGGCTACAAAACCCTTATATATCCCCCCAAAACCCTAGCAAGAAAACCCTAAAAAAAACCCCTCAAATTCGTGCCCAAAAACAACCCAAACCGTAACTTAAAATCTGGGCCCGTCGCCGACTCGGCCGAGTGGAACATATGACTCGGCCGAGTGGAAATTCCAGCACTGCAGCGTCAACTTGCAGAAATTCTCCAGATTTCATCCGACCTCCGATTGGTGCGTTCTTGGTGGCGTTGGAACCGTCATGAAGTCTACTATCCATAAAAAAATATGAAATACTTTGGTTTCTGGAATGATAGCAGATTTCAAAAGAGTGGGAGGCTGTCTGAAAATCTGGGCGCTCCGTGTCCTCGGCATCACTCTGCCGAGCGGACTTCTCTACTCGGTCGAGTGGGCTTCTCTACTCGGCCGAGTGACAGACCCTGTAAAATTCTAGTAAGTCGGGAGTCTTGGGGGATATGTCTTCAGAGGTGACTCTGTAATGACTGGTCTTTATCAATGATATTATCTGTTTTTATCTAGTGTAATTTTTCGTCCGTATCCGTATTAAGCGTATCCGTCCCTGTGCACGTGCCTGCTTTTCATACAATTTGATGTCTATCATTATATTAAACTATTTAGTTAATTTATTTCTATTGTAATTATTATTATTATTATTATTATTATTATTATTTAAGTATATTATTAATTCAAGCATTCAAATTTTTTAAATTCGAATTTCAAATTTTCTTTTTAAAACCCATTAAACCCAATTGACTACTAATAATTCCTTTTAATCACTTTTCCATTACAATTCCTTCCTATTATATTTCCTCTTAATTTATCATTCAAACCATTAACCTATTTAATCCCATTTCCTAATTAGCAAACCCCCATGGCTGCTCACGCATTGCGCACACACACACACACTTGTCTTTTTTAAAAAAACAACCTAAGCCTAAAAGACCCTAGCCAGGCCTACTTTTATAGCCATACTATAGCCATTCGCCCCATATAATAATAAAACCCTACACAAACCCACATACTGTCATATTTTTTATAACCCTAAGACCATAGCACAACTAGCAATCTGAGGTCACATGTTAACAACGACCTAGGGCAAGCTAGCAGCCGCAGTCACCCATTTTCTCAAATTATAAAACCCTAGGCCTACTATATCTTTATAAAACCCTATATCTATTCTTTTAAAACCCTACAGAATCCTATTCCTCCCAGCCGCCAGCCTGTTTCATCCCGTCCCTCCCACACAAACAACTCCAGGTCGCTGCTCCTCTTCGCAACGCAGCCACGACAACCTCCACACATCCACGGCCTCCTCCTCCACGCAGCTGGCCATCTACCACTCGAGCTTCTCCCCTCAGATCCGCAAAGCCCCATCAGGTCGTGAGCAGCACCCACAGCCCGAACAGAACACCACGGCTTCTTCTTCCTCTCTGGCGCACAACCAACAGCCCCACGCCCTCAGATCTGACGCCGACAGCCCCCGGAGCGCGCTGACAACCTCTGTCCGTCGCCTACTCGTTGCCGCTTCGAGTTCGGAGAGTAGACATCGAAGTTTCAGCACCGTACGTGTCGTCGTTGCTTGTGGGCGTCATCCGATCCCACGCTTCACTCCAGGTTGGTAGATCTACCCCCATAACTCTTAACCCACACCGTAAAGTAGTAAACTTAATAAAACTGGGTGATTAGACGTCGTAAGAGTATTTACGAAATCTGACCAGAACTGAAAAACGCCAATTCTGATTTTATTTTCTGCCAAAACAGCGAACCGAACCTTCCACATCATAGTATTCGTCGAGACGAATCCAACGACACCAAGAACGCCAAAAACAGGCAAGTATATAATTTGTTATGATTTTTAGAAGTTTCGGCACGTTTACGCCGCCTTCATGTTTTGCAGTGTAACTCAAAATTTAGACGAGAAATGACATACAAAGTTGACACCATAATGACTAGGACGAAAATTGGGATCCAACGGTATATCATACGATATATCCCCAATTTAAACAACTAGAGAAAGAAATTGTTCCTGTAGCAAGTTGAACAAAAAAGGACAAAATCGTCATTATTGAAATTACGGAACCGGTCGTTCGACCCGCTTCCGCTTTGCAGAACTGTCACCATAAAACACTAATATTGATAACAATGGAATTCAGTGAGTCCTGACATGATTAACTATATGGACATCGTGAAATCGTGCGCCTCGAAGGCAAAATCGTGATATCGTGATGTCGTGTGAGTCGACTAGGCCGGCTCGTGTTCCGGCAAAACTTTTGGGTGGGGTTAGGGTTAAGCGGCCACTAGGCGTATGAAAGGTACTCTCCTCAAGAGCACCACTCGACGTGGTGGGTTAGTGTCAATCACGGTAAGCCCCCGTAAGAGGAACGACCTTCTCATCACGACCTAAAGGCGAGAACCCTAGATTAGATGTGAAGTCTTGACATGGTCATTGTAACGCTAACTTGGTCTTCGTGAAAATTAAAATGCTAACAAACTCAGAGAATCGAATTTTGAACTTGCCATCGACTAGAACTGCATGCTAGGAATGTTTCTTTTTGCTCCGAAATTGCTAATTGTTAAATTGCTGCAGTCGTTTCATTCAAAATACTAAATGCTTCTAAATTTCATATACTTGTTATATACTTCGCCTTGGGATGCTAACTCTTTCTTGCAGACCCCTAGCTGACATACATTCATGTTTGTGGATGTATGTCAGGTTCAGAGCTTGAGTACCAGGAGGACCAGTACGATACGCCTGAGTTGGAGAGTCAGGAGTTCGCACCTGACGCAGTGCCTCTCCCAGCAGAGGACTAGTGGATCACGACACCTTTACTGCTTTCTTAGTTCCTTTTGTCGTTGTAGTTACTTTCGAGTACGTTACTTTTCTTGTTGCTACTTTTAGCCCAGCTATGGCATTGTTAAACTCTGTGTACGAACATTATTTCTGGGTGTGGCTATATCTTTTCTAGATGTGTTTCTTATTATTTCTGAATGGTAGTTTCAAGGACCTCATCTGTGTTTTAATCACAGACGCTTATTGAACTCGAGCTTCGCCGCTCCAGTTCAAGCGGACCGCGTAACGCTCTCGCTTCCGATGTCTTTTGGGAAGCGGGGCGTTACAGGTTTTGTTGGTGGCCCATGCAGGTCGACTTGCAACTGCGAAATTCAAAATAATGAGAACATTTATCATTAGCCAAACATCTAGAATAATCGTATACACGAGATTAACTCGGGCTTTCTTTCTCTTTTGCAGGATGTCCGGAAGACGCATCACCCGACACGGAGCCGGAGCCGGAGTCGGAAACGGAGCCGGAGCTGCCGGAGGCGGAGAGGACGACATCCGCCAGATGCTGGGAGTTATGAGAGATATGCTGGAGGTTCAGCATCATCTAGTCCAGCAGGGACGCCAGGCTGCACCGACTGCGCCAGCCGCACTAGTTGCACCCGCCCCGGGGGCCAAGCAGTTCAGAGAGATGCGTCCGAAGAGCTTTTCCGGACGAGAGGGCCCGCTAGCGGCCGAAGAGTGGCGTCAGAGCACTGAGGATGATTTGGGCCTTGCCCGAATCCATAAAGATGAATGGGTGGATCTTGCGAGGAAGCAGTTGACTGATAATGCCCGCAGTTGGTGGACTGCGGAGGAGGCTAGGCTGACCAAGCCGATTTCATGGGATACCTTCAGCAAGAGATTTGACGCCCAGTATTTTCCGAAGTCGGCGAAGCGGATGATGGAGAGTCGCTTCATCAACCTGGAGCAGGGTACTATGACCGTTGACGAGTACGAGGCGGAGTTCACTATGCTGAGCCGCTATGCCCCTGCCATGGTGAAGGAACCTGAGGACTGTGCACACCGTTTCCTGCAGGGCTTGGACCTGGACATTCAGAGTGTGCTGTCCGGGAAAACTTTTTCTACTCATGAGGATGTTCTGGTGGCTGCGAAGAATCAGGAGCACGTGGCCAATCTGAAGAAGGCCCGACCGGAGGGCAAGCGCCCGATGGAGATGCAGAGGAGTGCACCTAGGCCTAGTGTACGTCCAGTCCAGACCACTCAGTTCAAGAGGCCAGCTGCACCTGTTTCCTACCGAGCTGATCTGACTTGCCATTTCTGTGGAAAGCTTGGCCATGTGAAGAAGGACTGCAGGAAGATGCTGAATCAGTGTTTGGTTTGTGGATCGTCTGCTCATGTTGCGAGGGACTGCCCCCGAGGTTCTCGACCTATGACTACTGGAGCACCTGGACCTGTTCAGCGGACAGTGCCTGCACCTGGACCCGCCCAGAGACCAGTGCCTGCACCAGGACAGCGAGAACCACCTCTGGTACCGCAGGAGCGAGCCTTTCAGCAGGCCAAACCCCCAATGTGTCGAGCTTACACCATAACAGCCGTTGAGGCTGAAGCTGATGACGACGTGATCGCAGGTAACCCTTGACCTAGTCTTTACTTTTCTGCATTTATGTTTGATTAGTTAGTTTCCTTGTTGATATAGTTGCTTGTACCCCTTAGGTGTTATCCTAGTTTCTTCTCACCCCGCCCTGACCCTGTTCGACTCTGGAGCTTCCATGTGCATCCTGTCACGGAAGTTCATAGTCGAACACTCGATTCCCACCTACACACTTCCCAAGTGTTGGAACATCACGACTGGGAATGGTGTGGTGAAGGTTGCACTTGGTTGTAGACCTTGCCCATTGGTGGTTAGTGGACACGAATTGTATGCAGATTTCATCGTCCACGACCTACCCAATTTCGATGCGATCCTCGGCATTGATTGGTTAGGAGCTTTCTACGCCACGATCGACTGTCACCGGAAGAAAGTGGTGTTTGAAATTCCTGGCCACCCAGTGTTTGAGTTCTTCAGCGGAGGACGTTTGCTTGGACCTGTCAAGTTCCGGGCCCAGCCGTACAGATTGACAGTCGCATCCATGATAGCAGAGCCGGAGAAGCCAGCTGTAGTGCGAGACTTCGAGGATGTTTTTCCCGAGGACATTTCCGGTTTGCCGCCTGATCGAGCATTGGAGTTCGGCATTGATCTGATGCCAGGAGCTCAACCGATTTCTAAGGCGTCGTACCGTATGGCTCCAGCTGAGTTAGAGGAGCTGAGGAAGCAGTTGGATGAGCTACTGCAGAAAGGTTTTATTCATCCCAGCGTGTCTCCCTGGGGTGCACCCGTCTTACTGGTGAAGAAGAAAGACGGATCGAGAAGGATGTGTATCGATTATCGGGAGCTGAATCACATCACTGTGAAGAACAAGTACCCGCTGCCCCGTATTGATGATATCTTCGATCAGCTTGGTGGATCGAAGGTGTTTTCGAAGTTGGATCTTCGGAGCGGATACCATCAGGTCAGAGTCAAGAAGGATGACGTGCCCAAGACAGCTTTCCGGACCAAGTACGGGCACTATGAGTTCGTTGTCATGCCATTCGGTGTGACCAATGCTCCTGCTGTGTTCATGAACCTCATGAACCTCATCTTTTACGACTTCCTCGACAAGTTCGTGGTGATTTTTATAGATGACATCCTGGTGTACTCGAGGAGCGAGGAAGAGCATGCAGAGCACTTGAGATTGGTATTGGAGACTCTCCGCCATCATCGACTATATGCCAAGTATAGCAAATGCGAATTCTGGTTGGACGACTATATATATATATATATATATATCTTTGCATCTTTCATTGGGATTGTTCTTGGGTATAAGAAGGGGAGAAAAAAAGAGAGAAGAAAAAGAAAAAGAAAGTTTCATTGTATATACACAATCCCCTTCTTTTCTTCTTTCTTATTTTCCTTTTTATATATGGAGCTACAAAAAATTTGGAAAAAGTTTATATTCTCTATTTTGATGCCATCATGCTTATAGATAAGCTTGGAGGATGAGATCTAATGATGTGTGAAAGAGTGACTACTCATAAGTGCATGACGACCTAAGATAGGTAATTTCTGATACTTAGGGAGATGACTTTGAGTAGAACGACATCTATGAATTGAAAAATTGACATCAAATTCATGAAAACCATATCTTTCCATTCCTATTGATTTGAATTGTGTGATATCTCTTATACTCCAAATAGAAGCAGTCAATTGAAAAGTGTGTTATCTATGATTATATATATTGTTTTCTATGCCTTAGACGATGTTTGATGCTAAAATTATTTCATATTTCATATGATTCATATTGTTCTTAGTTTTTCTATCAAGTGTACCCACATGAAATGATATCGAAATAAAAGCTTTAGTGGTGTTTATATTCATTGCTGGTGCAATTTGAGTAAGCAAACCCGAATTCTGAGAGAATGGTCTAGCATTTCCCCTCTTCATCTTCTTTTTCATCTATTTGATTTTTCTTTATTTTTATTCGCCAAGTTCACTTTTTACTCATCTTCCTCGAGGACGAGTAATAAGTAAGCTTTGGGGATTTTGATATAATCATATTTTTACACTTTATTTCTACATTTTTTTCATGCCATGACGATTGCTCATATCGCGATTTTAACATTTAAACGACAATTTTACAATACATTTCACAATTTCTTTGTTTCGTCTGATTTCAGGAAATATGGAGCAATCGGGAGCAATTTGGAGCTATGAGCGCTTACACGCATGCCAAGCTCACTCGATCGAGTGAGCAGACCACTCGACCGAGTGGTCTGAACGTTCCAGAGCGCCAAAAATATCAGTTTTTCGGCTGAGCTGCCACTCGACCGAGTGAGAAGTTCACTCGGCCGAGTGCGCCGTCGGCCCAGTTTTGAAACTGGGGTTTTGTAGCGATCCAATGGCAGATCTGTCAGGATTTTTAGTACTTTTTGGGCAACTATAAATACTCAGTTTATTGGGCAGCCAAAGGGAGACTCTTTTGATTAATTTTCTTAGGAACAATTTTAGTTTTAGTTTTCTTTTGGCGAAGGGATTGGAGAGCAAGATCAAACTTTTCTTATTCTTTGGAGCTTGAACTCAATTGGTTTGTCTAAACTTTTGCATGTTTATATTTTTATGATATATTTCTACTTAGATCTGAGTTTTGTGATGAATTCTTTTGCACATCTTATTTCTATTGCTTTTTCTATGATGAATTGTGAGTAGTCTCTTTGCTCTAGGGCAAAGGGATGAACCCTATAGATTTAAAGTATGATATGTGAGATCTATTAAATTGCCATGTTGCTAAGCTTGTTAAGGGTTAGGTTGAGATTGATTTACTACGGATAGCTAGGGATTTCTATTGGATCTTGAGAGCTTGAGAGAGGATCTTGATCTATGGGAAGCCCTAGATATTTGATTTAGATCTATAATCGAGATTCCCTAGAATTGGTGCGCGAGAGCCACAAAAGCTAGCATCTTTATTATATTTCTATAATTATATTCGTTTGTATGACGGTAAAACAGATACGAACTATCACGATCTAGATTCGAATTTAAGTTGCGCGAGAGTGAGCTTGAATTAGAATTTGGATAATATTGTCGATCTTAATGCTAGTAGTTTGAACCAGGCTTGCGCGAGAGCAAGGCTCTAGTTTAGATTACTATAGACTTACTAGGGCGAGAGCATGCATTGGTTCCTAACATGGTTACGACAAGTTCACCCTAAACCAAGAATAGTGATAAGGAGATTCATGTTTCACATTGATGTTTTAGATCTATAGTGGTGATTCCCAAGCCCTAGACATTCTTATTAATTGAATTTACAAACAACACCTTACACGATTATGACACCGACATTTCTTGACTATTATTTCACCTCTGCCTGGTAATCTATATAGATACTAATAGTTCCTCTCCGTAATTCGATACCCACTCACCACTTAACCGTGCGCTTGCGGTAAAACTACATTGTTTTCGAAGTACATCCGGGAGCGACCACTAATATGGCTCCAACTCCTCTTCTCTGACCTTCACATCCCTCTTCATAATAGGCCTCGCATCTGGTGCGACAATAAGTACGCAATCTCCCTATCTTCCAATCCGGTCTTGTGACGGCCTGAAACCGTCAGTAGTATTTTTATGGTTAACCGAACTTATTTTCATACGTTTTGTAACGGCCCAAACGTGTGGTATGCCATATACCTACCTGGTATGCCATATACCTACCTGGTATGCTATCATGTTATCATACTAAATATGTTAAGTACTAATAATTATAATAACAGTAAAAGAAAAAAGAGGAGATAAGAGGTTTAAGTGGAGCTCTTTAATCCCCAACCACCTCAATATTCCCTTAATTAAGCAATTAAAGTATACATTCCCCCTAAAATTCCTCCCCTCTCTTCGTTGTAGATAAAAAGGGGCAGCAGCAAACTCCCCCTTTTCATTTCTCCCAAACTCCCCCATTTTCTTCCAGCAAACCCATCTCAATCTTTCTCATCCCATTCAAGAAAATTACACAGCTACTCAAATCAAAAGAGCAAAGATCTTCCTTCTCTTCACAAGCCAAATATCAACCTCTTCATCAAAATATCAACCACATAACTCCATCCCCTCTCCATCTCTCATAATCCATCTTCAATCTCAACTCCCCTCCTCTTCATGTGATCCCATCCCCCTCCTCCTGATCCGCTCGTGCCCCCGCTCTTAAAAGAAAAGCGAAACAGAGAAAAAATGGGAAGCGTGGAGTGACAGGGATTTTTGGTGGCATATGCAAATCGTGCAAAATACTCTAAAACAACATAGATAAGATTACAATCTTGATTCTCAACATCTTTCCTTCAATTCCATATTCCAGTCTAGCTCATTAGAAAAATCATAGTCCTAAGTTTTCTAATCTTTAGTCGACCCTATAAGTATACCCTTGATTTTGAATCTTCCTTAACATTACATTCCTATGTCGATGAACATAGAAATCCCTTGTAGCAGACTCACAAATTCATTCCTTGGTCGTATTTATATCCTATTCCTTATTAGCGATTCATGGTGCTACTCACCATAATGGCCATGACATCATATTTCTACTTCCTGTTATCCATTTGAATCCTTCCCGTCATTGCCTATCTTAAAACTCATTTGATTCTTGCGGTTATTACACATCCCCCTTAGTTTTATTAAATTTCGAGGACGGAATTTTTTATAAGGTGGGTAGGATGTGACGGCCTGAAACCGTCAGTAGTATTTCTAAGGTTAACCGAACTCATTTTCATGCATTCTATATCATCCCAAACGTGTAGTATGACATATACCTACCTGGTATGCTATCATGTTATCATACTATATATGTTAAGTACTAATAATTATAATAATATTAAAAGAAAAAAAGCAGAGATGAGAGCAGCCCACGTTTAAGTGGAGCTCTCTAATCCCCAACCACCTCAATATTCCCTTAATTAAGCAATTAAGGTATGCATTCCCCCTAAAATTCCTCCCCTTTCTTCGTTGTAGATAAAAAAAGGGGCAACAGCAAACTCCCCCTTTTTCTTCCAGCAAACCCATCTCAATATTTCTCATCCCCTTCAAGAAAATTACACATCAGCTTAAATCAAAAGAGCAAAGCTCTTCCTTCTCTTCATAATCCAAATATCAACCTCTTCTTCATCAAAATATCAACCCCATAACTCCCTCCCCTCTCCACCTCTCAAACTCCATCTTCAATCTCAACTCCCTTCACTGTAATCCCATCCCCCTCCTAGCCAAGATCCCCTCCTCCTGATTTGCTCGCACCCCTGCTCTTAAAAGAAAAGAAAAACAGAGAAAAAATGGGAAGCGGGGCGTGACAAGTCTTCCATTCTTGGACAAAGCACTATACCGTTGACTACCATTTCAACAGAGAACAAGTAACTTCAGGCAATCTTCATGTACAGCATATTTCCACTGAAGACAACCCGGCTGACATCTTTACCAAAAGTCTTCCTGCGGATCGTTTCGAGTTTCTTCGTGCCAAATTGTTCGTCATTTCTGCCGATCAGTTTGCGGGGGCGTATAAGGAATATCAAGTAAGTCAACCAAATCTCCACAATATCCGGCGGTCAACATTCTCACCTCCATCAGATAGTGACCCGGTGCATTGCACCGAATCTTGCCAAGATCCGCAATCAATGGAATATTAAGCAAGTCAACCAAATCTCCACAATATCCGACGGCCATCATTGTCACATTCATCAGATAGTGACCATATGCATTGCACCGAATCTTGCCAAAATCCGCAATCAATGTTTGTTAATAAATCTAGATTTCTCTCCTCATGTAAATTATTAGTATACCCGTGATACTCTGTATATTTAAACACATCATGAGAAATGAAAAGCTTTGCTGGTTTCTCTTCATCTTCTTCTATCAGTCGTATATTTGCCGCTTTTATAATTTCTTCTTCAACAAGCTACTGGTGACCAGCAACTTGGCTGGCTACGGCCAGTAGCATTGGCATCAGCCCATAACGGCCATCCAGTGACACTCGGCAACATTAGACATGGTTCAGGTTTTTGGGTCCATTAAGGTTTTGGATTTGATCCAATTGTAGGGTCAAGATCCAGCCCAAAAATAAAGAGTTTGACTCAAAATAGAAATCCTTAATATTGTAGGATTTCTCATGTTTTTATCTTTAATCCTACTTAGTAATTAGATAGAGTTTGACTTTAACTAATTTTCCTAAAGGGATTAAAAGAGTTCATGAAGCCTTTCTCTAATTATACTCATTTAGGGATAGGATTTGACTCTAATAATAATTCATAATGGCATTTGGATTTCATGGATATTAGAACTATAAAAGGGAGTCCTCTCCTCCTTTCTAATGCATTCAACAACTCCTAAAATCTTTGATAAAAGCATTTAAGATTTAAGAGAGAAAAATTATCTTGAAGCTTCGGCTTAGAGATACAATTTTTCTCTCACAAAATAAAAGTGTTTTCCTTCTCTTTCTCCCAAGCGCTAGCAACGCTTGGAACTGAGTTCAAGCTCTTAGAGTGTTCATGGATCGTGAATCGTTTCATCATCAATGTGAATCTTTTATCGCACTTGATGTGAATATAAGATGCCTTCATAAAAAAAATTGGATTAACGGATATCACGAAATAATATCCATGCAAATGTGTGGTTTTTTCCTTCTAGTATTTAAATTCATGATTTTTTGTAATTCTTCTTGGGCCTTTTGCTAGGATTGGAATATTTTAAAATTTTCATGCTTCTGTCTTTTTCTAATTTGATTAGAAACCATAACAATATTTCACGTACACGCCTTAATTTTAGTCCTAGATAACTTAATCAGACTTATATTTCACTGCAAACACTGAATCCTTATGAATTGACTCACAATTTGCATCAACTTTCAATCAGGAAAATATGATATGAAGTTCTTACATCCAAACTTATTGAGCGAGTTTCTGAGATGGATTATAACACTTCATCCATCCCTTAAATCCGTATTCATGTTTTTGGAATGGGTTTTCTTTCAACTTCTCTAATTCTTACACAGCTTCTTAAATCTTTTACAACTATCTGCAATTTCATTTGTATATACAAACATACATTCAATACTTAAAAATATTTTCTCATACATTCAAGCCCTATTTCTCTTTCTTTTACTCTTGCTACCAAAGCCTCATTTTGTGATTTATCCCCAATTACTCACAAACAACTTCTCATCTTTCGAAAGAGACACTCTAACTTTATTGAATCTCATTCATAAAGTAAGGTTGCAACAAAATGTCAAAATTGGTATACAAGAGACTAAATTTAAATTTAATGTCGGTTAGGAATAAACTCTCTTATATTATTCCAAGGGCAATAGCCCGATATATATAGAGTACATACAAAGGGAAATAAGCTCTAAAGACCCTATACATATACTCCTAACACCCCCCCTCAAACTCATGGTGGATCAATAACACTGAGTTTGGAAAGGTAAAAAACTGTGCTTATATAGATCCGTAGGAGGCGGAGGCTAGATTGCGGAAGCAGGCGGAGGCGCGGCCCGAAGCAGGCGGAGGCGCGGCCCGAAGCAGGCGGAAGCGCGGCGCGGCCCGAAGGCGAGGCGCGGCCCGAAGCAGGCGAGGCGCGGCCCGAAGGCGAGGCGCGGCCGCACAGATCCGAAGGGGGGTGGGCGTACATATCCGAAGGCGAGGCGCACAGATCGGATGGTGACGGCGCACAGATCCGATCGGAGGCGCCCAGACGCGGCGGCGCGCAGGCGGATCGGGCGCTTCGCCGGAGATCCAAGGGCCGCGCCTCCGCCTGCTCGCCGCTTCGCCGGAGAAGGCGCGCGGAAGGCGCGCGGACGGCGCTACTCGGCGGAGGCGGCGGCTAGGGCAAGACGGCGGGTTGGTGGGAGTTGCCCTAGGCGGAGAGAGCAAATGACAGCTAGGGTTTTGGTTAACCTAGCTCTGATACCGTTAGGAATAAACTCTCTTATATTATTCCAAGGGCAATAACCCGATATATATAGAGTCCAGGCAAAGGAAAATAAGCACTAAAGACCATATATATATACTCCTAACATTATCTTCTTCTTCAATTTTTTATTATTATTCATCGGAAAAGTTGGTAACAAGCGCGCACGATGACCCTGGCTGGCAAGGATGTGTTCACACTTTGATCAAGAAATGAGCACCTTTTTATAATAAAAAAAATACAATTGGACTGAAGGCCCAACTTGGATCAAGAAATGGGCCTAGATTTATGCATGGAAAGTCTAGTAGAAGGCTTATAAGTCTATTTATTTAAATTTATGAAGGAAAGAAATAAAGGATCGTTCTGTGTTGGATGCCCAATCATCTTCATCATTGCGCGTAAAGAGCCTTGACCCGCTGCCTCGTTTGGCAAATGAGAGGATTCTTGTTCCTTCGCGATAATGGGCTGTCTGCCGCTCCTCGGACCAGCACACTTTGAGGGTGCAAATGATGATGATTTCCATGGCCTCAAATGGACAACAAGAATTCGGCAGTGCTAGCTTACTCTCTGTGTTTTCTAGCTACATATGATAGAGACGAAACAACTCGAATCTCGATATTCTTCAGGTACTCATTGTCACTATAGTAAGACTAATCTATTGAACAAACATCGGCACACACGCTTGCATTTGAAAACACAATGTTGTATGGCATCTTCATCCGGCTGCCTAAAAGAAACATTAGCTATCGCTATCGCTCCTCAGACGAACATTTTCACAGGACGAAGTCTGATCAAGGGATTGCTTTCATCGTTGGAGTAACCGCCGTTCCAAATCTTTCTCCCAGCACAATCAGGCATGAGTAACTCTATGCAACAAGAAGCATTAAAAAGTTAACTGCAAAGATCCAGAAAGGCGTCGTAATAGATTGTCTTGTGCTAATTGTGTTCATCTTCAGTTGCCGATTACAGGATGAAGTAGCTGACATATGCAGTAGTTTTTCCATCAAATATTGCAGGCATTGGCCTCGTAGATATCAAAATCTTATGAGACATCACAAAGAAACAAAGAGAACAACATCCGAAAAAACAAGAGCATACCCATGTCCAGCGGAGCAGCCTTCCAAAAACCTTGTTCCAAACTCAAATAAGCCAACCCACAATATTAGAATAATAGCACCTAGGCATCAAGAAGAATGCCAACAAAAATGAATATTCATTGCAGATATGTCCCAAACTTAGTATATACCGGCCAAATAAAGATACAATGCTAATAGGACAATCTATATTACAATTGAGTGAAGATTTAGAACTTATCCTATGTGGCAGTGTCATGTCAAGTTTTGAAGGGAAATTTGTTGGGAATACACAAAAGCATTGAAACTTTTTTTGAAAACTTATTTGTTGGGGGGAACAAACGTGGAGGGAAACCAACTCATTTAATATTAGTTATGGAAAAAAATGTTCTGCACACACACAATCTCATCTTGGGAATGAACGCGAGCTGTGGAAGGCGCCCACGCCGAATTTGTTGTTCCGCGCCTTCGTCGAATTTGTTGTTCCGCGCCGAAGGCCCCCGCGCCCGCTAAATTTTTTAACGCTAATTTGTTGTTTTGCACTTAAGGCGCCCGCGCCGAAATTTTTGTTTTACGCCGAATTTGTTGTTCTGCGTCGAAGGCACTCACGTCGAATTTGTTGTTCTGTGTTGAAGGCGCATACGCTGAATTTGTTGTTCCGCAACGAATGCGCCCACGCCGAAGGCGCCCGTGCCGCTAAATATTTTTAAGCTAATTTGATGTTCTTTAAAATTTTTCGGAGAACAAAGATTTCACGCGGGAAAATCTTAAATGAACCGTGCCCGCGGGCACAGGTTATGACTAGTTATTACTTATTATACAAAAGTGGGATGATTGATGGGGTTTGTCCTACTAGGACAAAAGGAAGGATAGAGTGGTGGCCTAGATTTGGCCAGCTCATCTTGGTGGGGCCCACTTAGGTGTGGATAGAGAGTTGGGTGAGGTTTTTGGTGTTGTTATGGAACACCCAAGGAAAAACCCGCCAGATTCTCCTTACTTGCATGCTTGCCATTGCTAAAAAACTCCACTCTCTCCCTTATTTTACATGCTTGCCGTTGGCCATTTTTCACTTTGATTCCTGGTGTTTTTTGTGTTCTAGCCCCTGCTTTTTCCCTTTTTACCCTCCAACGATACCCACACACGGAGCCATGCTTCACTCTTCTCCTCAGCTACGCACGGGCCCCGCATTCTGTGTGGATTTTTCCTTGGGTCACGTGCACTGTGTGCATGAGTTATACGGATTTACATGTGTCATTGTCCTAATGGGACAAAAGGGTAGGTAGAGATGTGACCATGGTTGGCCACATCATCAAGGTGGGGTCCACTTGGGGATGGGTGTGGTTGGGTTGTTTTTGTGGTATACCCAATTATAAGCCCCCATCTTCTCATGAATTACAACCTTGACATTGCCTTTTAATACAACCAAAAACCCCCACTCTTCCACATATTTACGGGTTCACCATCGGTCTTTTTCCACAGCCCCATCGGGTTTTTTTGCACTTGGGCCCATGCTTTACCCCCCTTTTACCCCCGACGATTCCCACACGCACACATACTTCCCTCTCATTTTCGGCTACGGGAGGTTTCCGCCTCCTGTGGTGGGTTTTCACTTTGATACCCATGCACTATATGCACGGGCCCATGCACCCAAATATAAAGCCCCCTCCCCCCCTTCCCATGAATTACAAGATTGCCATTGCATTTTTATACAACCAAAAACCACGTCCCTCTTCCCCCTATTTACATATTCACCATCGGTCTTTTTCCACTTTGCCCCCTGTAACGGCCGGTATTTTTCTACGCGTGTTAATTATTGTGGGTGCTCGTATCTTTGTTTGATCGTCCGGATGTGTTATGCGCGAGTTCTTTGTGCGTCGACGCGAGCGCGTCTCGGATGACTTTTAATTTTTCATGGCATGACTATTTAACTTTAACATTAATTAATTACCCTAATTACATTGACCTAACTAATGACACTTAATCAATTTACTAATTAACCTAACCTATTGATTCCACCGTTTGGGGTGGTTCAGATCCAACACAGAATTGAAGACCACCCCCTACCTCCAGCTCCTCCATCATCAAGATGTTCCCCTTACTGTTATTATAACAGTATCAACACCAACGACAGTGGGAAGAGGATGAACTGCCAGCAACATCATTCTTCCCCTGCAAACAAATATTCAACCAGCAACCGATTCTCCAAACCTTTCTAAATTTCAATCAGTCCCAAAATCAATTCTCCAATCTTTTCTTCCCAAACCCAAATCTGAAAACACTAATTTCAGATCCAAAACACAAATTTCTTCTCCAAACCCCCAATCTGAAATCACAAACATCAGATTCCCAGATCCAAAACCCACTTCAGATTCATTACAAGAAATCAAAACCCATTTCCAATACCCAAATTTCAGAATCAAAAGGGAGAGATCAAACACAAAACAAATCTGAAAATACTTTAGATTCAAACTCTACGAACCCTAACCAAACTTCAATCCTTCCTCTTCCTCTTCTTCTTCCTCCTCCCCTAGGCCGATTCCCTCCCCCACCTGAGCAGCCGCCGTCGCCTGAGGACAACCGCGCCGCCGCCTGCCTACAGCCGCCGTCCGCGCCTGGAGATCGCTGGAGCGCCGCCTCCCGAAGCCCCTGTCGCCAGCCGCCACTCCTCCGTGCGTGTGTGAGTACCCCTCCCCATTTGCGATGGTTGCTTCGCTGCAAATGAAAAGGAAACGAAAAAAAGAAGGGGAGAAGAACAGACAGTAGAGAGTAAAAGAGTAGAGAGAGTTAAATAAAGGGGGGGCGAGAATTAGATAAGTTAGGTATTAAATAATGTTTACGTTTAACATGTAACTTGTTATTCTTACCCCCAAGTCAAACCTAGTAGGTGAAATATTTGACCATGTGATTAACCTAGTTAATTAATTATTTGTTAATATTGGTTAGTTGTTAACAGTAGTTAGTGTTATTTGAATGTTAATGGTTATTTCAGCATGTTGTTAATTGTAAATAATGTTAGAGTATTAAAATATTAAATTAATAAGGCGTACCCTGTTATTATAACACTATGTGAACACCAACCTAGCCAGTGAACCTAATAAAACTAGACGAACCTAATTTATGGATTAACTTAATTTTGTGCTTAACTCACAATAGATTTAATTTGTTAATGTGTTTAACCAAAACAAAGAACCGATATCACCATTATGTAGTACCCGTCAAAACGAACCCAACGACATCAAAATCACTAAAATCGGACTAGTGTACAATTTATAGTGAATATTTGAAGTTAGATGATCATTAGGCCTTTTTCACGTAAAGTTGTATAACTAAAAATCTACACATGAAATGACGTGTGAAACTACTTCCACCGCATTCTTGACTAAAAATGTGACCCAACGACATATAATTCGATATACCTTATTTTAGAACAATAACAAGAATAATTAACTTTCTGATCAAATTCGTTAATTCTCATTTTCGGTACTTTTACTAATTATAATAAATGTTATTATTAATAACGCAGATACGTTGCGTCCTTTCCTGTCGTTACTCGGACAACCCAAACTGTCCCAGTCTGGCAAGCATGCAGTTTAAATTTATGTTTTTGTGCTATCTGATGTTGTACACTAAATTGCTGACACAAACACACTTTTTAGAAATGCTAGACTTAAACTCGTGTGCGTGTGTGTAGACCCCTTAATTATCAAAATGAACATACTTTGTGAATTGCAACATTTCTGGACATGGATGGATATTTTGGAACTGTTAAAACTAATAAAATGTTACATGCCGTTGGCTCTCGTTGTTACATGCCATTGGCTCTCGTTGTTACATGTCGTTGGCTACCAGTTACCGTTGGCTATTAGATGGCTATTCTCGTCGGTCCCGTGTGACTAGTCTGGCTCGTGTTCCAGTAGGATCACAGGTGACTAGTCTGGCTCGTGTTCCAGTATATGACGGTTAGCATCCTGGCTCGTGGTCCAGGAAGAACACGTGGGTGGGGTTGGGTTCCCGGGCACTAGCCGATAGTAAACGGGTCACCGTCGGGGGCACTTGAAGGTGTATTCACTTACTATTCGTCTAACGACGGGAGCCTTAGTCACGGACTTGCACACACAGTTAAACAATTGAAAAAGAAAGTTAATTACAGACTGATGTTACATTATTTAACTGCCATGTTAATGCTTATAACAGAACTACCATGCTAGTGTAACCTTTCATAATTGCTTTAATTACCATGCTAGTGTAAATTCTTTTAACTGCTTTAAACTGGCATATATAACTTGTTATATATCTTGCCAAGGGTTCTAACTTTTGCTTGCAGACCCTTACTGACATACATTCATGTTGTTTGAATGTATGTCAGGTTACGAGACAGATTACCCAGAGGACGAGCTGCTGGATCAGAGTGATCCAATTGACCAGGATTCTGTTGATCCTGAAGTTCACCCTACCATGGACTAGTGCTGATTATCACCGCCGCAGTTATTTATTTTCACCGCTGTTATTTGTAGGGTGTGTACCCACTTTATCTGTATCGCTATCGTTGTAGGCCATGCTTGGTGCCCTTTTATTATTGTGTACTTTATCTGAATGATGGCTTTAATATTTTTGTTGTTCTGAGTTGCATGCAAGTTCCTGCGAAAGGTGTTTTCACAGACGATTAATGGGTTCGAGCTTCACCGCTCCAACCCAAGCGGGCCCGCTTGCGTCCTCGTCCCCAAGTATAATGAGAAGCGGGGCATGACACCCCCCTCCCTCGGCGCATTTTTTGCCCTTATGCCCCTCCTTTTCTCCATGTTTACCCACAGACAATTCCCACACCCATACCCACACTTCCCTCACATTTTCGGCTGCGAGCAGATTCCGCTCCTGTGTGTGAGTTTTTACTTTGATCCATAGTGCACGGGTAATTTATAGTATCATTCTATGCAAAAGTTAGGCGTGTGGACAATGAACTCATTCTTTTACATTGTCATACCAAATGCACATGTGATACTAGTTAGCACAATTTCAATTACCGCCCTACATATTTCAAATGTTAAAGCCATTTCTATAATTCCTAATAATTGGATGTCAAGGAGAAAAGAACCTTCGCCCTTGGTAAAACTACAAGTAACAATAATATCAATTGCATCACTTATTCGACATGTCAATAATGGTGCGTATTAGAACTTGAGTCCGAGCGGTTTATAAAGGGTGATGATTGTCAGGAGTCTGGAACTCATGAAAAGCATAATTGTTACACATACAACAAGCACGGGGCAAAGGGGGGGTATAGACAGGGGTATGCATGCCTAATGATTTTTACTGCAAACCAATAAAACTAGGTAGCAGATGTTTAACATCGACATGTGCTAAAGAGAGATGAAGCGCATTGGCATAAGTAGCACGGACACTTCAATCATGGAGCCATATGGTGTTGGAGACACATAACTGACACGCATGTCGGACATGATACTTCTATTTCGAACATACTTTTTAGAATGTGCGTGAAGTTTTGACTTGTCATGTTGTGTTATATCATCATGTATGTGTCTGGGCAACAGACATTGGCTATTGGGTTTCTTACTCAAAAGAATAAGGATATTTAGATGAAAAATACAGAGAAGATTACAAATTTTAGAGGTAGTTGAGTGCTATATATGCAAATCTTCTTTTGAGAATACATTATATATGCAAATCTAGGTTTTGAGTGTGTTAAATAAGCCGGTGATATTGAAAGAGGGTGTAAATGTAGTCGCCGACTAGTATGTGGTAGAGGATCTGCTTGTTTTGTTTGCTCTCGATATATGAAATGCCAGCAAACTTCGGATTTTATAAGACCTTGCCTTCAATTATAAAAACAACCAGCCACCCTAGCAGTCTTGCTCAAAGTGAATTATATATAGCTGATGCTTTTAAGGCAAAGAAGCAAATATTTAGAAACTGCAATCACAACCTTTTCGGTTGACTACAGATAATTCTAATTCAGACTTCAGAGATGGTGTTTCTGAGCACCTTACCAGTACTCGTGCTCCTATGCACGCTCGTAGCATCATGTTTCTTATGGTTGCGATCATGGGCATCTACAAGGGAGATTCAAAAAATTCCAGGCACCACAGGGTGGCCTCTCATCGGAGAAACATTCTCTTTCATATCAGAATTCTCGAGTCCATCCGGTATATACAGCTTTGTCAGGAAAAGACAGCAGAGGTTAGTACAGAAAAATAAATGTAGGCGAAACAAGAATTATCGATTTATAGGAACCCAAAAATTTTCCTTAATATTTATGTGGCCTTGTGTCAGGTATGGAAAGGTGTTCAAAACAAGTGCCTTGGGGAGACTTACTATATTCTTGACAGGAAGAGAGGCAAGCAAAATACTGTTGTCTGGAAAAGATGGAACAGTGACCCTGAACCTCTCTTATGCTGGGAAGCAGGTGCTTGGCCCAACAAGCTTGCTCACAACAAATGGAGAAGAGCACAAGAGACTTCGACGGCTGATTGGTGATCCTCTATCAATAGATGCACTGAAGAAATACTTTCAATTCATTGATGATCTGACAATTCAGACATTGGATAAATGGCCCGGGCAAACAATTTCTGTCCTTGAGGAGTCTTCAATGGTCAGTGAAGCTATTATTGTATTGAAATTTATAATAGGTTTTCGGGTATTACCATTTGATTTTTCTCGGAATTTCTTGAATGACTGCAGTTCACTCTCAAAGTAATAGGCAACATGATAATGAGCTTGGAGCCATGTGGTGAGGAGCAAGACAAGTTCCGTGCCAACTTTAAAAGCATATCAGCAACCTTTGCATCCCTGCCTCTGAAAATCCCAGGGTTTAACTTCCATCGCGGTCTGCAGGTAAAGTAACATAGCAACTCCAAGTCATTAGGAGAACAGAACATCAGCTTGTAGACCAATAAAAAGATTCTTAATTCACAGTTCACAAACTATTGACAACATTCCTGGAACAAACCTAAAAACATGCCGATATAGTCTTTATATAATACTGAAAAAGGAATCCATGATTGTTGCTTGAATTTTCTCCCTATGGCATGATCAAATTATATTATACATGCCATTCACACCAATAAAAAGAGTTCTATGTTACGTTTGTAGATACAGATTTTGATGTTGTTGACGGTACATGTCTTCACCACTTCTCATACTTGGCTCAAATCTCCTCTGATCATGTGCAGACCATCTCATTTCAATCCATATCTTGATGTCATGCTTCTAACTTCCTTATACACCATTTAATCATCATTTTGCCACTAATTCATTTTATCTAAAATCAGTCTCCATGCAGATGTCTGGATCTCTTTCAAAGCAATTCCACATCATTTCCACACATTGCTTTTTAATTGCCCAACATTAGGTATCACATGTCATTTTTTGATTTTGTAAAGTTCGCACTTAAGCTTCATGTGAATTATTATATGGTTGCAACTAAGGCCTGGCTCAATGGCAAAGGGGGTGAGGTTGGGGTAGTCCGCAATCAAGCCCCGACGAATGAAAAAAGAAAAAAAGAGAAAAAGAGGGTGGGAAAGGAAAGAATGAAAGGAAAAGAGTACAATATGGCCACTCAATACTGTGGAAGCACTTACAATTTTCCACTTGAACCATCTAGCTTTGCCTCCATAAACACCATCCTCCTCATCTCATTGCCATGATGAGAGTGATGTTGGATATGTGTTGGCCCATTATATCTCTCTTTCTTATAATGTTATTAAAGTCATACTTCATATAAAATATTTCATAATCCCAATGTCTTTCCAATATTATTGTTTTTGTTTCTAAACTTCAACATTAAGCAAAGATTCCCAAATACTAATCCTGTGACTAAACATGATCAAGTTACTGCAGAAGAAATCAAATGATCTTTAAGGCATATGCTGAAAAACTAATTAGATTTACATACCGATACACTGCCTATTTGGAATCCAGTTTGTTTGGGCTCAGACTTTGGTTTATGTACACAAAACTCTAACCTTATCTTTCCATCTATCAGGGGTAGCTGATGTATTAAGCCACTCCAAACAGGTTAACTACGTGTTGACATAAACCTATGCCTGGTGAGCCTTCAGTCTTCAGAGAGAAAACCAAAAGCCAGGCGTAAGAATTCACGATTCTAATTTTTATGCGCACATCCAGAATCTCTTAGTTGATGTTATCGGTTTGGGACATTTGAGTGTCCTTAACACGCCTCATTGGGCAAATTTTGGGTCAAATTCTACGGCATGGTCGCGTGCCAAATGGCATTTTGGGACACGTTGGTACTAGATTAGGACATTGTTACATGGCATTTGATGACATATCTTTGTGAATTATACTATCTTACAAATGCGCTGTAAATTCTGAAATTATTTTTTAAAACAAATTAGGATCGACTTTATCTTAATAAAATAAGTTTGAGTCCTTGAGTTTAAGACCCGGACATTTCCGTCTAAGAATAAGTAAAATTAGCTAAATAAAAATGCAAAATTATTTATGTTATTAAATTATGTCAAATTTATTAAAAATAAATAAAATTTATTGTATTAAGTAAAAAACTAAATTATTATTTTATTTATTTAATTGCAGTCAGCAATTTAAAAGAGTCTCAAGAATGTCCCAACTCCCTATCTCTACCAATCAAAAAAATTTAGGTCAAATTTTGAGCTTGGGACTGTCTATCTTATATATTCTTGGACAAATATCTATCGGTTTCTATCCTAGCAAACCAGAACACCAAAAATTAAATGTCTCTGAAAATGTCTCAAACCAATAGCGACAAAATGTAAATGCACAGAAATGTCCGGCTCGCACAAATATCCCAAACAATAACCCCAACCCCCCCCCCCCCCCCCCCCCCCCCCCCCCCCAAAAAAAAAGCCCCACAAAAAAACAACCCCAAAACCAAACCAAGGATCAAGTCGGTTTAGATTTTGGTCAGGGAAGCAAGGTATAGGAGCACCATGTACCCTTGTGACAGATTACAATGAAAATTTTGCTTTCCAAAATTCTATGAATTGGAGAACCAGGCATGGTGTAGAAATATGCCTTTACCAACAGATGTTTTTCGAAAACATAGGAAAAACAGATAATTTCTAACTTTCTCAGAAGTTCGCCATTTAAAGTAAGACTGCACTTAACCATGCTAATACCATTAAAAGAATATACTCTTTTTTATACAGGCCCGCGATCGGATGTACTCAATGTTGGACTCAATAATTTCCAGGAGACGGTCTGGCAAGGAAATGCATCATGATTTCCTACAGACCCTCCTAAGGAAACACAGCAAAGAAGTACCAGCACAAGATGAGGACGCCTCTAACAAACTTACAGACTCGCAGTTGAAAGACAATATTCTGACTCTCTTGGTTGCAGGACATGACACAACAACAGCAGCTCTAACATGGGTCATCAAATTTATAGGCGAAAATCCCGATATTCTGGAAAATCTGAGAGTAAATAAGTTCAACATGTGATTTACTTTCAACTAGTTAGTGTCAGTGCATGTTTCTAATTTCTAATAATATACAAACAGGAAGAGCATAGCAGAATTCGAGAGAGCAGAAAAGATGGTGGGTTGAATCTCACATGGTCTGAAGTCAATAGCATGCCCTATACCAATAAGGTAAAAGAACAATCGCTTCAAAATGCGAATTCATGATTTTTTGATGATTATGTCCTTCTTAAGCATCATCTATGTGCAGGTTATAAATGAATCTCTTAGGAAAGCCACCATCTTACCGTGGTTTTCAAGAAAAGTTCCCCATGACTTCAACGTTGAAGGTGAGAGCTGACTTGAATATATCATTTTTGCATGGTGAGGTGATCGCAGGGCTACATTTAACACGTTGAGCATCTCAGGTTATGATATTAGGAAAGGTTGGTCAGTAAATCTGGATGTTGTTTCTATTCACCATGATCCTAGTATATTCCCTGATCCGGAGAAGTTCGACCCATCCAGATTCGATGTAAGTTATAGTTTGGTGCAATTTTATTCTAATAGTTTATGGAAATGCACAGAAATAAGATCCCTTTGTTGCAGCTACCTCTGAAACCTTACAGCTTCTTGGGATTTGGAAACGGACCACGAATGTGCCCTGGGATAAATTTGGCTAAACTGGAGATTTGTGTTTTCATCCACCATCTGATATCCAAGTACAAGTATGCTACATAAAATAATTAGCAGGAATTTACGTTAGTTTCATACCGTCAAGAAATAAGCAATACACTTACATGGATTCATTCGTTGCAGGTGGAGGCCCCTAGATGGAGATGACTCTGTTCATTCAACACTTGTTCGCATGCCTAAAAATAATTACCCAATAATTGTTGAGCGTATTTAAAGAGAAGTTTGTGGAACAGGAGAATATTATTAAGTATGAAAATCAAGGAAGGAAAATAAGCAATATGCAAATTATGTCCCATTCAATGTTTACTGTTTCGACATTACATGGGACCATACAATGGGCCCATAGGGCACAAAAGATCGTACCGGTTGTCTGTTTCTTCTATTGTTGGGTATTATGTTTCCTGTTGAATAAAGTAAAAACGTATAAACACTGAGGTTTCTACACTGATACATTGCATTATCATGTGAAGCCATGAAACATCCAAGCGGGATATAATTCACGTGTATTTCTGTAGCCAATTATGTCGGCACCTTCATCGGGTTCGCCCGGAGGGCCAATCCTACCTAAGAGACAGTTTGGTTGGGGTATCTCCAACCCACATGATCCTGACTCAAAAGGAACTACATTTCACCAGATAGCTTAGCGTGACGGAAACTTGGATCAGAATTATCTAGTCTAAAACACCAAGTATTTTAGGCACCAAGTGTCCACTTGCCAACACGCATTCTGAACCCCCAAAGAATTTATAGGATGGATGGAAGCTGTAAAGAAGTTCCAGCTCGTATATATCCAATTGGTCCAGACTCCGTGCACAGAGAGGTGCGCATGCAGACATAGAAATTTAAACATGATGAAATGTTTATCTATGGGCATCTGTGTTTGCATGTGTGTGGTGCAGAACAGAAGTTTTAGGGTTTTGGTGGTGGAAGATTAGAGCATTTGGGGAAGAAGAAATTGATTTCAAAATTTTACGGATTTTACATAAAAGGGTATAAAAGTTTGAGGCTTGCATGTTTATGGTGCAGAACAGAAGTTTTAGGGTTTTGGTGGTGGAAGATTAGAGCATTTGGGGAAGAAGAAATTGATTTCAAAAATTTAGGGATTTTACATAAAAGGGGATAAAAGTTTGAAGCTTGCACCTAGGTGACTAGCTCACCCACTCTCGCACACCACATGCAAAACAGAATTAATGGATGGTTCCTCACAAAGCACAAAATTTTCAAACTTAATTTTTCTTGTTCTATTTTCAATAATCAAAAGTTCTACTACAAACACATATTTATATGAAAAGAAATAAACTCACATTTAGATGCATATTTTGACTCCTAATAAAACTCAAACTCTATAACAAAATAAAATAAAAGATTCTTCTTCAGAAGAAAACTCAAATTCCTAAAAGAGATAAAAAAAGGATTTAATAAAAGAAATACAAAAGAACTCGTAAACTAAAAAATCGATTCAAACTCTAAAAAGACTAAACCTGGATCCAATATAGATTTCCATCAATCTCCATACCTTTGAAAATTTATCTCATGATGAATGATGACAAAAGAAGCATAACCGGACAAAACTAAGCAATCATCTCAAAGGCAACAAACAAAGGTGAAGGAGAAAATTGTTCAACTCAGTCGCGCCAAAATCAATCCTCTGTATAGCTTAATAGTTGACCGGTAAACTTTTGTATCCATGCACATACCTATCGGGTATATGGATATCCATATCCATATCATGTGGGTACATTGGTATCCACGAGTATCCATATACCCGACTGGTAAGACATGGGTATAAAAATTTACCCATCAATGGGTATGTGAGCGAGTTCGGGTATGGGTAAAATGAGCGGGTATGGGTATTGGTATGGATAGTGCATACACATACCTGCCCGTCTGTTTTGCCATCCCTAGCTATTCTCACGAGACTTGTAGTATTGTACATCATTTAGCCTTTGTTGTAAGGGTTATCCAAGCTTAGAATTTCTATTTGATTCCTTAACTGTAGTGACTTTAGATTTAACCATATATGTTAAAGGGTAATTTTTACTTTTAATACAAAAATTTAAAAATAATTTAAAATTCGACCGAAAAAAATATTTACAGATATCGACCAATTTCAGCCACGTCAGCGGCCAGGCGCATGCCAAGGCGCTGATTGGGCATGGTTTGACTTGGCCGCACTTGGCAAGTGCGGCCAAATTGTGTTGCCATAATATGGCCGCACTTGCCAAGTGCGGCCAAGTCATTAGGAGGGCGATTTCTTTCAAGCCTTCAAATAGATTATTTGTATCCAATGTATTGATGAGATACTTGCCTTGGTGGTAAGGCGTGTGGATGAGGCGCAGGAGGTTCTGGGTTCGAATCTTGCTGTGTACGCTTAATTAATTTTTTAAGTTTAAAGTTTAAACCAAAAATAAATTTTTATAGGTGAATACTGGGAATTGATCCCGGGACCTCTCTACTCCAAACAAGACGTAATATCAACATGCTAACAACTTCTTCGTCATACAACATGCAAATAATCTATCTGAATACTTGACTGAAACTGCCCCTAATGATTTGGCCGCACTTGGCAAGTGCAGCCAAACTGTGGAAACTAAATTTGGCCGCACTTGGCAAGTGCAGCCAGGTCAAAGCATGCCCAGTCAGCGCCCAGGCACGCGCCTGATTGCTAACGTGGTCAGAATTGGTCGATTTCTGTAAATATTTTTTCCGTCGATTTTTTAAAAAAAATAATTTTTTATTAAAAGTAAAAATTACCCGATTTTAAATGGTCACTTAGGTTGCTTCACAGTTTTAGAATTCAACTTTCTATCTAAAAGCATACTAATACAAGACTTAAAGTCTTGTGCCAAACGGAATGCATTATATAGTGTGTCTACAATGTGTGGTGGCATCTCACCCTAAAGCTCTGGCTTCAGCCTAGTGTGAAACTTAGAAATGGCATGACAAAGGTCCTCTGATAGGATCCAAAGCAAAACTGAAATTAAATTAATAAAAACAGTAAATAAAAAGATAATTGGCTACAATTATAGAGGCAACCACCCTCCCAAGACGTCGATAAGCGAGGACGTTTGCACTCTCCTAAGATCCCTCGAAGATCCCTCGAAGAACTCTCACCAATATCAAAATAATAAGCATAAGAGATTAAAGACGGCTTGCCCTAGCTTAAGAATAAACCCCCTTTAAACAATTACAAGTTTGTCATTAAAATAATAATCAAGAGAAAAGGGTCGAAAACATCCCTAAGGCACGGCTGGGCTTGCGCACGCGGGCTGCTTGCGGGTCCGACGCCGCTGGTAGGTGCGGATCGCACCACTACTCCCCTCCAATGAGCCACCTTGTTCTCAAGGTGGAAGTCTGAAAACTGCTGCGCCATCATGTCCATGTACTCCCGCATGCTCTCGTGCTCTGGCAAATCCTTCCATTGTAGCAGAACCTCGCGCTCTCCCATGCTCCCTCTACGGACCCCCTTCAGCTCCGTTGGCTCCAACCTCACCTCCATATCAGCTGTCAATGTCTCCGGAAGGATGGGTGAAGGGGTGTGATCTCCGATCGCCTGGTGAAGCTGTGACACATGGAATACCGGGTGAATAACAGATCCTGTGGGTAATCTCAATCTGTAAGCAACTGGTCCCACTCTCGCCTCGACCTCGAAAGAACCAAATAGCGCGGCGCTAACTTCTCATTCCTCCTGTGGGCCAAGGATCTCTGCATGTAGGGTTTTAGCTTCAAGTACACCATATCTCCTACTGCAAACTGCACATCTCTGCGGTGTAGGTCTGCCCTCGTCTTCATAACCTGCTGAGCCCTAGCTAGATAGAGATTCGACTCCTCTAAAATCTGATCTCTCTCTGCCAAATTTCACTCCACATCTGATACGGGTGTCGACTCTTGCCCATAATGCAATAGATGTGGAGGGTCTCTGCCATACAGAATCCTGAACGGTGTCGTCTGAGCTGCAGTGTGAGAAGATGTGTTATACCAGTATTCTGCCCATGCCAGCCATCGAGCCCACTCCTTAGGATTCTCTGAAATAAAGCATCGCAGATAAGTCTCCACACTCTTGTTGACCACCTCCGTCTGTCCATCTGTATGCGGGTGGTAGGATGTGCTACGTCTCAACACTGTCCCTTGCAGCTTGAAAAGCTCCTGCCACAACCTACTCAAGAACACCTTGCCTCTGTCAGATACGATGGACTTCAGGGGGCCATGCAAGCGAATGACATCCTCAAAAATACCTCCGCTACTGATACTGCGCTGTATGGATATCGAAGTGGTACAAAGTGTGCATACTTGCTGAGGTGGTCGACCACAACAAATATGACTGTATATCCTCTCGACTTTGGCAGTCCATCAATGAAATCCATGGAGAGGTCCTCCCACACCTGATCGGGCAAAGACAGCGGCTGTAGTAATCCCCCGGGGACATCGTCTGGTACTTGTGACGCTGGCAAACGTCACACTCTGCAACCATCTTCACCACATCCTTCTTCATCCCTTTCCAGTAGACCTTCCTCGCCAGTCTCTGGTAGGTCTTGAGGACACCAGAATGTCCTCCTACGGCGTTGCTGTTGAACTCCTGGAGTATGGCCTGTATATATGTCGAAGTCCTTGGCAGAACCAATCTCCCCCAATGTAGCAGCCGTCCATCCTGAATGGAATACCCCGGGTACTCAGTAGATTCATGCCCTGGTGCCGCCCTGCCAACTCCTGATCCTGCTCCACCTCCTGCTGTAGTGGCTCCCAGTCCTGGAGCACGGAAACTGCCAGCGTCGCTAACTCTGCCTCCTCCTCCCGCCGTGAAAGTGCGTCGACAGTCTTGTTCTCCAGCCCCGGGCGATACTCAATCTCAAATCTGTACCTCATCAGCTTACGCAGCCACTTCTGATGCTCCTCTGCTACCATCCGCTGATGTAATAAGTATTTGAGGCTCTGCTGATCTGTGCGCACCAAAAAAACTCCTCCCCCAACAAGTACGACCTCCACTACTGAATAGATAGGACTGTGACCATCAGCTCCCTCTCGTAGACAGACCGCAGTCTGGCTCTAGCGGTCAACACCTGACTGAAGTACGCAATGGGTCGCTGATCCTGCATCAATACTGCTCCCAGCCCATGTCCCGATGCGTCCGCCTCTACCACAAATGGCCTGGAAAAATCTGGCAACGCCAAAACTGGCATTGTGGTCATGGCCCTCTTCAATGCCTCAAATGTTGTCTTCGCTTCCTCCCCCCAATGGAACTGGTCCTTCTTCAATAGCTCGGTCAGTGGCGAGGCGATCGTCTCATATCCTTCCACATATCTGTGATAGTAACCTGTCAAGCCCAGGAAACCACGCAGCCCCCTGACTGTGGTGGGGCGCAGCCAGTCGAGCATCGCCGCTATCTTCGCTTTGTCTGCTGCCACTCCATCTGCTGATACCACATGCCCCAGATACTCCACATGTGACTGTCCGAATAAACACTTCTTCCTGTTCGCAAACAGCTGGTGGTACTGCAGCTCCTGAAACACGACCTGCACGTGGTCCAAGTGCTCCTGCAAGGTACGACTATACACCAATATGTCATTGAAGAAAACGAGTACGAATCGCCTCAAGTAATGGCGGAATACCTTATTCATCAGGGCCTGAAAGGTAGCTGGTGCGTTAGTCAAATCGAAAGGCATGACTAGAAACTCGTAGTGGCCCTCATGTGTACTGAACGCCGTCTTGGGCACATCCTCCCACCGCATTCTAGTCTAATGGTAGCCCGACTTGAGGTCTATCTTGCTGAATAGGGCTGCCTCAAGTAACTCATCCAGGAGCTCATCAATAACTGGTATAGAGAACTTATCTGGCACTGTCTCCTTGTTCAAAGCCCTGTAGTCTACGCAGAAACGCCAGCTCACATCCTTCTTTTTCACCAAAAGCACTGGACTAGAAAAAGTGCTCACACTAGGCTGAATCACTCCTGCCTGCAACATCTCGGCCACCAATCTCTCGATCTCGTCCTTCTGATGCTGGGGGTAACGGTTAGGCCTCACACTGATGGGGGACACGCCCTCCCGTAGTACTATGGAGTGCTCATGATCTCTTGGTGGTGAAAGACCACGAGGCTCCAGGAAGACCTCCTCAAACTGCTCCATCAGACGATGCACCTCTCCTGGAATGGGTTGCTCATCACTGGCCTCAGCGCCTCCCGCTCCCGTCAATGTGTAACTCTACCAAGTATCTGCCGCCCTCCGCCTGAATGGTCCTCACCATGGTCTTCAGAGAGACCAATACTCTGCATAGGCTGGGGTCTCCCTGTAGTGTGTCTACTCTCCCCTCCTCCTGAAACTCCATTCTGAGCAGTTTCCAATTCACCGTCATCTTTCCCAACGTCTGCAACCACGTCATGCCCAAGATGACGTCGGTGCTCCCCAGGTCTAACAGTAAAAAGTCTGCGATCACCTGTATCCTCTGTAGTGTCAGTACCAGCCCTCTGCAAACTCCCCGACTGCTCTCCTTCTTCCATGTCCCCATCATGACATTGAAACTACCTTAGTCGGTCAGCTGGAGCTCCTGCTGGGCCACCACTCTCCTGGAAATGAAGTTGTGGGTTGCCCCCACTGTCGATAAGCACGGTCACCTCCTCGTCGTCGATCTTTCCCCTCAACTTCATGGTATGGTTCGGTGTGAACCCAACCACGGAGTTAAGGGACACCTCCGCCACATCTAACTGCTGGCCCTCAGGCTCCTCCTCTGCCTCAGCGGTCTCGTCCTCGACGTCAACCTCGCCATCATCGTCCTCGAGTAGCAGAACCTGGAGCTTGCGCCCCGCGCATCGGTGACCTGGTGTGAAGCACTCATCACATCTGAAACACAAGCCCTTCTACCGCTTCTCCCTTATCTCCGCCTCCGTCATCTGCCTGAACTGCCCGCCAGCCTGCGGTGTGACTCGTCTCAAATGATGTGAGCACTACTCCCAAACGCAGGAGATCGTACAAGTAATAATCCTGGTGAGTCCAGGTATCGTATCCACGGGACAACTGACCTGCAAAACTACGAACTTCATTTTGTAACAAGTAATAATACGGAAATAGCTAACCACCTAAAGATATGGAAGTATGGTATCAAGAGTATAGACTAATAAAAGAAAATCTACGATAACTACGGTGAATTCGAAATGGGGTACTAATATGGAGAGTATGTGTTGGTAGTGATTTCATTAGGGTGTGTGCAATCAACGATTATAAGTATCTTTTCTATAACTCAACGTCTCGTCCGGTCAAGGCACGAGAACGTCGGAAAATTTAACGATAAACGTACATCGAGAAGTGCCTTAAATATCGAATAGAGTGCTAGTTTCATGAGAAAATAAGTGTATGTGCCTGCAAGGGTCACGCCACAACAAATTTTCATAGATTATATCTGATACAAGTATATCAACAACGATAATACTTGAGCAATACGTGTAGAAACTAGCAAAATACGCGATTATACAATGAAAATAGGGCGAAAGACATCAAAATCAATGATTACGACACCCTAACTACATCAACACCGACGCATATGAAGATTAACCACACATGGAGAGATTATAATCAGTATTCATAGACAAATACATCATAAAAACATCAAAATACGTGAATAATACTTCAATTCTAAGCCAAATACATGAAATACAAGACTAAAGATAGGAAAAATATCACCAATCCTCTCCAAATTGCCCCAAATCTCCTTTAAATAGTAGATCTAGCCTCTGTCACCCGGGCCTCCAAATTTGGTGGCGAAATACGGCTCCTAGAGCCCCCAATACGCCAGAATACGCCACAAAACCCTAAAAATACCTTATATATTTCGCATTGCGGGTTTAATGTGCGTTATCGGGTTCAAACCCGCAACCAATTAGCTCAAAAACCCAATCCGCTCTCCGAACTCAGCTCGGAGTCGAGAGGAGCCGTTGGATCTCCGATCTGCGGCTCTCCGCTGGCCACGTCACCAAGCGGAGGCGCCCTTTTTCGTTCGCTTCGGAATCCTTCCGAACGTTGGATTGCCATCCGAGGGTGACGATCGCGCTTCTTCGTTGTCGCATCCGCTTCGAAGCGGATTCCATCGCAGCCATTCGTTAAAACGCGGGATCGTCTGACGTGATGCCGCGTGTCCCAAGTCGTCCGCCTTGCTTTCGCTCGGGGATTATTATTCGTCCGATGGAAGATCAACGCACACGATGAGGCTACGTAGCACATGCTCCCAGCGTCGCTGCATGCCGTTCGATCGAAATCGAACGTTATAAAGATTGCCACATGGTCCGTGCTGAGCGACAGACGTATACGGATACGTATTTTCCCGTATTTCGTGCGTATTTCTCCATTTAATTGGTATTCTGCATTCAAAAATTCATAGAAATTAGCACAGATCTCAGCAAAATACAAATAAATAGTCGTTGGAATCATGAGATCGAGACCAAGCCAGGAAAAATATAAAAAGTGCAGAAATACTCAGTTAATTGCTGTTTTGTGCTCAAATAAAGTGATTTCTCTAATAGTTGATGGTATACAAAATACAAACGTATTAGATACCACTTAAGCATCATATGAGCACAAAATAGGGCTAAATATGGGTTAAATATGCAATATTCAACCCGAATCACACCCCCCAACTAGCGATTTGCTAGTTCCTAGCAAAAAGAGCGACGAACACGGATGATTAGTAAAATAATAAATTCTATCAATTAATTATGGCATGGCTCAATAGTACGCTTTCCAACATGATTTATATCATTAATATACACAATCTATGCACAAGATCAATCACACGATATTTTCTCTAATTTAATTTGAATAAATAACATGCAAGCATCGTTTTGCGCAAGCGTAAGTATAACACGTCGTTATATTCTAGTCTTCTCATTTCCAAGGAATTGGAATCTCAAAACGATTATTCAAATCATGGGTATTGAAGTTGCTTAGTTTATTCACCATTTCTTTTTTTTGGTTCTGCGTAACGCGCATAAAGCAACATTTGCGGAAAAATGTATAACTTGGATCGCTCTATCAAATGAGTGAGTTTCCGATCAATGGCTCCCAAATCAGACGATAATAGGGCATTATGCTAAAAAGGACCCCTCGGACTGTACTATTCGAGCCAACCAAGTTATTTATTTAGTGACACACTTATTCATTTCATTTTTTTTGTTTCTTCATCTTTTTCTCTCTTTTTTCTTTGTCAGCAACTCAACACCCATAAATATGAACATAAACATTAGTAACAATGGCCAAATTCCTCTTCAACTTGAATACTATTTTAATGAATCGTGTATACTTAAGCTTTTTCATCATCATAGCATGCATGAAATAAATTCAAGCTATTTCGAGATATTAATCATGGCAATTGAAAATTTTCATGAATAGCATATTAACAAGTAATTCCATGAAAGAATAAAAATTAATTCATGCCATAAACAATTTTTAGAACTCAATCAATGCATAATCATCCGCATTTGGAGTGTGAAGGAGTTTTAAAAGATGAGATTGGTGATTTATTCTTTTCTTTTACCATGTTTTTTAAAAAAATCCTAAGGTCTCATACACACCCGCAACTAAAGATGGACATTGTCCTCGTGTCGAAGGGGGTACGAGTTTATTCAAAGCAAGCATCATAGAAAGCGTATAAAAATCTACGCTACTGGAAAGAACACACCATGGTCAAATGGTGCATCCCGAATCTTTAATTGTGGAGGAAGTTGTTCAATTTGCTCCTTGCGCTCCTCGGCGAGTAATCTTCCTCCAATGACTAAATTGGATCCCAGCAACGTAACTCCCAGCATCTCTATAAGATGTTCACCTATATCCTGCAAGAGATGAGTCACGTCAATCCATTTTAGTCTAAGATTCTTCTCAACAAAAATATTCCAAATGTAGTCATCAAAATAGGTGAGATAAATTAAAGCATGTTGATGACTACTCCCTGAAGGATATGCACTACTCTCGGTATGATGCTCAATCATTGGGGAGAGGGGTAAATGATTTTGGGAAAAAACTGGAGGAGAGAGTGGTTCGTGCTCAATAGCGATGATCTCTAAACCCATGTTCCTAGCTGTCTCTTCCTCCTGTTCATCCAAAATTGCTAGCTCGTCCTCTCTTTTGCACACACTTCCTGCCATGTCGATATTTTTATTCGTGTCCTCAACATGACATGGCTCGCTCGATATACCTGCAATAGAAGATAAACTCACATTAGATTCTGGAAATTGAATTTCAAAGGCATTATTTTTTGCTAAGCAAGTGGCAATCAGAGTAAGATTTTCAATGGATTTCTGAATCTGCCGACTCCGAGCAAGGAAATTCTCTTGGAATTGATGGAATGTAGCCTCATGTGTCTGAATGAGCAAGTAAACTTCCGCTTTCAAGGATTGCAATGGTACGTCTACGCTTTGCTCCCCTTGATCAAGGCTTGAAGGCTCCATTGAATCGCACTCTGAAGTCTCTTTCATGATTTCTTCATTCTCTTGTAAAGACTCCATGTAATTCCACGCCTCTGTCCTGGAATTCACATGAAGCTCTTTCTTTGTGAACCCATGATGCGGATAGCTCGATATTATGTCTGTGAACCTCCTCCAGGCCTGAAAGAAAGTTTCACAATCAGTCTGATTAAAACCAACGATTTTGAGCTTCTCCTTCATATATTTGTGTGCAATTTCGTACTCTGCATCATACTCATTGTTTGTGCGATAAAAATTCATGCCTTCTATATACTCCATATCCTCCGTCGATTCCACATCCTCCCTTTTTATTGAAAATTTTTTTATAAAGAGAAAACAAAAGAAAAAACTAAAAAAATCCTAAACTATAAGATGGAAGGATCTCACCGAATGTTCCTCCAAACGAACTGAAATCGTAGCTTACAAGTACTGTTATCCCCCGGCAACGGCGCCAAAAACTTGTCTTGTCTCAAATGATGTGAGCACTACTCCCAAGCGCATGCGATTGTACAAGTAATAATCCTGGTGAGTCCAGGTATCGTATCCACGGGACAACTGACCTGCAAAACTACGAACTTCAGTTTGTAACGAGTAATAATACGGAAATAGCCAACCACCTAAAGATATGGAAGTAGGGTATCAAGAGTTTAGAATAATAAAAGAAAATCCTACGATAACTACGGTGAATTCGAAATGGGGTACTAATATGGAGAGTATGTGTTGGTAGTGATTTCATTAGGGTGTGTGCAATCAACGATTATAAGTATCTTTTCTATAACTCAACGTCTCGTCCGGTCAAGGCACGAGAACGTCGGAAAATTTAACGATAAACGTACATCGAGAAGTGCCTTAAATATCGAATAGAGTGCTAGTTTCATGAGAAAATAAGTGTATGTGCCTGCAAGGGTCACGCCACAACAAATTTTCATAGATTATATCTGATACAAGTATATCAACAACGATAATACTTGAGCAATACGTGTAGAAACTAGCAAAATACGCGATTATACAATGAAAATAGGGCGAAAAGACATCAAAATCAATGATTACGACACCCTAACTACATCAACACCAACTTAACCACACATGGAGAGATTACAATCAGTATTCATAGACAAATACATCATAAAAACATCAAAATACGTGAATAATACTTCAATTCTAAGCCAAATACGTGAAATACAAGGCTAAAGATAGGAAAAATATCACCAATCCTCTCCAAATAGCCTCAAATCTCCTTCAGATAGTAGATCTAGCCTCTGTCACCCGGGCCTCCAAATTTGGTGGCAAAATACGGCTCCTAGAGCCCCCAATACGCCAGAATACGCCACAAACCCTAGAAATACCTTATATATTTCGCATTGCGGGTTTAATGTGCGTTATCGGGTACAAACCTGCAACCAATTCGCTCAAAAACCCGATCCGCTCTCCGAACTCAGCTCGGAGTCGAGAGGAGCCGTTGGATCTCCGATCTGCGGCTCTCCGCTCGCCACGTCGCCAAGCAGAGGCGCCCTTTTTTCGTTCGCTTCGGAATTCTTCCGACGGTGACGATCGCGCTTCTTCGTTGTCGCATCCGCTTCGAAGCGGAGTCCATCGCAGCCATTCGTTAAAACGCGGGATCGTCTGACGTGCTGCCGCGTGTCCCAAGTCGCTCGCCTTGCTTTCGCTGGGGATTATTATTCGTCCGATGGAAGATCAACGCACACGATGAGGCCACGTAGCCCATGCTCCCAGCGCCGCTGCATGCCGTTCGATCGAAATCGAACGGTATAAAGATTGCCACGTGGTCCGTGCTGAGCGGCAGACGTATACGGATACATATTTTCCCGTATTTCGTGCGTATTTCTCCATTTAATTGATATTCTGCATTCAAAAATTCATAGAAATTAGCACAGATCTCAGAAAAATACAAATAAATAGTCGTTGGAATCGTGAGATCGAGACCAAGCCATGAAAAAGATAAAAAGTGCAGAAATACTCAGTTAATTTCTGTTTTGTGCTCAAATAAAGTAATTTCTCTAATAGTTGATGGTATACAAAATACGAACGTATTAGAGACCACTTAAGCATCATATGAGCACAAAATAGGGCTAAATGGGGGGGTTAAATATGCAATATTCAACCCGAATCACGGTGCATTACTCCTCTCCCCAGTCTTCTCCTTGGCGGCCGGATTCGCTCCCGTAGTAGCTCTCTGATGTCCACCTGTCGCTGGCTGGTTACGGGTCGCCGGTCCACTCCATCCACTCCTGGCCTTCCTCTCCTTCAGCTGACAGTCATCTGCCATCTGTGCGTACTCCATGGCCTCCATCAGACTCTGGGGCGCGCACTGCTGCTCGCATAGTGTCCTTCAACCCCTTCATGAATGTGCTCTCCATCGTCTCATCGGTCACCCCGTGCACCTGTTCTAATAGGGCCTCAAATCTCTCTAGATAGTCTCTCAACATGCCCTCCTGTCTGAGTGATAGCAGCTGCTCCCGCACGTTCCCCAAGTGGGGGTCTCTGAACCTTTATACCATTTGATCCCTGATCTCCTCCCACGAGCGAAAGGGGTGCCTCATATCCTTCCACTAAAACCACGCGAGGGCCTTTCCATCCAGGCAGATGCCCGGTGCCTCCAGCTTCTGCTCCTCAGTCATGCGTGAGACTATAAAAAATCTCTCCGCTCTGTAGATCCACGAGACCGAGTCCACCCCATCAAATATAGGCATCTTCAACTTCCTTAGTCAGTACATATTGAATCTCCCCTAGTCCACATGTCCTCCGCCGTGTCAAGGCTGGTGGTAGTGTTGTCATCTCTCCTGGTGTCGCTCATAACCCCCGTGGGGGCCTCTCCCATTTGCACCGTGGTTCCCCCGTGGGCCTCCTCGGTCCTCATGGCCACCCCCTTCGTCGCCTCCAAATCTGCCCCTGGCCCCTCCTGGAAGTCTCTGTAACCTCCTCTCATGCCTCCGGTGCGTCCATCCTGGAGGTGGAGGAGGCTGCCACCTGTCATCGCCAAATCGAGGGTCGGGAGGGTCCCAATACCCCTCGCCTTCGTTTATGTACTCCTGGAAGTCCTCGTGGTCAAATTCCTCCTCGAAATCATGCGTCAGGACCTCCCGATAGGGCTGGTCGTCACGAAACTGCTGAAAACCCCCTTCACTGGCCTTGAAAACTCCTCGCGGGGCTCCCTATAGCCCATGGGGCCGCGGCGTGCCTGGGGTAGCCCCGCCGGCCCTGCCTGCAACTCCCGTGGGCCCCAGCAGCCTCCCCATTGGTTGGGGGGGTTCGCCGGAAGCCTGGGGGGCTTTGTCGCCCCGGGCGAACCCGAGGAAGGCCGTCGCCTGGGCGGCGATTGTCTGGTGTGTTGGCGGGGCCCGGGAGCAATCCCCCCCCCCCCCCGCTCCCTGCCGCAGCCCATGGGGGCTGGCTAGGGCCGCCGCCCCGCTTCCGTGATTCTGCTGCTTTTCGTCGCACTTTCTCCCGGTAATCGACCTTTCACGGCTCCTCTTCTTCATCCTCGACGTATTCCTCTTCCACGTGGACGTTTTCCGCATCAAAAATCTCAACTTTTTCCTTCCCCTTGACTAAAGGTGGCGCCTTTCCCGCTGATTTAGGGTTACCGTCCCCTTTTCCGCCTTTTTCTGCGTTGGCCGCCAACTGGAAAATTAGTTGCGCGAATTACTCCTTTCGTGCAACCCTTTCAATAAAAACCGTCAATCGGTCAACGGAAGCCGTCAACTTCCCCATTGATTCCTCGTGCCCCGCTAGCGTTTTCTTCACCCCTTCAATCTCGCCATTGAATTTCTCCTCCAAAGCCTCGAACTTGTCATTTTTCCTTGTTGACGCCGTCATAGATCGTTACGTGCTCTTATACCAAATTGATATGATCCAAAGCAAAACTGAAATTATATTAATAAAAACAGCGAATAAAAAGATAATTGGCTACAATTATAGGGACAACCACCTTCCCAAGTCACCGATAAGCGAGGATGTCCGCACTCTCTTAAGATCACTCGAAGAACTCTCGAAGAACTCTCACCAATATCAAAATAATAAGCATAAGAGATTAAAGATGGCTAGCCCTAGCTTAAAAATAAACCTTATCTCCTGCTTTGAATGTCGGATCAAAGCCTAAGAACCCTCTCTACGATGCCTAATAAGTTTCTTCACAAATCAAGCATAAGAACAAAAGAAGACGGCTAGCCCTAATTTATAGAAAAGAGAGGAATTACTAATCTAGTCTTGAAAAGACTAAAATACCCCTAGAGCCATTAAACCCACTACGCGATGACCCCGCACCTCCTACCCTCACGTAAGTCACGATAGGTGGTCCTGCCTCCTCGGTAGATGGTGGGGTGGGTGCGTCCGCATCAATACCCCCCTCAAAAAAGCCACCTTGTCCTCAAGGTGGAAATCTGGGAATTGCTCTCGGACCACGTCATATGCCTCCCACGTGGCGTCACATTCGGATAGGTCCACCCAGTAGATCAGCACCTCCCTTCACCGACCGGGTCCCTGACGAACTGCCCGCACCTCCAGAAGCTCCAAAAGTACCTCCATGTCCTCAGTAAGTGTAGGTGGCAGAGTAGACAAGGTTGACTGGTCCCCAATCGCCCTCCGAAGCTGCGACACATGGAACACCAGATGTATCATAGAAGACGGTGGCAGGCGCAATCTGTATGCAACCTGCCCAATCTTGGCCACAATCTGATAGGGCCCGTAGTAGCGAGCTGCCAGCTTCTCATTCTACCTCCGAGCCAACGTCTTCTGCCCGTAGGGTCGCACCTTGAGATACACCATATCTCCCTCCTGAAAATGGACGTCCCGCCGATGGCCATCTGCCCGGGTCTTCATCACCTGCTGAGCCCTCAAAAGATGTCTCCGCAGCTCCTCCAACATAGCATCCATATCTCCCATGTAAGCCTCCACCGGTGACACCGGCGTCTGTCTGTCGCCGAAGCGAAGGACGGTGGGTCTCGCCCGTAAAGGATCCTGAATGGGGTCGTCCCCGTTGCCGAATGGTACGATGTGTTGTACCAATACTCCGCCCACGCCAACCACCTGTGCCACTGTCGAGGCGTCTCCGAAGCGAAGCACCGCAGATAAGTCTCTATAGAGCGGTTCACCACATCCGTCTGGTCGTCCGTCTGTGGGTAGTAGGCCGTACTCATATTAAGGACCGTACCCTTTACTCTGAAGAGCTCCCGCCAGAACCCGCTCATGAAGACCTGGTCCCTATCGGACACTATGGACGCTGGTACCCCGTGCAAGCGTATCACCTCCCGAGTGAACATTGTGTCCACCGAGACTGCGGTATAAGGATGCCTCAATGGTATAGAATGGGCATACTTGCTCAATCGGTCTACTACGACGAAAATCACTGTATAACCCTCTGAGCGGGGCAACATGTCAATGAAGTCCATCGTGACCTCCTCCCAGACCCTCTCTGGTAACCCTAACGGCTGTAACAGCCCTGCTGGTGCCATGGCCATATACTTGTGACACTGGCAGACGTCACAAGCTGCTACTAACTGGGCAATACTCCTCCGCATCCCGGGCCAGTACACCTCTCTCGCTATCCTCTAGTACGTCTGTTGTACCTCCGAATGGCCTCCAGTCACTGAGCCATGGAACTCCTGAAACATGGCTGGTATAAATACTGAGGTCCGCGGTAGCACCAACCTCCCCTGGTAAAGTAGTCTGCGCCCCTGCAAGGAATACCATGTCGGCCCCTCCTTTCCCTGCCGCAGCAACTCGCGGATCTGTCCTAGCTCATCGTCACTCTCTGCCTCCTGCAACATAGGCTCCCAGTCCAGCCACATCGGTCACGACAGAGCCCTCAAGTCCACGCTCTCCTCCCGGCGAGACAAGGCATCAGCAGCCTTGTTCTCCAACCCCGGCATGTACTCGATGTCGAATCGGTACCCCACCAGCTTGGACAACCAACGCTGGTGCTCCTCAGTAACCAACCGCTGCTCTAAAAGGTACTTGAGGCTCCGTTGATCCGTCCTAACCACGAACTCCCCCAACAAATAAGGCCGCCACTTCGTCACCGCGAAGACAATGGCCATTAGCTCCCTCTCCTATACCGACTTCAGTCGTGTTCTAGCGGATAGCACCTGACTGAAGTAGGCTATGGGTCGTCCCTCCTACATAAGCACCGCCCCCAATCCATACCCGACGCATCAGTCTCCACCACAAAGGATATGCTGAAGTCTGGTAAAGCAAGCACTGGCGTCGTCGTCGTCGCCACATTCAAGGCCTCAAAAGCCTTGGTGGACTCCTCCCCCCAATGGAATCCGTCCTTCTTGAGCTGTTCGGTAAGGGGCCAGGCTATGGTGCTGTACCCCTTAACGAACTTTCGACCGTAGCCCGTCAGGCCCAAAAATCCACGAAGAGCCTACAGTGTAGTGGGCATCAACCAATCCAGTATAGCCGCTATCTTTGACCTGTCGGCCTCCATCCCCTCCGTCGAAACAACATGCCCCTGGTACTCGATCCGTGCCTGGCCGAAGCTGCACTTCTTCCGGTTGGCGAACAACTGATGCGCCATCAACTCCCGGAAAACCACCTCCAAGTGGTCCATATGCTCCACATGCTCCTGCTGTAGACGAGAATGTCATCAAAGAAAACAAGAATGAACCTCCGCAGGAAGGGCTGGAAGACCTTGTTCATCAAGGCCTGAAAAGTCGAAGGAGCGTTAGTCAAGCCGAACGGCATGACTCGGAACTCGTAGTGCCCCTCGTGGGTGCGGAAGGCAGTCTTCGGCACATCCTCTGGCCGCATCAGGATCTGGTGGTATCCTGCCCTCAAGTCGATCTTCAAAAAGATCGCCGCCCCATGTAGCTCGTCCAGTAACTCGTCGATTACCGGAATGGGAAACTTGTCAGCGACAGTTTTCTTGTTCAGTACTCGGTAATCGACGTAGAATCTCCAACTCCCGTCCTTTTTCTTAACCAGCAAAACTGGGCTCGAAAAAGGACTCACACTTGGCTGGATTACCCCAGCCTGCAGCATCTCCCGCACCATCCGCTTAATCTCGTCCTTCTGCACATGCGGGTACCGGTACGGTCGCACACTCACTGATGCTGCTTCCTCACGCAATACAATTGCGTGCTCGTGCCCTCTGGATGGTGGTAGCCCCTGCGGGTCCTGAAAGACCTTCTGGCACTGCTCTAGCAGCTGCTCAACCTCCACTACGGTCTCATTCCGCTGCTCCTCCCCCTCAGCTGTTAGCCCCTGATACTCCACCAGGAACCCCTCTCCCTCGTCCCGCAACGCCCGAGTGATAGCCTTGAAGGCCACTAATGAAAAACAAAGGGTCGGGTCCCCTGTCAACACGACGGTCCGCCCCCCATCCTGGAACTCCATCCTCAGAAGCTTCCAATTCACCTTCATCTCCCCCAACTTCTTCAGCCACTGCACCCCAGTATAATATCCACGTTGCCCAACTCCAATGGCAAGAAGTCCTCCACTACCTGTATGCCCTGTAATGTCAGACACACCCCCTTGCACAGCCTCTTGCTTTCCTCCATCTTTCCTGTCCCCAGCAACACCGTAAACCTCTCCATCGTACTCAGCTCTAACCCATGGCGCTCTACAATCTTCCCAGAGATGAAGTTATGAGTCGCTCCGCTGTTGATGAACGAGCTTGAACGAGCTTGAACAGGGAGCTTGGTTTTGTTCATGAACAAAATCCATGTTCAAGCTCTGTTCGTTTACTAACCGAGCTCTAAAAACCTGTTCAAGCTTGTTCGTTAAGCTTACCGAACGAACGTAAACGAACGTAAACGAACATTTACCGAGCTTGTTCACGAGTAGTTAATCGAACGTTATGTTCGTTAAAAAGACTTATCGAGCTTGTTCGTGAACATGTTCAGGAACATGTTCGTGAACACACAATCAATTTTGTTCATGAACAGATTTTCAATCAAACAAACGAACGTCAATTTTTTAATTAGGAATAATAATATTTAAACATAATTACCAATAACTAAATCAATTAAATAAAAGGATTAAATATTTGCAGGATAAAAACAAATAAATCCAGCATAATAGCTCCATAGATCCCTTACAAGCATCCATTTCAAGCATAGTAAAAAATATAGTATTTGTCTAAATTTACTATTTTCAGTACATGTTCATTCACCAACACTTAACGAGCTTGTTCATGAACATAAATGAACGAACACAGTTATGTTCAAGCTCTGTTCGTTTACTAATCGAGCTCTAAAAATCTGTTCAAGCTTGTTCATTAAGCTTCCTAAACGAACGTAAACGAACATGTACCGAGCTTGTTCACGAGTAGTTCGTCGAACGTTCTGTTCGTCAACAGCCCTAGTCAATGAGTACGGTCACTGCCTACTCCGCCAACAGTCCTGACAACTTCATGGTATGATTCGGCGTGGATCCTACCACGGAGTTCAGAGACACCTCAGCCACGTCCATGTGGGCATGCGCCTCGCTCTCCTCAGCCAACTCTAGCTCCATCTCCTCAGCATACTCCTCATCGGCCACAATCAAAACCTGCAGCAACTTGCTCGCACATCGGTGACCGGGGCTGAACTTCTCATCGCACCTTAAACATAGGCCTGCAGCTCGCCTCTCTCTCATGTCGGCCTCAGTAAATCGCCGACCAGGCACCACTAGTCGGGCCTCCCCTCTCTTCTCACCTGCGGTCTCTGGTGCTACGGTGGTCCCCTGGGTGGTGCTGGTGTCGGCTGACTGCGCTGGCCCTGGCCTCCCCAAGTCCCTCGGATGCGCCACTCCTCCGCATGATTCTCCTCTGCCTTGTGGGCTAGGCGAAGGACGTCCTCTAAGGTCACAGGGTCTGCATCCGCAACTCAGCCCGTATAGAGGGCTTCAGCCCCCTCATGAAGTTTTCGATCATCACCTCATCTGTCACCCCCTTCACCCTGCTATTAAGCATCTCAAATCTCTCCACGTAGTCCCTCACTGTCCCCTACTGCCTCAGGACAGACAGCTGCTCATAGAAATCTCCTCCCGCTGTATCTTGGAACCGATCCACGATCAGTGATGACAGCTCCTCCCAAGTGCAAAAAGGGACCCGTGCTATCTTCCACTGGTACCATGCTAGTGCCTTCCCCTCAAAATAAATCCTGATGGCCTTCAGGACCTCCTGCTCCGTCAATCTCATCACCTGAAAATATCGCTCCGCCCGATATATCCATCCGTCAGGGTCTGTACCATCAAAGGTCGGCATCTTCAGCTTCATCAACCGCCGATCCGCGTTAATGTCTCCCTGCTGCCCCCAATCTCCGCCACGATCACCTTCCCAGCCCAACCCGCTACCGCGGGTCTCCGTCGGGCCTCCCTCGTCAACCCCGTACAACTCCTCAGGCCAACCGGACCTCTCCCATGCCTCGGGCTGATAGTGGTGTCCTGGGAACTCAGGTGGTAGTATAAAAACGGGCCTCGGCCCAAGATGGGCCGTCTCCGTTCTCCAAAATTGGCCCACATTGGTCCCAATAGCTGCTCCCGAGGCCCAACCGCCTCCAACCATCCCCGAAGTTCCCCCAGAGTGGGGTACGAACCCCGCCACACCCCCAAAGGGCCGTGAAGGATTCGCCGGGCCCCCAGGAGGGGCGGCCCAGCCTGTCGGCCCCCCAGGAGGTGCGGCCCAGCCCGTCGGCCCCCCAGGAGGGCGAACCACCAATCCGCACCCCCGGCTGGGGGTGCCCCTCTCCCGCACCCCCGGCTGGGGGTGCCGCATGCTCTGCGCCCCTGCAGGGGGGTGCCGAGGCCTCCTGGAGGCCCACCGGCCTCGCCCAGGTCAGGGAAGGCCTGGGTTGGGCCACCGGCCCCCTGACAGGCTTTAACGGGCCTGTCGCAGTCTGAACAGACCCGCGGGGGTCTGTCGTTTGTAAAACAGCCCCGCGCGGGTCTAGGTCAGGCCGCGCCGTCCCCCTTGGTTCTCCCAAGCCGTCGCCTTGAGGTGGATGCTCCGTCGCCGTCCGTGCTTGCTCTAGGGAGGCTGATTCGAGGGTAGAATCTCCCCCCTCTTGGATTTACTTGCCACGATCTCCTTCTTTCGCCATCGTTAGGGTTTGCATCATTGTCATCATCATCGATATTGCCTCCTCCAGATCTGAATTCGATCCCTTCAATTCTTGGAGATCACGACCTTGTTGCGCGGCGTCCTTCCTCATGCCCCGGAGTTCTATCTGGATGTCCTCTTGGGAATGGGCGTGATCCTTGATGGAATCTCCCACCATTTTCTTCAATCCCTCGAACAGTTCTTCGATCTCTCGATTGAGATCCTCCCGAAGCCCTTGAATCTTCTCATCGATCAAATTGATATCAGAGCGGTGAGATCCGATGGCGATTAATACTGTAAGGTTGTTATCACAGACGCTTAGTGAACTCGAGCTTCACCGCTCCAGTTCATGCGGACCTTTGTAACGCTCTCGCTCCCACCGCTTTTGGGAAGAGGGGCGTAACAATAAACATATTCCATTCTGATGAAGCGATGATCGAAGAAAATACTCGAGCTCTCTTTCTTACGTCTTTTGGTTTTATATTATATCGTTTACTTTTATTGTTTTTATTACATATCTTCTCAATTTTACTTATAATTATTTTATTTATTAATTATAAAGGGTGGTTCTTCATCGTCACAATCACAAAACACATTAAAATTTATTTTACAATATAGTAATAGATGTTACGACCCAAAATCATCAAAACCACAATATTAATTATTAATTAAGGATAGGTGGATGTCGGCCATAATTCCCTTATACATAAGAACTGCAAAGTCTATTATCAATTATTTAGACAAAATACGGTACAAAATATCAAGGTTTATTTCTAAACAAAATATGTATTCAAAATATGCTTACATATGTCCTTCATAACATATCTTACATAAGAACCATGTGGTATTTTTAAACCGAAATGTCTGTTGCATAGCTAACATCCAAGTATGCTAGGTAAGCTATGCAAACGATTAAATTTCCCTAGATCCATGATAATCTCCAAATAGTTAGCTAGAACATGGATCATACTACTCTGAAAAATAGTAGGTGAGATAAATGCTCAATAAGTGAATGAAGCATGCTAAGCAGTTTGAGTATAAAAATAAGATAAAAATAACGATATACAACCGACATGAATACTTAATGTATGCTAGACAAAAGTTGCATATTGTGAGAAGATTCTTTTTAAAACAATGTAATGAAACTAGTCATGTCTCAATACGGCCAACACTTCACACCCCACTTCACAACCCAGTTAACTTGGGTCTACCACTATTATAGCATATGCCTGAAATACGTTAACTAAGGCCTGTGTAAACAAACACCATCATGAAGGGAATGCATTGAGATCCCGAATGGCTTATTTAGCTTCAATATATACCAGAATAATTTTACAGAAAAATATTTATGCATGGGCAGAATATACCTATGGAAACTTTAATAAAAACGATGTATTCAACATATGCACATCGATACATAACCAATAACCAACACTACCACCCTTGCAAATGCATATTCGCATATCTCTAACATGAAAATCATAATCATGCTCATAAATTTCTTATCTGACATTAACAAAAATACATGCTTTTCATGATATCATGAATCATGAGTAAAATCTCTGTAAATCAAAATATATACAACAAAAATATAAACTTGACATGCATATGTAAAAATACATAACTACAAAATATGCATTCATCACTTACAAATTAGTTAATAATAATCACTTTTCATTATAGAGTTCTTTAACTACAAAATATGCATTAGTCACTTACAAATTGGTTAATAATAATCACTTTTCATTATAGACTTCTGTTCTTTCATTTTTTACTACCTTCACTCTCTAAACTTAATCTTAGATTTAGTTGGATGAAAAGAGTATTCAGCCATATTTATAGGAGTTGGAAACTAAAATATCTTTATTAAAATATCTTTAGATATTTCTTAAATATCAAAATATCTTAAATAAAATATCTTTAGATATTTATTGGAAACTAAAATATCAAAATATCTATATTAAAATATCTTTAGATGTTTTTTAAAAAATTAAAATATCGTTACAAAAATATTTTTAGATATTTCATGGAAACTAAAGTATCTTGTTTCAAGAATATCATAAATTCCATCTTAGAAATATTTACAAGTAATTACAAAATTTCTTGTTACACTAATATCTATAATACATCTAGAACACTTTACATGGAAACTTTATCATGAGAATCATCTGAAATGCCCCTTCATCCTTAGATTGCCATGTCATTGCCACATTATCTTAAGATGACATGTCATCTCTATATCATCTTAAACTGCTATGCCAATTACTTAAGGTAAAGGAAAGACAGTATTATTTATTTATTCCAATCTATTAAACAACAATGATTACACAATACTATTCAAGTTTGGTTTGCTATCAACTAGCCATATACATGTACATATATTAGTTGAGCATACTTAAGAATTTAATAAAACTACAGGGTATTTCACCTCAAAACTTAACATACCTCAGCCTTGGAACATATATGGGTATTTTTCATTCACCTCGTCTTCTTGTTCATGGTTGGCTTACTACTCGGAGTGATTCTGCCATAACATATTAACTAAGAAATTGTACGGTTCCTTAATGCATCTTTATATCCAAAATTTAAATGTGATATTCAATATAAGTCAAGTCGTCCTGGACTTGGAGTGGTCCGTAGTCGACGGCATAAGTAGGATATGAAACATATTTCTTCAACATCAAAACATGAAAATTGAAACACAGTATGCACATTAGATAATTCTGGAGGTAGGGCCATCTTATACGCAACTTTTTCCACCCTGCCTAAGATTTTGAATGGTCCAACAACATATCTCACGCTCAATTTATCCTTCTTCTGGAATCTCGTCACTTCACTAGTTAACGAAACTTTTAAGAATACATGATTTCCTACTTAGATTCCAATCTCATCCTCATGTTGTCTGCATAACTTTTTTCCCGGAACTAAACCGTCTTAAGTCGTTCCTTAAGTAACTTGATCTTATCTGTAGTGATTTGCATAATTTCTTGTCTAAGTAACTTTCACTCTCCAACTTCATCCCAGCATATAGGTGATCTATATTTCTTACCATAAAAAGACTCGTATGGTGCAATGTTGATGCTAGCCTGGTAGCTGTTGTAAGAGAACTCTACCAAAGGTAAATAATATTCCCAACCGCACATGAAATTTAAGACACATGGCCTAAGAATGTCTTCAAAAAGTTTGTATAGTTCTCTCAATTTGTCCTTTTGTTTGGGGAAATATCGAGGCAAATTTCACCTTGATAACCAGTGTAGCTGTTGTAAGAGAACTCTACCAAAGGTAAATAATATTCCCAACCGCACTTGAAATTTAAGACACATGGCCTAAGAATGTCTTCAAAAAGTTTGTATAGTTCTCTCAGTTTGTCCTTTTGTTTGGGGAAATATCGAGGCAAATTTCACCTTGATAACCAGTGCATTTTGCAAACTTTGCCATAAGGCAAATATAAAGCAATAATATATATCTGATACGATCTATGTTGGTACACCGTGCAATATAACAATATGATCCATGTATAACTTAGCAATCTTATCCTAGGAATGTGTGGTCTTGTTAGGTAAGAAATATGCTGGTTGAGTGAGCATATCAACAATTTGCCCAATTTCACCTTGTTGACAAATGAGACACTGGGTGACATACTCGGCAATTTCGCTTTTCATATTATTCCACCAGTGGCAATCTCATAAGTCTATATATCTTAATTCTTTATAGGCGAATGCTATAATTAGACCGATGACCCTCGTTCATAATCTCTATACATCCATCGTGTGTGTTTCTTATAAGGAAAATTACAAATCATAATCAATCAGTATTCTGCGGATGCTTCATACCTTAGTTTCTTTGATGTGTTCAAAAGAAAGATGCTTGGGCATGTTGAGGACATTTAGAACACTCAAAGAATACTACAACTGATTTCATCAAATCACATTGAAATAGTATCACTTTTCCACTTCATTGCACTCAATATGAAAAATCTCAATTCTCAAGTCACATGTCAAGCAAAGCTATAAATCATTTTTTATTAGCCTATGGACTGATTAGGTATGTGGTATCCAAGTATATAAGATACTTGCATGCACACACAGGAGATGGCTTCCTATGTATAAATTTTGAAAACCTCGTGTCGATCATATACAAGGTTTTATATTCTTATTCTGTAAATGGACATAATATACATGATTATTATGAATTAATAGAACTAAAATAAGCATATTGCATTAAATAACAGTTTTTGTGATAGAAACATTAGAGATTAGCCATTAAACAAGGTTGCATACTAAATCTTGGTGGTATCCCACAATATCATGACTACTTTGATTAATCTGAGAGGAGAAGCAAAACCAGACACACATCTGTCATCCAAATCATGCACTTGGAGCTCTGATTCAAATGTCCATGGGCCAAAATACTCTCAAATCAATCGATATTACAAACATGAAACAGAGAACGCAATGTGCATTGCTTGGTACCTCTTTATCTTCAAGTGCTTCTTTTTCTTCTCCCATGGTTCAGCCAACCTAAGGTTCAACTTTATTTTCTCACTTATTTTCATATAATTTGCTTGATCAAGACCTGTAACAACTTGAAATACAATGGAAACTATTGCTCTTTTATTGTCTAACAATAGTTCTAAATCTATTGAGAATTTGTTATCCTAAGAAAACATGAAAGTTGGGTAAATTCAGAGAGTGGCATTTATGTTGTGCATATTCTCCATCATTCATCTTTGTTTCTTTCAAGTTTCATTGGTATCCACCTCCCTTCAATGTTACTTGGTTCTAACTCCTAGAGATGTTGTTGATCACATATCTACCTTCACATTTTTCTTTTATTATTGATACAGATGATAACCCAATATTTAAACCATTCTTCTTATTCTGATGTGCATGTTGAGGAGTTATTTTATACACAGAAAGGGTAGGAACCCTCTTAGCGTTCGGGCCGGCCAGTTAAGAACCATATGTTGGCCTCTACACTTTTGCACTAAGACTGTGTTTGGTTTGTGGGGGAAGGAAAGGATAGGGAAGGAAATTCAATTTTTATTATTTGGTTCAAAAGAAAAATAAAATGAAAAAGAAAAAGAAGGAAAAGAGTGGAAAATAAATATTAAAACTTTCCTTTCAAATTTTCCTTCTCTTGACCCAATGAAAATGAGGGAAAAAGAGCACACAACTAATAACACTCATAATCATATATTTGTGTTTTTTAACAAATATAATTCGTTACTATTTTTAAAGAATTCATGAATAATTCACGAATTTGTTTTAAAATCGTGAATAATTTATGAATATTTTAAAAAATTGCGAATTATTATCAAATTTTTCTTCACAGGTTATTTTGAACATTCTTGAATTCTTTGCAAAAACACGGATAATTCACAAATTTTTCAAATAGCACGTGAATAATTTGTGAATTTTTCATAAAAATCACGAATCTTTAATGTATTTTTATTTACAAACTTGTTTGAAACATTAGAGAATAATTCACAAATGTTTAAAGAATTCATGAATTATTCACGCGTTGCTTGAAAAATCCGCACACTATTCATGAATTTTTCAGATAGCTTGCGAGTTATTTTCAAATTTTTCATATAATTTGTAAATTATTCAAATATTGTTTAATAACAAATTATTTGACAGTCATGATATCTATAAGGTTAGCGAATTATTCGTTACAATTCACAAATTATTTGCTAAATTTACGAGAGCTAACAAGTTTTTTTAATGTGTTATGAGGCTAAAAGGATTTGAACCACACTTTCTGCTTGAAAATGAAACAAATTAACAATAGGAAAATTATTTTAAATAACTAAATTATTGTAATATTATCATTTTATATTAAGCCAAACTATTACCGAATTTGATGGAATTATTCATAAAAATTTTTGACTATACATATTATTTATGATTTAAATCCTATTTAGCAAAAACATCTCTTATTTTTTTTCATTTTCAATTATCAACCTAATAAAAGAAATTTCCACATTTTCCTTTCAAATTTCTTCAAAATTTTCTTTGGTAACCAAACATTTTTTTTCTCTTCTATTTCTTTTTCGCTTCATTTTTCATTCATATTTTTTCTTTTAAACCAAACACAGATACTCATAGAAATATGGAATATCCCATCTCAAAGTAGCCGCAACTTCTAGAATTCATTCAGGACATCCATGATCAAAGTGATGCCATGTTCATATACACAAACGGACGAAATTCGAATATGCCAATTTCACTGGTACAATCCTTTTATATTATCACCACAAGCTCGGGCTACAGTTCGATCCTCCGGCATATACAGGTTTATCTCAAGGATAAATCCTAGTTAGTTTCGTCATGCTTTTTGTATCGATTGCTTGAGTGTGCTACGTTTCTTTTCGCCATGGGACGGGTAAAAATTCTCAGACAACAAAATTACTGTGTACTAGGGCATCAAGCAATGAGCGTGTAAACAACAAAACCAAGAATTTCATACTAAATTTAGAGAAATTCATGCAAATAAAAAAAAGAAAATAGATGGTACCAGTTCGAAACATCGGTGGTGAGCTCCGACGCTTTTCGCCACCAACTCTCGACTCCGGCCCGAAAGGGCGGGCTTGGCACAAGCTAAGGAGGGTAACGGGCTGATGATAGGCCGGGGCGGGCCGAAAATCTCTTGTTCCGGCCCGACAAAGACTGATCTGGCCTCGACCGTGGAAGGGCTTGGGCCGAAATTTAAGGCCCTGAAAATTTCAAGAGGAGCAACGCTTTGTCATGTGCCCTGCTTATTTCAATTTTGAGGTCAACTTTGTCAGGTTTTTGATTTTTTATCTAACCGTTACAAATAATTCTCTTGCTGCAAAACCATACACAATGTAAGGTCTAATATTTGTATTCCAACCATACTTGTTAGATGTTTTTCCGATTAACTTGTCATAATTTTTTGACTACTACACACAAATTTTTTATATTCAGTAACTAATGTTCGGTAAGTTTGTTAGGTTTTGTTTGGCAATGAGGAGTTCTATGTGGCCAAAATTTCTGTTGGATAGATGACTCATAAATAATCCGGATTAAGACATTTAAATACTTAATCTGAAGTAAATAGGCTTACTAATCTCTGTGTATAGGTAGATTTTAGAACTTAAATTTTCTCAGGCTGTTAAACACAAAATTTTGGTACCTCTTTTTTTTTATCCATCAGAAAGCAGGAAATATGGGTCGTGGAACACGGATGGATATAGGATAGTGGGAATCAAACTCAGACATCCACCGAAACAGCCGAGTGACTCAACCACTAGGTAAACACCAAAGATCGTTACCTCTTGTTTTTAAAAACCAGTTTCGAACTCTAAAATCTCATAGAATGCCATTTAAATGGGATTAAGCTTCTGATTCTTCTTAAACTAATGCCGATTTGTTTTTTGCCGTTGCCCATTGCGGAAAGTCACCTATAAATTGATACCATTTTAAATAGTGACAACATTGGATCAATCAATTTGTAAATGACACTTCGATGTTATATATATATGACTGTACTAAAAGCTATTCGTTGTTTGATAAACTCAAAGAAAGAGTAACCATGGCTCATAACCATGGTCCTCTATATATTCATATCAATGGTATACCAAGGTTCTCCACTACTAAGTAGTAAGGAGGGCCAAAGGCCTCCCTCACTCATAACACACTCTCTTATCCATCCATTTCTTTGGTCTTAGCGTATAAAGCTAAGTGGGTGGATACTTCTGGATTCAGAGCAATCGTGTTTGCCTATTAAAACCTTAGCTGTAGAAAACCCAGTAGGAAAAACCAACAGCTTAAGGAAAAAGAGTACAACCCACAGGTTACTCCCCCTAAACCATACAAGCTTTAGGCTTGTAGATATCCTATGTATCTATACAACAATATCGTAAGTATCTATACATCTTCCATAAAATTCCGAAAAGAAAAACAAAATACAATAACCACTCATTTATACAATTTGCACTCATATCTGGAAGCTGCTGAAACTAATGGAGCTCTGACGTGGTATGCTCTGTGAACTTGGCAGATGGCTCCATGTCTGTAGACTTTGACCCAGTCGTCACTGTGTCTGCAAGGTACTGCTGGACATGGCTGTGCATATATTTGATTTGATTCTTGGATGATGAGCTTCTCGGAATAGAAGTATGATGTAGACTTAGGATGATGCTGTGTAGATCTTCAAAAGGTAGCTGTTCATTTTGTGCTTAGTCATCGCGATGGTCTTTAACCCGCATATGCAAATATATTTCCATGGTTTCTGATCCTTGACAATTGGAGATAGCGCAGAAGCTATGTATCCATGGTCCAGTGTTGCGCTGCAGGCGCTGCACTGTATCTGGCTAACAGATTTACTGCAAACGTTCTATAAAGACACGTGCAGTTGGCCAGATAAAGGAGCTGGGCACTTCAAGACTTAGGATATTCTCCCCCTCTTCCAGCTTGAGGAAAAAGTCTTCAATATGCATCCATACAACCAGTTGGTGTATATAGTGGAATGTAATTGTCCATGTTTCTTCATCAACTTCGGGTGAATGAAGTTCTCATTTGCAGGATGATAAGTCATCTTCAGGATGATGTTTTCATCTTCTGGTTGATTATTCATCTTCTGGATGATTATTTCATCTTCTGGATTATGGTTTCATCTTCAGGGTGTCTATTCATCTTCAGGATGATGGTTTCTATAAGTCAAGTTGCCTAGGTCATTCATATTATATTTGATAGATAGGCTTAAACAGATAATTCGGTATACACTTCAGGAGATCCGATGAGATTTGAGTTATTTACAAAAATGAACTCAATCTTTTCTTTTGCTCTTATAAAGATGCAAAGCACAACCTAAAGTAGGAGTCCTCTAAGGTACTTTATTGGTTGTATTTTATTTTATTTTATTTATCATAGGATATATGTCCCAAAAAATCTATCCAGGCAATAAGAGAAATTTATGAGGTAATGTTGTCACAACATCCATAGCAACATAGACCAAAATTTCATTTGTCTATTTTATGGGTTTTTCGCAATTATGACCAGGTAGTCTGATGCATCATATGTATATATTTTGTAAATTAGTCAAGCTCATCTTACTAGATTATTACTGAGTTCAGCGAATTTAACCTCTAAGCTATAGCATAATGCTTATAGCATACGATTTTATTTATTTATTTTTCTGTTTATACAATACTCATATAACCTACAGGTTTGATATCTTTTGATATCAGGACTTCAGGTCCAAACATATCACATTTCATAAGTGAGTCCAGCTCAACTTATTATTGCCTTGTTCCACATAATTTTGGCCATTCTCTATTGCTTCAGGCAACAGAGTGTGGAGACGATATTTATAATTATCATTTAAATGGAAAAAATCAAACGTGAGTTATTGTCGACAAGTGTGTTTTTATTATCCAAACACCTCCCCATGTACGTACATTATACATTTATATTTCAAATTATTCCTGATTCATCTCTTCAGGAGGTTCTGGAAAATGGAGAGGATATGGAAATGAGCTCAGTTTCCTGTGGTGGTATTGTTTAAAGGTCTCAATGAGTTATATTTCTCATTGATGACCCGTGGTATGTCTTCATCTATTGAGGGCATCCACTTTTGCTACTGGTGGATTGCATCCATTATTATTGGTATGTCAATCCTAGCTGGATTTTTAGCAGCATGGATGTGTGATTCTGACAATATTCAGATTGTCAGCTTAAATGTTTAAAAACTGTTTAACAGTTTCATAAGTGTGGATCTTCATGATCTCATCACATGCATGATATGGTCAATTGAGCTTCAGGCTCAGGGCAATAATTATGTTGAACCTAATACTGGGAAATTAAAGAATCTTAAATGTGAAGATCTTCAGTATCTAATCTTCACTATCGATTTTTTATATGAGACCCATCAAGGCACAATCTATGCGATGTGCTCTAAATGCTTTCCCCTTAAGGGGTGCTCGGAATCTATTTATCTGGGTTAATTACGCCCGAAAAATAGATCTAAGACGGCATTCTGATGGTTTATAGTGGTGTTATGGAGAGACCATCATGGCAACCAAATACCCTTATAAGAGAGATGTTTGGTGATGCTCTATATGCAAGGTGCATCGTCGAAAAATATGACCATAAGATGGCCTTATTCTGATTAATGATGCAACATGCAAAGTAGAATAATGATAAAACACTTTCCTCCATTAGGAGGTCTCGGAAACTGTTTATATGTGATGATCAGGAACATATAAATAGGTTCTAAGTAGGCGTTTTAATGGTCTACATTATAATTACATGTCCCCATGCAGACACTAGTAACTGGATTTAACGGATGAGAATACAGTTATTATCAATTTAATGATTTACATATAACCCATTTCTGGGTGTGAACATAAAACTTCAGGGTGTTCAATTTTCTTCCAGTTGTTAAATATAATTGATTTCCCAGTGTTATCCAAAAAAATCCGCAATAAGCTCGACTTCAACAAAGTTGAGCATAGAACTGGGGATATGAACCCGTCAAGGCACGATCTATAAGATGTGCAATAATGCCTCCCCCGTTTGGGGATCTCGAAATATATTCATCCAGGATGGTTAATCCCGATGAATAAGTTCCATAGCGGCATTTTTGAGGGTGGTATGAGGGTAAGTAACAGCCTAACCAATATCCAAATAAGGTAATATGTCCGTTGTGATTAATAATAATCTAGACTGCGGTTGGATAACAAGGTTTTGATTATGACCATTTTAAGAGGATATATAGATGAGTACACTAATGTACATCATCGGCACTATTAGGGAGTGAAAAAGTTTAACTTTTATCCCAAAAATAATCTCAAGAGACCAAGAGGTCTTCATAATTTAATAGTAAAATATATCATATAAATTCTATTAGAGGAGGTATTGAGATTCAATATCCACGTGAAGTGGAGATGTTCTCGTAATCATTTTTCCCGTTTAATGGGATAATGAAAATGTCACCATATTTGAAGAAACTTATAGTTCTTCGTTTATATAAGATTGGTAAATGATGTCTTGCATCAATAACGATCCTAGGTGGCATATTATATCCTTCCAAAAGTAAGATTTGCACGAAAGTGGGCACTACAGGTGTTCCTTTATCTCCATATGTTTGAATTTATTTGGGAAAAAGCTTATGGCTTTATTGATTTTTAATATTTGAGAGTATGGGCTATCCTTATACAGGGTATTCAGGCTTTGTAAAGCTTGAACCTCAAGTAGACGTCCCATAAATAATTATCAACTGGATAAAATTAAGGGTGAAATGCTTTTTAAAGCATAAGTCGGATGCTATTTTTGAAAAATACTCACTAATAACTATGGTCTGGTATTAGATTAAATTTTATTTTTATAAATATATTTGTCCTCATAGAATATCTATGTATACAAAATAGGTAGATCGACAAACGTCGTCTATACTAGATATGTATATATTTTCAATGGCATAATCTAATGGCCTATCATATTACAAAAGCAATATGGGAATTTTCAGAACTTCTGGGTCTGATATAGGTCTGACATTGATTATTCCAAGTAGAGGTATATAATATCTTCCCTTTCTATATTTATGTCTAAGACATTATATGTTATGGTCTTCCCCTGTTTTAAGTATTCCACTAATCTAATTTATGACAGACTTTTTAAAGTTCATGTGAATGCTCTAGTATGGTCTTCAAGCCATTTTATTGAGCCATTCTGAATTTATGTGGATAGAGGAACATGAATATGGGGAGTAAAGATACGTTGGTGCGAAAAATTTAGTTCTCACTTTTATGCATACACGACTTCAGGCGCGTGCATTATGCAAGGCTAGATTCAAGAATCTTACTTTGTTAACGTGAGTGTACTAAATAAATTAGCAGATTTATGGCATCTTCGGGTGCGCATAATATTATATATTAAAATAGATATGATAGATCTATTTACCGCGAAGTACGCATCATTTAGACGTATGTCCAGAAGATGGAAGCATTAATGGTCGCATAATTCCAACGTATTTTATTTGGTTAGAAGGGTATTGACATTCTATTTGAACTTCAGGTTCATTTGTCAATGTAGATATGATTTATTAAATTTTTTTGAAAAATTATTATTATACTGAAATCATAGTTTGAGTACAAATGCATGAATAAATCATGCAAATAGTAATTAAACATTTAGTTCATATATATTACAAGCAACAACATATGCAAAAAATATGAACCTACTAGATATAACATGCATAAGATGTATTTTCAACATAACAAGCAATTTATATAAAAATTATGTTTAATAATTACTTGGACCGCGGAGAAACGTAATTACATGTTAGGTTAGGTAACTAACGACAGAGCGGTCTCAGGGTATTTGTAATTATTAAATCATGAAGGATTAAAATTAAATCCTATTTTTATATAATTTACATTTTTGTTGAATTTAACATAATATTAAACAAATAGTTAATATTATGAACCAAATCAACCAAAAAGTTGGCAAAATTAATCATGTGATGTTTCCTAATTTTTACAGAATTTTCCAGCAATATTCTGGATTTTTCTGCTAATTTTAAGGAAATTATAGTGGAAAACTGATATAAAATTTGTTTTTAATTATTTTAAAAGCCTATTTGGCTTATGTTAGAGCTTCAGGCCCAAAACAACTAGTAAAACTTAAATATTGTTATGAACGAGAAACAGATTTGGAGAAGGGTTGAGGCTAGGAAACCCCTAGCCTCCTTTATATAGTATTCATAATGGGTACTCATGTGGGTGGATACCCAATAGGCCCAATGGGTCCTATTCATAACACTTCCCCTTATCCAACCAACGTGGTATACTCGACTTTATGAATACTGAATGATTCATTAGTACTACTGAGTATCTTTAAGGGGTGGATACTTCTGGATCCAAGTTAAGGGTAACTGCCTCGTTAAAAACCCTTAGCTATGGAAAACCCTGTGGGAAAAACCGATAGCGAAGGGAAAAGAGTACAGCACTCCATAACTTCTCCTGATTTGGGGATGTGTCGAGGGGTGGATACTTCTGGATCCAGAGTCAATGTGGTTGCCTCATTAAAACCTTGACTATGGAAAACCCTGTGGGAAAAACCACTAGCCAAGGAAAAAGAGTACAACTTTATAGTTGACTCCCCCTAATCTGATCAAGCTTCAGGCTTGCAGATCTCCTATATATCTATACATTATCCCCTATGTGTCTATACATCCATCTCATCAGCAACATTCCGAAAGCAAAAGTAAAATACAAGCATCACTCATCTATACAAGTTTCACTCATATAAGGCATTAGCAGAAACTAAAAGAGTGCTAGCAAACTTGGTAGACAGCTCCACGTCTCAATCGTCATTGTCTGCGAGGTACTTCAGGACCTGGCATTGTATGTTCTTGAGCTGCTCCTTGGGTGATGAGCTTCTCGGGATGGTGGAAGGATGTAGACTTGGAAGGATTCTGTGTAGATCTTCAGGAGGTGGACGTCCCGTTTATGCCATTCATCGCGATGATCTGTAACCTGCATATGCAAATACATTTAACATAGAGGATTTTTCCTCGACCCTTGGAGATAGCGCAGAAGCTACATATCTCTGGTCCAGTGGCGCGCTGGGGGCACTGCACTGTACCTGGCTAATAGCTATACTGCTAACGCTCAAAAGAGACGCATGCAGTTGGCCAGGTAGAAGAGTGTTTCAAAGACACTTAAGGTACTTCTGGACCATATATATTCTTCCCCTCTTCCAGCTAACGGAAAGGGGTTTTTAATGTATATCCATATAACCAAATAGGTGTATTTGGTGGAGAATGAAATTAATGTTTCTTCATCAATCATCATTGTATGAAGTTTACATCTTCGGGATGATTAATTAACGTCATCTTCAGGATGATAGTTCATTTCCAGGATAATAGTTCATCTTCGGGATGATTGTTGTTCTGTAAGCCTAGAATTTATGCCTAGCTAGGGCTTTCATATCATATCATATCTGATAGATATGCTTTAACAGATATTTCGGTAATTTCTCTTCAGGAGATCCGATAATATTTTGAGTTATTAAAATAATCTCAATTCTTTTAATTTGCTCTCTTAAGAACAATACTGTTTTTAAGAGGTGCAAATAACAACCTTTTAGTATGAGTCCTTTAAGGATCTTTGTCTAGGTTGTCTTTCCTTTAATCATATTATTAATATGTGTCCCAAAAAGAAAGGAAAGTAAGAAATAATTTGTCCATGCAGTTGAAGAAATTTTATATCGGTGATGTTGTCACATCCAATAGCAACATCAACCAAAAATTCCCTCTTTTTGCCATTCGTTGGGTTACGCCTTGACATAAACCAGTCGATGCATCAGATTCATCTTGTAAGTGAGTTCAGCTCATATTACTTGATTACTTCCTGGTTTGAGCGATTTGTACCTCTAAAAACTATAGCAAATTAAAATGCTTATAGCTAACGATTTTATTTTAATTCTCCTTCAATACTCAGTTATCCCACAGGATTTGATATCATTTTTGATATCAGGACTTCAGGTCCAACACCTCATATTTCATAAGTGAGTCCAGCTCACCTTATTATTGCCTCATTCCACATTATTATAATTTGGCCAAATCTCTATCTTTGCTTCAGGCAAAGCAGAGTTGTGGAAACGATATTTTATATTTAACTGGAAAAATGAAATATGAGAGAATTTGTCGACAAAATGTGTTCTTTCTTGTCCAAAACTCACCTCGTACGTACTATAATCATTTGATTTCCCCCAGAGGTGTCTCCTTCACGACGCGTTAAAGAAGTGAAGGTTCTGGGACGGGTAAAGAATATGGACAGATCCAGAATTGGTCCTTAGCAACCAAGTTGCAATAAGGTTCTGGATTTGAGCTCACTTTCCTGTGGTGGTATTGTTTTTTCGGTCTCCAGGAGTAGATCTCTCTTTTTGGAGCCTAGTGGTATGTCCTCTCATCCATTGAGGATATCCACTTCTGCTACTGGTGGATTGCATCCAATATATTTGGTATGTCAATCCTAGCTGGATTTTTAGTGGCAGGGATGTGATAGTTTTGACAATATCTATATTGTCAGTAACTATGTCTGATAACTGTTTTAACAGTTTCATAAGTGTGGATCTTCAGGATCACATCACAATTCATGATAACCAGAGCATAGGTATTAATGATTTAAATGGTCATTTGAGCTTCAGGCTCATGGATGATTGTAGTATTTCTGTTGAAACTGATTCTGGGACATTAAAGTTGTGAGGGATCTTCAGGATCTCATCAAATCTTTAAAATAGGATCATCGATGCACGTCTTTAGGAGAAGTGAATTTAAATGCTTCCCCTGTTCAGGGTGCTCAGACTCTATTTATCTGGGACATTTACTTCCGATAAATAGTTCTGCATTTTGATGGTCTATAGTGGTGATATGGGGGTGTCTACTCATCATGGCACAATCTATAAGATGTGCTCTAAACGCTTCCCCCGTCAGGGGTTTTCGGAAACTGTTTATATGAGGTGATCAGACTCATATAAATAGGTTCTAAGTATGCGTTTTGATGGTTTGCATGTTCCCATGTGGTCACCTACAACTGGATTTTTAATGGATAAGAAATCCATTTAAATCATTTTAATGATTTATCTTACCCATATTTGGGTGTGGACACAAGCTTCAGGGTGTTCGTTATTTTTCCAGTTGTAAAACATTTAAATTTCCCAGTGTTATCCAAAGTTACCACCATTTTATAAAAGAATGTGGTTGGATAATGACCATTTATTTAGAGGATATATTGATGAGTACACCAAGGGTACATCATCAGTCCGGTTAAGGGAGTGGACGAAGCCTATTTATATCCCTTAAATACTCTCAAGAGACCTAAAGGTCTTCATTATCTTTAATGATGATAGTATATCATCTTAAATTCATTTGAGGAAGTGGGGAGAGTCAATGTCCATGTGAATGGAGGTGATCTCATTATCATTTTTCCCTTTTGAATAGGACAATGAAAGTTTCACCCTTTTTGAAGAATCTTCGGGTTCGTCTGGTTGATGATGTCTTGCATCATCAATCCAGGGTGATATCGATCCAAAGTTTGGTCGATTCTGGACACTTCTGGTGTTCCAAAATAATTCCTCTTTTGAATTTATGTGGCACTTTTGAAAAGTCCATTAAAATTCTCAAGTTAATTTTGTCCGGTAATAGTTGAACTGTGTTCAAACTGTGAAGGATTACATCTTCACTTTGACTATTGTGCGGATCATTTTGGGACAAAGCTTCAGGCTTCATTTATTTCTTGAGTCATTAGGGATTTCGTTTTGACGAATATCCTTTTTGAAACTGTATAAGTTTCAGAGAGTATATGGCATCCTCATTTTATTTTTTAGGGGTATTCAAGATAGCAAAACATACGCAGTAAAATAAAATGTATTAAAACTACAAGAGAATAATACTGATGATAAGTCAACAAGTGACATAGTGTGATGTGTGCTCTTGAAAACATACAACAATAATTATGCTCATTTAAGACTTATGTTATGACAATAGATTTGATTTCAAAGTTTATTTGTCCTCGGGGAGTAGCTAAATATACATAAGGTCAATTAGACTTTCGTCGTTTGACTAGATATGTATGTATTTTTATATGGCATAAGTTAATGCACATCCATGTTTGCAAAAACATTATGGCTCTTATCAGAACTTCCGGTCTGATTTTGGCTTGCCATTGCTTTCTCCATGTCGAGGTATATCGTATCTTCCCTTTCCCATTTAATCCAAGACTTCCCCTGTTTTGAGTTTTCCTTATTTTTATTTCAGGTCATGTTTGATCCTGAACTTCCCCTGATTTCAATATTCCTTATTTATAAAGGACAATGAAAATTAGTCTTGCTAAGGAGACATAAGCAGGGGTTTGAGCAAATTATTTATACTTCCACTTTTCTAATTAATAAGGGACTTTTAAAAAGTCTATTTGAATGCTCGAGTATAGCTTCAGGCCTTTTACTTGAGTCGTTCAAATTTTATGTGGATAGTTTACCATGCTCAGAGTGGAACAAATACGTGGGTGCGTAATATATTTCTCACTTATTCATTAAGCCATGACTTCAGGCGTATGCTTATATTCAAGACTAGAAAAATCTTTCCTTGTAAGAATAAAGGAGAGAACTCTTTTAAAGAGTTTAGCGGTATTATGGAAAACTTCTGGTGTCCATATTGGGTTATATAGATCATAAATCTTATATATCTGTTTACCGCAAAGTGTGCATCTTTTATAAAGATAGCAATTATAATTTTCGCATAAACCATCGTATTTATTTTATTAGGGAGAGAGAGTGTTGACTTTTGATTTGATTTTGAACTTCAGGTTCATTTTGTCAAAGTGAATCTGATGTTAAACTTTTTGAAATCATTATTGTCTTATTGTCACAAATATCGTCATATCATGAGCCCATCATACATATAATGTAAAGCTTTTTAAACTAAAGATTATGTTCAATTGAAATGAAACAAGTATGATGTACACATGCTATTTATATGATGCAGGCATTTTTAAAAAAAACTTATCGCAGGTATATAGTCTAGCAATAGGCGTTGAACTATATTAAAGTGATTTTAGCATGCTTTTTGACAGTTTCATTGTAACATTAACATGGTATTAAAATAATTAACATCCACACAATTAATGCATAAGCAATGAAAACTAAAATGACTTAGGACTATGGGGATCAGCCAGCCGACACCGAAATAAAAAGAAGTACAGTCCGAAGTTACATCAAAAATAGCATGAAAGAATAAAATACAACTCGGGAACTTCAGAGAGAAGCCCCTATCTTCATTGTGAGTATGCCTTCAGCTCCTTTTTGGTGTCCTTCGGTCTTCTTTTTACATTTATATCCTCACTTACAAATTTCTCTCAAAAAAAGAAAAATTGCAGGAAATTAAAAAGGTGTCGGAAACCTGGCTGATCCCTAAAAACATAGCCTAATTTGCACATCCATGCAGATAATATATTGGAAACATACAACCACGCAGATAATCAATCGCAGGCATGTACAGATTAATTTAAATAATCGAACCTGTGTGACGTGCAAAAATTTATTTTTTGAAAACTTTTACCTTTTGATCCATATTTTAATGTTTTGTTTACCGCTTAAAACCCTTTAAAGTTTCTCTTTATTATTTTGGGCTTTTTAGGGCCAAAGATAAGAGAAGAAAAATTATTTATGCAAATGGGCTAATTTTCTGGCCTTTTGGGCCATGAAAACAACCCATTAGGGTTAATTTGGGCCTCCCCTGGAAAGTTGGCCCGTTTAGGGTTAGGGTTTCAGAAAACCCTAGGGGGGCCCGCGGCGTGTCGCCGCGACGGCTAGCCGTGCAGAAACGCGGCCGCCGTGGCGGCGACGGGCCGCGGCCGCCGCAGCGGCGGGCCGCGGCCTGCAGGCCACGGCACGGGGGTCGCGGCTTCGGGCCGCGGCGTGAAAATCGCGCCGGCGGCGCTTGTAAAGCGCCGCCGTTTCGCCCTATGGGCGTGCGGATTTTTGGATCAAAGGTTGGGGGTAAAAAAACGGATTTTTCGAGTATTCAGATCGCTAAAAAACAGATTTTTATTGTTTTTAGGCATGCGGATCTAAAAAAATTGATTTTTACCGTGTTTTTAAACTTTTTGATCCTAAAACATGCAGATCTAACGTGAAAAGCAAGTTTAGATCTAAAAAGTTTTGATTTTTACCTCTAGATTCGACAAAGGAATCTAGTCGACGGTTGGTGAAGGATGCCCTTTTCGCTCCCCGTTGAGAAGATTACGATCTTCTTGAATCTGAGCGATTGATGGATCTCCTTCCCCGCGAGCCGCCGTCTCCTCCAACGAGCGTGATCGTGCTGATAACGTGTTATGAACGAGAAACAGATTTGGAGAAGGGTTGAGGCTAGGAAACCCCTAGCCTCCTTTATATAGTATTCATAATGGGTACTCATGTGGGTGGATACCCAATAGGCCCAATGGGTCCTATTCATAACAAATATCTAGTATTTGGCTGTAGGCCCATGTGCGAAAAAATTTATTTATTTTTTTAATTTTATTCGATAAACTAATTTTATTCGATAAACTATGTTATTATATTATCAATGGTAATCTAAAACATAGATTATGCACAATTTTACTTTGATATGAAAATATTATTGGTCCAATAATATTAGATCTAAACAGATTCAATCTAATCTAGTTTTAGATCTAAAAATTCTTATGAATCGATGAATTACCTCTAACCGGAAAAATCTGGAAAAAGAGATCCGAAGAGAATAATACGATCCACATCCTTGCGACGTCGGCGAACGAGCCGCCAACGAGAATAGATTCCATAGAGCAACCTCCATGCAATGGTGGCTATCCAAATAGCCAAGAAATTGATTCCCTCGCTTTTAGAATAGACGAAAATTTGAAGTGTAGAAATTTTTCCTAGAGCAACGTGCTGATAACGTGTTGGATAAACTCAAAGAAAGAGTAACCATGGCTCATATCCATGGTCCTCTATATATTCATATCAATGGTATACCAATGGTCTCCACTACTAAGTAGTGGGTAGAGAGGTGGGGAGGCCAAAGGCCTCCCTCACTCATAACATTCGTTATTTTTTTCATTCTTAAAAAAAGTTATTTTTTATTCGTTTGAAGGAGTCCTTGGTACGAGCATTGATTATTATAAGAGATTTTTTATTTATTTTGGCAAATATCACAACATAAGCATTTTCATTTTCATGATGGAAAGTGATAAATACATACTGCAAATAGAATGCTGCAGTACCTCAAGTCGGATCCTGGGAAAGACATTGTTCAAAAGAACTGCTAAAATGTTTCTAGAGGCGTACACGAATGTTGACTATACAGGTTCTATCATAGATAGGTGAGCCCTTGTCTTCTCCAACAACAACAAGTCGTCTAGCAGGTTAAAACAACCACGACGTAAAGTACCTACATTGAGATATTATATCTTCCTAGGAGGAAATTTAGTCACGTGGATGTGTAAAAAAACAAAATGTTGTGGCAAGGTCAAGTGCTGAAGCCAAGTTTTGATCCATAGCATTAGGCATATATGAACTATTATGGTTGAAAATCAAAATTCAAAGGGGAGGTCCTATGAAGCTCTACTGCAATACCTCAAAACCCCCACAAACTTTATTTCTATATAAACTCCTAGACGGCATTAACAATACTGGTAAAATATTATTTTAGTCCTCATACATGAGACTACCCACAAAAAAATTTAAAAATAGAAATAGAAAAACCACAGTGTATTTAGACTAGATTTGGCAAAATAAAGCGAGAGTCAACCAGTTACATCTGTTGCGGGGTAGAACTCGCGTACAATGAATTTGTATTATGAGGAACCAAGGGCACGGTGGTTATGCTAATGACGGGATTAGGGTAGGCTATTTGATAGGTGATTAGAGGGGTGATGAGGCTAAGCTAGTTGAGAAAGCTGACCATGGTGTCGAATCCGGTAGGATGCAGAGAAGGGGCCGAATTACCTAGGTTGAGGGCGAGCACGACCGGTGATGACGAGCTAACCTGCATAAGGAGCAACTCGTCAGAAAGGCCAGGTTGGGGTCCAACCATTAGCCTCTCCGATGCCTAAGTCAGTAATAGGACTTAAAGCAGGGGCTAGGCACGCAAGTCGGACTGAGGGTGAGTCGACCGTACGTGACGAGCTATGAGTGGAAGAACAAAGATATGGACGACCTTTGCTCTTGTATGTGAGTAATGAGAATTGAGAGTAAATTTGCCAACCCCTTCACCGTCGGAGGCGAAGGGGTATTTATACCTGACGGGAGGCGGTTCGATAAGGCTGACCTGGCATGCTGACTCGGCGTGCTGTGCTGGCCCTGCTGTCAGCGGAAGCTTCGGACGAGGATGTCAGGAACAGGAGTGTCAGCCACGCTTTTGTCAGACGACGCAACGGCCTGGGGTGCTTTTGTCAGACTGCCAGGGCCGAAAGCATTAAGTGTAAGGGGCGTAGTGGCCAGGGGGGTGCTTTGTCAGGTGGTCGAGCAGTGTGGGTGTCAATTGTGTCCTCGTACTAGGTTGTTTGTCGTGTCCGATGGGCCAAGGATTCGACGGAGCGCCTCCCAGTGGCAGGGCCCCCGACGAGCCTCCGGGCCGGCCTGGGCAGTGGATGTGCGGCCTGGCTGCACATTCTCGGGTGTGGATCCTGGATCACCGGGGGAGAACGTGTAGGAAGATATATGCCCATGAGGCAATTTATCTTGATTATACGTCTTGTTCACACCATACATGGTACGTATTATTCTAAGTATAAAATCATTTGTATTAATATACTTAGATAATATCCATAGACTTATAGTTAGGTCCTTACATATCTAGATGAGATCTCGATTATGAGTAAGTAAGAGACCGAATAGAAACGTGAGTCTAAAACGGTTCGTGATCATAGATGTGTCGAGAACTTGATATCGACACATCGGATATATCACTGTGTCTTCGTCTTACCTTCGGGTAATGATGATCTCATAGTCATTCAACTTGGTGAAGTCGGAGACGAGACACATGTGCTCATTGGAGAATAAGTTCATTGAACGACCAAGTTAGAGTTATTAAATGGTTAACTTTAATGATCTGTCTTTAATAACTCTAGGGTGATGATAGGTTAGTTGATCCTTAAGACCTGAAGTCATCTGTACCAACCTGTGAGCGGACGGTATAGCTTAGACCCATGATCTAGCTTCGAGGACCAGTCCTGATGAAAGATCTTAGGTTGGGCTGCACCTGAAGCTCCCAAGGTGAGTAAGTGACTAAGATGGGATTCGTCACTTCCATTAAAGGGAAGTTAGTGTTACAGGCTCAGTACGGTCTTTATGTTAATCCTCGGCCGGGGTACGTTGCAAGTAGTACAACGTGTATACAATAAAGACCGCAGTATACTGACCAATGTTGTCTAATAGGGTTGACAGAAAACCATACCCTAGGCCAACAATAACACAGTCTTGACGAAGGGTGTCACGACCCGCTTCCCTAAAATGGAGGCGAGACGTGAAAAGGTCCGCACGAGAGTGGAGCTGTGAAGCCCCAAACCCGATTAGCGTAAATAAAATACAATAGCAGGTCCCTGTAACCACAACGGAACAACAATAATAATACAAGGAGAGACTTGAATTAAAAACTCACATCTCATACATGTCCAACATCAAAATAAGTCCAACAACCAGAAAAGCCACCAGGCTAAAAGAAAAGAGTCCAAGGCCCAGAACAAGGCCAACAAAAGCAACGACAACAACAAGGTATGGGTGCTACGCACCGATAACAAAACAACTGTCTAAGCAAAAGTAAAAACACAACGGAGACACTAGGACTGGTCCCCAGTGTCCACGTACTCCCCGCCAAACACGGGCTCGGGCTCGACAAATACCTCGTCCTCGACAAGGTACTCAGGCTCAGGATCTAACATGTGTCACCCAAAAGAGTAAAGGGGCACATGTCAGCAAGTCGAACGACTTGGGCAAGGAAACTGAAAGTAAGGCAACTAGCAACCTAGCAGTTTAGTATGCATGACATGGCAGTTATAACATGAGTGCACAATTTAAAACATGGCAAGACAATTTGTACATGTGAGCAATCATCGGGACAAGACAAGACAAGAGTAGCCAAGCTACTATCAATCTCAATCAATTCACATTGTTGTAGGTGTTTATGCCCTTCGCTGAATGGCATGCATTTCAGACCGATCGGCACTAAACACAATTCATATTTCACGGTTGTTTTGTAGATGTTTGCGCCCTTCGCTGAATGGCTAGCATGTCAGTCCGATCGGCCCCAAACACTACCCCACCCCAAAGAGTTTACGCCTTACACACTGCAGTTGTTGATCAAACAGACTCCCAGTTGATTGGACGCTTAACCCTCACCCCATCCCGCACTAAACAAGCCAGGGTCCCTGAACATGAGCCCAGCAAGCGAGCCAGGGTTGCCCCGCACGGGAGCTTGTTTTCCTATTTCACAATTCAATATCGAGCGTTGGGGTTTCCAAATACAGGGCTCGCTTCTGGAACACGAGCCAGGAACACAAGCAATGTAGCAAAGCTACGCAATCACTGAAAAACATGAAGGATGCAATGACATGACAATTAATTTGCACACCGATAATGGAAAGTAAACGTGACATGGTAAATGTGCAACATGATATGTGTCGGAACTAGCTTCGTTGTCAAGCTAGTTCCCAATTCGCGCCTAGGCGAGTATCATTTCGTCGCCTAGCCTCTTTTACGCCTACAACATGCAAATGGCCTAAAACATGGCCTAAACCCTAAGTGGCAAGTTTCACTTGCCTAGCACCGGGGATGACGACCACTTCGTCACACGGATGCTAATCTACGGGGAAGTCGCTGTTTTGGGGAACAATCAACAAACAACATGAAATATTATTAGGGTTTCATAAAAATATAAATAGGTTATGAAAACAACGGTAGATCGATTTCTTACCAAGAGGAGACGGAAGAAACACTCCGGAGAACCCTAGGTTCAGATCTGGAAAAGATTGGAGAAGATTGGGGAAACTAGGGTTTCGGAGGATTTGGGGATTTGATGGATTTTGATGGGATTTTGGGGAAGATGAGAGGTAGATAGGGTGAATGGATGGATTGGATGATGGATTTAGGGCTTGGAACGAAGGATTGAAGCTTGGAGGAAGATGGGGGCTTAAGGGGGAAGATTTTAGGGTTTTGGTTCGTGTTGGAGGAAGAAGAAACATTTGGGATGGGTATAAATAGGTTGGGCTGGCGGCTGCCCAGAAATTAGGGTTTTAACACAGACTAGTCGGTCAAAGAACAACCACTGACCGACTAGTTTGGCAACTAGTCGGTCGGTCGACCAACGCAGACCGACTAAGTGCAAACAGTAACTCCTGAACGAAAATAGGATTTAGAGTTAGTCGGTCCATGAACAAATACTGACCGACTAGTTTATCATCTAGTCGGTCGATGAACGTTCTTAGACCGACTAAGAGTAAACAGTAACTCCTGAGAAATTTAGAGAGCTAACTAGTCGGTCCAAGAAGGATTGCCGACCGACTGGATCGTCATCTAGTCGGTCGGTGCCCCTTCTTATACCGGCTAATGAGCACCAAAAGTTTCGATACGGAGCGCGGGGCCCCGGGATCGATTCCTAAGACTCCTAGGCTTGATCTAATAGTAAGATACGACCGTTATGAAGCCCGTCACGAATGACATACTTCGAAATCGACGATCCTAAGGAAGAAACGAGAAAATACGACGATTCGATCGAAAATGAAAGCTACGGAGGCGAAAACCACACATGAGGAGAAAATTCACCAAAACATATATTATATTATAATAAATCCAGATACATGAAAAGCAGTCGTTACATCCTACCCACCTTAGAATAAAGTCCGTCCTCGGACTTTCTAACTATAGCTATATCTAGTCACCCTAGTAATTACCCTCAATCAATATCACATCACAATTTCAACCAAGTACATTTATTTCAAGCGCTTATATATATACTCTAGGTGGTCAATTATTAACACCACGGAAGTAAATATATATTCACGCACATAGTACACTTATACTTATTATAATCAAACAACTCCATTCACGTATTCAAATCATTCATATAGGCAAGTATATTCCATATAACTATAAAGCACTTATTACACACTATATGAAAATAACCAAGTCTCTTTTACTTATATGAAAATAATTTCACACTAGGAAATACCATCGGAAACTACACGTATGAGTAACTATCTATGGACATGACAATTAAGAATACTCTAATCCCTATACCTCCTAGTATACGCCAAAACAACCAACATGCGAAATCACACCATACAATTGTTAAAACAATTTCACTATATCTAACATACATTCATCATCGTTATGATTCCACCATTTACAATCATTCAAATACATGCACACATTTCACCGTATTACCACTTCATATATATATAGTCCTATAGCTATAATTACGACACGCCATACATATCATAGTCACCAAATCCTATAACTATCACATACTCACCCGTGCATGGTGCACACCCACACACGCCAATATTTCATTCATATATACACCAATCACACCACTATAAGTTTAGTACATCTACGCACCTAGTTTAGCTAGCGCACATATATTCACGCAACCAAATCCTTAGTGAATAACTATACCACAAGACCAACTCACATAACTATATATTGGTATGGCCACCCACAATCGTGTGCGTAACACAACCGGCACAAACAATCCTGACACTATACATACATCATTCATCACTATACATTAACCACATACAATACACCAATGTACATAGAGTGTACCCACCCAGCTTGAGTGAGACTCAAAATCATAGCGGAATAATTCCATATACGTAACATAGCATCCATATATACATGCAAATACTAGCCAATGCATACACGTCTACCAACATAACCACATACATATCTAAATGCCAAACACCCTTAATATCTAACCAGGTAATATCACATATTTCAGCCACTTCATATATCATGATATTCTTACAAACATCAGCACACCTATAATTACAATACTCTCCCTAATAAAAGTATTTACCCATAGTCACACCCAAGCATACATATAGTTTCACCAATCATATTATTTCAACCATCATAAGTATCTCCAACCACGAACACCCTATTCAGACATTCCAATACAGAATCTTATATACATAGGCGCCCCTAGAGTGGCATAGCTATCCTCGCACATATCCATAAATATTAACACACTTACAATTTCATAATATCACGAATAACTCTGAGTATGTATATGTCACACAATAGACAACATCACCAAAAACACTAGAAGTATAAAACGGTCATATTTTGAAAAGTTTGGGGTTCCCCTTCATATAAATGATATTTGAGGTTCGATAAAATCACTTGTTCGAAATAAGTTTGAGTTGAATGCTCATAATAAGAGGAAATGATTTATTGGCTTAACGGAAATCATCATGAAGGGAAGCAAAGCGTTCTTACGCACATTAAGGACGTAGTTTTAGAAAATATCATGCGGCAGTGATTTAACAATGTTGGCAAAATTTTGAAACGAAATTAAATTAACGAAAGAATTTTAAACCCATGCCAAATACTTACAAAGTCTTTAAGCCAGGAAAAGCTCAAATAGTTAATTAACATTGACCCATCTTTTAGTGTAACCAGGATTCGCCAATAGAAATCGTTTTACACAAAGCTATTAACATACGAGCTAATGAGCCTAATACGGACATATGAAAACATTCGAAATTCAACTTAGTTTAGAAATTATTCTAAAAGCATGTGTGGTTGACGGAAACTCAGTAGTAGGTTTGTCAAAATTTGTAATAGCTTTAAAACCAATTTATGGAAGGTCTAAATCGTGAGAAATTTATGAAGACGTAATTCTTTTTCCAAAAATGTAATAGGGGAAATGTTGAACATATCCTAGGTTGGTTGAAAGCTGGAATCATGTGTAACTTGAAAAGTATATTAGAGGAAACGCGATGAGTCAATTGTATGGCATACGTAAGATAAGGAAAATTTATAAGTCGAATTGGGCAAAAAAATAAAGATACAGTTCAGGATATAATTTATATAAGAAAGGACAGGGTATTTTCATGGGTACGGAAGGTATAGAATGGCAAAACACCATGGGTTAGTATTCCAAATTTTCGACAAAGTTTTAGAGATCTTTAAGTCAACGAAGGAGCATGAAGTATAAATATATAAATATTAAAATTTCGAACGAATTTAAACTTAGGAAAAAGGAAGTCGAAGGGATACCTTCAGAAAGGTCAAGATTTGCAACGGAGAGGTCCGAAAATATTTTACGGCAGTAGCTTAATATATTATTTCGGTGAAATTTTGAAATTCAAAGAATGAAATCCGATCAACTATAGTGTGAAAATTTAAGCCCATGCTAAATGCTTACAAGTTTTAAAAACTGAAGAGAACTCCAATTAAATATCATTTAAAATACTTTTTAGCGGGGCCCGGATTGCCCAACAACTGATTTACACCAGACCTTAAAGTACGAGTTCAATGAACCTAGAACTGATATATGAAAATAATTGAAATCCTACTTATCTTGGAAAATATTCTAAAGTAATCAAAATAGTGGTAAAGCTCTTAAAACCAAAATACGAGAGATATCGGTTAGCAGAAGCTACGAGATTAAAATTTCAACCAATAGACTTCAAAATCTACGAAGAGAATTTTAACTCGATCGAATAGGAAGGAATTAAATATTTAAGAAAGAAAGGGGCCATCAAGAAATGCTTCTACACGAAGCATCAGGATGCAATGCACATTGATGCACCAGAGTCAAGAGGACTCGTGCCAGAAACGTGCAAACCCAAATCACACTCAACAACCAACCCAGCAATCAAACTCCATTCTAGCAAACATAACATATTCAAGCAACCAATCATATTCTAACAAACAAGACTGTCAAAAGGAAGAAGGTAACCAGACTGAGGGTTACCTGCAATAACCCCATCCACAGTCTCAGCCTCGACTACGGCCATCGGGGAAGCCTGCCTCCTCCACGGAAAAGCCTGCCGAAAAGCCTGCCTCTGTGGAACAAGGGCTGCCCCATGTCCAGCAGGAACAGACGCTTGCTGCTGCAACGGCGGTGCTGCAACAGGTGCCTTCCAAGGCTGCTTCAACCTCGGGCACTCCCTGAGAACATGGGCGGGGTCTCCACAGGCAATACATTGCCCCAAGAACCTCCTACACTGTTCCTTCTTATGACCAATCTTGCCACAATGATGGCACACCTTCTGACTCGGCCCAGCTTCTGGTGCTTGCTGCTGCGGAACTCCATCCGACGCCTTCCGCAGCCGATTTGCGTGCCGACAATCCTTCGCCGAATGAGAAGCACCACCACAAACCAAACACTGACCTAGAAAGCTCCTGCACGCCCCCTTGAGGTGCCCGATCTTGCCGCAGAAATAGCAAGCCTTCAGAGCAAATCCACCACCAGCTCGGGTCTGACGTCTCCTAGTCATCTAGCGCCAGAGAAACGGGCCAAAATTAGACTCACAGCTTAATGACTCGGATGTCGAACTTAGTTCACTGGACATTCTAATATTATTATCGCTATTCCGATAATAGCAGTTACAGAAGGACCTGCATGGGCCACCACTAAAACCTGTCACGACCCGCTTCCCTAAAATGGAGGCGAGACGTGAAAAGGTCCGCACGAGAGTGGAGCTGTGAAGCCCCAAACCCGATTAGCGTAAATAAAATACAATAGCAGGTCCCTGTAACCACAACGGAACAACAATAATAATACAAGGAGAGACTTGAATTAAAAACTCACATCTCATACATGTCCAACATCAAAATAAGTCCAACAACCAGAAAAGCCACCAGGCTAAAAGAAAAGAGTCCAAGGCCCAGAACAAGGCCAACAAAAGCAACGACAACAACAAAGTATGGGTGCTACGCACCGATAACAAAACAACTGTCTAAGCAAAAGTAAAAACACAACGGAGACACTAGGACTGGTCCCCAGTGTCCACGTACTCCCCGCCAAACACGGGCTCGGGCCCGGCAAATACCTCGTCCTCGACAAGGTACTCAGGCTCAGGATCTAACATGTGTCACCCAAAAGAGTAAAGGGGCACATGTCAGCAAGTCGAACGACTTGGGCAAGGAAACTGAAAGTAAGGCAACTAGCAACCTAGCAGTTTAGTATGCATGACATGGCAGTTATAACATGAGTGCACAATTTAAAACATGGCAAGACAATTTGTACATGTGAGCAATCATCGGGACAAGACAAGACAAGAGTAGCCAAGCTACTATCAATCTCAATCAATTCACATTGTTGTAGGTGTTTATGCCCTTCGCTGAATGGCATGCATTTCAGACCGATCGGCACTAAACACAATTCATATTTCACGGTTGTTTTGTAGATGTTTGCGCCCTTCGCTGAATGGCTAGCATGTCAGTCCGATCGGCCCCAAACACTACCCCACCCCAAAGAGTTTACACCTTACACACTGCAGTTGTTGATCAAACAGACTCCCAGTTGATTGGACGCTTAACCCTCACCCCATCCCGCACTAAACAAGCCAGGGTCCCTGAACATGAGCCCAGCAAGTGAGCCAGGGTTGCCCCGCACGGGAGCTTGTTTTCCTATTTCACAATTCAATATCGAGCGTTGGGGTTTCCAACTACAGGGCTCGCTTCTGGAACACGAGCCAGGAACACAAGCAATGTAGCAAAGCTACGCAATCACTGAAAAACATGAAGGATGCAATGACATGACAATTAATTTGCGCACAGATAATGGAAAGTAAACGTGACATGGTAAATGTGCAACATGATATGTGTCGGAACTAGCTTCGTTGTCAAGCTAGTTCCCAATTCGTGCCTAGGCGAGTATCATTTCGTCGCCTAGCCTCTTTTACGCCTACAACATGCAAATGGCCTAAAACATGGCCTAAACCCTAAGTGGCAAGTTTCACTTGCCTAGCACCGGGGATGACGACCACTTCGTCACACGGATGCTAATCTACGGGGAAGTCGCTGTTTTGGGGAACAATCAACAAACAACATGAAATATTATTAGGGTTTCATAAAAATATAAATAGGTTATGAAAACAACGGTAGATCGATTTCTTACCAAGAGGAGACGGAAGAAACACTCCGGAGAACCCTAGGTTCAGATCTGGAAAAGATTGGAGAAGTTTGGGGAAACTAGGGTTTCGGAGGATTTGGGGATTTGATGGATTTTGATGGGATTTTGGGGAAGATGAGAGGTAGATAGGGTGAATGGATGGATTGGATGATGGATTTAGGGCTTGGAACGAAGGATTGAAGCTTGGAGGAAGATGGGGGCTTAAGGGGGAAGATTTTAGGGTTTTGGTTCGTGTTGGAGGAAGAAGAAACGTTTGGGAGGGGTATAAATAGGTTGGGCTGGCGGCTGCCCAGAAATTAGGGTTTTAACACAGACTAGTCGGTCAAAGAACAACCACTGACCGACTAGTTTGGCAACTAGTCGGTCGGTCGACCAACGCAGACCGACTAAGTGCAAACAGTAACTCCTGAACGAAAATAGGATTTAGAGTTAGTCGGTCCATGAACAAATACTGACCGACTAGTTTATCATCTAGTCGGTCGATGAACGTTCTTAGACCGACTAAGAGTAAACAGTAACTCCTGAGAAATTTAGAGAGCTAACTAGTCGGTCCAAGAAGGATTGCCGACCGACTGGATCGTCATCTAGTCGGTCGGTGCCCCTTCTTATACCGGCTAATGAGCACCAAAAGTTTCGATACGGAGCGCGGGGCCCCGGGATCGATTCCTAAGACTCCTAGGCTTGATCTAATAGTAAGATACGACCGTTATGAAGCCCGTCACGAATGACATACTTCGAAATCGACGATCCTAAGGAAGAAACGAGAAAATACGACGATTCGATCGAAAATGAAAGCTACGGAGGCGAAAACCACACATGAGGAGAAAATTCACCAAAACATATATTATATTATAATAAATCTAGATACATGAAAAGCAGTCGTTACATCCTACCCACCTTAGAATAAAGTCCTTCCTCGGACTTTCTAACTATAGCTATATCTAGTCACCCTAGTAATTACCCTCAATCAATATCACATCACAATTTCAACCAAGTACATTTATTTCAAGAGCTTATATATATACTCTAGGTGGTCAATTATTAACACCACGGAAGTAAATATATATTCACGCACATAGTACACTTATACTTATTATAATCAAACAACTCCATTCACGTATTCAAATCATTCATATAGGCAAGTATATTCCATATAACTATAAAGCACTTATTACACACTATATGAAAATAACCAAGTCTCTTTTACTTATATGAAAATAATTTCACACTAGGAAATACCATCGGAAACTACACGTATGAGTAACTATCTATGGACATGACAATTAAGAATACTCTAATCCCTATACCTCCTAGTATACGCCAAAACAACCAACATGCGAAATCACACCATACAATTGTTAACACAATTTCACTATATCTAACATACATTCATCATCGTTATGATTCCACCATTTACAATCATTCAAATACATGCACACATTTCACCGTATTACCACTTCATATATATATAGTCCTATAGCTATAATTACGACACGCCATACATATCATAGTCACCAAATCCTATAACTATCACATACTCACCCGTGCATGGTGCACACCCACACACGCCAATATTTCATTCATATATACACCAATCACACCACTATAAGTTTAGTACATCTACGCACCTAGTTTAGCTAGCGCACATATATTCACGCAACCAAATCCTTAGTGAATAACTATACCACAAGACCAACTCACATAACTATATATTGGTATGGCCACCCACAATCGTGTGCGTAACACAACCGGCACAAATAATCCTGACACTATACATACATCATTCATCACTATACATTAACCACATACAATACACCAATGTACATAGAGTGTACCCACCCAGCTTGAGTGAGACTCAAAATCATAGCGGAATAATTCCATATACGTAACATAGCATCCATATATACATGCAAATACTAGCCAATGCATACACGTCTACCAACATAACCACATACATATCTAAATGCCAAACACCCTTAATATCTAACCAGGTAATATCACATATTTCAGCCACTTCATATATCATGATATTCTTACAAACATCAGCACACCTATAATTACAATACTCTCCCTAATAAAAGTATTTACCCATAGTCACACCCAAGCATACATATAGTTTCACCAATCATATTATTTCAACCATCATAAGTATCTCCAACCACGAACACCCTATTCAGACATTCCAATACAGAATCTTATATACATAGGCGCCCCTAGAGTGGCATAGCTATCCTCGCACATATCCATAAATATTAACACACTTACAATTTCATAATATCACGAATAACTCTGAGTATGTATATGTCACACAATAGACAACATCACCAAAAACACTAGAAGTATAAAATGGTCATATTTTGAAAAGTTTGGGGTTCCCCTTCATATAAATGATATTTGAGGTTCGATAAAATCACTTGCTCGAAATAAGTTTGAGTTGAATGCTCATAATAAGAGGAAATGATTTATTGGCTTAACGGAAATCATCATGAAGGGAAGCAAAGCGTTCTTACACACATTAAGGACGTAGTTTTAGAAAATATCATGCGGCAGTGATTTAACAATGTTGGCAAAATTTTGAAACGAAATTAAATTAACGAAAGAATTTTAAACCCATGCCAAATACTTACAAAGTCTTTAAGCCAGGAAAAGCTCAAATAGTTAATTAACATTGACCCATCTTTTAGTGTAACCAGGATTCGCCAATAGAAATCGTTTTACACAAAGCTATTAACATACGAGCTAATGAGCCTAATACGGACATATGAAAACATTCGAAATTCAACTTAGTTTAGAAATTATTCTAAAAGCATGCGTGGTTGACGGAAACTCAGTAGTAGGTTTGTCAAAATTTGTAATAGCTTTAAAACCAATTTATGGAAGGTCTAAATCGTGAGAAATTTATGAAGACGTAATTCTTTTTCCAAAAATGTAATAGGGGAAATGTTGAACATATCCTAGGTTGGTTGAAAGCTGGAATCATGTGTAACTTGAAAAGTATATTAGAGGAAACGCGATGAGTCAATTGTATGGCATACGTAAGATAAGGAAAATTTTTAAGTCGAATTGGGCAAAAAAATAAAGATACAGTTCAAGATATAATTTATATAAGAAAGGACAGGGTATTTTCATGGGTACGGAAGGTATAGAATGGCAAAACACCATGGGTTAGTATTCCAAATTTTCGACAAAAGCTTTAGAGATCTTTAAGTCAACGAAGGAGCATGAAGTATAAATTTATGAATATTAAAATTTCAAACGAATTTAAACTTAGGAAAATGAAGTCGAAGGGAAACCTTCAGAAAGGTCAAGATTTACAACGGAGAGGTCCGAAAATATTTTACGGCAGAGCTTAATATAATATTTCGGTAAAATTTTGAAATTCAACGAATGAAATCCGACCAACTATAGTGTGAAGATTTAAGCCCACGCTAAATGCTTACAAGTTTTAAAACCGAAGGGAACTCCAATTAAATATCATTTAAAATACTTTTTAGCGGGGCCCGGATTGCCCAACAACTGATTTACACCAGATCTTAAAGCACGAGTTCCAAGAACCTAGAACTGATATATGAAAATAATTGAAGTTCTACTTATCTTGGAAAATATTCTAAAGTAATCAAAATAGTGGTAAAGCTCTTAAAACCAAAATACGAGAGATATCGGTTAGCAGAAGCTACGAGATTAAAATTTCAACCAATAGACTTCAAAATCTACGAAGAGAATTTTAACTCGATCGAATAGGAAGGAATTAAATATTTAAGAAAGAAAGGGGCCATCAAGAAATGCTTCTACACGAAGCATCAGGATGCAATGCACATTGATGCACCAGAGTCAAGAGGACTCGTGCCAGAAACGTGCAAACCCAAATCACACTCAACAACCAACCCAGCAATCAAACTCCATTCTAGCAAACATAACATATTCAAGCAACCAATCATATTCTAACAAACAAGACTGTCAAAAGGAAGAAGGTAACCAGACTGAGGGTTACCTGCAATAACCCCATCCACAGTCTCAGCCTCGACTACGGCCATCGGGGAAGCCTGCCTCCTCCACGGAAAAGCCTGCCGAAAAGCCTGCCTCTGTGGAACAAGGGCTGCCCCATGTCCAGCAGGAACAGACGCTTGCTGCTGCAACGACGGTGCTGCAACAGGTGCCTTCCAAGGCTGCTTCAACCTCGGGCACTCCCTGAGAACATGGGCGGGGTCTCCACAGGCAATACATTGCCCCAAGAACCTCCTACACTGTTCCTTCTTATGACCAATCTTGCCACAATGATGGCACACCTTCTGACTCGGCCCAGCTTCTGGTGCTTGCTGCTGCGGAACTCCATCCGACGCCTTCCGCAGCCGATTTGCGTGCCGACAATCCTTCGCCGAATGAGAAGCACCACCACAAACCAAACACTGACCTAGAAAGCTCCTGCACGCCCCCTTGAGGTGCCCAATCTTGCCGCAGAAATAGCAAGCCTTCAGAGCAAATCCACCACCAGCTCGGGTCTGACGTCTCCTAGTCATCTAGCGCCAGAGAAACGGGCCAAAATTACACTCACAGCTTAATAACTCGGATGTCGAACTTAGTTCACTGGACATTCTAATATTATTATCGCTATTCCGATAATAGCAGTTACAGAAGAACCTGCATGGGCCACCACTAAAACCTGTCACGACCCGCTTCCCTAAAATGGAGGCGAGACGTGAAAAGGTCCGCACGAGAGTGGAGCTGTGAAGCCCCAAACCCGATTAGCGTAAATAAAATACAATAGCAGGTCCCTGTAACCACAACGGAACAACAATAATAATACAAGGAGAGACTTGAATTAAAAACTCACATCTCATACATGTCCAACATCAAAATAAGTCCAACAACCAGAAAAGCCACCAGGCTAAAAGAAAAGAGTCCAAGGCCCAGAACAAGGCCAACACAAGCAACGACAACAACAAGGTATGGGTGCTACGCACCGATAACAAAACAACTGTCTAAGCAAAAGTAAAAACACAACGGAGACACTAGGACTGGTCCCCAGTGTCCACGTACTCCCCGCCAAACACGGGCTCGGGCTCGGCAAATACCTCGTCCCCGACAAGGTACTCAGGCTCAGGATCTAACATGTGTCACCCAAAAGAGTAAAGGGGCACATGTCAGCAAGTCGAACGACTTGGGCAAGGAAACTGAAAGTAAGGCAACTAGCAACCTAGCAGTTTAGTATGCATGACATGGCAGTTATAACATGAGTGCACAATTTAAAACATGGCAAGAGAATTTGTACATGTGAGCAATCATCGGGACAAGACAAGACAAGAGTAGCCAAGCTACTATCAATCTCAATCAATTCACATTGTTGTAGGTGTTTATGCCCTTCGCTGAATGGCATGCATTTCAGACCGATTGGCACTAAACACAATTCATATTTCACGGTTGTTTTGTAGATGTTTGCGCCCTTCGCTGAATGGCTAGCATGTCAGTCCGATTGGCCCCAAACACTACCCCACCCCAAAGAGTTTACGCCTTACACACTGCAGTTGTTGATCAAACAGACTCCCAGTTGATTGGACGCTTAACCCTCACCCCATCCCGCACTAAACAAGCCAGGGTCCCTGAACATGAGCCCAGCAAGTGAGCCAGGGTTGCCCCGCACGGGAGCTTGTTTTCCTATTTCACAATTCAATATCGAGCGTTGGGGTTTCCAACTACAGGGCTCGCTTCTGGAACACGAGCCAGGAACACAAGCAATGTAGCAAAGCTACGCAATCACTGAAAAACATGAAGGATGCAATGACATGACAATTAATTTGCGCACCGATAATGGAAAGTAAACGTGACATGGTAAATGTGCAACATGATATGTGTCGGAATTAGCTTCGTTGTCAAGCTAGTTCCCAATTCGCGCCTAGGCGAGTATCATTTCGTCGCCTAGCCTCTTTTACGCCTACAACATGCAAATGGCCTAAAACATGGCCTAAACCCTAAGTGGCAAGTTTCACTTGCCTAGCACCGGGGATGACGACCACTTCGTCACACGGATGCTAATCTACGGGGAAGTCGCTGTTTTGGGGAACAATCAACAAACAACATGAAATATTATTAGGGTTTCATAAAAATATAAATAGGTTATGAAAACAACGGTAGATCGATTTCTTACCAAGAGGAGACGGAAGAAACACTCCGGAGAACCCTAGGTTCAGATCTGGAAAAGATTGGAGAAGTTTGGGGAAACTAGGGTTTCGGAGGATTTGGGGATTTGATGGATTTTGATGGGATTTTGGGGAAGATGAGAGGTAGATAGGGTGAATGGATGGATTGGATGATGGATTTAGGGCTTGGAACGAAGGATTGAAGCTTGGAGGAAGATGGGGGCTTAAGGGGGAAGATTTTAGGGTTTTGGTTCGTGTTGGAGGAAGAAGAAACGTTTGGGAGGGGTATAAATAGGTTGGGCTGGCGGCTGCCCAGAAATTAGGGTTTTAACACAGACTAGTCGGTCAAAGAACAACCACTGACCGACTAGTTTGGCAACTAGTCGGTCGGTCGACCAACGCAGACCGACTAAGTGCAAACAGTAACTCCTGAACGAAAATAGGATTTAGAGTTAGTCGGTCCATGAACAAATACTGACCGACTAGTTTATCATCTAGTCGGTCGATGAACGTTCTTAGACCGACTAAGAGTAAACAGTAACTCCTGAGAAATTTAGAAAGCTAACTAGTCGGTCCAAGAAGGATTGCCGACCGACTGGATCGTCATCTAGTCGGTCGGTGCCCCTTCTTATACCGGCTAATGAGCACCAAAAGTTCCGATACGGAGCGCGGGGCCCCGGGATCGATTCCTAAGACTCCTAGGCTTGATCTAATAGTAAGATACGACCGTTATGAAGCCCGTCACGAATGACATACTTCGAAATCGACGATCCTAAGGAAGAAACGAGAAAATACGACGATTCGATCGAAAATGAAAGCTACGGAGGCGAAAACCACACATGAGGAGAAAATTCACCAAAACATATATTATATTATAATAAATCCAGATACATGAAAAGCAGTCGTTACAAAGGGATTTTAGCTAACGGAATTCATCACTGACACAGCCAATGCAAACTCTATGATACTTTTGTCAAGGGTCGATCACGTTATGATGACTCTAAAACAGGGACGGCAGCTACTGCTCGTAGTGACCGTCGTCTAGGGGTTTCGAGCCCCAACCTGTAGTAAGGTCAGGCTGTAGGGTCTCACACCGAGGAGTGTTCGTGTCTTAGTAATAGGAATATAGAAAAGAGAGAAATATCATTTGATGATATTAAACATTCACAAAGCGGTTGTGCATATTAGTCGCATTAGCAATAGGGACACAACGTTGCATTAGATGCTAACTTTGACTAAACGTGTTGTAAATTAGTTACGACGAATTTAGTAGGAACAAACTTGTTGGAAAGGGTTACCTGGATGACGGGATCGTCCCGGTCTAAACACAGGTTCAAACCGCGTCCAAATCGGAGCTCAAACGAGTCCAGAAACGCAGAAATAGTTCAAGGAGAAGTGAGTCAGACCCACTGGGCCAAAAGGCACATGTGCAAAGGCAAAACGGGCGCCGCCCGCTGGCTGCAACGGGCGCACGCCCGCTGCACAGCGGGCACGGCCCGCTGCAGCAGCGGGCGCGGCCCGCTGTGTGCAGCGGGCGGGTGCCCGCTGCATCAGCGGGCGGGCGGCCCGCCCTTGCTCCCTTGGGCGGGCGCGCCCGCTAAGCCTAGCGGGCGCGCCCGCAACTTAAGTCAAATTAGGGTTTTTGAAACCCCTAATGACGGCTACGAATTTTGAGAAATTGCTAAACTTTGAGCAATTGTTTGAGGGGTCAAACGAAGTCAAAATTCGTCGCCGTCAGTTCCTACGCGTTCACCATTCCAAGCTCTTCTTATTGATAGCTTGTTTGGTGTCTGAAGTTTAGTATACGAGGAGAATTAATTAGTTAAAGTTTGGCTTTGTGAAAGGCTAACTTTAAAGTTGAAATTAAGCCAAATGGCTTAATTGAATTTTCTCTTCATAGGGATTGTCCCACATTGCCCGCAACGAGAGGATGAGTTCTCACTCCCTATATAAATAGGGGTGCACTCTCCTCGTTGAAAACACACCAGTCAACGATCGAGTAGCTCCAGATTTTTAGAGCAAGCTCGATCGGCGACTAAATCTCTCTCTATTTTCCTATTCTCCGGAGTAGTCCTAGCACGACTACGAAGGGGGTTTGGATCTGATCCGGACGTCTTAGACGCGGGTTTCTTCTCAAGTGAAACTTTCTACCGCGTGTGATCGGCTCGGAGGCGAAAGCAGCTCGGGCGGATCGGTGCGAGGGTGCGAGGCGGCTCAGGTAGATCGGGTCAACGCGGCTCGGCTACGAGGAGCTTCTCAAGACGGTGCGATACATCTTGCCTGCCCCAGGGCCAAGATTCCGGGTATGTGGTTAAGCGTTTTCTAGTGTAGTTTTAATTAGTCGCTTTAGTGTAGATCCTTCTTGGGGTGGTCAGACCCACTCCAAGTCGGCATAGATCGGGCTAGGTTCTGGCTCCCCAGAGCCTAGCTAAATAGTTTAGCTAGTGTAGAAATTTGATTTCTGGTTTTTTTTCCGCTGCACTTTTTTGTGCCTCCGTGGTCCGTCCGACTTAGGACGGATACGGATCCGAGCTCTGGGGGTCCGCCAAAAACCCAACAGTGGTATCAGAGCTTGTTGAGCTTGAGTACGGGTTCTCGGGTTATGAGCCGACCCGAAGTAATCGCTCTTACCGTATCAAGTCCCGATAAGATGGGGATCTTATAATGGGTTGGGCATTGTCGAGAGGCATGCCGTAAAACAAGTTTCTGAGGTATCTTGTGACGGGTCTAGGGTGCCATGGATGATGGACCTTAACAGCGTCGCAATGATATCAGAGTGATACCCAACAGTGGTATCAGAGCCAGGTTATGCTATAGATCTACTATAGCGACTTTTTAATCGTTAAAAATGCTTTGCTTTCATGTGCAAAACTTTTTAGCTTTATGTTAAATTAGTTTTGAAAATATTTTTGTGTTTCAAAAATTAATTTTGCAACACGGAAATTTATTTTAATTTTGGGACAAATTATTTTTATGCGATAAATCTAAAAGAAGTCTCCTATGTTTTAAATACTTTATAAATTTTTATTATGAGACATTAAAAATTTTTAAAGAGTATTTAAAGTTTATGTAAACTTTATAGAAAATTTTTATTTTTGAAATCTAAAAGTTTTCTTTAGTTACATAAAAGTTAGAGATCTTTAAAACTTTATTTGAAAGCTTCTAAAAAGATTTCTAAAAGTTTTAAAAGAGTTTTAAAATTATTTTAAAATATGTAAGCAATAGAAATGATTTTATTTCATGAGATGAAACATAAATTAATTTCTTTTTATTACATAGATGTTTCTAAAATTATTATGTGATATTTTAATTTTAGAAATAAGGTTAAAAATTTTAAAGGCCTAGGTTTAAAAAATTATTAGATAATTTTGTACGACCTAGTTTTATGCGATAAAATTTTTATGGAAGCTTTAAATCTTTAATCTTTAATTTTAAGTGTTAAAATTTAGATTTGCATGTTTGTATTATGTATATAAATTTTAAACTTGCAAATACACTTTATATGTCACTAAAATGAAACTTTCTTTTATGCGGATAAGTTAGTTGTTTCATTTCATGTTGAATAATGTATTCACAAACCTTATTAGGTTAGCCATTAAAATTTTATAAGATGAAATTTTAAAATGACAGTGACATGCTATGTTTGATAAAACAAAACAACATCGAACCTAATACCAGATTAGGGTAGTCCCTTTGTTTTGTAAATCATTTCATTAAAACGTTCAATTAAATGATTTTCATAAAAAGACAATGTTGAATTGGTTTATTAAAATCCTAATTAGATTGGGGTAGCAAGTTGAACGTAGAACCTTATAGTTGATAAGGACTTAATAAAAGATGTTCAACCAACCTGAAAAATTTTGAATTTTAGGATCAACTAGTTGATAAGGATTAACTAGTTCTCTTAATTAAAAGCCATTTAGTTGTTTGGAAAACATAAGATTGATGACAACTCCTTCAATGGATCATGATGTCGGTCAATGTGCTTGGCTAAAGTTTTTGGACCAACCTAGCTAGACTGGGTAACAAGTGGTCCTGGCTTAGTCAATTCCCTGGCCGCGTCCGCTGGACCCTAAGGAGTCGATTCATGACTATGTAAGTCCATCGACTATACCTAAGTCAATACGATAATAATCTTGTTTAAGATAAATCGTAGCCCTCCTTGTTTTAGGAGTTGGCAACTGTAAGAAACATGTTTCGGTTGTTGAGCTACACTCAAGCCGTGACATGTCAATCTTATAGAAACCGATTTCTTGATTGACATCTTAACCTGACTGAAACTGTTGTCTCATCCCTCGAGCTTCGGCGTAAGTCTAACCAAGAATGTAGTCTAAGACCTGACCCAAACCGGCGCGTCGTGCATACACCGAGCAAAGGGGCAAGTCAGGATAGACACGAAAACAAGGGTCTGACTAGGCTAGCCATTGTGATCCAGTTGAGCACACTCATGATCACAAATGACTAGGGGTAAAATCGATAGGGAATCATAGTAAATATGATTGACGACGAGTTCGTCTACCGACTGCAGAGTCGGACAACTTGTTGAGATACACTCAAGGTTGTCAGACTCAGTGTAGTCGGATCCCTCTCTCACAAATGTTATTTTATAATAAATTGTTTATTATTATGGCTTTAAATAAATTTAGTGGGAGAATATAGTTTTATTAAAACCATTAAAACTATACTACGAACATATACTAACTAAAGTATCTATAAAATGCAGAATGGACTCAGGTCTAAAATACATGGTAGAAAAGAACGTGCTAGATGGAACCAACTACAAAGACTGGCTTAGGAACATTAAGTTGGTCCTTCCCTAGCTGGGATTGGATACATATTGTTCGAGGACGCTCCGGAGAAGCCCGATGAGGATTCGACCCATGAAGAGAAAGAAGCCTTCAAGTTGTACCAGAGGGATGCAGAGAAGGCAAGATGCCTTACTCTAGCTTCGATGACCAACGAACTGCAAAGGAAGCATGAACATATGGATGTTCAGAGCATACTCCTTAATGCACAATAGTTGTATGGCAAGTGATCCAGAGCTGCCAAGTTCGAAGCTACTAGCAACCTCTGGGGCACAAAGATGACGACAGGGCCCATACAAGATCATGTTAGCAAGATGATCGGGTACGTAGAGGACGCCGCCCAGTTAGGATTTGTCCTGGACAATGAGATGTCCATGGACATTATCCTAAAGTCTTTAACTCCCGAGTTCAAGCCCTTTATAACTGGCTTTATAATGAACAGCCTTGAGACGGATCTTCCTGGTCTCCTCAATATGCTCCGGCAATTTGAGGAGATTGAGAAGAAGCCGACTGCACTGGTTGTTGGCTCTGCTACTTCCGACCAGCCGAAAGGTAAAGGAAAGAAGAGGCAGGTCCCACAACCTGCGAAGGCTAAGAATGGGAAGAAGAAGAACAAAGGGGCCCCGTCGAAATATGAGTGCTTCCATTGCCACAAGATTGGCCACTGGAAGAGGAACTGCAAGATCTATCTTGCAGAGAAGAAAACGGGGCATACTGATGCCTCTACCTCAGGTACAAATTAAATTCAATTAAATGCAATTATTTCCATTCATATAGTATGAGATACTTATAGACATCTGTGTAATGTATACAGGTGGCTGATAAGAACCGGAGATTGGAGAAGTACGGAGATCGGTCGGCAATCAAAGCAACAGTTGCTGCTGGGACCGCTCAAAGACTTCTGGAGACGATGATCGTGATGGAGATGATATTTTTCTTACTTGAATAAAATGTATCATCTTTAAGGATCGAAAACAATGAATGAGTGCTTTGCACTCAAGGTTTATTTTTGATAAACAAATTAAGGTTCTTTTCATGAACCCGTTGTTTTGGAATGGATGTCTCGTTTGTTGCAATTGAAATTGAATCGGCTTAAATTCTGTGGATGTGGCTTTTCTGTGATGGTTGCGTATATTTTCGAATAATGGTGTATAGCTTCGATAATATTGATTTTGGAGCTGACTAAATGTTAAAAGTCAAGTATAGGTTCCAGGGGGCGTATAAATTGTGTGCGATCACAATAATACGCATATCAAGATTAATTCTTGATAATCTGCATCTAGTTATTAAAAGATTAATGCTAAATGTAGTTAACAGGAACAAGTACAGTGTAGGACGTTTTGATTGAACGAGTCAATGTCAAGATTCCTTAAAACGATCTTGACTTGACTCATTCGTCAAACCGAACCAGACACTTGTGCATTCAATCTGAGGCACTTACCAAATGGTTATTTTTGCACATAAATCTAAATATGATTTTGATATTATGTTGAAGAAATTTAACCAGGTAATTCTTAAAGTCAGTGGGAGCGAGCTCATATACTTAGTTCCGTTTTTCGGACTAAGTAAAAAGGATTTTTCACTTTAATGAATCTTCTATATAAATCATTAAGTCAAAATTGTTTTGATTTAATCGTATATATATAGAGACTTAGGGTGTCAAATATGTGCTTGACATATTGACACAATAAAGTGGAGTGAGCTAGAACTGACTTGCGGAAATGTTAGACCCCAAATCTAAATCGTATAAGCTAACTGTTAGCTATACGAAGTTAGGAAAATTGATCCAGATCATTTTTCCAAAGGATCAACTCTGTGTGATCAAGAGATGTGATTTCAATCCATTAAAATTCGTTGTAGATACTTGTTAGTAGAACCATTCTTAGGTTTGCCATATCAAATGTCAAAGTGACTGATATGCTATAACGGTATGAGATACCGAGATAAATAGCCTAAGTGCAAGTGGGAGATGTAGGAAGATATATGCCCATGAGGCAATTTATCTTGATTATACGTCTTGTTCATACCGTACATGGTACGTATTATTCTAAGTATAAAATCATTTGTATTAATATACTTAGATAATATCCATAGACTTATAGTTAGGTCCTTACATATCTAGATGAGATCTCGATTATGAGTAAGTAAGAGACCGAATAGAAACGTGAGTCTAAAACGGTTCGTGATCATAGATGTGTCGAGAACTGGATATCGACGCATCGGATAGATCACTGTGTCTTTGTCTTACCTTCGGGTAATGATGATCTCATAGTCATTCGACTTGGTGAAGTCGGAGACGAGACACATGTGCTCATTGGAGAATGAGTTCACTGAACGACCAAGTTAGAGTTATTAAATGGTTAACTTTAATGATCTGTCTTTAATAACTCTAGGGTGATGATAGGTTAGTTGATCCTTAAGACCTGAAGTCATCTGTACCAACCTGTGAGCGGACGGTATAGCTTAGACCCATGATCTAGCTTCGAGGACCAGTCCTGATGAAAGATCTTAGGTTGGGCTGCACCTGAAGCTCCCAAGGTGAGTAAGTGACTAAGATGGGATTCGTCACTTCCATTAAAGGGAAGTTAGTGTTACAGGCTCAGTACGGTCTTTATGTTAATCCTCGGCCGGGGTACGTTGCAAGTAGTACAACGTGTATACAATAAAGACCGTCGTATACTGACCAATGTTGTCTAATAGGGTTGACAGAAAACCATACCCTAGGCCAACAATAACACAGTCTTGACGAAGGGATTTTAGCTAACGGAATTCATCACTGACACAGCCAATGCAAACTCTATGATACTTTTGTCAAGGGTCGATCACGTTATGATGACTCTGAAACAGGGACGACAACTACTGCTCGTAGTGACCGTCGTCTAGGGGTTTCGAGCCCCAACCTGTAGTAAGGTCAGGCTGTAGGGTCTCACACCGAGGAGTGTTCGTGTCTTAGTAATAGGAATATAGAAAAGAGAGAAATGTCATTTGATGATATTAAACATTCACAAAGCGGTTGTGAATATTAGTCGCATTAGCAATAGGGACACAACGTTGCATTAGATGCTAACTTTGACTAAACGTGTTGTAAATTAGTTACGACGAATTTAGTAGGAACAAACTTGTTGGAAAGGGTTACCTGGATGACGGGATCGTCCCGGTCTAAACACAGGTTCAAACCGCGTCCAAATCGGAGCTCAAACGAGTCCAGAAACGCAGAAATAGTTCAAGGAGAAGTGGGTCAGACCCACTGGGCCAAAAGGCCCATGTGCAAAGGCAAAACGGGCGCCGCCCGCTGGCTGCAACGGGCGCACGCGCGATGCATAGCGGGCGTGGCCCACTGTGTGCAGCGGGCGGGTGCCCGCTGCAGCAGCGGGCACGGCCCGCTGCAGCAGCGGGCACGGCCCGCTGCAGCAGCGGGCGGGCGGCCCGCCCTTGCTCCCTTGGGCAGGCGCGCCCGCTAAGCCTTGCGGGCGCGCCCGCAACTTAAGTCAAATTAGGGTTTTTGAAACCCCTAATGGCGGCTACGAATTTTGAGAAATTGCTAAACTTTGAGCAATTGTTTGAGGGGTCAAACGAAGTCGAAATTCGTCGCCGTCAGTTCCTACGCGTTCACCATTCCAAGCTCTTCTGATTGATAGCTTGTTTGGTGTCTGAAGTTTAGTATACGAGGAGAATTAATTAGTTAAAGTTTGGCTTTGTGAAAGGCTAACTTTAAAGTTGAAATTAAGCCAAATGGCTTAATTGAATTTTCTCTTCATAGGGATTGTCCCACATTGCCCGCAACGAGAGGATGAGTGCTCACTCCCTATATAAATAGGGATGCACTCTCCTCGTTGAAAAACACACCAGTCAACGATCGAGTAGCTCCAGATTTTTAGAGCAAGCTCGATCGGCGACTAAATCTCTCTCTCTATTTTCCTATTCTCCGGAGTAGTCCTAGCACGACTACGAAGGGGGTTTGGATCTGATCCGGACGTCTAAGACGCGGTTTCTTCTCAAGTGAAACTTTCTACCGCGTGTGATCGGCTCGGAGGCGAAAGCAGCTCGGGCGGATCGGTGCGAGGGTGCGAGGCGGCTCAGGCAGATCGGGTCAACGCGGCTCGGCTACGAGGAGCTTCTCAAGATGGTGCTGTACATCTTGCCTGCCCCAGGGCCAAGATTCCGGGTATGTGGTTAAGCGTTTTCTAGTGTAGTTTTAATTAGTCGCTTTAGTGTAGATCCTTCTTGGGGTGGTCAGACCCACTCCAAGTCGGCATAGATCGGGCTAGGTTCTGGTTCCCCAGAGCCTATCTAAATAGTTTAGCTAGTGTAGAAATTTGATTTCTGGTTTTTTTTCCGCTGCGCTTTTTTGTGCCTCCGTGGTCCGTCCGACTTAGGACGGATATGGATCCGAGCTCTGGGGATCCGCCAAAAACCCAACAGTGGTATCAGAGCTTGTTGAGCTTGAGTACAGGTTCTCGGGTTATGAGCCGACCCAAAGTAATCGCTCTTACCGTACCAAGTCCCGTTAAGATGGGGATCTTATAATGGGTTGGGCATTGTCGAGAGGCATGCCGTAAAACAAGTTTCTGAGGTATCTTGTGACGGGTCTAGGGTGCCATGGATGATGGGCCTTAACAGCGTCGCAATGATATCAGAGTGATACCCAACAGAACGGGTGCGCCCCGTCAACGTTCGAGGCTGCGCGGTCCGGACGTGCCTTCTGCGTGCTTTTCCTGACGGACCGAGGGAGGGCGGGTAAGCGCCTCTATCAGTGGGAGATGCGAGGTGTGCCCGTCCCCCTGTCGTTTCGGACTTTCAGATCGACTGGCGCCCTACGGGCCTCTGGAGTTCGGGCGAGGGGTGCCCCGTCCTTGGGTTGGCCGCCCTTTCGTGGGGAGCGTGACAATGGGGCACTTCGGTGGTTTAGGGCAGAAGGTCGGACTATCCCGATCTTCTGGTCGTAACAATTGCCTCCGGCATTCGAGTTCGAAGCGGGAGCCCAATTCGGCTCGGATGACGTAATGCTACTCCTCTTTGAGATGTCGGTTCGGATTTTAGTCCGTGCTCGAGGGTGGTGGCGCAGGTCTGGGAACTCCCGCCAAGTTGGTCATTATTGCGATTTGAAAGCGCCTGGGGAAATCGAAGCGCCTCCGCCAGTGGTCACACGACGCGTGGGTGAAGGCGACTTTCACGTCCGTCGAGGCGTCAGGGATACTCTGATGGGCGGCGCGTGGTGGCGCATCGACGGTCGTGATGGCCTGTTGTCTTCTATAAGTATGGGGGAAGGGGATTGATAGTTGCCTCCTTACGGCTTTAAGTCTTCTTCCTGCCTTTCGATTTCTGCCAGTCGCTCGCCGACGCTGTTATCGTCGATGTAGTCGGTGGTCCCTTTCCATTTGTCTCTAGAGCTCGATCTCCTGCCAGGTAATCACTATATCCTCTCAATCGATGGATTTTCATTTTGACTTCGGGGCGGGTAGCAGCGCGGCGACAGACGAGTCCATGGCCGAGGAGAGGTGGTGGGGGGTACAGGGGCCTCAGCGGAGGAGGACGTGGCACACTGACGTACCGAGGGCGATTGTAGCCATCAGGTGTAGGACGGACAAGATCAACATCAGGGAGATTAGGGTGTGGTTTGTGTGTCCGCCTTGCAAAGCGCGGGTCCCAAGACCGGCAGAGAGGGTGTGTTCGCCCGGGGATAATGAAGTTGGGGTCTACGCCAAATCCTTCGAGTTAGGGCTTCGCTTTCTGATCCACCCTTACCTCTTACACCTGATGAACTTCCTAGAGCTACCGATTTTTGCCTTGGCGCCCTGCTCATGGGGCTTATTGGTGGGGTTCGTCGTGATGTGCTTTGCCATCTCCCTGAGTCCGTCCTTGGCGTTGTTCTAGTATTTCTTCACAGTTCGAAAGAGGGGGATGTACCATTGCGTCTGTGCAAGGAGGGGGAGGGAGCTCATCGTCGGGGTGCCTGCCGATGTGGGTAGGTGGATGGAGGATTTTGTTTTTGTTGAGATACCGGTTGACGCGGTACTGATGTTGAACTGGGGGGCGCTGAACCCCCTGGTGAATGAGAAAGTGAAGCTAACCGGAGAGGACCTGGTGAAGGCGCAGATTTTGGTGGAGCTGCCCGAGGCGCACTGTCGGTTGGCGAACCTGACGCAAGACGGTCGGCTCGTCGAGGATTTTTGGTCCCAATGTACTTTTAAGTTCTGTCGAGCCTTTAGGTAAGCTTACCCTGATCTCTCTTTTCTTTGCAGGAAGGGACGTGATGGATTCACCGGGGAGGAGTCGGGGGCCACCGAGGTACCTGTCGCGGAGAACGCCGACCCTTGGGATAAGGGTAAGAAAGTGATAGGCGAGGAGGGACCTATGAAGGAGGTGTCCCGAAAACAGGGAGCCGAGGTCGCAGGCGAAGATGGTTCGAACCGGCGACAGAGGGTGTCCGTGTCAGTTGCCTTTCCCGGTCGAACTGTTGAGGGAACTGGCCCAGGCCTCTCCGAGGATTCGCCCATTCTGGGGGTGGTCCTCCCGGTCCCGACGCGGACGTCGGAGGCGGACATGCCCCGCAAGGCACCCCCGGTCCCGAAGTGGCCTTACGGAATCCCCCTGCGTGAGATGGGGAGGTCGATGAACCCGAGTTGTGAGAACGCTCTCATCCATTTCAAGAGGACCCGAGCTGAGGTTGAGGCATTTTCAGGCGACCGTCTTCATAAGCCACCCTTTTGGATAGGCCGTAATGAGTCGATATTCGAGGATGCCGGGGTAGCGGCGCGCTTCGCAGAGTACTGCATGCTGCCGCGGGATCGTGAGTCCCTGATCCGCGTGGGGGCGAAGCAGTTGTGCGGATCCGCTGTGTGGCACGTCATGCAAGTAGGTCGATTTCCTTGTCTCGTCCCCTGGTTTTCTTTATTCGTGTTTGATTGACCATGTTCTTTTTGTAAATGGTCATGGCTATGGTGGTCCGGTATCACCGCACTTCGGTGGCCGCCATGAAGGCGACTCTCGATAAATCGAGGGCCGACCTCAGTGAGGCCAGGGAGAAGCTGAAGGAGACGGAAGCGGAGCTGGAGAGGGTTATGGAGGCCTGCGAGGTTGAGAAGGGACGGACCGCGTACTTTGACTTGTCGAAGGCTACAGTCGAGCACCAACTCCTGGAGGTAAAGCGGGAAAGGGACGATATCCTATCGAAGCACGCCGAGGAGATGGCTAGCCGGGAAAGGGTGATCGAGTTGCAGAAAGGGCAGATAGCCAACCTAAAGGAGACCGTGGAGACGTAGAAGAGGGAGAAGGGTATCTTGAGGAAGCGGCTGGAGGAGAGACGGGTGGTCGACCGTGACTCCATCGAAAAGGCCATCTGTCGGTACCATGACGAGCATGTCATACCGATGCTGCAAGAGGCCCGGGAGGCGGGAGTTCGCCAGGTGGCAAGGGATATTGGGGCTCGGTCGGCGGAGAGACGACGTCACCGAGGGCTCAAAGTTGGGGAGCTTTGTTTTTCTTTTTGTACATGGGCCCGACGGCGGGGCACAATGTAATGCTGTATTCTTAGAGGGCTTCATGGAGAGCCTGGACCTTTAGATAAATGAAATGGATTGATTTTGTCTGCGGGTCTTTTCCTCCATTTGGTGCACGTAGACTGTTTGCTTTCATGGGACAAAATTGCCCCCAACATTCCTCTATTGAGGATCGCCGGGTCGTCGATGGGGGGAGGTTGAGATACAGTAAGTTTGTCAAGGGTGTGAGGCGGAGCTTGATGCGACGCCGGGGGTCCGAAGGGCCGGGGCGAGGAGATGTGTCCTGTGCAGGCTGGTTGCTGAGGGTTGGTGTCGTAATCCGACCTTGATTATGAGGTACTTCACCTCCTGGGCCGGAATGACGGTGTAGGGGCCCTCTGTGGGTCTGAGTGAGCGAAAGGAGAGGGGAAGGAATTCGTTTCGGTTTGGCATAATTATTTCGCCATAGGAGAAGGCATGAGTCGGAGGGTCTCAATGACCGACTCGTAAGCCGACGCAATCTTTTCGAATCGGTGGCAAACGGAAATCGAAGCTGCTCGACCATTATTTGGGTGATGCGTGGCAGATGCGATGGTTGTTGTCAGGCAAGTCATCATATTTCGTGGATCGAGGCGTCATACCGCAGATCAAAGCGTCGAAGGGCGCAGATCAACGACACGTGGCCGGAAGTCCATGGCTGCGATCCCTCGAGGCATCTTATAAATAGAGCTGGGGGGTCAGTGTGGGTTTCTTGCGTGAAAAAATTTCGGAGGGCTTGTGGTTGCCGGTGATTGTTTAGTCCCTGCTGAAGTTGTCGTCCGAGACCCAACCATTGTCGCAGAGTCGCCGTCGAAGCTGTCGAAGTCATTCAGGTACAAAACTTCTTCCTTCTTGATGTCTTCGTCAACATCTTCCTTCCATTTGTCGGGGTCAAAGGTGGTGGAGGAAGTGAGCTCTGCAACAGACACGGTGCCGAGCACAGGGGAAGGGTTATCGAAAAGTCGGGCAGTGGCACAGGCGACAATCAGTCGGTAGGCTCGCCTTCGGATGCTTCGAAGGACTGGAGGAAGGGGAAACGACCCATAGCGAGGGTCTCGAGGCTCGTCCCTCTAGCCGCTGTTACGGTGGCAGAGGCCGGAGGGGTTCCCGACGAGATTACTGGCGCGAGGTTGGTGTTGAAGACCTCAATCTCAGAAATCAGCAATTTGTACATCAGGCCGGCTTATTCCATCTGAGAGCCCACCGTGATGGAGCGGGTGTGTTTTGCTGGAGACTGCAAGGTCGGGGCGTACATGTCCTGCTTTCAGCAGGGGTTACGATTCCATCCTCATCCCTTCGTGCTAGAGGTGCTACATTTCCTGGAGTTGCCACTGTTTTGCCTGATGCCGAATTTCTTCAGCGCGATCACCAGCTTTCTGGTGTTGTGCATGAGCAACCGGGTCTGTCCTTCCCCGTTATTATTCTAGCACTTTTTCGTGGTGAAGAGGCTGAGGTCCTACTATTACATGTCCGCCAAGAGGAACAAGCAGCTCATAAGGGGGCTGCCAGGCAAGATCAAGGGGTGTGGCAAGCAATATGTGTTCGTTTCGCTGCCCGTGGGTGTGGTTATAAGGGCGAGCTGGGGGGCTGAACCCCGATGTGTCTAAGGGAATCAAACTTAGTGAAGAGGAAGAAGATGCAGCCCGGCTACTGATGGCGATCCCGAAGGAGGGCCGGAAATTCGGGATGCTTGCTGAGTACGATAGGGTAGCTCGGCATATTTGGCCTGAATGTATGACGAACTGTGTGGCTGTCGCATATGAAACGCTCACCCTAAGCTTTCTTTTTTCTACAGGTCGTGCCATGAGTATCTTGCTAGATGAGATAAAGAAGCGAGCTGAGGAGCGGGCGGAGTAGAGGGTGAGATAGGCGGATCCGAAGAGGTCGTGTGACGAGGCCGGAGAGATGGGTTCGAGAAAAGGAAGGGCACCCTCGAAGAGGAGGAGGCCGTCTGCCTCGTCGTCCGTCAGTGATATCCGGCGGGAGGGGGGTGCCGTCAACTCGGGGAGGGGGTTGTCCCGGAGGCCGCTGCCCCGGTTATCGATCTGGAGGGCGGGGAAGAGGGGCGTCTGAACCTCGGGAGGTTGCCCCCGAAGTCCGTCTGTCAAGCCCCAGGGTATCCCCGTCACGGAGGGGGTCGTTGCCCCGGATCGACCTGAGGGTTTCGACGGGTTGGGCTCTGGGTCCAGGTCATCGGTTAGGGAGGGCTGGCCTTACGACTGCCCATGGTTCGGGCTGTAGTGGCAGGCCCACCCTAGCTGCGCGGCTTCACTCATCCAGTTCAAGGCCAAAAAGGCCGAGGTCGAGGGCTACCCCGACGAGGCCCTCCATCGAATTCCCTTCAGAGTGAGCGACGATGAGTCCGTCTTCGAAGACGGTGGGGTTGCGACAAGGTTGGCGGAGAACCTATTCCTGCCCCGCGACAAGGTGGGATTGGAGGCCGTGGGGGCATGAGGGGTTGTGCGGCACCGTGATATGGCATGGTGTGCAGGTAGACGATCCGGTTTGGGTGAAGTCCCTTGGGTAATTTTGCTGAGTACTTTAACCGACCTTTCCCTTGTCATGCAGTCCATCATTCTGACGCTCATCGCATTGGGCCAGACGCCAGCCATCCACAAGGCCGAGAGTGCTATTGCGAGAATGGCAGCCCAGCTTGGCGAGCTCCGCAAAAATGCCGGTGAATGGCTGGAGAAGGAGAGAGGCAGGTGTAGCCAGCTCGAGGCAGAGGTCCAGTACCTGAAGGGGCTACTTGCGGATCACCAGGCGAAGACCGCCTCTGAGGCCGATCAGGTGAAGGAGCTGGAGAGCGCGCTTGAGCTGGAAAAAGCACAGTCGATCGAGCTGGTAGCGCGGTCGAGCGAGCTGGCGGCCCAGGTGAAGAGCGCAGAGGAGGAGCTGGTCCGGAAGACCGAGGAGTTTTGGTCCTACCAGGAGTCGACGGTCGTCAATGCCGTATCCGATGCGATGTATGATGTCATGGTGAAGGGTCGGACCAAGGGCTGGGAAGCCTATCTGGGACGGGTAAAGGAAAGGGTGGCCAACCTTAGTCTTCCGATAGAGGTTGATTTTGACGCGGTGGTGGGCTCGGAGGGTGAGGACGAGGCGTGTAAGGATGATGATGAGGAGGGAGAAGGCGAGGACGCACTTGGTGACGAAGTCGCGGTCGGCAGGGATGCGGCTGGCCAGAATGAGGCCGACCCTTCGGACGTCGGTGGGAGGGGCGTTGCGTCGAGCGGAGGAGCCCTAGGCGGTAGTGGTCCGTTGGAGTAGTTGGCTCACGTTCCCCTGTTCGCCCCCCTTTTCTTTTTGTTAAGAAGGAACAGTAGGGCCGGCCTGAGGGATACCTCGTTTTATTAGGTCGGCCCTTACGACTATTGTAAGTGTTTAGACTAAATATATATATTGGAGTTTCCGTTAATTTTGTAATACTCTGTTTGGTGACGTCCCGGGTTTTGCCTTTGGGTGTAAGGGGGTGGCACAGAGCTCGTCCCTTTTTTCCTCCGCCGTGTTGGGCGGTCCCATTGCGTGAGCTCGCCCCATATTTTGACGGGGATCGTTCCCGAGTCCGAGCGGGCCTAGATAATGACTGGGGATTCGCTTGGAATAGCCTTTTCATTAACTTTTATAAAAAATTTAACAAAAAGGATAGAGACTGGACAACTGTTTAACTGCAGAGTTCAGATGGGACCCGGTGCATTTTCCGGTCTGCGGGCGGACTACGGAGCCATTTTACTTGTTGTAAACCGCTCCTGGAGGTTGGAGTTCCTATTCTGAAAGGCGGCCCTCCTTCTCTTCCATTGCCTGTCGCGTCTTTTCGCATCTTTCGTGCGCTGAATGGTTGCAAGGTCTCTGCTTGGGGATCGCTTCATCATGTTGTAAACTGCATCAGGATGAGCGAACTCCTTTGACCGGTGGTTGTCCTCGTCCATATTGTTATTCGTTGCGTCCCTTTTCGTCGCTACGCCCCTGAAGGGTTGCAAGGTCTCTTCGGAGGATCCTCACACCGAAGGGAAAACCCCGGAAGAAGCGGGGGACGACGTGTTGGAGGCGTATGGCGAGGTCTGGCCTCCATGGGAAGATAGAGGAAAGGTAGGTAGAGGGGGCCTTTGGTGGCTGCTCTATCCAGCGGGACTCTTGCCTTTCTGCCGGTTGAAGTTGTCGTGGGACGGGTCCGGATAGAGAGGGGCGGTCTACCGCATCTCCTCTTCTTCCCCTGTCGTAAGTTGTCTAGGAGAAGTCGAGGAGTGGAAGGCAGGGCGCCCCTTGTATGAGAGGGATAGCCTATGGGCGTGGCGGGCCGTTGGGAAGCGGGCCAGCGGGGGTCGGTATGTCCCAGCGGAGGCTGGAGTGCCCAATGTGGTGATTTGGCAGGTCTGCACCGTCCATCGGGTTGTCAGCCCACAGTGCCAGCGCGCATAGGACGTCGGTTCAGGGGCGTGGTCTGCCATTGGAGCTCCAGTTCCCGTGTCTCAAGTTGTCCAAGGGAGGCTGAGGAGCGGCAGGCGGGGCGCCTAATATGTAAGGGGAATAGCCCTTCGAGGACCGTCGTGTAGGGGCGGCCGCCCGTCGAAGCGGTTGGGGTCCCTTGCTCTTTCTCCTCCTTCATGGAAGGGATTGAGATTGACTTGCCCTCCCCTTATATTTTTCCTTCCCTCCTTTGAAGGGGTGAAGAGGGTATTTATAGAGGGAGTTAGCTTATGGTTCCCCCCCGAGTTAATGTGATGAGCTGTCATTATTAATGGGCTCCTTTGAATCACGTTTTTTGGAAATCACTTTTGGCAGGTGGCGCTGGACGTGATTCACCAGTCCTTGTCTCTCGGGGGGGGGGGGGGGGGGGGGGGGTGTGTCGTCTTTAATGGCACCTTCCCCGAGCATCCTTCCATGATGATGCGTCGCGTTGACGGCAGGCTTTATCAGGACCCCGAGTTGTTCATCAGTCCTTGGCCTGTACGAAGGACGCCTCGAGCCGCATGCCCTTGTCCTTTTCCCAAGGTTTGAGTTTTTCGAGGATCACGGGGTTGCTTGGGAGGCCGGTGGTCGAGCGGGTGTCGTATATGGCGCTCCGGTTTGGGTGGCGAAGCTCCGTAAGCTCGCCCCAGATGTCTTCACTGGTGGGGGGAGCGAACGCGTAGCTCGGCCCATGCCCCTCTCTGGTTTGGGTGGCGAGGATTGGTCCTGCCCCGGAGTCTTTGAGAAGGTGGGTATTGGGCCGTCGCCTCCCCGCAACCTCTATAGTCGGACGGGTATTGGGCCGTCGCATACCCCGCATATGGCACTCCGGTCTGGGTAACGAAGCTCCGTGATCTTGCCCCGGAGGTCTTCGCTGGTGGAGGGAGCAAGCGCGTAGCTCGGCCCGTGCCCCTGTCTGGTTTAGGTGGTGAGGATTGGTCCTGCCCTGGAGTCTTTGAGAGGGTGGGTATTGGGCCGTCGCCTCCCCACAACCTCTATAGTCAGACGGGTATTGGGTTGTCGCCTACCCCGCATATGATGCTCCGGTTTGGGTGGCAAAGCTCCGTGAGCTTGCCCCGGAGGTCTTCACTGGGGGGGAGCGAGTGCGTAGCTCGGCCCGTGCCCCTCTCCGATTTAGGTGGCGAGGATTGGTCCTGCCCCGGAGTCTTTGAGGGGGCAGGTATTGGGCCGTCTCCTCCCCGCAACCTCTATAGTCAGACGGGTATTGGGCCGTCGCCTACCCCGCATATGGCACTCTAGTTTGGGTGGCGAAGCTCCGTGAGCTTGCCCCTGAGGTCTTCACTGGTGGGGGGAGCGAGCGTGTAGCTCGGCCAGTGCCCCTCTCCGGTGTGGGTGGCGAGGATTGGTCCTGCACCGGAGTCTTTGAGAGGATGAGTATTGGGCCGTCGCCTCCCCGTAACCTCTATAGTCGGACGGGTATTGGGCCATCGCCTACCCCGCATATGGCTCTCCGGTTTGGGTGGCGAAGCTCCGTGAGCTTGCCCCGGAGGTCTTCACTGGTGGGGGGAGCAAGCGCGTAGCTCGGCCCGTGCCACTCTCCGGTTTGGGTGGCGAGGATTGGTCCTACCCCGGAGTCTTTGACTCGTGCAGATATTGGGCCGTCGCCTCCCCGCAACCTCTATAGTCGGACGGGTATTGGGCCGTCGCCTACCCCGCATTTGGCGCTCCAGTTTGGGTGGCGAAGCTCCGTGAGCTTGCCCTAGAGGTCTTCACTGGTGGGGGGAGCGAGCGCGTAGCTCGGCCCATGCCCCTCTCCGGTTTGGGTGGCGAGGATTGGTCCTGCCCCGGAGTCTTTGAGAGGGCGGGTATTGGGCCGTCGCCTCCCCGTAACCTCTATAGTCGGATGGGTATTGGGCCGTCGCCTACCCCGCATATGGCGCTCTGGTTTGGGTGGCGAAGCTATGTGAGTGTCACGACCCGCTTCCCTAAAATGGAGGCGAGACGTGAAAAGGTCTGCACGGGAGTGGAGCTGTGAAGCCCCAAACCCGATAAGCGTCAATTTAAATATAAGCAGGTCCCTGTAACCACAACGGAACAACAATAATAACACAAGGAGAGACTGAAATAAAAATCCCACATCTCAATATTGTCCAACACGAAAATAAGTTCAACATCCAGAAAAGCCACCAGGCTAAAAGAAAAGAGTCTAAAGGCCCAGAACAAGGCCAACAAAAAGCAACGACATAAATAAGTATATGTGCTACGCACCGATAACAAAAAAATTGTCTAATAAAAGTAAAACACAACGGAGACACTAGGACTGGTCCCCAGTGTCCACGTACTCCCCGTCAAACACGGGCTCGGGCTCGGCGTCAGCAAATACCTCGTCCTCAACAAGGTACTCAGGCTCAGGATCTAACATGTGTCACCCAAAAGAGTAAAGGGGCACATGTCAGCAAGTCTAAAAGACTTGGGCAAGGAAACTGAAAGTAAGGCAACTAGCAACCTAGCAGTTTAGTATGCATGACATGGCAGTTATAACACGAGTGCACAATTTAAAACATGGCAAGACAATTTGTACAAGAGAACAATTATCGGGACAAGACAAGACAAGAGTAGCCACGCTACTATCAATCTCAATCAATTCACATTGTTTTGCAAGTGTTTACGCCCTTCGCTGAATGGTACAACATTCAGACCGATCGGCACTAAACACAATTCACATTTCACGGTTGTTTTGTAGATGTTTACGCCCTTCGCTGAATGGTACAACATTCAGACCGATCGGCACTAAACACTACCCCACCCCAAAGAGTTTACGCCTTACAACTGCAGTTGTTGATCAAACAGACCCCCAGTTGCCTGGCCGCTTAACCCTTACCCCATCACGCACTAAACAAGCCAGGGTCCCTGAACATGAGCCCAGCAAGTGAGCCAGGGTTGCCCCGCACGGGAGCTTGTTTCTTAGTTCACAGTTCAATATATCGAGCGTTGGGGTTAGCAACTCATTATGCTCGCTTCTGGTCACGAGCCAGGAACACAAGTAGTGTAGCAACGCTACGCAATCACTGAATTACATGAAGGATACAATGTCATGACAATTTATTTGCGTACCGGTAATGGAAAGTAAACATGACATGGTAATTGTGCAACATGCTAAATGTCGGAACTAGCTTCGTTGTCAAGCTAGTTCCCCAATTTGCGCCTAGGCGAGTATCATTTTGTCGCCTAGCCTCTTTTACGCCTACAACAAGCAAATGGCCTAAAACATGGCCTAAACCCTAAGTGGCAAGTTTCACTTGCCTAGCACCGGGGATGACGACCACTTCGTCACACGGATGCTAATCTACGGGGAAGTCGCTGTTTTGGGGGAACAAACAACAAACAACATGAAATATTATTAGGGTTTCATAAAAATATAAATAGGTTATAAAAACAACGGTAGATCGATTTCTTACTGAGAGGAGGCGGAAGAAACACTCCGGGGAACCCTAGGATCAGATCTGGAAAAGATTGGGGAAGTTTGGAGAAACTAGGGTTTTGGGGGATTTTGGGCATTTGATGGGTTTAGGTGAGATTTTGGGGAATATGAGAGGTAGATAGAGTGAATGGATGGATTTAGGGCTTGGAATGAAGGATTGAAGCTTGGAGGAAGATGTGGGCTCAAGGGGGAAGATTTTAGGGTTTTGGATCGTGTTGAGGGAGAAGATAACGTTTGGGTTGGGTTTAAATAGGCTAGGCTGGCGGCTGCCCAGAAATTAGGGTTTTGACACTGGTTAGTCGGTCAAAGAACAACCACTGACCGACTAGTTTGGCAACTAGTCGGTCGGTCGACCAACGCAGACTGACTAAGTGCAAACAGTAACTCCTGAATGAAAATAGGATTTAGAGTTAGTCGGTCCATGAACAAATACTGACCGACTAGTTTAACATCTAGTCGGTCGATGAACGTTCTTAGACCGACTAAGAGTAAACAGTAACTAGACTGTACAGTAGAACCAAGAATTAGTCGGTCTGAGTACAAAACTTAACCGACTAGTTTAACAACTAGTCGGTCGAAAGATGAACTTAGACCGACTAAGAATAAACAGTACTGATACTAAAATTTAGATGATGTGTTAGTCGGTTAAAGAAGCATTGCTGACCGACTAGTTTGCAACCTAGTCGGTCAACCAACGTTCTTAGACCGACTAACGATAAACAGTAACTCCTGAGAAATTTAGAAAGCTAACTAGTCGGTCCAAGAAGGATTACCGACCGACTGGATCGTCATCTAGTCGGTCGGTGCCCCTTCTTATACCGGCTAATGAGCACAAAAAGTTCCGATATGGAGCGCGGGGCCCCGGGATCGATTCCTAAGACTCCTAGGCTTGATCTAATAGTTAGATATGACCGTTATGAAGCCCGTCACAAATGACGTACTTCGAAATCGACGATCCTAAGGAAGAAACGAGAAAATACGACGAATCGATCGAAAGTGAAAACTACGGAGACGAAAACCACGCATGAGGAGAAAATCCACCATAACATATATTATATTATAATAAATCCAGATACATGAAAAGCAGTCGTTACATCCTCCCCAACCTAAGAAAAATTCCGTCCTCGAAATTTCCAAATACTCACGAGTCCGGAAACAAAAGTGGGAAACGCTCTCTCATCTCATCCTCATTCTCCCAAGTAGACTCTCCAGGTGAGCCGTGTCGCCACATCACCCTCACAAGATTGACAATCTTGTTCCGAAGCGATTTCTGACGCCTGTCCAGAATCTGCACTGGATGCTGGTCATACGTCAAATCGGGGCGAACGGTAATCTCCGAAAAATCCACCGCATGAGACGGATCGCTAATGTATCGACGAAGCTACGACACATGGAAAACATTGTGAACTCCTTCCAAAGATGGCGGCAAGGCCAAGCGATAAGCTACCTCGCCAACCTTCTCCAAAACGTCAAATGGTCCAATGTATCACGGGCTCCACTTCCTATGCTTCCCAAAACGAATCACACCACGATTCGGGGAAATCTTCAAGAACACATGGTCGCCCGGCTGAAACTCCAAAGGACGACGTCTAGCATCCGCCCAATGCTTAAAACGGTCCTGAGCAATCCTCAACCTCTCCCGAATATTCCTGACGATCTCCACGGCCTCCACGATCATCTCAGGTCCCAACAACTCCCTATCACCAACGTCATCCCAACTCAATGGCGATCGACATTTCCTCCCATAAAGAGCGACGAAAGGCGCCATGCCAATACTCACCTGGAATCTGTTGTTGTAGGAAAACTCTACCAGATGTAGATGGTCCTCCCACGAACCCTTGAAATCCAACATGCACGCCCTCAGCATGTCTTCCAAAATCTGAATCGTCCTCTCGGACTGGCCATCCGTCTGCGGATGGTACGCCGTGCTGAAACTCAGACGCGTACCCAAGCTCTTCTGCAAACTCTGCCAGAACTGAGATGTGAACCTCGTGTCTCTGTCCGACACGATACTCACGGGGACTCCATGAAGTCGCACAACTTCCTGCACGATTCACGTTACATCACTATCCACACCAGGAAAAGGAAATAAAACAGAGAGTAAAAGAATTTTACCTCCATATATCTCCTCGCTAGCGCCTCAGTGGACTGTCCCACTCGGAATGGAATAAAGTGCGCAGATTTGGTCAATCGATCTACGATCACCCAAATCGCGTCATTCTGCTTCGGACTCCGAGGTAGTCCAGTCAAGAAGTCCATAGTGATGTGCTGCCACTTCCACTCCGGAATCGGAAGCGGTTGTAGCAACCCGGCCGTATGCTGATGCTCCGCCTTCACTTGCTGGCAAACCAAGCACTTGGCTACACTTCGAGCCACGCTTCTCTTCATACAATGCCACCAATAATTCAGACGAAGATCCTGATACATCTTGGTGCCACCAGGATGCACAGAATACGGCAAACTGTGTGCCTCCACCATCAGCTCCTCTTTGATATCCCCAGCTGGCACACACAACCTGGCTCCAAACCTCAGCGAGCCATCCTCATGAATCAAAAAGTCAGTCCGCAGATCGGCTTCCACCTGCTCCCGAATCTTCACCAGCTTCGGATCCTCAGCCTGGCCAGCCTTAATCCGATCCACGATCGTCGACTGTACCTGCATGTACATCAACGACGAAGCCTCCCCAGAAAGAACAATCTCCACGCCAGACTCGCAAAAATCCTGCTGCAATCTCCACTGCGAGGTCAACATCATCACCGCTGGAAGCCTACTCAAAGCATCAGGAACCACATTCACCTTGCCAGGGTGAAACTGCAAATCAATCTCATAATCTGCCATAAGCTCCAACCATCGACGCTGTCGCATGTTGAGCTCCTTCTGAGTGAAAATATACTTCAAGCTTTTGTGATCGGTGAAAATCTTCACTTTCTCACTCAGCAAGAAGTGCCTCCAAATCTTAAGAGCAAACACAATGGCAGCCAACTCCAAATCATGCGTCGGGTAATTCTTCTCATGAACCTTAAGCTGACGAGACGCATACGCCACAACATGTCCGTGTTGATGCAACACACAACCAAGACCCTTGCCAGAAGCATCGCAAAAGATCTCAAATCCACCGCTGCGATCAGGCACGACAAGAATAGGGGCAGTCGTCAACCTCTCCTTCAGAACACCAAAAGCACTCTCGCAATCACCCGACCAAACAAAAGCAACATCCTTCCGCGTCAACCTGGTCATCGGCTCAGCAATACGAGAAAAGTCCTTAATGAATCGCCGATAATAACCAGCAAGCCCAAGGAAACTCCGAATCTCAGACGCAGACGACGGAACTGGCCACTCCCTGATAGCCCTAATCTTCTCGGGATCCACAGAAATACCATCTCCAGTCACCACATGCCAAGAAAAGCGACTCGATCCAGCCAAAACTCGCACTTCGAAAACTTAGCATACAAACGATGCTTCCTCAGAATCTCCAACACCGTCCTCAAGTGCAAGGCATGCTCTTCCTCCGACTTCGAATAGATCAGAATGTCGTCAATAAAGATAACGACAAACTTATCCAGAAAGTCGTAGAAAATCAGGTTCATCAGATTCATGAAAACTGCGGGCGCGTTAGTTACACCGAAAGGCATAACCACGAACTCATAGTGTCCATACTTCGTCCTGAACGCTGTCTTCGGAACATCATCCCTCTTCACCTTCAACTGATGGTAACCACTCCTCAAATCCAATTTAGAAAACACCCTCGAACCTCCAAGCTGATCAAAAATATCATCGATGCGAGGCAACGGGTATTTATTCTTAATGGTCACCGCATTCAATCCCCGATAGTCCACGCACATGCGACGCGAACCATCCTTCTTCTTCACCAGCAACACCGGTGCTCCCCACGAAGACACACTAGGATTAATATAACCCTTCTGCAACAGCTCATCCAACTGCTTCCGCAACTCTTCCAACTCAGCAGGTGCCATACGATACGACGCCTTCGAAATCGGCTGCGCACCTGGAATGAGGTCAATAGAAAATTCCAGAGCTCGATCAGGTGGCAAACCAGACATCTCCTCGGGGAAGACGTCGTCAAAATCTCGCACCACAGCTGGCCACTCCAGCTCCATCTGCATAGCCACAGCCTCCACCGGCCTGGCCCGAAATCTGACAGGACCAAGCGAACTGCTACCACGACTGAACTCGAACACTGGATGTCCGGGAATCTCGAACACCACCTTCTTCCGCCGGCAGTCGATCGTAGCATAGAAGCTCGCAAGCCAGTCCATTCCAAGAACTGCATCATAGTTGATGATGTCGTGGACAATGAAATCAGCGAAAAGCTCATGTCCACAGACCACCAACGAGCAAGAATTGCAACCACGATGCACCGAGACCACGCCATTCCCTGTAACGATATTCCAACTCTGGGGAAGAGGGGACGTCAATAAGGAATGCCTCTCCACGAAGCTCCGAGAAATAATGCACATCGACGCACCAGAGTCAAAGAGGACCCGTGCAGGAAACGTGCACACCAAAACCACACCTAACAATCAATTAACAATCAAACCCTATTCTAGCAAACAACCATGTTCAAGCAAACAACATAATCTAACAATCAAAACCAGCTAGGAAAGTAATAGCTAGATTGAGGATTACCTGCGATAACCTCATCCACAGCCTCGCTCTCCGAAGCGGTCATCAGAAAAGCCTGCCTCCTTGGCGGAACAGCCTGCCGAAAAGCCTGCCCCTGCGGAACAAGAGCCGCTCCACGTCCAGCAGGAACAGACGCTCGCTGCTGCAACGGCTGAGCTGCAACAGGAGCCCTCCGCAGCTGATTCGCATGCCGACAATCTCTCGCGACATGGGAGGCATCACCGCAAACCAGACACTGGCCCAAAAACTTCCGACACTGATCCTTGATATGGCCAGGCTTGCCACAGAAATGGCAAGACTTCAGAATAGGCCCTCCCGGCCTCTTAAACTGAGCGGACTGATTAGGCCTGAATCCAGGTCTAACCACAGCTCTCGCCTGTTCCACAGGCCTCTTCCCAGCACCAACCAAAGATCCTCTCCTCTGGTTCACGAGCAGCTCCTGCCTCTTGGCAGCGACCAGAACCTTCTGATAAGATTCCGGGTCAGAGGAGGTCACAAAACTCTGGAGCTCTGAAGCAAGCCCCTGCAGGAACCTCTGAGCTCTCTCCTCAGCGTCCTGCACCATCTTTGGTGCAAACCGACTCAGCCTCATGAACTCCTGGTGGTACATGTCCACCGACGAGCTCCCCTGCTTCAAGTCGATAAAACGCTGCTGCATCTCTTCCCTGGCAGCCTTCGGGAAGAACTCACCATCAAATCTGGCCTTGAAGGTAGCCCAAGCTACCGGCCCCACCAACAACTTATCCTCCGCATCCCACCAATTCCTGGCGTTATCCTTGAGTTGCCTCTTAGCCAAATCAACCCATCCAGCCGGGGTGATCTTGGCCACCTTCAGATTGTCCTCGATGTTCCGAATCCACTCATCGGCAGCCAGAGGACCCTCAGAACCATCAAAATACGCGGGACCCAGCTCCCGAAATTGCTTCGCTCCTGGCTCAGAGCGAGGGACATCCGGAAGAGCCCGGGCAGCATGAGCAAGTGGGGCATTCTGGACTTGCAGAAGCACGCCCTGCTGCACTTGCGTCATCTGCAGCATCATCCGCATCATCTCACCGCTGGTGGGCTCCCGCTCAGGCTCCTCATCATGAGAGAGCGCACCACTGCCCCGACCACGGGTGAAACGCCTTCCTGCCATCTAATGACACAGGGAACAAATCCAATTTAGACTCATAGCTTATGACATCGGACGTCGAACTTAGTTTATTGGACATTCTAATATTATTATCGCTATTCCAAAAATCGCAGTTACAGAAGGACCTGCATGGGCCACCACTAAAACCTGTCACGACCCGCTTCCCTAAAATGGAGGCGAGACGTGAAAAGGTCCGCACGGGAGTGGAGCTGTGAAGCCCCAAACCCGATAAGCGTCAATTTAAATATAAGCAGGTCCCTGTAACCACAACGGAACAACAATAATAACACAAGGAGAGACTGAAATAAAAATCCCACATCTCAATATTGTCCAACACGAAAATAAGTTCAACATCCAGAAAAGCCACCAGGCTAAAAGAAAAGAGTCTAAAGGCCCAGAACAAGGCCAACAAAAAGCAACGACATAAATAAGTATAGGTGCTACGCACCGATAACAAAAAAATTGTCTAATAAAAGTAAAACACAACGGAGACACTAGGACTGGTCCCCAGTGTCCACGTACTCCCCGTCAAACACGGGCTCGGGCTCGGCGTCAACAAATACCTCGTCCTCAACAAGGTACTCAGGCTCAGGATCTAACATGTGTCACCCAAAAGAGTAAAGGGGCACATGTCAGCAAGTCTAAAAGACTTGGGCAAGGAAACTTAAAGTAAGGCAACTAGCAACCTAGCAGTTTAGTATGCATGACATGGCAGTTATAACACGAGTGCACAATTTAAAACATGGCAAGACAATTTGTACAAGAGAACAATTATCGGGACAAGACAAGACAAGAGTAGCCACGCTACTATCAATCTCAATCAATTCACATTGTTTTGCAAGTGTTTACGCCCTTCGCTGAATGGTACAACATTCAGACCGATCGGCACTAAACACAATTCACATTTCACGGTTGTTTTGTAGATGTTTACGCCCTTCGCTGAATGGTACAACATTCAGACCGATCGGCACTAAACACTACCCCACCCCAAAGAGTTTACGCCTTACAACTGCAGTTGTTGATCAAACAGACCCCCAGTTGCCTGGCCGCTTAACCCTTACCCCATCACGCACTAAACAAGCCAGGGTCCCTGAACATGAGCCCAGCAAGTGAGCCAGGGTTGCCCCGCACGGGAGCTTGTTTCTTAGTTCACAATTCAATATATCGAGCATTGGGGTTAGCAACTCATTATGCTCGCTTCTGGTCACGAGCCAGGAACACAAGTAGTGTAGCAACGCTACGCAATCACTGAATTACATGAAGGATGCAATGTCATGAAAATTTATTTCCGTACCGGTAATGGAAAGTAAACATGACATGGTAATTGTGCAACATGCTAAATGTCGGAACTAGCTTCGTTGTCAAGCTAGTTCCCCAATTTGCGCCTAGGCGAGTATCATTTCGTCGCCTAGCCTCTTTTACGCCTACAACAAGCAAATGGCCTAAAACATGGCCTAAACCCTAAGTGGCAAGTTTCACTTGCCTAGCACCGGGGATGACGACCACTTCGTCACACGGATGCTAATCTACGGGGAAGTCGCTGTTTTGGGGGAACAATCAACAAACAACATGAAATATTATTAGGGTTTCATAAAAATATAAATAGGTTATAAAAAAAACGGTAGATCGATTTCTTACCGAGAGGAGGCGGAAGAAACACTCCGGGGAACCCTAGGATCAGATCTGGAAAAGATTGGGGAAGTTTGGAGAAACTAGGGTTTTGGGGGATTTTGGGGATTTGATGGGTTTAGGTGAGATTTTGGGGAAGATGAGAGGTAGATAGAGTGAATGGATGGATTGGATGATGGATTTAGGGCTTGGAATGAAGGATTGAAGCTTGGAGGAAGATGGGGGCTCAAGGGGGAAGATTTTAGGGTTTTGGATCGTGTTGAGGGAGAAGAAAACGTTTGGGTTGGGTTTAAATAGGCTAGGCTGGCGGCTGCCCAGAAATTAGGGTTTTGACACTGGTTAGTCGGTCAAAGAACAACCACTGACCGACTAGTTTGGCAACTAGTCGGTCGGTCGACCAACGCAGACCGACTAAGTGCAAACAGTAACTCCTGAACGAAAATAGGATTTAGAGTTAGTCGGTCCATGAACAAATACTGACCGACTAGTTTAACATCTAGTCGGTCGATGAACGTTCTTAGACCGACTAAGAGTGAACAGTAACTAGACTGTACAGTAGAACCAAGAATTAGTCGGTCTGAGTACAAAACTTAACCAACTAGTTTAACAACTAGTCGGTCGAAAGATGAACTTAGACCGACTAAGAATAAACAGTACTGATACTAAAATTTAGATGATGTGCTAGTCGGTTAAAGAAGCATTGCTGACCGACTAGTTTGCAACCTAGTCGGTCAACCAACGTTCTTAGACCGACTAACGATAAACAGTAACTCCTGAGAAATTTAGAAAGCTAACTAGTCGGTCCAAGAAGGATTGTCGACCGACTGGATCATCATCTAGTCGGTCGGTGCCCCTTCTTATACCGGCTAATGAGCACAAAAAGTTCCGATATAGAGCGCGGGGCCCCGGGATCGATTCCTAAGACTCCTAGGCTTGATCTAATAGTTAGATATGACCGTTATGAAGCCCGTCACAAATGACGTACTTCGAAATCGACGATCCTAAGGAAGAAACGAGAAAATACGACGAATCGATCGAAAGTGAAAACTACGGAGACGAAAACCACGCATGAGGAGAAAATCCACCATAACATATATTATATTATAATAAATCCAGATACATGAAAAGCAGTCGTTACAGTGAGCTTGCCCCGAAGGTCTTCATTAGTGGGGGAAGCGAGCGCGTAGCTCGGCCCGTGCCCCTCTCCGGGTTGGGTGGCGAGGATTGGTCCTGCCTCGGAGTCTTTGAGAGGGCGGGTATTGGACCGTCGCCTCCCCGCAACCTCTATATTCGGACGTGTATTGGGCCGTCGCCTATCCCGCATATGGTGCTCCGGTTTGGGTGGCGAAGCTCCGTGACCTTGCCCAGGAGGTCTTCACTGGTGGGGGGAGCGAGCGCGTAGCTCGGCCCGTGCCCCTCTCCGGTTTGGGTGGCGAGGATTGGTCCTGCCCTGGAGTCTTTGAGAGGGCAGGTATTGGGCCGTCGCCTCCCTGCAACCTCTATAATCGGACGGGTATTGGGCCGTCGCCTACCCCGCATATGGCGCTCCGGTTTGGGTGGTGAAGATCTGTTATCTTGCCCCAGAGGTCTTCACTGGTGGGGAGAGCGAGCACTTAGCTCGGCCTGTGCCTCTCTCTAGTTTGGGTTGCGAGGATTGGTCCTGCCCCAGAGTCTTTGAGAGGGCGAGTATTGGGCCGTCGCCTCCACGCAACCTCTATAGTCGGACGGGTATTGGGCCGTCGCCTACCCCGCATATGGCGCTTCGGTTTGGGTGTCGAAGCTCCGTGAGCTTGCCCCGGAGGTCTTGTGTCTTAAAAATTTCCAGCTACACTTTAGTCGGTGCTCAGTGTTCCCTGGGTGGATTAGCTCACCCTCCTCGAAGGGGGCTAGGGCAGCCATGGCAGGTCCGGTGACGCCGATGAACTCGTATGGTCCCTTCTCTTTTGTGGCCCGCTTCCCTCAGTGATCGGTCTCGGTGGGCTGGAAGGTGGCGCCCCTTAGGTCCAAGTCACCGATTCAGAGGTTCAATTTCTCCACCCACGTATCGCATTGTCGGTGGGCACGGTCTTTCCCTCCTTCACGGCCACGGGTGCCCCAACAGCTTCTTCATCGGGAGTCGGCCTTCGGCTGCAAAGGTCTTCCCTCTTGTAGAGGAGACCGACCAACATGGTGTGCTCCGGACCCTTATGCTTGGTCGACCCCACGTAGTAGCTCCTGTATAGCTTATGGCTTCTCCGCACTAACCCCACCCCTCGCGGGGTTTGGAACTTGACCATCTGGTGAAGCAGGCTGGGGAGCGCTTCGATGGCCGTCATGTATGGCCACCTTATGATCCCATTATATGCCGACGCGATGTCGACAACCACGAACTGCGTCATGCGGGTGACAGCCCTTGGTTCCTCTCCAAGAGACACCGGTAAGGTGATCACCCCCACAATAGGGGTCGAGTGGCCAATGAAGTCGACGATGGGCCCCGTGCAAGGTCTCAGGTCCATCTGCCTTAGTCCCATCTTCTCAATCTTCGACATAAATATGATGTCGCAAGAGCTCCCAGTGTCGATCAGGAGGCGGCTAACGACAGCCGTCCCGATCTGGGCCTTGATTACGATGGTGTCGTCATGTGGCAGCTCGATTCCCTCTAGATCTTCGTCGCTAAAGGTAATGGGAGGTCAGGCTACCCTTCTTCCCTTCGTGTCCCCGTCGAGACCCGCTGTCATCACTTGACGCGAGTATGCCTTCTTGCTCGATGACGACGCTCCTCCATAGGACGGTCCACCGCATATCATATTTATGCGCATGACCGGCTTCGGGGGGAGAGGTTCCTCCCGCTCACTGTACGGTGGTTGGTCTGCTCTTCGTGCCCTCCGGTGGTCCCCATCTTCTCGGTCCGGCCTTCTGCCCTCGACGAAGCCCCCGAGGTGGCCCGCCTGGATTAGCCGCTCGATCTCCCTCTTAAGGGTGAAGCAATCGTCGGTGTCATGGCCGTGGTCCCGGTGGTATCGATAATACTTTTGGAAATCTCGCCGCGTCGGGTCCGATTTCATCTCTCGGGACGGCTCTGGCAGCAGTCTGGCCCTTGTCACCGTGGCCAACACATCTATCATGGGGTCATTGAGCTGTGTGTAATGGGCCCACAGGGGCCCCTCCAGCCTCGGGACATCTTGGACGGGCTCTTGGGATGGGGTGAACTCTCAGGCCAGGCCCGGGCGATCTTGCGGGCGACGTCCCCACCGGGTCGCGCCTTGGTTGGGCCAGCTGGTTGTGCCCCCGAGACCCATCTTCTTGCCTTGGTCGTGGATGTGATCGAGGTTCGCCTTGGAGCGGCCTCGTCGGGGGAACAGTTTCTTCGTGCCGAGAGTCTCCTCGGCCAGCGCATGCCTCTCTGCCGTAGCGACTAGCACCTCGTAGTCAGCTGGTGGATCTCGGAGGAGGGATTTGTGAAGGCTTCGAATCTGCAGCCCCGTCTTGAAGGCTAGCATGAGCACCTCATCGCCGCAGGTCACCACCGCCTGTCTCTCATCCTGGAAGCGACTCAGGTATTTCCCCGTCGTCTCTCCTTCCCCTTGGACTCTGGTGCTAAGGTAGTCCAAGGGCTTCTTCTTCGTACGCCCGGCCCGGAACTCCTGACAGAACTTGTGGGACAGTTCGCTAAAGCTCCCAATGGATCTCGCGGGTAGGCCGAAGTACCAATCAAATGTCGTGTCTCTCAGACTTTACGAGAAAAGCCGGCATAGGAACGTGTCATCCACATCCTGTGCCTTCATTGCCCCTCGGTATTGTTGCACGTGCGAGAGGGGGTCGCCTCTTCCGTTGTAGGTGGCCAGGTGGGGGGCATATAATCTTACGGGTCTCGAGGCAGACGTTATCCACCGTGCCAACGGCATGGCCTCTTCGGGGTAGGCGGGGCGTTCTGGTGTGTGCCCTCTCTGCCATTCCGGGGTTTGGCTCCGATCGCGCCTCGGCTGCCGACGGTCGTCGTGCCCCAGGGAATAGCGAAGTGGTCGCCCTGGGGGATTCCTACTACGGGTAGAGGATTCGACGGGCGGTGGGCTATGGTCATCCCAGTACCGCCGTCCCCCGGCCGTCTCCTCCGGGACCTCTCTCTGCTCCTGATTCTCCCTCAGGAGCCTTTCGCGTTTGGCGGCGAGGAAGCGAAGTTGTCGACGAACGGCTTCCCCGTCCAGATGATCAGGAGAGAGATGTCCATGGGGCGGACTTCGCCCTCGATGTGGAGACCTGGCGAGCGACGGGCCGCGCCCGTCCATGTGTCGCCGGCCCGTCGCCGACACCTCCGGGATCCCATGGTTCTCATCGTTCTCCCTCTGGAGCCTTTCGCATTCCGTGATAATGAAGCGGAGTTGGCGTCGGGCGGTCTCGTCTTCCAGGAGGGCCTGCCGGGCAGCCTCGGCTGCTTCACCCAAATGCCTTTGCGCGACGGGTGTCTCCTCCCGGTGCCTCCGCAGCTGTGTGATCCCCATTTCTTCCTCCAAGAGCTTCCGTTGGGCCGCAATCTCCTTGGCGAGCCCCTGGTCTCCCCCTTCCTCCTCGAACTGAGGGTGAAGATTCCGTCTCACGTTCGGGGGCTCAGAGGGGTCAGGAGGTGCTTCCGTCCCTATTGCAAAGCCCGCCATTGCCTTAGTGAAGGCCTCGAAGCTATGTTGTATTGCGCGGGCTGAGGCCTGGACTGTCTCGACCTCTACCCCAGGGGGTGGGTCAGTCGCAGGAGTCATTGGTTGAGAGAGTGGTTCTTGATCCATGGGATCCTTGCCGTGGTCAAGGTTTCGGGTGATTGATATGGGGTCTGATATGGGTGTGACCCTTCGTTCCCACAGACAGCGCCAATTGTTGCGGGGTAGAACTCGCGTACAATGAATTTGTATTGGGAAACCAAGGGCACGATGGTTATGCTAATGACGGGATTAGGGTAGGCTATTTGACAGGTGATTAGAGGGGTGATGAGGCTAAGCTAGTTGAGGAAGCTGACCACGGTGTCGAATCCGGTAGGATGCAGAGAAGGGGCCGAATTGCCTAGGTTGAGGGCGAGCACGACCGATGATGACGAGCTAACCTACACAAGGAGCAACTCATCAGAAAGGTCGGGTTGGGGTCCAACCCTTAGCCTCTTCGATGCCTAAGTCAGTAATAGGACTTAAAACGGGGGCTAGGCACGCACGTCGGACTGAGGGTGAGTCGACCGTATGTGACGAGCTATGAGTGAAAGAACAAAGATATGGACGACTTTTGCTCTTGTGTGTGAGTAATGAGAATTGAGAGTAAATTTGCCAACCCCTTCACCGTCGGAGGCGAAGGGGCATTTATACCTGACGGGAGGCGGTTGGATAAGGCTGACCTGGCATGCTGACTCGGCGTGCTGTGCTGGCCCTGCTGTCAACAGAAGCTTCGGACGAGGATGTCAGGAACAGGAGTGTCAGCCACACTTTTGTCAGATGGTGCAACGGCCAGGGGCGCTTTGTCAGACTGTCAGGGCCGAAAGCATTAAGTGTCAAGGGCGCATCGGCCAGGGGGGTGCTTTGTCAGGTGGTCGGGCGGCGTAGGAGTCAGTTGTGTCCTTGTACTAGGTTGTTTGTCGTGTCCAATGGGCCAAGGATCCGATGGAGCGCCTCCCAATGGCAGGGCCTCTGATGAGCCTCTGGGCCGGCCTGAGCAGTGGACGTGCGGCCCAGCTGCACATTCTCGGGTGTGGATCCTGGATCACCGACGAAGAATGGGTGCGCCCCCGTTAACGTCCAAGGCTGTGCGGTCCGGACATGCCTTGTGCGTGCTTTTCCTGATGGACCGAGGGAGAGCGGGTAAGCGCCTCTGTCAGTGGGCAAGGCGAGGTGTGCCTGTCCCCCTGTCGTGTCGGACTTTTGGATCGACTGGTGCCCTGCGGGTCTCTGGAGTTCGGGCGAGGGGCGCCTCGTCCTTGGGTTGGCCGCCCGTTCGGGGGGGGGGGGCGTGCCAATGGGGCACTTCGGTGGTTTAGGGCGGAAGGTCAGACTATCCCGATCTTCTGGTCGTAACAACATCTATCCCATCATCTCTCTTTCTCCTATTTTTAGCAAAATCAGGCTCAAACTCCTATGTACACCCCTCCTCAACCAGTGTATATAGTCCAGACCTTCATGATTTATCTTAACTCCTATCAAATCTTTCATTGTCAAATACCAAAGTTGATGGTAGCATATCACCCTACAGGTCCATAGACCCAAGTCAACAACACGAAACAAGTGTACAACCCAACTTTCAAGATAAATACAGAAAACTTACTCACCCATTGCGTGAAGTTACTAAAAACTCCTCATCCATCTCTATATAAATACATCCCCTCAAGGGATGAATGAACTGATTCTTGTTATAAAATTTCTATTTAAGATTGTTCATCAATTATCTATCAGGTTTTAACTTGAACTTAGACGAGTAAAAGCTGGGGGTGGCACTTCGAACTTTCCTCGTTGATGTTCTCATTGATTGTGGTGCGCATAGCACAAGACGATATGTGTGCATGCCTAGCGAAGCACAATCAGGTCACTCTGGCACTTCTTCTTCATTAATGTCATTTGTGAAAACGTGAACTCGATCATATAAAGCACATGGAACAACTAAGACCAAGCAAAGCGCTCGGACATAAGATATACCAATGACATGGATAATGATCAGGTAAACCATACCAATGGAAAGGTACGCACGTGACCTATAAGATTAGCCCAATGATAATCAACATGCACTTTTCCTCCTCGGACATGTCACAACTAAATTCTTTAAGCTACCTTCAACGTAAGCATATGAAATGCAAGTTTTCCTAATCTTGTTCTTCTAGCAATAACTTCAACACTTAGAAGACCCAATGGGAATACTCCCAATTATGACACCTTTACTAGCTGGTGTCACAACACCTCTTATACCAACAATGGTAACAGTAATCCTAATATTAGTCCAACAGCCAATTACAGCCAATGCATGCTTAATGGGACCATTCATAGTGTTGGTATATGTATGCCCTTCAGACAATTACAGCCAATGCATGCTTAATGGGACCATTCATAGTGTTGGTATATGTATGCCCTTCAGACAATTATTATAATTGTAAAGCATATAGTTCAAAATAATAGTATGCTATTTGGTGATTCTTTATCTATGTGATTCTTTAATACAGTTGAGTGTGTATGTATTATGTTGTAATCGCATGTATAAAGTCTGAAGTGATGTGTAAGGACATTAGGATTATGATGGGATTATGATAATGAGGCCCAATGGATTCACTTAAGCACAATTCATAAATGTTCATGGTTGTACGAGTATCAAGACGAGCTATTGATATTTTGAATAGATAAGTGTGTGCTGATATCTACCATGGCGACGGTAGTGTCATGTCTCATAAATGCTCGATGTGGGAACATCGTGAGATAGTGCACATGTGTTTGTTAGAGAACAAGTTCACATAACGACTTGCTGAAAAGCTTCTACGTGGTAATCATACTCTGACTATCAATAAAAGCCCTTAGGTGGTAATTGTATAGCTTAGTCACTTGACCTGAGACACACTAAAAACCTTGCGTATGGGTGGGATATGCTTAGGCTTTTGCTGACCAACAGCAAAAGTGATTGTTGCTGGGTACTTAATGGACATAATCTAAAATGCGTGAAGAGAGTTGCCGATCAAGAATGGTTTTGTTTCATCTGGTATGGAAGGTTAACGTCACAGGGAGTTGATATTGATCTATAGTAAATAATTGGCCAGTGTGGAATGGATACACTTGTTAAGAGTAACAAGTTTCATCCAATCTCAGACTATGTGATTGCATATATGACTCACGCTTTAAGGCGTTATTGGTGTTTGATAGTTTTTTGTATACTAGACACCTTCACGATATAGTTTTGATGAAGAGATCGAATTGCACGGTAGTTGTCATTGACATGCCCACATTTGGTCGGAAGAGATTCCAGTCGCATGCCAACCAGATAATGATTATTTTCCTTGCTCATGCAACATCAGTAAAAGCTGTGAACAACGCATATTTGCATGCCATATACATCTCGACAATAGCTCAATTTTAATATCACATTTTCTCAAGAAACTAGAACGCAATGTCACAGAAATTTCGAGAAATTAAATAGAAACTATCTCAACAATATTTTAGAAATTCAAACAACAAAAGAGCCAACATAACTTAGGAAATATCTCTACAAAAATAAACTACAAAAATATGAAATTCTGGAAATAAACTTTGCAATAAAATCTTGAATTTTCAACAACATCAACATAACATTACAATGCGTTTCTACCTCAAGATTTTAGTCATATAATAGTAAAAAATCATAGGGAATCAATGGGTGACAGGGTAGGTGAGGGGAGATTCCAGTCGCATTCCAACCAGATAATGATGATTTTCCTTGCTCATGCAACATCAGTAAAAGCTGTGAACACGACATATTTGCATGCCATATACATCTCGACAATAGCTCACTTTTAATATCGCATTTTCTCAAGAAACTAGAGCACAATGTCACAGAAATTTCGAGAAATTAAATAGAAACTATCTCAACAATATTTTAGAAATTCAAACAGCAAAAGAGCCAATATAACTTAGGAAATATCTCTACAAAAATAAACTACAAAAATATGAAATTATGGAAAATAAACTTTGCAATAAAATCTTGAATTTTCAACAACATCAACATAACATTTCAATGTGTTTCTACTTCAAGATTTTAGTCATATAATAGTAAAAGATCATAGGGAATCAATGGGTGACAGGATAGGTGAGGGGAGACCCCCCCCAACAATTTGTTGCTTGGCCACAGTAGAAGAGCTATTCGGTTAGAGGCAGCAACTACTCATGACCAGAGAAGTTAGCTGCTCGGCCAGAGCCCTCTCACAGCCAAGCATGGCCATGAGACCTAAGATATATGTTTTTGGATGTCGGCTATGGTTTATTTTGGGGTTTCGTGCATGTATCATGGCCAAGGGTTGACCAAATAGTTAGGGTTAGGGTTTAATCTCAACAAGTTGTTGCATGTATATAGTTTGTGTGAACAAATCATAATCATGTTAGGATTATGTTATAAATCAAGTCTATAAATCCTAAATATGTTTAACTTTTAGATTATTAATAAAAAATTCTACCTTTAACAATCAGCAATTCATGAATCGAACCCATAAAAATCAAGTTCTTAACAATTTACTTTACAATAATTTTTGAAATTTAAATACCAATAACATAAAGGCAAGTGACATAGGTTTTCATGATTATAACAATTACAACTAATAATTTTTTATGATCAAAATGCATTCAACACGCAACAGTGTCTTATGAATTCTTTAGGAGCAATCAAATCCTGATCTAATTAGGATGAGAAACTTTCTTGAAAATCATACCCAACGTGATTCTAGACTATAGATCTTGAAGTAAAAATCAAAACTTTAATAAAATGACATTAAGATCTAACTGCAATATGTTTAAACTATTTCTAATAATTCCTTGCTTCAGATTTGAGGATGAAAATTTATTTAAAACTAAAAACAAGAAAGAAATTTTGGTAACTTACCTCAATCGCTAAATTCTTAGGAAAGTGGTACATGATCTCCTTCTCATCCTCTTTCTTCTCCATGCAAAACCAAGAGCTAGCACACAAGAGAGGGTGTCCACGGATTCGGTGTGGTTGGCCTAGGGTAGGGTTTCAGGATAATACATAGATTTTTTTGGGTTAGCGTTAGATTTAGAATTTATTAGAATCTAAATTAGGACTTTAAATTAGATGTTTTAATTTTAAGAACTCCATTAAGTTTTCTATTTTTCTTACGTTATTAGATATTATATTTTAATTCTGCTGTGAACGGATATTTACTGGGTTGGTTGAGTTACTGGGCTATCCTAGTATTGGGCCCATATCTGTGTAAGCCCATTTTGTATTCTCCCCTTTGGCTATAAATAAAGACATGAGGGCTCCCCCCTCATTAGTTGATTCATAACACGTTATCAGCACGACTCTAAAAATTTTCTTTTCCACAAAATTTTCTCCGTTCGTTGCGAAAGCGAAGGCGAAGGCTAGACGGGAGATCCACGAGCGCGGTGCAAGGCTTCCTCCATCGAGCGTCGTCATCCGCGTTGGGCTTCGAGCAACCGTCGCTATATCCGGAGGACGGATATAGAGGTAAAAACACTAAAAACGATATTTTTAATCATACGTATGATTACCTCTCCCCTAGATCTCACAAGATCGATATGGGGATTACTTGTCGCCTTGAAAACGACGGACCGTTCATCCCAAAAACCCAATTTTTAGGGCCAAAACCCTAATTTTTGAACCCTCCGGTGGCTAGCCGTCACCGGAACCCCCCCAACCTCGTCGGAACCCCCGGCCGCTCCCCCCCTCAGGGAGGGCGGCCCCCGCCGCCCCCCCTGCAGGGGGGGGGGGGGGGGGCGGCCCACCGTCGGCCGTTCCCCCCTGCAGGGGGCGGCGGCGACGCCGTAGCCCCCCAATCAAAACCCTAATCTCCTAAAAAACAGAAAGCCTGTGGGCCTGAAGCCCACATGCCAATTGTTTTCAAAAAAAAACAGAAAGCCAGTGGACCTGAAGCCCACAGGCTGGTTGGGGCTTCAGGCCCACAGGCCGGCTGTGGGCTTCAGGCCCACAGGCCATTTTTTTTCAAAAAAAAACAGAAAGCCTGTGGGCCTGAAGCCCACAGGCCGGCTGTGGGCTTCAGGCCCACATGCCATTTTTTTTCAAAAAAAAAATTGGAGGGGTGGCATAGGCTAAAAACATGCATGAAAAGGCAACTGTTTGGCCTAAAAACTAATTTAAAAATGGGGATTTAATGGCAAAATATTCCTGAAAAATCACGGTAAATTACGAGACAAATATCGGGCAGGTGAGGACTTTTTGGGGATTTTTGGGGGGCTTTTGGGATGATGAGGGAACCGTTTTCCCTCAAACAAAGAAAATGTTTATTTGGGCACTTAATCAATTTAATTGATTAAACCCATTTACTTTACAACCTATGCATCGTAATTACTTTTACATGCTTTTCATCCCTGGCAAGATTATGTGGATATTATATGCGTGGTTGTGCATTTTATTTAAAACTTAATAATTAGGAAGATCCTGCGACCGCTCTGCCGTTAGTCACCTAACCTAACGGTGTATGACGTTGCCCAGTGGTCCAATAATTATTAAGTGATTAAATATTATTTTATCCTCATGTGAATAAACTGCCTGTGATGTCTGTGAATGAAAATGTTGATGAGCACAATATTTCTGCATGAATTGCTAAATGTGGTTTTTGGATCGGCCGTTTAGTCCCACAGTTTATTTCCCACACTTTTCTTTTATTTTTGAGAGAAATTGTAAGTGAGGAATTTATGTAAATGTCAAAGAAAGAAGACCAACTTCCATGGAGACGGAGGCCACGCTTGAAGACGGAGATATTATATGGGACCCACGGGGTTTCCAAAGTTGTATTTTCATTTTATTCAAGCTGCAAATTTGTATAATTTGGACTGTGGACTTTTGGACTCTTTCTTGTGGGACTGGCCGATCCACACGTTTAGCTTTTCATTAAATATTGCCTCCGCATGAAAATGTTTTTATTTTTGATTGATTATTAATTCATGCATGTTTGTGCTCTGCTAGATTAATGGCTAAAATTGCAAGCGTTGACTTTGAAGTGCTGGATGCATCAGGTAGAAACTATCTAAGCTGGCAGCTAGATGTTAAGTTTCACCTGCGGGCTAAGTCCCTCATCACTGCTGTGACTGAAAAAGAAAATGTTAGCGATATAGAGAAGGCGCAAGCCATCATCTATATTCGCCGCCATGTGGACAAGACCTTAAAGGCTGAGTACCTTACGGTTGAAGATCCACTTGAGCTATAGACCGGCCTTGAGGATAGGTATAAACATCAGAGAGATGTTATACTCCCAAGGGCGAGATACGAGTGGGAGAACCTGAGACTGCAGGACTTTAAGTCCATTTCTGAGTACAACTCAGCACTTTTTAGCATCACCTCACGCCTGAAGTTGTGTGGTGAAAAAGTCTCAGAAGATCGCATGCTGGAAAAGACGTATACGTCTTTCCATGAAAAGGACGCGATACTCATGCAGTAATACCGTGAACGAAAGTTCACCAAGTATTCAGAGCTGTTGTCATGTCTGCTCATGGCCGAGCAAAACAGAGAGCTTCTTCTCGCCACTCACAATATGCGCCCTCCCGGCACTGCCCCCTACCAGAAGCTCACCATACCTCTTCCTTCAAAAAGAAGAGGGATAATAAAAGAAAAGAAAGACCACAGAAAGGGGGACAACAAAAAAGAGCCAAGGGCCCACCACAGCAGCATAAGAATGAAGGGAAGCGCAAGTTCACCTGACGCAGGAATGATAACAAGAAAAATGCACCCCCACCCAAGAGGGACTGGGAAGACCAGTGTCACAGCTGTGGCATAACATGCCACTGGTCCAGAGTGTGCAGGACCCCAGTGCATCTCCAGGAGCTTTATAAACAAAGCAAGAAAAAGAATGCTGAATCAAACCTGGTGGCTGCGAATAATGCAGTCAAGTTCACAGCCAAAGACTTCGAGTAAGATGATATGATTGATTAGCCTGTTTTCATTTATCTTAGCATTTTATTGTATGAACAATCCATTTTATGAGAGCTTTTATGTTAGCTGAATTCTGTTCAATAAAATTTAGTTTTCTGAAATGCAAATGTTTACTCATCTTTTTAGATGGGATGCTCTCATGACTGCTTAGTAGACAGCACGTCGACACATACGATCCTTCAGCACAAATGCTATTTTCATAGCATTATTCCGTATAAGAGCCCTGTAAACACAATTTCAGGGCCATCGGACATAATTGAAGGTTCTGGGAATGCAACCTTGTTGCTTCCCAATGGAACAGAAATAAAAATAAAAGATGCACTCTACTCTCCGAATTCCAAGAGAAACTTATTAAGTTTCAAAGATATCCGTCTTAACGGATTCCACTTGGAAACAAAAAATGTTAAAGAAAATGAATTACTGTATGTAACGTATCAAGACAATGGAGTTAAATCCATACTTGAACGTTTTGAGAGCCTTTCATCAGGCCTCTACCATACAAAAATTCGGAGAGAGGAAGCAAACCTAACGGAACACCTGAAGTGTCCGACATCGGCCATATTCTTACTTTGGCACGATAGACTTGGCCACCCCGGATCTGTGATGATGCACCGCATTATATCACAATCCCACGGGTATAACCTGAAGAACCAGAAGATTCTTCAGAAGGGAGAATTCCATTGTGTACCCTGTTTTAAGGGAAAATTAATAACAAGGCCATCACCACTTAAAGTGGACATTGAGTCTCCTAGCTTCCTTGAAAGAATACATGGAGACATATGTGGACCTATCCACCCCCCTAGTGGGCCCTTTCAGTAATTTATGGTACTGATTGATGCATCTTCAAAATACTCGTATGTATGTCTACTTTCAACCCGCAACTTGGCTTTTCCAAAGCTCTTGGCACAAATAATAAAGTTGCGGGCGCATTTTCCAGACAACCAAATTAAGAAAATACGTCTGGATAATGCAGGGGAATTTACCTCTTAGTCATTTCAAGAATATTGCCAGGCAACGGGAATAGAAATCGAACATCCAGTGCCGCATGTTCACACCCAGAATGGGTTAGCCGAGTCGCTAATCAAAAGACTCCAATGGATCGCACATCCATTGCTGATGAAATCCCAGTTGCCGGTGGATGCATGGGGACATGCAATTCTGCATGCTGCATCACTAATAAAAATAAGACCCTCGGGAGGTCAGAGTCTATCTCCAGTGCAACTTGCATATGGAACGCCGCCGAATATCTCTCACTTGAGGATCTTCGGCTGCGCAGTTTATATCCCCATTGCACCACCACAGAGGACCAAGATGGGTCCACAACGTCGCCTAGGTATTTATGTAGGGGTTGACTCACCCTCCATTATAAGATACCTAGAACCCCAAACGGGGGACGCTTTCAAGGCACGTCTTGAAGACTGCGATTTTGATGAGACGTATTTCCCCAAAATGGGCCTAGACATCGAAAAGTCTAGTGCAAAGCAAATGTTAACGTGGGATGCAAAAAGCTTGACCCACTACGATCCGGTAACAAAACAATGCGATGATGAGATCCGGAAGATCTTACATATCCAGGACACAGTCCATAGATTACCGGACTCATTTACTGACAACCAGAAGATTGTCAGATCACACATCCCTGCTGCAAATACTCCAGCTAGGATTGACATCCCAAAGGATGGATGCAATCCACCAGCAGCAGAAGTGGCTGCACCTTAACAGAAAAGAGGCAGACCACCAGGCTCCAAGGATAAAAATCCAAGAAAAAGAAAAATATCCGGAGACCTTGGGACGATACCCCCACAGAGAAACGAGCTCGTGTCCATACCCTCTCCCCTCCCGGAATCCACTGCAGAGGAACTGCCGGGAGAAACTGAAATATCATTAAATTATGTACGTACAGGGGAGGTATTGGACAGAAAGAGTATAGTCGTCGACGATGACTTCGCGTTTCACATTGCCATTCACGTCGCTGGAAGCGATGATGATTATGAACCACACTCCGTTGCTGAATGCAAAAGTAGAGAAGATTGGCCAAAGTGGAATCAGGCAATAGAAACCGAGCTGGACTCGCTTCAAAAACGAAAAGTCTTTGTGCAAATAGTCCAGACACCTACTGGTGTCAAACCTGTGGGATACAAATGGGTATTCGTCAGAAAAAGAAACGAAAATAATGAGATCGCACGCTACAAAGCTAGACTTGTAGCATAAGGATTTTCCCAAAGACCGGGCATTGACTATGACGAAACATATTCCCCGGTCATGGATGCGATCACCTTCAGATTCCTGATAAGCTTAACAGCAAAGGAATGCCTAGATATGTAGCTAATGGATGTTGTGACTGCATATCTATACGACAATCTCGACAAAGAGATATACATGAAACTTCCTGATGGCTTTTCCATGCCTGCTGAACTAAATGATAGACCTCGGGACGTCTATTCTGTTAAGCTACAAAGATCATTGTATGGTCTCAAACAATCAGGAAGAATGTGGTATAACAGACTCAGTGAGTTCCTCGTTCAACAAGGATTCACGAACAATGAAGTCTGCCCTTGTATCTTCATAAGAACAAAGGGAAAAGGATTCGTGATAATAGCTGTCTACGTAGACGATCTGAATCTCATAGGATCTCTTGAAGAGATCACTGAGATATCTGTAAGCCTAACAAAAGAATTTGAAATGAAAGACCTAGGCAAAACGAAATTCTGCCTTGGCTTACAGATTGAACATCAAAAGGATGAAATCCTATTACACCAAACCACATATACGAAGAAATTGTTACAAAGATTCCATATGGACCATTGTTATCCACTGAGTACACCTATGGTGGTACGATCGTTGGATGCACATAAAGACCCCTTCCGGCCGCTGGAAGAGGGGGAGGACATACTTGGTCAGAAAGTTCCTTATCTGAGTGCCATCAGAGCACTACTATATCTGGCAAACTGCACGCGTCCCGATATAGCGTTTGCTGTAAATTTGCTAGCCAGATACAGTGCAGCGCCTACACAGCGCCACTGGACCGGAGTAAATCACCTTCTACGCTACCTCCAAGGGTCTACAGATTTGGGACTCTTCTACAAAAATGGAACATCCTCTACACTTGCAGGTTATGCTGATGCAGGTTACTTGTTTGATCCCCACAAAGCAAAATCACAGACTGTGTACGTGTTTACCTACGGAGGGACAGCCATTTCCTGGAGATCCATCAAGCAAACCTTGACGGCGACCTCATCCAATCACTCAGAGATCATTGCCATCCATGAAGCAAGCAGAGAATGTGTATGGCTACGCTCCGTTGTCCACCACATCCTGTCTACGACCGGACTGAAGACTGGAGACCTCGAGCCCACTACCATGTTCGAGGACAACGCTGCTTGCATAGCTCAACTACGAGGTGGCTTCATCAAAGGCGACAGAACAAAACACATTTCACCAAAGTTCTTCTGGACGCACGAGCTACAGAGAGATGGCAAGATCGACATCAGACAAGTGCAGTCATGTGACAATTTGGCAGATTTGTTCACTAAAGCCCTTCCTACTGCTACTTTTAGAAAACTTGTACATATGATTGGAATGAGACGCCTAAGAGATCTGAAAGCTTGAGAGCTTGTACATATCAGGGGGAGTTTGGCAGAGTTTGTACTCTTTTCCCTTAACTATGGTTTTTCCCACTGGGTTTTCCATAGCCAAAGGTTTTAACGAGGCAAATCTCACCAACTCAGGATCCTGAAGTATCCACCCCATGTGAGACCCATACAGGCTCAGAATCCCGAAGTATTCATGAGCAGGGTCCACACCTATGGCTGGATAAGGGGGAGTGTTGTGAACGGATATTTACTGGGTTGGTTGAGTTACTGGGCCATCCTAGTATTGGGCCCATATCTGTGTAAGCCCACTTTGTATTCTCCCCTTTGGCTATAAATAAAGACATGAGGGCTCCCCCCTCATTAGTTGATTCATAACAAATTCCTTTATTTCATGACTTATTAATTTTATTTATCATTGATAAATTTTATTTAGCATTACATGATTTTTATAATAAAGGTTTTTTAATAAATGCAATATTGCTAACTCTTATGAAAACGAATTTTAATCATTAATTAAATTAAATCATTCACACCAAAACTATGAAATAAATATTAGAATTTAATTTAAATATTGGGAGAATTAAATCATCAAAATTTATTACAGAGAAATAGTACAATGGTTTAGCAAAATTTAAACAATTTAGAAAAGTAGCAGAAGACTGAAAAATCAAAATTTTCTATAATCTAGCAATCATGTCCAAGGAAAACTGCAAAACCATGAATGTAATGATGAAAAATAAAAACTCACCTTTGTGCAGATATTCTTAAGTGATACACGTGGATCCAAAAAAAATCTAATGAAAGACACCAAGCTCATTCACCAACCAGCACAATAGAATTTCACTTTGATGACGAAGCCCCTTCATAATCCACGGGCCCTTCAAGAACTCGAACCGGCAATTAAGATTTGCTAGTGTGTGAGAGGAGGAGAAGGAAAAACTATATCTTTAGAGCGAGAGAGTCTCCCTCGAAGAGGTTTGAACTTCTTCGTGCAAATGACCTTGGATGCTATATCTTTAATCTCTCTTGTTGGGATTTCTTGGTGTGTTGAGAGGGGATGAGAAGACCCCTTTATATAGTGCTAGTGGTCATTCAAATCAGAGCCGTATTTAAAATCTGAGTTGGATCCCAACTCTATCCTTAAACGCGTAATTTCGAAAAGGCTTGTTCATAGGTTTTTCTAATTCTAGTTGGATTCTAAATTTGAATCCAATTCTTATCCTAAAACAAGGTGAGTTTTTTTTTGAGTCAAACCCTAAGAATTTGGTTTGGTTTTAGATCAAACTTTTGGATCAAACCCGCACCGAAAACTCAAACCTGAATATGCATTATCGAATATTAATTGACTAACAAACCATGCTAGTCGACTAATGGTCGAAACAGAATCAGCTTTTGCACCCTATGTCAGGTTAGTCGACTAATGTATAATCATTAGTCAATTAATCTGCACTAGTCGAGTTAGTGAACTAATTTGATGCAGAAGTTTGTTTTAGGGGGTTTTGACATTCTTCTTTAGCTTGAAGCATTCATAACTTTTATGAACATTTCTTATACACGTTTGCAACTCCTTGCGATGTGTTTTTCCCTCTCGAATAAGTTGGTCACAACTCTTATGATCGGTTCCTATACGTCACATATACAAAAGGTTTCTTCACTTGATTTTCGTGATGAGCCACCATCGGTGTGAGACTCTAAAAGCCTGATTCCTACTCTGGAAGTAACTTGATCATATTCTTTGATCGTGTCTTACGATAATGGCACTAATTATGCATGAAGATCATTCGTTTTGGAATTATGATTATTTGGTTGGTGTGAGACTGAAATCTCCTTTCATCAAATGTAGGCATGTCAGTAATAGCTTACTATGCAGTCCATTCCTTCGTCAAAACTTTGCCACTATGGTGTCTAGGGTGTAGATTCTATCACCCCCCAATAACCCCTTAAGTTTGGTCATATGCAATCCCATAGTTTGAGGTTTGATAAAACTTATTGCTATAGACAGGTTTATTTATTCCACCATGGTTAGAGATTTTCTATGGATCCATTGACTTCCGGCCACACTAACCTGTCGTACCGAGGAGAAGAATCATCTCTAGATGATCACTCCCTTCATGCTCTTGGACTAACCTGGCGAGTACCGACGTAACAGGCATATTTCCATTGTTCGGTAAAAGCCAAAGTATAGTCTTCCACGTGCAACGTCCTTTGACGTGTCTCAGGTCAAAGGTGTTATGGAACGATGCTAGTTATCTAAACAATTTAGATAGAACATCATAAGAATGAAAATTGAAATTTTCTATACTAGTAATCAACCAAGCCAAGGATCTGCTGCAATTCTAGTGATAAACAACTAAATAAAAACCATACCTTTGTGCGAATATACTTTAGAGATACTCATGGATCCAAAAACTCTTTTGGTGAAGACCAAAGAGTCACATTCTCCTCTCCAACCAGCACCTTAAATGGTTCACGTGATGAAGAACACCTCCATAATCCATGAGCCCTCCAAGATCTCGAACCACCCTTCAAGCCTTGCTAGAGTGAGAAAGGATGAGAAAGTAAAATTTTGATTTCATGCGAGGGATTCTTCCTTTGAAAATGTTTGAATTTCTTCGCACTATGAGAATTTTTCAATTGAGATTGATGTGTCAATAGGGCTGAGGTAGACACCCTTTTGTGTAATATGGTTGCTCGTATCTGATTCAAATTAAGAATTTGAGTTGAACTTAACCTCATCCCTAAACACGCAAAAAAAAGATAATTCGTTTATTTGTTCTAATCTCATTAAAACTCTATCAGGAACTAGGATGGGAATTTGGTTTGGATTAGGACTAACTTTTTGATCAAATCCCATACCAAGCTCAAATCCTATATCATGTCAGCACTAGTAGACTAGTATCTGTAATGGCCCAGAGTGCCATATACGTTAGGGCCTATCTTTTTATATGATATGTAGTGTATGTGTGTTTGAATACGTGTGTAGTGTGCATATTGATGTAATACTATGGGTGCGTTGTATATTAGTGAGGATGATGTGGTTTGTAATAAGGATGTGCTAGTAGTAGTAGTAGGGTTAGATATTATTAGTAGTATTATTGGATTTCTTTGATATGCAATGTAGTGTGTTATTAGTAATATAGTATGGTAATAGTATTATTAGTAGTATTATTAAGATTAAGATTATTATTATTTATTAAGTATTATTACCTTTTATGTGCAATAGGAAATGGGTTATGTAAGGAGGCTAGTGTGAAAAGGGCTGTGGTTAGTGGCATTTTTGTAAATTAATGGGGTGTGTGCATAGTAGAAGGGCAAACTTGTAATTAAGTATGGGGGGGTGTGTAAACAACATGACATGTGTAAGAGTAATGGCAAACTTGTAATTAAGAGGGCTTCTAGAAGAATGATTTTTGTTTAATCATATCCCCTCTCTTCTACACTCTTCTTCCTCTTTCTTATTCATTTTCTTTTCATTTTTCTTTTCTCCTTCTCTCTCTTTCGTATGAAGGCTGAATTCTTTATCCATAAAACAAAAAAAGAAAGAAGGAAGGAAGGAAGGAAAAAGAGGAGGAGAGAGAGAAATTTCATAAGAAAGGTGGAGGCTTTGTGGAGGATCTTGCAAGAGTTTTCATGGAGCTTTCATGGAGCTAGGAATGAGGGTTTTTGGAGGAGTTAACGCAATGATTAGAGGTAGGAATCCTCTCCCCCTCATTTGCCCTTGCACATCATGTAGTTCTTTGTGCAATTATGCATGTTTATATTTCTGAAGTTTCTACAGAATTTGTCCTCTGTTTAGTTGTGATTTCCGTCCAAACTAGATGAAGAAAAATTCTGAAAAAACTATGGTGGTGTAGTTCACGAAGTTCTACCCCATAATCATATAAAGTATGACATATGTTCAGTTCAAGAATTAGGAGAAAAATGGTTTTCTTTGCAGCATGTCAGATTTCACCCCCTCAGGACACCTTTCAGTAAAACACCCCCATCTCCATGCTCAGTTAATGGAATTAGGTGTTCTTGGTCTCATTGGAAATTTAACTCGTAGATCTACAACTTTGCTGTTGAAAATTTTATCCGGATTTGCCCGTCGCTATGAGTAATTTGCAGTTGGAGTTGCTGCACTTTCTGTATCAATTTTCAGAACTGCTATCTGTTGGCAAAACTAACACCATAAATCGGACACTGCACATGATTTTCTGAAAATTGGTGAGTGAATGTAAAACTTGTTTACCTACAACTTTGCAGTTGTGACTCTTGTGAGATTCTCACCAGAGTTCTTGATAAACAGCCTTTCTTACTGCCTTTCTGCACTTGCTTTTTAAATGGCCTTTGATTCATAATGCAGTGGCTATTACTATGTTATTGGGCTGTTGTACCATGAATTGCATGACCCCATATGTTGATCTAAGATGCTAGCTTTGCATGTGGTTAATTGAAGTAAGTGATTGCATGTTTCATTTTTATGTTGCTTGCATGTATAGTTTGAATCCCTTATCAATGCTTTAGCAACTTATTTCATTTTGCTTGTTGTTGTGTTATATTACAATGATAGAATTGTTGCTTCTATGTGAGAATGGAGTGGGAATTACCCACATGTAAGTTCGGCAATGAGGCCTTGTTGGGCTTTTGTGACATGTTGATGGAAAAGGATGGAGAAGAGAAGGAAGAAAGAGGGAGAAAAAGAATGGCATGTGAATTGCACTTTAATGGAATATTGTGTTTGTGGTTATGGTTTTCAAGTTGCATTTTATGTGTGCTTTTTGTTTCAGTTTTCCCCTATAATTAATGCACGTGTGCTTCATGTTGTTTCATAAGTAATGAAAGTAATAATTTATGACTCAGTCCTCTTAAAGTAGGGTGCCACGGGGTTTGGGGGAACCAAGGTAGTCGGTGGAAATGAGGGATGGACCGTTTGTGGTTTGCACTCCTGACGTAGCCCATGAGGCGAGGAGTGGCGGATATAAGGAGGAATGAGGAAAGGGCTCCTTTGTTAACAGCATTGCACGCTTGGCTCAGTCCATAGCATGTCTGGGGGAGTTCCAGTTCCACCTCAACTGGGGGGAAGGTCCAGTCCCAAAAGGGTCCTACCCACTACCTAGGTTCCAAAATGTTAACCAATGGCTTGCTTGATTTGCTCTTCGATTCTCTTAAGTGTGTTCATACTTGTAATTTAATTGTTTACTTTCTCAGCTTGCATTTATTGTTGTTCGGTTATTATTGTAACCCCTTCCCTTGTACCCATTTCCAGTTTTATATATGCTTGTTGTTATTATCTTGCCATGCCTTGTTTATTGCGTTATCATGCATGTAGACGCATAGTAGGTAGTGGCATTTGAGGTGAAGTTGGATTTCCAACTGGGTCACGCATTGACGTGCCCCACCGTTGACTTTTCAGGTATTCAGGTGTTGGAGTTGGTGGCAGAGATGGAGTTTGGAGTTATGGTTGAGTCGGTTGAGTGTGGGATTAGGTGGTGAGGGGAGATCTGAAGGATAGTGTACTTTTGGGTGTGTTCGGGGGAGTTGGGATGATTGTATGAGATGTATAATTGTGATGATGGAAAATGGATGATAGTGTATATAAATATCAGTATTCTTGTTTCCAGTGTTTTCTCTCTTTTTGTTTGTGTTATGGTTCCGTGTTGGCCTTGGGTTGGTTGTTTTGCTAGGTCACATTTCAGGTACTACCCCAGCAGTGCGCAGTGGACCTGCTTGAGTTTTTGAATTTCCCTTCGTAACATTCACTGCTCTGGGATCACCTCGGATGGATTCGTACTTTTCAGGTATCCTGGGGAGCGGGGCGTTACATTATCTTTGTATTGGTCGACTAGTCAGGTAACAGGATTAACTTGCGCAGTTGTGCATGACTAGTCTGAAGGGTTTTCTAGGTCCTTAGGGCTCAAATATCGACGTCTGGCCTAAGTCGGTCGGATGACGAAAGCAAAACAATGCCACAAAAATCATAAAACCGTTTTAAAAGGGCCCTAAAGAAATAAACCCTAGCCAGAATCTCTACTATCCCAGGGTGGGTCTGACCATCCCCTAAGGATAGATCTATAATATTTAACTGCAATTACAAACACATGAATATTAAACTAGTAACCTTTGCATCGCACATTAGCAAGGTACAGAATCCCACAAACCAATGCCCCACGTTGGGGCTAAGCCGCTTCTCCCAGGATGAAACACGTCCCGAGGTGAACAATCTCCTTGTTACTGAGCCAACAACGCGCTCTAGAAAGTTTCACCTTGAGTGGATCCTCTGTCAAGACTTCGGATCCGATCCGAACTCATTCGTAGCTTTACTATAGCTCGATCAGGAGCAAGGAAGAAAAGGAAGAAATATGTAATATTAATTAAGCTTGGATCCATGCCTGCTCACTGATGTGTCCATATTTTATATCGCATCATTTCATGTCATATTCGCCTCCAAACTCCATATTTTCATGTATTATCGTGCTTCTAATGCCATATTCGAGTTTTGTATATCTTTATGGATTTTCAGGAGTATTGGAGCGAATTGGATCTATTTTGGGACATGGATACATCCGGCACGTCCGAGACATCATTGGCAAGGCCCATGGGAGTTCGCCGAGGTATTGAAGAAGATCGGAGGAGAGAAGGAGAAGAGAACGAAATATGACCAAATTCAGTTCAGTTTCCCAGGTGACTCGACCGAGTAACATCAGCTACTCGGCCGAGCTGACATGCAGAAATCACACAGGAAACGGCCTCACCCTACTCGACCGAGCAAACAGCCAACTCGACCCGAGTTGCATCAAACAGAGTGATGATTTTGATCTTTTCTCCGAGGCACAGTAGCTCGACCGAGCAGCAAAGCAACTCGACCGCGCAGTAAAGCAACTCGATCGAGCAGTTCACCTACTCGACCCGAGTCGTCATCAAACAGATCAGCGTTTTAGAGGAAGTTCTGATCTACTGTAGCTCGACCGAGTAGGGGGCTACTCGATCGAGTAGCCTGTATTATCCAGAAGCAGAAGCAGAAGCAAGCAGAGACTAAAGTCTACTCAACCAAGCAGGCCCCGCTACTCGGTGGAGTAGCGCAACGCGACCAGCTTAATTGGTGGGACCAAGTGCCCAGATTTTCTGAGATTTTTGGGATTTCTACCCTATGTATATAAGAATGTTTTTAGCCCTAGTTTCATAGGGCAACTTTGGAGAGAACTTTAGTTTAGTTTTAATTAATATTTTTAGATCTAGAGAGTTTTGTGTCGTCGCTAATTTTGTGAAGACAAAGCTTGGATTTTTATTGTTCTTTTGTGCCAGGAATCTTATTTTCTTAATTCTCTTTGGATTGGTACTGCTCCACAACGCGTTGGTAACAATTCTCTAAACTCTCTATTGATTTTGATATTTTCTATTTCCTTGATGAATTCCATTGCATCTATTGAATCTTTTGTTGTTATTTCTATGATGCATGAGTAGTTCTATCTAGGGCTAATGGATTAGCCCATAGATCTTAGGATTTAGATGCAAGGTTAGGATTTTTAGGTTGCGTTGGTATAAATGGACATATTTTGGTTGATCTTGCAAAGTTTGTAAGAGAACTCGTACTGAGGTCGTGCCCACGGTCGGTGGACTCGATTGGCTTAAGGAGTATCCTATAAACTTAATTAGGGACTTAGTGGATTCAATTAGGACTCGTGACCATGTCTGGCTCGTGTCTTGATGGGATCCACCGATGAACTATATTACTAATTGACGGCTACCACCATTGCGTTAATGAGAGCCACTAAAATACATCGAAACTCTAACCCACGAGAGTGGCGTGAGTTGAGATTATTCTGTCCACGAGAGTGGCATGAATATTGTCGATTCTTAATGCACGTATTGTGTATGCCTGTCACGAGAGTGGGGTTAATGCGATACGTTAGATTCATGGTGCTTAGAGCGATGAATTCCACATCTTAGATGTGACAATCCCTAATAAAGCCAATGCAACGTAAGAGTCTTAACCGAGCACCGACATCCGAAGATCCTAATGGTGAGTCCTAAAGCCCTAGTCTTTATTAATTGTTCATAATCCCAAACAAACAATCTGCTGAAACCGACTGCTAACCTAAATTCCGAGATTTGAAAATAGCCCAAGACAATAACATCTCTACCTTCCCTGTGGGATCGATATCTTTTATACTATTACTTGACAGCGTACGCTTGCATAAAGTGCTGGAAATTCACATTTGGGATACATCTAGCCCTTGGCATTCGTGCCATTGCTAGGTGGCTTCTAGGTGTAAGTTTCGGGAGCATCAAGTTTTTGGCACCATTGCCAGGGAAGGTAACAGTGTTACTTGTGTTATTTTTCTATTGACAAATTTGTTAGAAAATCTTATCATCTCCTATCTTTCCATACTTTTTATTCTTTTATTCTTTGCTATTGATGGTATTTTTCTGAGGTCTTGTTGTGCATGAACACTCGCCTCAGGGGTCTTGAAAAAGAATTATTATTTGACCCCGAGATCGAAAAGACCGCAAGAAGGCTCAGAGCAGAGAAAAGGAGTCAGACTACCATAGATCCAATGGCAGAGGGTAATACTAGTCATCCACGCAAAGGGTCCATTCTGGACTATATAAAGCCAAATTTTACGGGTGCTTCTTCTTTCTTGAGGCCGCAGCTGGCGGCAGGAAGCTTTGAGCTGAAAACTGGGCTGATAAATTTGATCAGCAGTACCCCTTTCACGGGCACCCACATGAAAACCCAATCCACCATATAGACACATTCTTGGCGAAGTGCGACACATTCCATGATAAAGACGTGAGTGAAGATGCTATCAAGCTCAGACTATTCCCATTCACTCTGAGGGACAATGCTTCTTATTGGTTGCGAGCGCATTCTTCTAATACCTTCACGACTTGGGAGCAGTTGGCTACAGCCTTTGTGAACAAGTTCTATCCACAGTCCAAAACGGTGAGGATTCGAGGAGCGATCTCAAATTTTAAGCAACTTTCCCAGGAGTTGTTGTATGTGGCTTGGAAAAGATTTAAAGACCTGCAGCATCAATGCCCGCACCATGGAGTCCTGTAGTGGGATCTTGTTCATAGCTTTTATAATGGGCTCCAACCAAGTACAAATATGATTATCGACGCCTCCGCTCAAGGCGCTCTCTTATACAAGCCATCCGATGAAGCTCTATCTTTGCTGGAGCAAATGGCCGCAAATACTCAGCAGTGGAGCGACGAACGCTCATTTACTAGAGGCCCCGAGGTAAAAATCACTACCCATCTTGATAGTCATATTGAGACTCTTTGCAAACAGGTAGCGAGGATTGAACAGAGGTTGGACGCTATTCCAACCACTTCTAGAGCTCCAGCTTATCTCATACATGAAGACTATGTGAGGCAAGGCTATGCTGTTGAGTATTGGACTCCCCGGATTTGGTTTTGGATGATGAGCAAACATAAATAATTCATGAACTAACAATTTGTGAGCGCAGTTATGGAGACCGTCGCCAAATTCACGAGAACACACAAAGCGACATCTCAAGACTTCTCAAAGCTCGTATTCAATGCCTAAAGCTTCGTTGAAGCTTTTGGATCATTTTGGAAGTCATGAAGATTTGATCGAAGCTCTCGAAGACCGTTCTTTAAGGTTTTATTTATAGTCTTTTGGTTTCGATCTATAGAATGTTAAGCCTTGAGTATATCTTATATTTCTATCTTCATAACGCTCATATCTTAGCTCTAGGATCTTAGTAGAATTCCATTCTAACTTCCTCGAAGCATCGCACTTCGATTCGGACTTTATTGTGCATGTTAGTTGGTTCAAGAAGAAGAACTGACCGACTAGATGGTGATCTAGTCGGTCGGTAAAGCTTCTTGGACCGACTAGTTTCAGTTTTTATTTTCTTGCTCAGTACTGTTTACAGTTAGTCGGTCTACGTTGACTCACCGACCGACTAGTTTGTGAACTAGTCGGTCAGTGATGCTTCTTTGACCGACTAGTTGAGATTTACTGTACATGCCAATTTTCTCCTAAGCTACTGTTTATCGTTAGTCGGTCTAAGAATGTTTGGCGACCGACTAGTTGATAATCTAGTCGGTCAACATTTGTTCTTGGACCGACTAAATCAATTTGTATTCAGACTATTTGTTTTTGACTCTTAGTCGGTCTAAGTTCACTGACCGACCGACTAGTTGTGAAACTAGTCGGTCAGACAGTCTTCTTGGACCGACTAGATTTCTAGGTCTAAAATTCAATCTCTTCACTGTTCTTCACTTAGTCGGTCCATGTTGTTTAACCGACCGACTAGTTGATGAACTAGTCGGTCAGTGGTTGTTCTTTGACCGACTAACTGCTTCAGATTTCCAACCGTTGGGATTTGACCTAGCTCATTTTTATGGGCCCCTATAAATACGAACCTTGGTCATTTCTCTCTAGGTTAGAGCTGCTATTAAGAGATTCATTGAGATTGAAAGAGTTAGAGATTCTCACTCATTTCCAAAGCTCTCTTCCTCACAAGAAATTCATTCTCTCACATTCTAGATCTAGAATCCATCTTGAGAGAAGTTTGTTCTTGGTGAGCTCTTCAAGCTCTAGCTTGATTCAAGTCTCCAAATCACTCCTAGGCACCCATTGCTGCTCATTTCAGTGGTGCTAGGTCTTGGTGACTTCCTCTTCCACAAATCACTCCTTGCACCTATTTGGTAAGAAAACTCAAGGTATAGGATTTTGTGGTAAGATTGTTTATTTCATTATAAACTCATTTATATTGCTTATTGATTCTCTCGGTTGTGAGAGAAGGTTGTGATCCCGGGTTGTGGGATTCACTATTGCCATTGCATGTATGATTTGATCTTGTGAAGGTTTTTCACAAGATATCATAGTGGAAATCTTGGGTTAGGGTTTCTAACCTAAGTATCCGGAGGGGATCCGGGTGGTTGGGACGTAGGATCACCGGGAACAAGTCGGGGAGACTTGGATGGATCCGAACCCAGTAATATCTATTGTTAGCATTGTTAATTTTGTTGTTGTCATCAATTTAAGCTTCCGCAAATTGATTTGGTAGTTGTTTGCACGATAATTAGGAATTATACTCCTTGTTATTTTTAAAGTACTATTCACCCCCCCTCTAGTACTTGTGCAGCAGCTTGTAGGGCATTACAATGCTCCTAATGAAGGACTCTATGATGGAGCAGACATGCAAGCTGAGTAGATACACTATGTAGCTGGAGAGGGGAGGAATCAATGGCAACATCCGGTGGCAAGAAATCGCCTCGGATTATCTTATGGTAGCCGCAACGGAGGATTGCAACCTCCACAATAACAAAGGCCACCACCACCTCCTAATCACCAACAAGGGCCACCTCCGCAACAATATGGGTTTAGGCCATCTGGGCCTTACAGACCACCGGGGTACAATTACCGTCAACAACAACAATATGCACCGGCGGACCCAAAACCCAATCTCGAGCCAACATTGGACACTTTCATGAGTGGGCAAGCCAAGATAAATGCAGAGAGTTTCACTCGTTTCAAGTCTATCAACGACTCAATTGATGAGCTCAAAGGCCAAATGTCCCAATTTATGAAGATGCAAGAATATTGCCTTCTCAGCCAGAGCCCAATCCTAGGGCCCAAGCAAATGTAGTGATTGCAGTTACCACAAGAGGAGGAAGGACTACCGACACTATCATGGTGCCGATTTCTAGGAATGTGAGCCGAAGGTCGTCCACTCAAGTTCAAGATGAAGATATTTCTACGGAAAATGACATGGAGAAGGCTACAGAGGAGCCACATGCTATTGAAGAGAGGGAGGCTTCACCTTCTACCTTGCCTACCACCACTACGGCACCGACGGATGCCACTAGCACTTCCAACAAATCTATTTCAAAGGATTCCGCCAGAGACAAGGCAAGTCGACCTCCTCCCCCATATCATCAAAGGTTGGCACGAGCAAAGATGGAGAAGAAATATGCTAAGTTCTCCAAGCTCCTCAAAGGAATCCAATTGAATATACTCTTCATGGACACAATCACAGAAATCCCCACATATGCTAAGTTCTTGAAGGATCTTATTACGGGGAAGCGTAAACAAGAGAAGATGAAGCTCTTGGATAATTGTACCTCAGTCATTAAGAATTATCTACCAAAGAAGTTGCTGGATCCCGGAAGTTTCACGGTGCCGTGCTCCGTTGGCGGCACCCCTATTAGTAGAGCATTGATCAACGTGGGAGCGAGCATTAGTCTGATGCCGCTCTCCATCTTTACCCTACCGATATGAGCATTCAATTGGAGGATCACTCTATTACTTATCCGGTAGGCATCGCACGCGACATCATCCTGCAAATACCGCCCGTGCTATGCGTGCCGGTAGATTTTGTGATTATGGACATGTCGGAGAAAGGCAGTTCGCAGATCATTTTGGGGCATCCATTCATGGAGACGGTCGGAGTCTTGATCGACGTCCGTGAAGGGACGTTATCTCTGAACGTGGGAAATATTGATGTTCAATTCCACTTGCAAAAGCCTATGAAGGAACGCCCACCACCGGAAGACGCTAATTACCTTGATCTCTTGGAGGACGAAGCTACCTATGAACATACCATAGAGGAGATTTCCAAAGATCCAATGAAGATGAGCTTGGACGACGACGGCGACATCATATACAACAAGGCGGTGGCAGCCTACCTACGAGTCCTTGACGAAGAGCCCCGGACATACACTTGCACCATCAAGAACCGGAGGCTACTATCTTCTTGGCCGCTGAGGGCCGACATGGAGAGGCGTGCCAAATACCACCGCATAGGATCGTTCGAAAGCACGACAGACGTATTTCATGTGCGCCCAACATCATTCGTTGAAAATCTTGAGGGAGTCGAGCTGACGACTTAAAAAAAGCGCTTATCGGGAGGCTGTAGGGGTTTTGGCGGACCCTCAGAGCTCGGATCTGTGTCCGTCCTAAGTTGGACGGACCACATGGGCATAAAGCGCAGTGGAAAATCAAAAACTAAGCTATCCAAACAATTTATCTAGGCTCTGAGAGAGCCAGAACTAGCCCGATCTATGCCAACTTGGGGTGGATCTGACCACCCCAAGAGGGATCTATTCTACAGCGACAAAATTAAATCTACACTAAAAATTGCTTAACCACATAACCGGAATCTCGACCCTGGGGCAGGCAAGATATACCGCACCGTATTTTGATGCTCCTCGTAGCCGAACCGCCTTGACTCGATCCACCCGAGCCGCCTTGCATCCTTGAACCGATCTGCCTGAGCCGACTCCTGCCTCCAAGCCGATCACACGCGGTAGAAAATTTCACTTGAGTAGATCCGCGTCTCAGATGTCTGGATCCGAATCCAAACTCCCTTCATAGTCTTGCTAGGACTAGTCGGGAGAATAGGAAGAAGAGAGAGAGAGGGAGAATAGTTTAGTCGTAGATCGAGCTTGCTCTAAAATCTGGAGCTACTCGATCGAGGACTTGATGCATTTTTCAACGAAGAGAGTGCACCCCTATTTATATAGGGAGTCGGCACTCCTACTTTCGTTGTGAGCAATGTGGGACTAAAACAAATCTAGGAGAAATTAATTTAGCTAATTAAGCTTTAATTGAAGTTTCAGTAAGTATTTCATAAATGCCAACTTCAATGAATTAATTCTCCTTATCCATTAAACTTTCGACACCAAACAAGCTATCAATTCAAAGGGCTTCGAATGGTGAATGTGTAGGAACCAACGGCGACAAACTTCGACTTCATTTGACCCCTTAAACAATTGCCCAAAGATGGGCAAAAAATCAATTTTCGTAGCCGTCATTTGGGGTTTCAAAAAACCCCACAATCACTAAAGTTGTGTGCGCGCCCGCCCAAGGCAGGGGGCGGACCGCCATCCCGTTGGGCAGCGGGCGTTGGCCCATGGCCCGCTGTGCAGTGGGCGCTGGCCAGCTGCAACCAGCAGGCTGTGCCCGCTGCTGCAGCGGGCCGAGCCCGCTGTGTAGCGGGTGCGCGCCGCTGCAACCAGCGGGCCGTGCCCGCTGTCACAGCGGGCCGTGCTCGCTCAGTAGCGGGCGCATGACCATTTTCCCTTGCGGATGGGCCTGTTACCCCAGTGGGTCTAACCCACTTTGCCTTGGACTGTTTTCGCGTTTCTGGGCTCGGTTTGGACGCGGTTTGAATCTGTGTTTAGACCGGGACGATCCCGCACACAGGTAACCCTTTCCAATGTATTTGTTCCTACAAATATTGTCGTAACCAATTTACGACACGTTTAATCTTTGTTTGCATCGAATGCAACATTGTCCCTATTGTATCTACGACTTATTTTCACAACCAGCTTTGTGAATATAAACTATTCAATTTCATCAAATGAATCTGTCTGAATTAATCTTCCTATTACTAAGACACGAACGCTATTCGGTGTGAGACCTTACAGCCTGACCTTACTACAGGTTGGGGCTCGGAACCCCTAGACGACGGTCACCACGAGCAGTAGCTGTCGTCCCTGTTTCAGAATCATCATAACGTGATCGACCTATTGACAAAAGCATCGTTTGGGTTTACTTTGAATGTATAAGTGATGAATACCGTTAGCTATAGTCCCTTCGTCAAGACTGTGTCCCTGTTGGCCTAGGGTATGGTTTACTGTCAACCCTATTAGACAACATTAGTCAGTATACGTCAGTTTTAGTGTGTTCACGTTGTACATCTTACAACGTACCCCGGCCAAGGATTAACACAAAGATCGTACTGAGCCTGTGACACTAACTTTTCTTTAACGGAAGTGACGAATCCCATCTTAATCATCTACTCGTCTCGAGAGCTTCGGGTGCAACCCAACCTAAGATCTTTCAGCAGGCCTAGCCTCGAAGCTGGATCATAGATCTAAGCTACATCATTCACACACAGGTTCATACAAATGACTTCAGGTCATAAGGACCAGCTAACCTATCATCACCCTAGAGTTATTATAGACAGTTTAGTTAAAGTTAACAATTTAATAACTCTAAGTTGGTCGTTTAGTGAACTCATTCTCTAATGAGCACCTGCGTCTCGTCTCTGACTTCACCAAGTCGAATGACTATGAGATCATCATTACCCTAAGGTAAGACTAAGACATAGTGGTCTATCCGATGTGTCGATATCCAGTTCTCGACACATCTATGACCACGAACCGTTTAGGACTTAAGTTTCTATTCGGTCGCTTACTACTCATAATCGAGATCTTATCTGGATACGTAAGGACCTAATTATAAGTCTATGGACATTATCTAAGTATATGTGTGTGTGTGTATATATATATATTCAAACGATTTCATACTTAGGATAATGGACATCATATATCTTATGAACAAGACGTACACTTAGGATAAATTGCCTTATGGGCATATATCCTCCTACATCTCCCACTTGCACTTAGGCTATTTATCTCGGTATCTCATACCGTTATAACATATCGGTCATTTTGACATTTATATGACAAACCTAAGAGTGGATTTACTAACGAGTATCTATAATGCATTTTAATGGATTTATTATTTATACATCTCTTGATCACACAAAGTTGATCCTTTGAAAAAATGACTTGGATCAATTTTCCTTTCTTTGTATAGCTAACAATTAGCTTATACAATCTAGGTGTAGGGTCTAACATTTCTATAAGTCAGTCTCAGCTCATTCCAAATTTCTGTGTCAACATGTCAAGTACATGCATGACACCTTAAGTCTCTATATATCCGATTAAATCAAAACGATTTTGATTAAATGTTTTATATAGATGATTCAAATAAGTTGGAAACCTTTTTACTTAGTCCGAGAAACCGGAATTAAGTATATGAGCTAGCTCCCACTGACTTTAAGAATTATCTGCTTAAGTACTTCAATATTATATCTAAATCATATTTAGACTATATATATGAAGAGCATAACCAATTGATAAGTGCTTTAGATGGAACGTACAAGTGTCAGGTTGAGTTTGACGAATGAGTTAAGTCAAGATCGGTTTAAGGAATCTTGACATTGATTCACTCAGTCAAACGTCATACACTGTACTTTTTTCCTTAACTAAATTTAATATTAACTCTTTAAGAATCAAATGTAGTTTATTAAGTATTAACCTTAATATGCGTATAATTGTGATCACACACAATTTATACGCTCCTGGACCTTATACTTAACTATTGATTGACTATAACATTAAGTCAGCTCCAAAACAATCAAAATTTTCTGAATCTCTGCATCGTAGTTCGAGAATTTTTGCAACCAACTCAGAAAGCCACTTTTACAGAATTTTAAGCCAATATCAATCAAATCTCAATTTCAACAGAAAGCACAATTTTCGAGACATTTATTCAAAACAACGGATTCATAAAGATGAACCATAATATGTTTATCAAATAAACTTTGAGTGTTGAACACTCAACCATTGTTTTAACTTTAAGGAATGATACATTTTATTCAAAAAAATGAGTATCGGCTCCTTCTTCATCATGTCTCTCTGAAGTCTTTGCACGGCCCAAGCAGCAATGATTGCTCAGATGCCGACCGTCCTCCGAACTTCTTCCAACCTTCGCTTCATATCAACCACCTGTATATATTACACAGATGTCTTAGTATCTCATACTATGTGATTGGAAATAACTATGCTTCATTGAATTTAATTTGTTGTACCTGAGGTAGAGGCATCAGTATGCCCCTTTTTCTTTTCTGCAAGATAAATCTTGCAGTTCCTCATCCACTGGCCCATCTTATGGCAATGGAAGCACTCAGATTTTGACGGGGCCCCATTGGTCTTTTTCTTCCACTTCTTCGCCTTGGCAGGTTGTGGGACCTGCCTCTTCTTACCCTTGCCTTTCGGCTGGCCTGAAGAAGCAGAGCCAACAACCAATGCAGTCGGTTTCTTCTCAATCTCCTCAAACTGTCTAAGCATATTTAGGAGACCAGGAAGATCCGTTTTAATACTGTTCATTATGAAACCAGTAATGAAAGGCTTAAAGTCCGGGGTTAAAGACTTAAGGATAATGTCCACGGACATCTCATTGTCTAGGACAAAACCCAACTGGTCGGGGTCTTCTACGTACTCGATCATCTTAATAACATGATCTTGTACGGGCCATGTCTCCATCTTTGTGCCCCAGAGGTTGCTCGTGGCTTCAAACTTGGCAGCTCTAGACCGCTTGCCGTATAACTCTTGTGCATTCAGAATTATACTTTGAACATCCATATGTTCATGCTTTCTCTGTAGTTCGTTATTCATAGAAGCCAGAGTAAGGCACCGGGCCTTCTCCGCATCCCTCTGGTACAGCTTATAGGCTTCCTTTTCCTCGAAGGTCGAATCGTCATCGGGCTTCTCCGGAGCATCCTCGAACAGCACGTATCCAATCCCGGCTAGAGAAAGGACTAACTTAATGTTCCTAAGCCAGTCTTTATAGTTTGTTCCATCGAGCACGTTCTTCTCTACCATATATTTAAGACCCGAATCCATTCTGCAATTTTGTAGATACTTTAGTCAGTATATGTTTGTTGTATAGTTTCAATGGTTTTTAATAAAACTATTTTCTCCCATTAAATTTATTAAAGCCATAATAATAAACAGTTTATTATAAAATAACATTTGTGAGAGAGGGATCCGACTACCCTGAGTCTGACAACCTTGAGTGTGTCTCAACAAGTTGACCGACTCTGCATTCGGTAGACGAACTCGTCGTCAATCATATTAATTATTATTCCCTATCCATTTTACCCCTTGTCATTTGTGATCATGAGTGTGCTCATCTAAATCACAGTGGCTAGCCTAGTCGGACCCTTGTTTTCATGAATAGCCTGACTTGCCCCGCCGCTCGGTGTATGCACGATATGTCGGTTTGGGTCAAGTCTTAGACTACATTCTTGGTTAGACTTACGCCGGTGCTCGGCGAATGCACGAGACGCCGGTTTGGGTCAAGTCAAGATGTTATCAAGAAATCGGTTTCTATAAGATTGTTATGTCGCAGCTTGAGTGTAGCTCAACAACCGCAACACGGGTCTTACAGTTGCCAACTCCTAAAACAAGGAGGGCTACGATTTATCTTGAACAAGATTATTATCGTATTTGATTTAGGTATAGTCAATGGACTTACACAGTCATGATTTGACTCCTTGCGGTCCAGCGGACGTGGCCAGAGAATTGACTAAGCCAGGACCACTCGGCCCCTAGACTAGCCAGGGTGGTCCAGCAAACTTAGCCAATCACATTGACCGACATCATGTTCCATTGAAGGAGTTTTATCAATTCTATGTTCGTCCAACAATTAAATGGCTTTTAATTAAAAACTAGTTAATCCTTATCAACTAGTGGATCCTAAAATTCGAAATTTTATGGATTGGTTAAACAATTTTTATTAAAACCCTATCAACTATAAGGTTCGTGTGTTCAACGTGCTACCCCAATCTAATTAGGATTTTAATAAGACAATAACAACATTTTTTCAAAAAAAGTCTTTTTATGATAATCATCATTTAAACGATTTATTACAATGATTGTCAATCAAAATGGACTACCCTAATATGGTATTAGGTTTTGATGTTGTTTTGTTTATTAAAACGTAACATGTCACTAGTCATTAAAATTTCATCTTATAAAATTTTAATCAGTTAATGGCTAACCTAAAGGGTTCATGAATGCATTATTCATCATGTCCATAAACCAACTAATTTAACCACATAAATAAAAGGTTCATTTAGTGACATATAATGAAAGTTTGCAAGTTAAAAACTATCTATAACATAATCAAACTACTTGCAAATCTAAAATTTAACTTTTAAATTTAAAGATCTAAAATTTAAAGCCAAAAGCATTTTTATCACATAAAACTGGGTTTCATAAAATTATCAAATAATTTTAAAACCTAAGCTTTAAAATTTTAACAATACATTTCAAAGATTAAAATATCGCATAAAATAATCTTGAAACCTATATGTAATTTAAAAGAAACAAATTTATTATTTCATCTCATGAGAATAAAATTTTCTTTATATCACATATTCTTTAAAAACAATTTTAAAACCCTTTTAAAATCATTTGAAATTAATTTTAAATTTTTTTCGGATAAAGCCAATAAAAAAATTTCAATCTTTATGCAACCAAAAATATGAATTTTCAATATCATCGCATGAAATAAAATATTCCTTTTATGTTACATAAACTTTAAAAATTTTAAATCCATGCTAAAATTATTTTATCTTATAAAATAAAATTTTAAAAACAGTTAAACATGAGAGACCTATTTAAATTTAGCGCATAAAAATTAAATCGTCCCAAAAATTTTTTCATGTTGCAAAACAATTTTAAAACACAAAACATTATTTTAACATAAAGTTAAAATTATTGTATGTTCAAAACAAGCAATTAAAGGTTTTGAAATCGTCGCAAAAATAGATCTACAAGCATAACCGTGGCTTTGATACCACTGTAGGGGTTTTGGCGGACCCTCAGAGCTCGGATCTGTGTCCGTCCTAAGTCGGACGGACCACAGGGGCATAAAGCGCAGCGAAAAATCAAAAACTAAGCTAGCCAAACAATTTAGTTAGGCTCTAAGAGAGCCAGAACCTAGCCCGATCTATGCCAACTTGGGGTGGATCTGACCACCCCAAGAGGGATCTATTCTACAGCGACAAAATTAAATCTACACTAAAAATTGCTTAACCACATACCCGGAATCTCGACCCTGGGGCGGGCAAGATGTACTACACTGTCTTCTGATGCTCCTCGTAGCCGAACCGCCTTTACTCGATCCACCCGAGCCGCCTTGCACCCTCGAACCGATCTGCCTGAGTCGACTCCCACCTCCAAGCCGATCACACACGGTAGAAAGTTTCATTTGAGTAGACCCGCGTCTTAGACGTCTGGATCCGAATCCAAACCCCCTTCGTAGTCTTGCTAGGACTAGTCGAGAGAATATGAAGAAGAGAGAGGGAGAATAGTTTAGTCGTAGATCGAGCTTGCTCTAAAATCTGGAGCTGCTTGATCGAAGACTTGATGCATTTTTCAACGAAGTGAGTGCACCCCTATTTATATAGGGAGTCGACACTCCTACTTTCGTTGTGAGCAATGTGGGACTAAAACAAATCTAGGAGAAATTAATTTAGCTAATTAAGCTTTAATTGGAGTTTCAGTAAGCATATCATAAATGCCAACTTCAATGAATTAATTTTCCTTATCCATTAAACTTTAGACACCAAACAAGCTATCAATTCGAAGGGCTTCGAATGGTGAATGCGTAGGAACCAACGACGACGAATTTCGACTTCGTTTGACCCCTCAAACAATTGCCCAAAGATGGGAAAAAAATCAATTTTCGTAGCAGTCATTTGGGGTTTCAAAAAACCCTACAATCACTTAAGTTGCGGGCGCGCTCGCCCAAGGCAGGGGCGGGCCGCCATCCTGCTGGGCAGCGAGCGTGCGCCAGCTGCTGCAGGGGACCATGCCCGCTGTGCATCGGCCGCTGGGCCGTTGTAACCTGTTGGCTACGCCCGCTGCTGCAGCGGGCCAGCCTGCTGTACAGCGGGTGCGCACCCGCTACAACCAGCGGGCCGTGCCTGCTGTCGCAGTGGACCGTGCCCGCTCAATAGTGGGTGCGCACCCGTTTTCCCTTGCAGATGGGCCTATTCCCCAGTGGGTCTAACCTGCTTTGCCTTGGACTGTTTTCGTGTTTCTAGGCTCGTTTGAGCTCTGATTTGGACGCAGTTTGAACCTATGTTTAGATCGGGACGATCCCGTCACCCAGGTAACCATTTCCAATTTGTTCCTACAAATATTGTCGTAACCAATTTACGACACGTTTAATCTTTGTTTACATCGAATGCAACATTGTCCCTATTGTATCTACGACTTATTTTCACAACTAGCTTTGTGAATATCAACTATTCAATTTCATCAAATGAATCTCTCTGAATTAATCTTCCTATTACTAAGACACGAACGCTACTCGGTGTGAGACCCTACAACCTGACCTTACTACAGGTTAGGGCTCGGAACCCCTAGACGATGGTCACCATGAGCAGTAGTTGTCATCCCTGTTTCAGAATCATCATAACGTGATCGACCCATTGACAAAAGCATATTTTGGGTTTACTTTGGCTATGTCAGTGATGAATACCGTTAGCTATAGTTCATTTGTTAAGACTGTGTCCCTGTTGGCCTAGGGTATGGTTTACTGTCAACCGTATTAGACAACATTGGTTAGTATACGACGGTCTTAGTGTGTTCACGTTGTACATCTTACAACGTATCCCGGTCGAGGATTAACACAAAGATCGTACTGAGCCTGTGACATTAACTTCCTTTTAACAGAAGTGACAAATCCCATCTTAGTCATCTACTCGCTCGAGAGCTTTGGGTGCAACCCAACCTAAGATCTTTCAGCAGGCCTAGCCTCGAAGCTAGATCATAGGTCTAAGCTACACCGTTCACCCATAGGTTCGTACAAATGACTTCAGGTCATAAGGACCAGCTAACCTATCATCACCCTAGAGTTATTATAGACAGTTTAGTTAAAGTTAACCATTTAATAACTCTAAGTTGGTCGTTCAGTGAACTCATTCTCCAATGAGCACCTGCGTCTCGTCTCCGACTTCACCAAGTCGAATGGCTATGAGATCATCATTACCCTAAGGCAAGACTAATGCACAGTGGTCTATCCGATGTGTCGATATCCAATTCTCGACACATCTATGACCAGGAACCGTTTAAGACTTAAGTTTCTATTCGGTCGCTTACTACTCATAATCGAGATCTTATTTGGATACATAAGGACCTAACTATAAGTCTATGAAGATTATCTAAGTATATATATATATATATATAGGGCAATCTTCCATTGCGAAAAAGGGGCTTTTCGCACGGTGCGAAAAGAATTTTATCTTTTTTTTGAAATTTTTTTTTTCAAAAATTCTTTTTTTGATGTTTAATCCATACAATTATATACCCCAGGGAAAATAATGGGTGAACCCGTTGGGGATTAGAGCACCCATCCACCCGTTACAAATTTAACGGTCTCAAAACGTGCGAATTTGATGAAATGCCTTGATCGAAGACCAAATGACATTATTTCTCAACGATTATTTTTTGAGGGGGGTATAACAACATATAATGAGGGTGGAAAAAAGAATTTTTGAAAAAAAAAATTTCAAAAAAAAACTAAAAACATTTTCGCACGGTGCGAAATGTTCTCATTTGAAAATTTTCCTATATATATATATATATATATATATATATATATATATATATATATATATATATATATATATATATATTCTAACGATTTCATACTTAGGATAATGGACACCATATATCTTATGAACAAGACGTACACTTAGGATAAATTGCCTTATGGACATATATCCTCCTACAGAGGCAACCTGATTTTCTTTCCCTTAGTTTTTGTTTTTGTTTTTCTTTTTCTTTTTCCTATTCAAAAACCAAATAAATACGTTTTTAATTCTATAAAAATACAAAAACATAAAAATCTGATGAGTTCTTCCTTCTACAGGTTGAACAATGAGGAGAGTGTGCCTAACGGTAAAACAAAGGAGAAGGAACAAAGGGAAGAGAACGATAGAGGAATACAAGCTTGGAGAAAGAGTTCCATGTGACTCAACCGAGTAGGCACCCTACTCGGTCGAGCTGCAGAGAGCTGGAGGGGATAGGCAAAAAAACGTGCTCGGGAAATCAAACTCGACTCGACTGAGTAGCATCGTACTAGGTAGAGCAACGATAAGAGCTACAGAAAGCTGGAGGAACAGGCAAACAGTCGCTCTAGAAATTAATTGCAACTCGACCGAGTAGCACCCTACTCAGTCGAGCTACAGACAGAGCCCAAAATCGTCGAAAAAGAGCACTCTGTTTGTAATTCGAATCGACCGAGTAGCTTTCCTACTCGGTCGAGCTACAGGAGGAGTCCAAAAGTGCTAATAAGGGCGCTCTGGAAAGCTTAATGGACTCGACCGAGTAGCTACCCTACTCGGTCGAGCTGCAAGGAGAGCAAAAGAGAGCTGAAAACAACACTCTGTTTCAATTCAGCTCGACCGAGCTGAGTAAGCAGCTCGGTCGAGTACTAGGGCACAACTTTTGGGCTTAATATTTCAAAACTTTAAACATTTTATACTCGACCGAGTAGCTATCGCTACTCGGCCTGAGCAGCAACTTACCTAGCAGGGGCCCACAACTTAACCGAGCTCGACTTGGCTTATAAAATTCGAAAACGACTCGGGTTAACCCTAATCCTAATTCGAATCCCCCCAAATTATCCCAAGCTCTCCCTTAACCCTAGCCCTAACTCGACTTGGACCGACCTGCCGCCGTCGCCGCCACGTGCTCTGCTGGGGCGTCGCCACCCGTCATCGCTCGGTCCGCCTCTCCCTCTCTCCCTCTCTCTCTCCCCTCCCCCCTCTCTCTCTCACCGCCGATGCCGCCCAGCGTCGACGGTGCATCCCTTCACCCCTCTCCTCTTTATTACCCTTTCCCCACCTCTCTCTTCCACCCAAACCCCCCATCCCCATCAGCTCCGGCGTCTCGCCAGAGCTGTGCCGTGTGCGCCGCCTGAGCACACCCCATGCTCAGGCCGAGCAGCCAACACCACACCCTTCACCACCTCTTCATTTCCTATATCACCATCCCTCTTATCCTCCCCATCTCCCCCGATTTCGAACCCCAACCCTAATTTTTTCTAAATTTGAACCCCAAACCTTATTTGATTTTTTAAATACCTACTAAAATCAATTTCTTATCATATGGCAGGTATGTAATGCCCTGATAGCTACTGCACAAGTACTAGAGGGGGGTGAATAGTACTTTAAAATAATAAAGAGTATAATTCCTAATTATTGTGCAAACACAGCCAACAATGCGGAATGAAAGATTGACAACAATAAAAGACCAACGCAAACAAGCGATGTAACGGGTTCGAATTCACCCAAGTCTCCCCGACTTGTTACCGGCGATCCTACGTCCCAGACACCCGGATCCCCTCCGGCTACTTGAGTTAGAATCCTTTAACCCAAGTTTTGCACTATGAAATTCTTGTAGAAAACTACTACAAGATCAAATCATACACAAAACGAAACGTGACTCCCCCAAATCGGGATAACGAACTTGTCACGACCCGCTTCCCTAAAATGGAGGTGAGACGTGAAAAGGTCCGCACGAGAGTGGGGCTGTAAAGCCCCAAACCCGATAAGCGTTAATAAAACATAAGCAGGTCTCTGTAACCACAAACGGAACAACAATAATAACACAAGGAGAGACAGAAATAAAATTCTCGCATCTCATAATGTCCAACACGGAAATAAGTTCAACATCCAGAAAAGCCACCAGGCTAAAAGAAAGAGTCTAAAGGCCCAGAACAAGGCCAACAAAAACAACAACACAACAAAGTATAGGTGCCACGCACCGACAACAAAACAGCAGTCTAACAAAAAGGAAAACACAACGAAGACACTAGGACTGGTCCCCAGTGTCCACGTACTCCCCGTAAAACACAAGCTCGGGCTCGGTGTCAGCAAACACCTCGTCCTCAACAAGGTACTCAGGCTCAGGATCTAACATGTGTCACCCAAAAGAGTAAAGGGGCACATGTCAGCAAGTCTAAAAGACTTGGGCAAGGAAACTAAAAGTAATGCAACTAGCAGCCTAGCAGTTTTAGTATGCATGACATGACAGTTATAACATGAGTGCACAAGCAAGACATGGTGAACAATAAGCACAAGAGAACAATTATCGGGACAAGACAGGAGTAGCCAAACTACTAACAATCTCAATTAATTCACTATTCACGTTTCACTGTTGTTTGTAGATGTTTATGCCTTACAGCTGAATGGTATAACATTCACGCTTATTGGCCGCTTAACACTACCCCAAAACCCAGAGTTTACGCCTTACTACTGCAGTTACTGATCGGGCAGACTCCCAGTTGATTGGCCGCTTAACTCTTACCCCCAATACCCACATGTAATCGAGCCAGGGTCCCTGCACACGAGCTCAGTAAATGAGCCAGGGTTGCCCGCACAGGAGCTCACATTCTAATTCACGTTTCATAAACAATTGGCGTAGGGGTGCACCTAGCCGGAACCAAGCAATTCGGGCATTGGCTATCAACCAACACATGGCCCGCTTCTGGAACACGAGCCAGGAACACAAGCATTGTAGCGAAGCTACGCATTCACGGAAACACCTTAAGAATGCAATGACATGCCAATTAAATTGCATACCGTTAATAGAAATTAAACATGACATGGTAATTGTGCAACATGATATATGTCGGAACTAGCTTCGTTGTCAAGCTAGTTCCTCAATTTGCGCCTAGGCGAGTATCATTTCGTCGCCTAGTCTCTTTTACGCCTACAACAAGCAAATGGCCTAAAACATGGCCTAAACCCTAAGTGGCAAGTTTCACTTGCCTAGCACCGGGGATGATGATCACGAAGGTTCGTCTCGCGGATGCTAATCTACGGGGAAAATCGCTGATATGGGGAAACAATCATTAGAACAACATTCATTCCATTAGGGTTTCATAAAAACACAATAGGTTATGAAAACATCAAGAGATCGATTTCTTACCGTGAGGAAGCGGAAGAAACACTCCGGAGAACCTAGGGACCAGATCTGGAAACGAATGGAGAAGTTTGGAGAACTAGGGGTTTTGGGGGATTTTGGGGGTTTGATGGAGATTTGAGGAAGATGAGAGATTGAATGTGTTGAGGGAGGGTTTAGATGATGGAGGATGAGCTTGGAATGGAGGAATAAGGGTTTGAGGAAGATGGGGGCTCAATGGGGGAGAAACTAGGGTTTTGGGTCGAGTGGAGGAAGAAGAAAACGTTTGGGAGGGGTTTAAATAGGATGGGCTGGCGGCTGCCCAGATATTAGGGTTTTAACACAGATTAGTCGGTCAAAGAGCAACCACTGACCGACTAGTTTGGCAACTAGTCGGTCGGTCGACCAACGCAGACCGACTAAGTGTAAACAGTAACTTCTGAACAAAAATAGGATTTAGATTTAGTCGGTCGATGAACAACTACTGACCGACTAGTTTGACATCTAGTCGGTCGATGAACGTTCTTAGACCGATTAAGGGTGAACAGTATTGATACCAAAAATTAGTTGAAGAGTTAGTCGGTTAAAGGAGCATTGCTGACCGACTAGTTTGCAACCTAGTCGGTCAACCAACGTTCTTAGACCGACTAACGATAAACAGTAACTCTTAAGAAATTTAGAAAGCCGACTAGTCAGTTCAAGAAGGATTGCCGACCGACTGGATCGTCATCTAGTCGGTCGGTGCCCCTTCTTACACCGGCTAATAAGCACCAAAAGTTCCGATATGGAGCGCGGAGCTCCGGGATCGATTCCTAAGACCCCTAGGCTTGATCTAATAGTTAGATACGACCGTTATGAAGCCCGTCACGATGACATACTCCGAAATCGACGATCCTAAGGAAGAAACGAGAAAACACGACGAAACGATCGAAAACGAAAGTTACGGAGACGATAACCACACATGAGGAGAAAATCCACCAAAACATATATTATAATATAATAATCCGGATACATGAAAACCAGTCGTTACATCCTCCCCAACTTAAGAAAAATTCCGTCCTCGGAATTTCCAAACACTCACGTGTCCGGAAACAAAAGTGGGAAATGCTCTCGCATCTCATCCTCATTCTCCCAAGTAGACTCTCCAGGTGAGCCGTGTCGCCACATCACCCTCACAAGATTGACAATCTTGTTCCGAAGCGATTTCTGACGCCTGTCCAGAATCTGCACTGGATGCTGGTCATACGTCATATCGGGGCGAACGGTAATCTCCGAAAAATCCACAGCATTGGATGGATCGCTAATGTATCGATGAAGCTGCGACACATGGAAAACATTGTGAACTCCTTCCAAAGATGGCGGCAAGGCTAAACGATAAGCTACCTCGCCAACCCTCTCCAAAATGTCAAACGGTCCAATGTATCGTGGGCTCAACTTCCCTCGCTTCCCAAAACGAATCACACCGCGATTCGGGGAAATCTTCAAGAACACATGGTCGCCCGGCTGAAACTCCAAAGGACGACGTTTAGCATCCGCCCAATGCTTAAAACGGTCCTGAGCAATCCTCAACCTCTCCCGAATGTTCCTGACAATATCCACGGCCTCCACGATCATCTCAGGTCCCAACAACTCCCGATCACCAACGTCATCCCAACTCAATGGCGATCGACATTTCCTCCCATAAAGAGCGGCGAAAGGCGCCATGCCAATACTCGCCTGGAAGCTGTTGTTGTAGGAAAACTCCACCAAATGCAGATGGTCCTCCCACGAACCCTTGAAATCCAACATACACGCCCTCAGCATGTCTTCCAAAATCTGAATCGTCCTCTCGGACTGGCCATCCGTCTGCGGATGGTACGCCGTGCTGAAACTCAGACGCGTACCCAAGCTCTTCTGCAAACTCTGCCAGAACTGAGATGTGAACCTCGTGTCTCTGTCCGACACGATACTCACGGGGACCCCGTGAAGTCGCACGACCTCCTGCATGATTCACGTTACATCACTATCCAAACTAGGAAAAGGAAATAAAACGGAGAGTAAAAAGAATTTACCTCCATATATCTCCTCGCTAGCGCCTCAGTGGACTGTCCCACTCGGAACGGAATAAAGTGCGCAGATTTGGTCAATCGATCTACGATCACCCAAATTGCGTCATTCTGCTTCGGACTCCGAGGTAGTCCAGTCACGAAATCCATAGTGATGTGTTGCCACTTCCACTCTGGAATCGGAAGCGGTTGTAGCAACCTGGCCGCACGCTGATGCTCCGCCTTCACTTGCTGGCAAACCAAGCACTTGGCTACACTTCGAGCCACACTCCTCTTCATACCATGCCACCAATAATTCAGACGAAGATCCTGGTACATCTTGGTGCCACCAGGATGCACAAAATACGGCGAACTGTGTGCCTCCACCATCAACTCCTCTCTGATATCCCCAGCTGGCACACACAACCTGGCTCCAAACCTTAGCAAGCCATCCTCATGAATCAAAAATTCAGTCCGCAGACCGGCTTCCACCTGCTCCTGAATCTTCACCAGCTTTGGATCCTCAGCCTGACCAGCCTTAATCCGATCCACGATCGTCGACTGTACCTGCATGTACATCAACGATGAAGCCTCCCCAGGAAGAACAATCTCAACACCAGACTCGTAAAACTCCTGCTGCAATCTCCACTGCGAGGTCAAAATCATCACAGCTGGAAGCCTACTCAGCGCATCAGGAACCACATTCACCTTGCCAGGGTGAAACTGCAAATCAACCTCATAATCCGCCATAAGCTCCAACCATCGACGCTGTCGCATGTTGAGCTCCTTCTGAGTAAAAATATACTTCAAGCTTTTGTGATCGGTGAAAATCTTCACTTTCTCACTCAGCAGGAAGTGCCTCCAAATCTTAAGAGCAAACACAACGGTAGCCAACTCCAAATCATGCGTCGGGTAATTCTTCTCATGAACCTTAAGCTGACGAGACGCATACGCCACAACATGCCCATGCTGATGCAACACACAACCGAGACCCTTGCCAGAAGCATCGCAAAAGATCTCAAATCCACCGCTGCGATCAGGCACAACAAGAATAGGGGCAGTCGTCAACCTCTCCTTCAGAACGCCAAAAGCATTCTCACAATCACCCGACCAAACAAAAGCAGCATCCTTCCGCGTCAATCTGGTCATCGGCTCAGCAATACGGGAAAAGTCCTTAATGAATCGTCGATAATATCCTCCAAACCAAGGAAACTCTGGATCTCAGACGCAGACGAGGGAACAGGCCACTCTCTGATGGCCCTAATCTTCTCGGGATCCACAAAAATACCATCTCCAGTCACCACATGCCCCAGAAAAGCAACCCTGTCCAGCCAAAACTCGCACTTCGAAAACTTAGCTTACAATCGATGCTTCCTCAAAATCTCCAATACCATCCTCAAGTGCGACGCATGCTCTTCCTCCGACTTTGAATATATCAGAATGTCGTCAATAAAGATAACGACAAACTTATCCAAAAAGTCGTAGAAAATCAGGTTCATCAGATTCATGAAAACTGCGGGTGCGTTAGTTACGCCGAAAGGCATAACCACAAACTCATAGTGTCCATACTTCGTCCTGAACGCCGTCTTCGGAACATCATCCTTCTTCACCTTCAACTGATGGTAACCACTCCTCAAATCCAATTTAGAAAACACCCTCGAACCTCCAAGCTGATCAAAAATATCATCGATGCGAGGCAACGGGTATTTATTCTTAATGGTCACCGCATTCAACTCCCGATAGTCCACGCACATGCGACGCGAACCATCCTTCTTCTTCACCAGCAACATCGGCGCTCCCCACGAAGAGACACTAGGATTGATATAGCCCTTCTGCAAAAGCTCATCCAACTGCTTCCGCAATTCTTCCAATTCTGCAGGCGCCATACGATACGGCGCCTTCGAAATCGGCTGCGCACCTGGAATAAGATCAACAGAAAATTCCAAAGCTCGATCAGGTGGAAAACCAGACATCTCCTCGGGGAAGACGTCATCGAAATCACGCACGACAGCTGGCCTCTCCAACTACATCTGCAAAGCCACAACCTCCACCGGTCTGGCCCGAAATCTGACAGGACCAAGCGAACTGCTACCTCGACTGAACTCGAATATTGGATGTCTGGGAATCTCGAACACCACCTTCTTCCTTCGACAGTCGATCATAGCATAGAATCTCACAAGCCAATCCATCCCAAGAACTGCATCAAAGTTGATGATGTCGTGGACAATGAAATCAGCGAAAAGCTCATGTCCACAGACCACCAACGAGCAATAATTGCAACCACGATGCACCGAGACCACGCCATTCCCTGTAACGATATTCCAACTCTTGGGAAGAGGGGACGTCGACAAGGAATGCCTCTCCACGAAGCTCCGAGAGATAATGCACATCGATGCACCAGAGTCAAAGAGGACTCGTGCAGGAAATGTGCACACCAAAACCACACCTAACAAGCAGTTAACAATCAAACCCTAGTCTAGCAAACAACCATGTTCAAGCAAACAACACAATCTAACAATCAAAACCAGCTAGGAAAATAACGGCTAGATTGAGGATTACCTGCGATAACCTCATCCACAGCCTCGCTCTCCACAGCGGTCATCAGAAAAGCCTGCCTCCTCGGCAGAACAGACTGCTGAAAAGCCTGCCTCTGCGGAACAAGAGCTGCTCCACGTCCAGTAGGAACAGACGCTCTCTGCTGCAATGGCTGTGCTGCAATAGGTGCCCTCCGCAGCTGATTCGCATGCCTACAATCCTTCGTGACATGAGAAGCATCGCCACAAACCAAGCACTGGCCCAGAAACTTCCTACACTAATCCTTGATGTGGCCAGGCTTACCGCAGAAATGGCAAGTCTTCAGAATAGGCCCTCCTGGCCTCTTAAACTGAGCTGGCTGATTAGGCTTGAAACCAGGCCTAACCACCGCTCTGGCCTGCTCCATAGGCCTCTTCCCAGCACCAGAAACATATCCTCTCCTCTGAATCAGGTTCAGCTCCTGCCTCCTGGCAGCGACCAGAACCTTCTGATAAGAGTCCAGATCAGAAGAAGACACAAAACTCTGGAGCTCCAAAGCAAGTCCCTGCAGGAACCTCTGAGCCCTCTCATCAGCATCCTGCACCATCTTCGGCGCGAACCGACTCAGCCTAGTGAACTCTTGGTGGTACAGGTCCACCGTCAAGCTCCCTTGCTTCAGATCAATGAAGCGCTGCAGCATCTCCTTCCTAGCAGCCTTCGGAAAGAACTCCTCATCAAACCTGGACTTAAAGGTAGTCCAAGCTATCGGCTCCACCAACATCTTCTCTTCCGCATCCCACCAGTTCCGAGCATTATCCTTGAGTTGCCTCTTCGCCAAATCAACCCATCCAGCCGGGGTGATCTTGGCCATCTTCAAATTATCCTCAATGTTCTGAATCCACTCATCAGCAGCCAGAGGACCCTCAGACCCATCAAAATATACGAGACCCAGCTCCCGAAATTGCTTCGCTCCCGGCTCAGAGCGAGGGGCATCCGGAAGAGCCCGGGCAGCTCGAGCAAGTGGAGCATTCTGGACTTGCAGGAGCACGCCCTGCTGCACTTGCATCATCTGGAGCATCATCCGCATCATCTCCCCATTGGTGGGTTCCCGCTCAGGCTCCTCATCATGAGGGAGCGCACCACTACCTCCACCACGGGTGAATCGTCTTCCTGCCATCTAGTGACACAGAAAACGAAGCAGATTAGACTCATAGCTTATGACTCGGACGTCGAACTTAGTTTATTGGACATCTAATATTATTATCGCATTTCCGATAATCGCAGTTACAGAAGGACCTGCATGGGCCACCAACAAAACTTGTCACGACCCGCTTCCCTAAAATGGAGGCGAGACGTGAAAAGGTCCGCACGAGAGTGGGGTTGTGAAGCCCCAAACCCGATAAGCGTCAATAAAACATAAGCAGGTCTCTGTAACCACAAACGGAACAACAATAATAACACAAGGAGAGACAGAAATAAAATTCTCACATCTCATAATGTCCAACACGGAAATAAGTTCAACATCCAGAAAAGCCACCAGGCTAAAAGAAAGAGTCTAAAGGCCCAGAACAAGGCCAACAAAAACAACAACGCAACAAAGTATAGGTGCCATGCACTGACAACAAAACAACATTCTAACAAAAAGGAAAACACAACGAAGACACTAGGACTGGTCCCCAGTGTCCACGTACTCCCCGTCAAACACAAGCTCGGGCTCGGCGTCAGCAAACACCTCGTCCTCAAAAAGGCACTCAGGCTCAGGATCTAACATGTGTCACCCAAAAGAGTAAATGGGCACATGTCAGCAAGTCTAAAAGACTTGGGCAAGGAAACTGAAAGTAAGGCAACTAGCAGCCTAGCAGTTTTAGTATGCATGACATGACAGTTATAACATGAGTGCACAAGCAAGACATGGTGAACAATAAGCACAAGAGAACAATTATCGGGACAAGACAGGAGTAGCCAAACTACTAACAATCTCAATCAATTCACTATTCACGTTTCACTGTTGTTTGTAGATGTTTACGCCTTACAGCTGAATGGTATAACATTCACGCTGATTGGCCGCTTAACACTACCCCAAAACCCAGAGTTTACGCCTTACTACTGCAGTTGCTGATCGGGCAGACTCCCAGTTGATTGGCCGCTTAACTCTTACCCCCAATACCCACATGTAATCGAGCCAGGGTCCCTGCACACGAGCTCAGTAAATGAGCCAGGGTTGCCCCGCACATGAGCTCGCATTCTAATTCACGTTTCATAAACAATTGGTGTAGGGGTGCATGATCACTCCTTATTTTACACCTTTTTTCCGCATGTTTGCATGCCATTTAGATCGCCCAAATCATGTTTTTCACGATATATCGACGATATTGCGATGCTTTTCACGCTTTGTTGTTTTTGTCGCATTTCAGGTGATTTGGCGCGATTTGGAGTGATCATGAGATGCGCTCACGATAGACGGCCACCGACGACCTCCCCGAGGGGTATTTTGCTGTTGGAGAGGAGCGGAAGAAGAATGGACGTCGCATGAGCGACGAGGAGGCCAAAACAATCAGTTTGGGCATTTTTTGTGTCCAACTCGGCCGAGTGGAGGAGCCACTCGGCCGACCAGCGAGACACTGCTCGGCAGACCCGTTCAGACACGATTTCCATGTGTACTCGGCCGAGCGACGGAGACCACATCGGCCGAGTGACGATACCACGTCCGCCCGAGTGGCGCCCAGACGAAGCCCCTCCAGAATATCGAAGTTACTGTTTTTCGGCCATCTGAGCTTCAGAAGACCCACTCGGCCGAGTGGATTATTACGTCCGCCCGAGTGCCTTGAAGCCATCGGCCGAGTGACGACAACTTACTCGGCCGAGCCGCCCCCGAACTGAAGACCCCTGAAGCCCCCGACTTACTGGAAAAATGACAGGGTTTTCACTCGGCCGAGTGACTTTTGTCACTCGGCCGAGTGCGATGCGCTGCCTGTAGCGAAATTTGCGGAAAACAGGCTGTGCAGGGGCATTTTGGTTAGGATTTTTAGACGATTTTTGGGGCTATTTAAGCTCTGTTTTTACCCTAGTTTAGAGAGCCATCTCTCAGATTTTTTGCAGCTTTTTGGAGTTTACTTTTTAGCTTTATTAATTGTGATTGGAGAGGAGAAAAACTTGGATTTTTGTTGGATTAATTGAAGATCTACATTGGTTTGCATTGTTCTTCCCCAAAAACTCTATTTTTATTGTTTATATCATTGTTGTGATGAATTCCATTGCCTATTTCATTGATTATTTTTGTGCTATTGCTATGATTTGTGAGTAGTCTCCACGTCTCGGGGCGTGGGGATGAACCCTACAAACCCTATTTCCTATTTGTGTTGAATTGGTAGAAATTGAGCTAGGATTGTTATTAGGGATTAGATTGGGATCGAATTACTACGGATAGCTAGGTATTTATATCAATTGGGATTTTCAAGAGATTGGATCCCAATTTGATAGGAAGCCCTAGAAATCCGAATTGGGTTGGAGTCGGATTCCCGAAGTATCGGTTTGCAAGAGATTGGACCGATACTAGGACCTCCGGTTGCGATTCCGTGCCGATACCCGTTTGCAAGAGATTGGACGGGTAGGAACTATCCCAATTTAGATTGTGGACCGAGTTTGCAAGAGATTGGGCTCGGTGCGCAATTGGACGATGATGTTGATCCTAATGCTAGCTTCCCTAGGCTAGGGTTTGCAAGAGATTGGACCCAAGCCTAGGATAGCTATAGACCGGCAACAGCGCGAGAGCGTGAGCTTGGTTCCACATTTAGTTGCAATTAGTTCATCCAAATTCTCATTCTAGCGATTTCGATACCGGTGAACCACACTTATGAAATACGGTGAGTAGTGGGGATTCCCCTTTCCCTAGACGTTCTTTATTTTATTTGATATTTCGCAAATTTGTCTGACGATTGTGACAGGATCGCCCAAGGCAATTATCTCTCTCTGTTCCTAAATAGCCAGGTGGATCAGGAGCAAGCACGGTCATTCGTCCTCCCTGTGTTCGATACCCGCTCGCCGCTATACCGTGCGCTTGCGGTAAAACTACAACCGTCGCCTCGGGACGTGTATCCGGGGTGCGACCAAGTTTTTGGCGCCGTTGCCGGGGAGGCGATTGCGTTTGATTCTTTTTCACCCTAGATATTCTTCTTCTTTTTATTATTATCATTATTTTTATTTCTTATTTCTTGCCTAACCCTTCCACGGTATTAATCATTTCTTTGAAACTCTGTTTCCCCTGTGCATGTACACGAGATCTACGGTGGACCCAGAAGGCTTATTATTTGATCCCGAGATCGAACGTACCGCGCGGAGACTTAGAGCGGAAAAGAGACAAGATCCGGAAGGGAGGTATATGACCAACCGGGAAACTCCTGAAGAATTGGCGGCAAGGATGGCAAGGATAATCTCTATTCGAGATAGGCTTCGGCCTAAGACTTCTTCTACCACCTCGTCCATTGCCATGCCGGGGTTGGCGGCCGACAAGAACTTCGAGCTAAAGACTGGATTGGTGGTGTTGATGCAACAAGACCCGTTTCATGGGAACGCACATGAGAACCCCCACTACCACATCCAACTATTCTTGTCAAAGTGCGCCACATTTCAGATGCCAGGGGTCTCCGACGACGCTATCAGACTGCGCCTCTTCCCCTTCACGCTTAAGGACAAGGCACTCTACTGGTTGAGGACGCAAGCTGACGGAGTCTTCACTACTTGGGACGAGTTGGCGAGCGCATTTATTGACAAATTCTATCCGCCATCCAAGACGGTGAAAATCCGGAGCGCTCTCATGTCCTTCAAGCAAGGACCACAGGAGACGCTCTATGAAGCTTGGGAGCGATTTAAGGATTTACAGCACCAATGCCCGCACCACAGTATAGAGGACTGGGAGCTAGTTCATAGCTTCTACAACGGTCTCCAACCGGGGACCAAACAAATTATTGATGCCGCGGCAAATGGTGCAATCTTGTCAAAGACTCCCGAGGAAGCTACGGCCCTAATTGAGGAGATGGCCTCAAATAACCAACAATGGGGCGATGAGCGAGGACACTCCACATCCTCCTTAAAGCCAACTAGCATCTACGAGGCGAAGGCCGTAGCAGAGCTCACGAGCAAATTTGATTCTCTCCACAAGGTGGTGGAGAGATTGGAGAAATATATCACGGAACCCCAAGGAAGCCCATCCACCTCCGCACCGACCAACCAAATGTGTGATTGGCAAGACCAATCTCAAGTCATGTACTCGGGAGGAGAGCAAGGAGAAGGATCCTTGGAGCAAATACAATATGTTGCGGGGAACCAAGGGTATTGGTCCAATCCGGCCGCAAGAAATCATCCGGGATTCTCCTACGCCAACAATGAAGGAGCCTTGAACCCGCCACAACCACCGCCTCAACGAGCTCGACCACCACCACCCCAACAACAAAACTATCCACCGAGGGGGCCTCCGCAACAAAACTTTCCACCGAAGCAACAAGTCCCACCGTATAGGCCTCCCGGATACAACCAAGGGTGGAGGAATCAAAATCAAAACCCTCCACAAGCTCCTCAACGAACCGACTTCGAATCTAGAGTGGAGGCGTTCATGGTCGAGCAAAATAAGGTGAATGCTACTTTGAAGGCGGGGCAAGAATCTCTCAATACCGTAGTGGCTCAAATATCGGAGCAATTAGCGTTGCTCAACCGGAACACTCAAAGATTGCCGGCGCAACCGGAGCAAAACCCACGGGGCAACACGGGCCACATCAACGCCGTAGTTGCCGTCACTACTAGAGGCGGGAAGGACACCACCCCCGCCATGATTCCTATTGAGGAGGCCGTGGAGGAAAGTTTGGAGCCGGTTGAGCCGATAGTCGAGATTGAAAAGGAGAAGGAGCCACGAGACAAGGAGAAATCTAGGGCGGAGCAATTAATTGAGGAGAGGCGCTTCATGCCACCGGTCCCATTCCCCCAAAGACTAGCGAAAGCGAAAATTGAAAAAAGGCTAGCGAAATTCCTCGAGTATCTAAGGGGAGTTAGCCTCAATATTCCCTTCCTCGACGCCATCGTCGAGATCCCAACGTATGCTAAATTCTTGAAGGACTTGATTTTGGGGAGGAAAAGGAAGGAGAAGATAATGATAGCCGAGGAGGGCTCTTGGTTCACCAAGAGAGAGAAGGAGCCGGCAAAATTTAAAGATCCGGGGAGTTTTCGGATTCCTTGCACCTTGGGCGGCGTGCCTCTTCAAAAGGCGTTGGTCGATCTTGGGGCTAGCGTGAGTCTCATGCCCCTCTCCATGTTCTTAAAGCTTAACACCGGGACAAAGTTGAAGCCCACCGACATGCGCATTCAATTAGCCGATGGCCGGATAACAAGGCCGGTGGGGATTGCCGAGGACATCCCACTTCAAGTCTCGGGTGGGATATGCTTACCATGTGACTTCGTCATCATGGACATTAAGGAGGAGGGAGACACCTCATTGATACTTGGACGCCCCTTCCTTGCCACCGCCGGAGTCATCGTCGACGTGCGCGAAGGTACACTTACTTTAAACGTCGGCAACATCGAGGTGGAGCTCCACATTCCTAAGGCAATGAAACACATGCCTTACCACGAGGAGCTCGATTACATGGACCTCCTTGATGAGGTGATAGAGGAGGCGATTCCTCATTCAATTGGTGCCCTCTTTGATGGAGAATTTGATGAAGGCCCAGATTTAGGCCAAGATGAAAAGATTGAAGACGATTCCCCCGACTTCTCCGCTGATGAAGATGAAGGCGACGCTGATGTCACGAGGATTCGAGAGCTCTGCAAGCTCTCGAAATTAAAGTCTCCAAAGAAAGCTCCGCCGGCACGGAAATCGGCATCGCCGGTTAAGCCGTTGACCGGGGCAAATGCTAGCTTGGGGGAGCCTCCCCCCAAGACCATTCGGGACAAGAGACCTCCGAGGGAGACCGCTACGCCGCCACGTCCAAATCCAAGCGCGCTCCCCGGGAAGTTTGACGGGTGCATCTCATATGCACCAAACATCCCGCATTGATTGAAAACTATAGGGGGTCGAGCTCACGACCTAAAACGAGCGCTTGTCGGGAGGCAACCCGACGGTTTTTGCTTTATTTTTTATCTTTTTCTTTATTTTCGTTTAGAAATTTTTAGTATTTTGAGTCACCCGACCAAAAATTTTGTGATAACGGGTCCTATTTTTCTTGACAGGAGAGAAGATAGGTAGATCATCATGAGGAGGATGAACGAGACGATGAGGAGCGCCCCAAGAAGGCGTTCGACGCTTAGGAGGAGCATGAAATCGACTGGAGAAGGAAAGACGGAGTTTAGAGCCCAAACGAAGACAAACAGCAGAATACAAGGCTCACTCGGCCGAGTATACTAGTCACTCGGCCGAGTCCAGAAGTTCGTCCGGCCGAGCCGCTCACGAACGAGGGAAGTCTGCTGTACCCAACTCTCTGTCTATTTTCTCGATTTCGATATAACTGCTACTCGGCCGAGTACATATATTCACTCGGCCGAGTAAAACGGATACCCTCCTAGGGCGAGTCTTGCCGAGTAGCTTGAGTCACTCGGCCGAATGGACTTACTCCACTCGGCCGAGGCTGGCAAACCCACTCGGCCGAAGCGATATCGGGGAGAAAATTTCTATTGCCTCGCTCGGCCGAGTGACCACGTCACTCGGCCGAGTCGTAACTTTCTATTATATAAGTGACGAAGGGGCGCGGATTTCGAAATCTAAATTCCCAAATCCGCCCGCGCCCCTTCGCCTACCCTCGCCCGATTTCCCTTCGCCCAACCCTCACTCGCCCGACCACGCCCGCGCGCGCCGCCGCTCGGCCAGCCACCGCCGGCCGACCGACGTCGCGCCCCGCCCGAGTCGCCGCCGGCGACCTTGTCTCCGATCGCCTCCGGTATAGCTCGATTTGCCCATTTTCTTCTCTTTTTGCGTAGTTTTCGAGGATCCGTGTATTAATCGAACCCCTAACCCGAATCAATTCCCATATCTATCTGTTATACCCCTATTGCTCCATACATTTTGATTATTACTCGCTGATATCGCTTTTCCATGCGCAGGTTGCTTTTTGGAGCTTAGGGGAGCTCAGGGGAGCTTCTACGGGCTGTTTTGGATTTCGTGGAGGCGCGGACTTCGCACGCTTCCACCGCTTAGCACTCGCGGCGTGTTTTGGTACACTCTTTCCACTCTTTTTGCACACGCTGCACTTTTTCACTTTTCGGCGCGCTCGGGGCCGATATGCCGCCCCGGACACGGCCTCGGACGAGGAGACCTTCCGCTAAGCGGAAGAGGTCGGATGACGCCGGCCCCGCCCACGAGGTGGAAGAGTCTCCTCCTCCTTCCCCCGCACACCCCGCACAGCCTGCAGGCCCCGCACACCCCGCACAGCCTGCAGCGCACCCACAGCCCGCACAGCCTCTCCCTGCCGATCCACAGCCACCACCACCGGCCCCACTGGTCGGGCCGCTCGGGATTACGTTCCGAGACGACGCACACCGCGCCGTCTTCGAGCGTATCTCCCAGCGCTCGATCGTACCCTCCAGGTTCGCACACCTCGCTGACCTAGGACGCCTGGGGGTACTTGAGGGGATACTCACGTTGTACGACAACGTGGGTTGGCGCGACTTCCTTCAGGTGTCGGCGGATACTTTTACCCGCCCGACACTTGAGGTTTTGAGTTCGATCACCCGGACCGATGAGGGATGCTCATTCCGGTTCATGGATCGAGAGTGCCAGGTCACTCTCGATATGATGAGAGCATTTTTCTCTTGGCCCGCCGTCCCCGGTGCCGATCGCGGTTACGGCCCCACACATATCCCTCCACCCTCTTTCGACGCCGGTGCCTTCTGGGCACGTATCACGGGTCTCCACGCCGCCTTTGACCCTAGTAGGGCCAAGGCCTCAGCCATCGTACATCCCTGCCTTCGCATTGCTCAGCGCCTTATGGCGACGACATTTTTGGCCAGATATGAGCCGGGCACGATGTCTACGCCAGAGCTTTACATGCTCTACGCGATGACCCGTCCCAGAGCTCTATCTAGGGATGGAGATGAGCTTGTCCCCGCCGTCGTGATCGATATCGCGGCATGGTACTTAGACCGCATTATTGTATCGGTGGGCGCCCGCTCACCGATATGCTGCGGCGGCCTGATTACCCTGCTGGCTCTTATGACCGGCGAGGACTTCCCCGACGACCTGCGGCGAGTATCGGGCCCCACCTCTTTGTCGAAAGATGTTATGGCCCGGATGAAGATGCTTCGTCCGCATGGTGAGCGTCACTGGGTCTGGTTGCACGGCCCCTATGGGGCCGATTACATGATTCTCCCGAGCCCTGCTCGGACTCTGATTGCACCAGCCCACGTTGACTGGATTCCGGCGGCGGATGTCCTCATCCCCGCTGCGTACGTGCTCGAGGCCGAGGAGGCCGAGCAGGCCCACACTGCCCACGCTGCCCAGGCTGCTCCCGCAGACCCTGCTGCACACCCTGCCGAGCCTGCTGCCCACCCCGTCGACCCTGTGGCCTCTCAGCCTGTTCCTGACGTTTCCACTGCTCTTGACACTTCTGTCCCCACCTCTGCCTGTGTCGAGAGTACTTTTGCTGAGCCCACTTCCACCACTGTCACCACTTCCGAGGCTGTCCCCACCACTCCCGCTGCCACCTCCGGCCCTCTGTCCGTGGAGCCTCTTTGCTCCGCTCTCCCCCAGCGCCCGTAGACCTTTGTTGAGAGTGGAGAGCCCTCGTTCGCCGCGGTCGTGGAGACCATGGGTAGCATGATCTCCGTTGGGATTGCGCCTTTTGGTCCACACACTTCCGCCCCAGCGGGAGATTCCTCTGTCTCCACAGCTGCCGTATTCTCCGAGAGCGTCGTGGCGTCTGTCCACACTTCTGGGCCACTGACCTCTCTTGCCGCCTCGCAGCCGCTTTTGTACTCTTCTTTCGCTGCCGCTGCCTCCACTTCCCACCGCCCGTCCCGACCTCACACTGAGGCCCGGCCCACATTTCCAGGCGCGGCACCTTTCGTTCCCTTCCCTGCTGAGCCCGTTACATACTCCACTCGCGTACGCCAGCCTCGCCCTGCGCAGCCCCGACAGGTGCGTCCCTCTGCACCACCCCCGCCCGACACTGTACTGCAGAGCATACGTGCTCTTGAGTTGGCGGTGAATGGTCTTAGAGGAGACCTTAGGACCCTGTCCGCCACCGTCTCCGCGATGGCTGGACGCTTTGACCTGATCCCTCACATCCACTACTGCCTGACACAGATCTTAGAGCGTCTTCCGCGCGTACCCCCGCCCACCCAGCAGGTTCCCACACACCCTCCCACACACACTAGACCTGCTTCCACTTCCACTTCCACGCCCACCCCAGCTCAGCAGCCTGTCCAGCCTACACCACCACCACCACCTCCGCCTCAGGACGGAGACGGCGCGGCACCGCTTTCTTAGGCACTCTTGATGCCTTGATCCATTCCTGCCGTTGTGCTGCCCGTCTCTGCTGGGTCCTGATGCACTTTTGTACACCCCCCCTCCCCTCACTTATTTTGGGATTATATTTTCGATCATATCTATTTGTGCTTATCGTATCATATTTACTTGGGATTCTCATTTTGATCACATCTATATATATCTTTTTGGGAGAGAGGGAGAGTTTTTTTGGTGCCTCATTTATTTTCATATCACTCCTATCTGTGCATGCATCATTACCGCATCATATTTTCATTTCCTTTTTTTTCCTTTCATTATTTTTTTTTCTTCCCATCATGCATGCATCCTCACTTGCCCCTCACATTACTTCTCTCTCTGTGTGCCACACTTTGCACATTGCGGACACTGTGCCGTTTAGCTTGGGGGAGTGAGTTCTCACTTTCTTTTTCGATTTGCCACCTTTATTTTCAGTTTTTCACACCGCTTTTCACTCTTGCACTCATTTTTCATTATTTTTCTTTTATTTTGCCATGCATCACGTTTTCCTTACTTTCCTGTGTGCCGCATTGCATAGTTCTATTTTCCTTTTATCTTTACTTCCTTCTTTTTCATCTCATGCTAGAGATGAATTTTCTGTGATGATGTCCACGTGGAGTTAGCTTATTCTATATGCATGCTATATTTGTCGTGTCTTAGACTTCATTTCTGATATCATATGCTATGACTTGCTTTGCATTTACGAGTAGTAACCCACATTTTTTTTCCCTCATGAAAATGGATGAAATTTTATTATTAGCTGAGCCTGAATATTCATATGTATGCTATCACAGAAAACACACCAAGATTCACGCATTGAATGCCTATGTCTGGAGTACTGACTTCTTTTCCTTTATCACTTCTATATGCATGAATTGTACACTTCACTTCCGGATGATTGAATGATGATTAGCTAAGATATATCTGGATTAGTTAGCTTTTTTGTGATCGAAACTGAGTAGATTAGATTACCCCGCTGAAGTTGTCGTGCATGTCTTATAGAGTGAGCCGAGAGTTATATTTATTTCTTTCTCCACAAATCTTGAACATCATTTCTCTACTTTTAAAGATCATTGGTGAATCTCCCCTTAGTGACTCTATTTTATGGCATTTCCCCCGCTATTAATTCCTAGCTCCAAACCTCTCATTCTGAAAAAAAAAACCAATAATAAAAAGAGAGGAGAACATTCTTGTATATCATTATCTCTCTTTGAGTTGGGATCATTGTATATATCTTATAAAAAAAGAGAGAGAAAAGAGGAAAAATCCTCAATAAAAGATCCCATCTCGCTTACTTTCTTTCTTCTTTCTCTTCTTTGCCTTTGGAGCTATATAAAAACGGGGATGTAAATATTTTTGTGCCACCACGCTTTTAGATAAGCTTGGGGGAGGGGATCCATTGATGTGTGAGAGAGTGACTACTTGACATTGCACGACAACCTAGGCTAAGTAATATTTTATACTCGGTGAGATTGTTTCTAGCTTTACGAAATCCAGAAATCTAAGCCTAGCATTCATTTCATGAAATCCATACTTTTCTATTCTCTCTATTCTATGATGTGATACTCTTACACTCCAGATAGAAAGCGTTTAATTGAAAAGTGTGTGATCTGAGATTTGTATACCGCTTTAGATGATTCAGGCGATGTTAATTTTAAAATTATTCCGTTTTTCATGATTATACCATTGTTCGTGGGTTTTCTATTTTCTACTTGCACTATTATACTATGATGTCAAAATGAGGTTCTTTGACATGTATTTCTCGCTCGATGCATGCTATAAGAGTAAGTGAAACCCACGTCCTGAGAAAATGATCTAGCATCCTATCTTTCTTTCTTTCTTTCTTTATTTTCGTTTGGTTTTCATTCTTCTTCGTTTTTCATTTTTTTTCGTTTTTTTTCGTCGTTTTCGTATTCCAAATCCACCGGGTTCGCCTTTTACTTATCTTCCTCGAGGACGAGTAAGAGGCAAGCTTGGGGGATTTTGATCACTCCTTATTTTACACCTTTTTTTCCGCATGTTTGCATGCCATTTAGATCGCCCAAATCATGTTTTTCACGATATATCGACGATATTGCGATGCTTTTCACGCTTTGTTGTTTTTGTCGCATTTCAGGTGATTTGGCGTGATTTGGAGTGATCATGAGATGCGCTCACGATAGACGGCCACCGACGACCTCCCTGAGGGGTATTTTGTTGTTGGAGAGGAGCGGAAGAAGAATGGACGTCGCATGAGCGACGAGGAGGCCAAAACAATCAGTTTGGGCATTTTTTGTGTCCCACTCGGCCGAGTGGAGGAGCCACTCGGCCGACCAGCGAGACACTGCTCGGCCGACCCGTTCAGACACGATTTCCATGTGTACTCGGCCGAGCGACGGAGACCACATCGGCCGAGTGACGATACCACGTCCGCCCGAGTGGCGCCCAGACGAAGCCCCTCCAGAATATCGAAGTTACTGTTTTTCGGCCATCTGAGCTTCAGAAGACCCACTCGGCCGAGTGGATTATTACGTCCGCCCGAGTGCCTTGAAGCCATCGGCCGAGTGACGACAACTCACTCGGCCGAGCCGCCCCCGAACTGAAGACCCCTGAAGCCCCCGACTTACTGGAAAAATGACAGGGTTTTCACTCGGCCGAGCGACTTTTGTCACTCGGCCGAGTGCGATGCGCTGCCTGTAGCGAAATTTGCGGAAAACAGGCTGTGCAGGGGCATTTTGGTCAGGATTTTTAGACGATTTTTGGGGCTATTTAAGCTCTGTTTTTACCCTAGTTTAGAGAGCCATCTCTCAGATTTTTTGCAGCTTTTTGGAGTTTACTTTTTAGCTTTATTAATTGTGATTGGAGAGGAGAAAAACTTGGATTTTTGTTGGATTAATTGAAGATCTACATTGGTTTGCATTGTTCTTCCCCAAAAACTCTATTTTTATTGTTTATATCATTGTTGTGATGAATTCCATTGCCTATTTCATTGATTATTTTTGTGCTATTGCTATGATTTGTGAGTAGTCTCCACGTCTCGGGGCGTGGGGATGAACCCTACAAACCCTATTTCCTATTTGTGTTGAATTGGTAGAAATTGAGCTAGGATTGTTATTAGGGATTAGATTGGGATCGAATTACTACGGATAGCTAGGTATTTATATCAATTGGGATTTTCAAGAGATTGGATCCCAATTTGATAGGAAGCCCTAGAAATCCGAATTGGGTTGGAGTCGGATTCCCGAAGTATCGGTTTGCAAGAGATTGGACCGATACTAGGACCTCCGGTTGCGATTCCGTGCCGATACCCGTTTGCAAGAGATTGGACGGGTAGGAACTATCCCAATTTAGATTGTGGACCGAGTTTGCAAGAGATTGGGCTCGGTGCGCAATTGGAAGATGATGTTGATCCTAATGCTAGCTTCCCTAGGCTAGGGTTTGCAAGAGATTGGACCCAAGCCTAGGATAGCTATAGACCGGCAACAGCGCGAGAGCGTGAGCTTGGTTCCACATTTAGTTGCAATTAGTTCATCCAAATTCTCATTCTAGCGATTTCGATACCGGCGAACCACACTTATGAAATACGGTGAGTAGTGGGGATTCCCCTTTCCCTAGACGTTCTTTATTTGATTTGATATTTCGCAAATTTGTCTGACGATTGTGACAGGATCGCCCAAGGCAATTATCTCTCTCTGTTCCTAAATAGCCAGGTGGATCAGGAGCAAGCACGGTCATTCGTCCTCCCTGTGTTCGATACCCGCTCGCCGCTATACCGTGCGCTTGCGGTAAAACTACAACCGTCGCCTTGGGACGTGTATCCGGGGTGCGACCAGTGCACCTAGCCGGAACCAAGCAATTCAGGTATTGGCTATCAACCAACACATGGCCCGCTTCTGGAACATGAGCCAGGAACACAAGCATTGTAGCGAAGCTACGCATTCACGAAAACACCTTAAGAATGCAATGACATGACAATTAAATTGCGTACCGTTAATAGAAATTAAACATGACATGGTAATTGTGCAACATGATATATGTCGGAACTAGCTTCGTTGTCAAGCTAGTTCCTCAATTTGCGCCTAGGCGAGTATCATTTCGTCGCCTAGTCTCTTTTACGCCTACAACAAGCAAATGGCCTAAACCCTAAGTGGCAAGTTTCACTTGCCTAGCACCGGGGATGACGATCACGAAGGTTCGTCTCGCAGATGCTAATCTACAAGGAAAATCGCTGATATGGGGAAACAATCATTAGAACAACATTCATTCCATTAGGGTTTCATAAAAACATAATAGGTTAAGAAAACATCAAGAGATCGATTTCTTACCGTGAGGAAGCGGAAGAAACACTCCGGAGAACCTAGGGACCAGATCTGGAAACGAATGGAGAAGTTTGGAGAACTAGGGGTTTTGGGGGATTTTGGGGGTTTGATGGAGATTTGAGGGAGATGAGAGGTTGAATGTGTTGAGGGAGGGTTTAGATGATGGAGGATGAGCTTGGAATGGAGGAATAAGGGTTTTAGGAAGATGGTGGCTCAATGGGGGAGAAACTAGGGTTTTGGGTCGAGTGGAGGAAGAAGAAAACGTTTGGGAGGGGTTTAAATAGGATGGGCTGGCGGCTGCCCATAAATTAGGGTTTTAACACAGATTAGTCGGTCAAAGAGCAACCACTGACCGACTAGTTTGGCAACTAGTCGGTCGGTTGACCAACGCAGACCGACTAAGTGTAAACAGTAACTTCTGAACAAAAATAGGATTTAGATTTAGTCGGTCGATGAACTACTACTGACCGACTAGTTTGACATCTAGTCGGTCGATGAACGTTCTTAGACCGACTAAGGGTGAACAGTATTGATACCAAAAATTAGTTGAAGAGTTAGTCGGTTAAAGAAGCATTGCTGACCGACTAGTTTGCAACCTAGTCGGTCAACCAACGTTCTTAGACCGACTAACGATAAACAATAACTCTTAAGAAATTTAGAAAGCCGACTAGTCGGTTCAAGAAGGATTGCCGACCGACTGGATCGTCATCTAGTCGGTCGGTGCCCCTTCTTACACTGGCTAATAAGCACCAAAAGTTCCGATATGGAGCGCGGAGCTCCGGGATCGATTCCTAAGACCCCTAGGCTTGATCTAATAGTAAGATACGACCGTTATGAAGCCCGTCACGAATGACATACTCCGAAATCGACGATCCTAAGGAAGAAACGAGAAAACAAGACGAAACGATCGAAAACGAAAGTTACGGAGACGATAACCACACATGAGGAGAAAATCCACCAAAACATATATTATAATATAATAAATCCGGATACATGAAAACCAGTCGTTACAGAACTTCTCTCACAACCGAGAGATAAACTGAAATATCAATGTAAATGAAACAGTGAAACACTTACCACAAAACCCTATGCCTTGAGTAAAACTTACTGATTTTAGGGCAAGAAGGATTTTGAGGAAGAAGCAAGCACCAAACCCTAGCTCCACCAAGATGAGCAGCAATAAATGGCTAGGGAGAAGTTGGTGACTTGGATTCAAGCTCTTAGCTTGAGTAGCTCACAATGAATGAGAATCTCTCTTGAGGAATTAGGGCTCAAAGAGTGAGGGAGAGATTCTTGTGAGAAGAGAGAGCTTAGAAATGAGAGTTTAATGCTTTCTCTTTGATTCTCTAAATCTCAATAATGGCAGCCTTGAATGCAAGCTTGAAGCTCATCAAGTATATATAGGAGAGAGAGAAGAGAGGAGCAAAATTCGTAGCATTAAATGCCCAACGGATCTATTTCTGAAGCTGCTTAATCGGTCTAAGAAGGATCACTGACCGATTAGTTTTGCAACTAGTCGGTCGGTGAACCTTCTTGGACCGACTAGAAGGTGACATCAAAGATTATGAATTCAAGAGATAGAACTAGTCGGTCTAAGAAGAACCACCAACCGACTAGTTTGACAACTAGTTGATCGGTAAACCTTCTTGGACCGACTAATTGATCAACAGTAAGTTAAGCTGAATTTCATAAGGAAAACTAGTTTGTCTACGAAGGATTGCCAACCGACTAGTTTGACAACTAGTCGGTCGGTGAACCTTCTTGGACCGACTAATTGGTCAACAAATAGACTTGAATTTATTAGGATAACTAGT